>CM071789.1:30443269-31144936 GCA_036559045.1 Platycarya longipes | reverse complement strand
AAAACCATCTCCCTTCTTAGAATATTCATTGAACTAATTCAAATTTTCCAATCCTCTGATAAATATTGGGGTCTCAACTCCTTTCTTCTTCAAACGGTGGCCTCTCTCTCGACCTCTTAATTTCTACGGCCTTAAAAATGGTTTTCCCCAGCTTCAATGAAGAGATCTATCTATCGTTTGCAATCTCAATACTAGTGTTTTTCTATCTCCTTCTGGTAGTCTTGGAGTCTTCATGGAGCAATTGGGGTGGAGTTTGTATCTTGCCCCTGGATTGTTGCTTTCCAACACTTGAGAGTTGCAGAAAAGATGTCAACAGTGAGTAATTCCAAAGGGAAGCCGAGAACTAGACTCCATGTATGGGAATCTGCACTAGATCAGAAATATAATAAATATATATATAATATATATATACATGTTTTCTAGTCTACATGTGAGAATTCTTGGGTCTTTCACTCTTTCTTATTATCAATGCTAATTTAGTGAAGCAGCAAATTATCAGTACCATTCATTCCCTCAATTTTAAAAAAAAAAAAAATCATTTTCTTCTTTCAAGGTTAGCCTAATTAGTTCAACTTTTGCTTGCAGATATTGGATTTTGTATACTTGGTGTTTTTTATCTTTCCCTGCATCTTCTTGATTTCGGGACTCTTGCATGCTTGGGAATTCAGTTCTCAAGAATTCATCATGTGGGGTTGAGTTCTTAATTGGGATCTAAATTTCAAATGACAGATTATTGTATCTACAACGTCTATAAGCATCCCGGAGCTATATTAACGTACGATCTGAAAATTAATACTGATAACTCATGCGATCGGCTGATCAGAGCTCAAATTTGTAGTGCTTGCAGCTTGACTGTGAGTTACAAGAAATCAATTAATGCGATCATTAATCCACCTCTCAAACGTTATTGTCACCGAAAGAGAAACAATAGCATGAAATATATGTACTCCATATGTTGACCCAACTATACATACATACATACATACATACATACATACATACATGCGTGTGTATGTATGTATGTTCTTCTTCTAGTTCAGAAGTGTTGGGTTTGCTCCTTTTGGAGTCCCACATTGGTGGGATTTGATGAGGGGGCAAGCTCATGTGGTTATAAATAGAGGCCTAGCCTCCTTAGTTAATTACACCAGTCAGAAACTTATCTAGTAACTTTTGACTTTAGTAAAATTCCTCTGTTGTCCTTTTTGTATGTAAAAGGAAGAGAGGTGAAAGTTAGAGTTTTACTAGTGGGAGAAGTTTTTGTGGGTGTCGTTGGGGTGAGGAGAAAAATTGTGTGATTGTAACAATTTTTCACATAGTGTATTTTCTTCTCTGGGTCTGGTGGTTTTTCTTCTGTTTTGGAGTTTTCCACGTAAATTCTTGTGTTGTGTTTATTTCTCTATTTTTCTTGTTATTCTGTTAAAAGTAGATCCTGGTGGGGGGAATTTGGAAGCCCAGATTCCCAAAAGTGGTATCAGAGCCACTAGGTTCTTTTTTGCAGGGTGGAGCTTTGGTGTGGTAGTGTGAATACGTACGGTCTAAGGAGGTTCTGTCTAGGAGATTGGAAATTTTAAGTGTGTCCGTTGTGACCCTCCAATCTTTCCTGGGAACCTTGAAGTTCTGTCCAGGAAAGATCAGTCTTTCCTGGGAACTTACTTAGTGGGTACTATTCATTTCTACGGTAAAATTCATCGAAGTTATGTCAGGAGGTAGAGTTCCAAATCCTATCAGATTTGATGTGGAGAAATTTGATGGGAGAATCAATTTTGGCTTGTGGCAAGTGCAAGTCAAGGATATCTTGATTCAATCAGGATTACACAAGGCGTTGAAAGGTAGACCAGTCCCTGAAGCCAGTAGCGGTCCAAGCACTACTGGTGAAACAAAGAGCAGATCTGGAATGAGCGATGAAGATTGGGAGGATTTGGATTTGAAAGCAGCAAGTGCAATTCGTCTGTGCCTGGCTAAGAATGTTCTTGCAAATGTGCATGGAATATTCATGGCAAAGGGACTCTGGGAAAAGCTCGAAGAGTTATATCAGACGAAGGGTGTCTCAAATCGAGTGTACCTGAAGGAGCAGTTTCATACACTGCGGATGAGTGAAGGTACGACTATTTCAGATCATTTAAGTGTTCTCATGGCATTGTCTCTGAGCTGGAATCTATTGGAGTTAAAATTGATGATGAGGATCAAGCCTTGAGGCTGATCTGGTCTCTTCCATCTTCCTATGAGCATATGAAGCCTATTTTGATACATGGGAAGGAGAAAATAATTTTTTCAGAGGTTACCAGTAAACTTTTTTCTGAAGAAAGAAGGCTAAGTGGTGGAAGTAATGGTTCACTTGAGAACTTAGCAGTGGTGACAGCTGGTGATTGGAAGAGGAAGAACTCCATGAAGAAGAAAGTAGTCTGCTGGGTGTGTGGACAACCTGGGCACGTCAGAAGAAATTGTCCAAGAGGTGGAGCAGGTTCGGCAAGAGGCTCTAAGTCAGTAAATGGAGATACTGACAATGAAACTAACATCGTGTCTCTCTTTACAGAAGATGATGTCTGTTAAAAAGAGACATGTACATCCTCATGGCATGTCGCTAATCCCAAAGTTGCCATGATAGAGGATGTGTTAATGTTAATTGTTCCACAAGTTTGCACACGAGCATTGGTTTGGCATTGATGCAAGGTGTGTGGTGGAAATTCATGTCGATGGCTGATGAACTTCCAGGAAAGCCAAATGTGGAAGTTGCACCATAATTTTTCAGCAAGGTTATTTTCGACATAGGCCGAAGTGAAATGCTTGGAATTGGTTTATTCTGAGTGGTTATGCTTTTATGGTGGAGCATGATAGCGGAAGCTATGAAGATCCTCATTGTGGTGGAGCGTGGCTGTGGGATCAGCCAAAGTCGCAAGGTGGAGATTGTTGGGTTTGCTCCTTTTGGAGTACCACATTGGTGGGATTTGATGAGGGGGCAAGCTCATGTGGTTATAAATAGAGGCCTAGCCTCCTTAGTTAATTACACCAGTCAGAAACTTATCTAGTAACTTTTGACTTTAGTAAAATTCCTCTTTTGTCCTTTTTGTATGTAAAAGGAAGAGAGGTGAAAGTTAGATTTTTACTAGTGGGAGAAGTTTTTGTGGGTGTCGTTGGGGTGAGGAGAAAAATTGTGTGATTGTAACAATTTTTCACATAGTGTATTTTCTTCTCTGGGTCTGGTGGTTTTTCTCCTGTATATGTTCTCCTCAGTCCTGGTTCAGAAGTTTTTGGTTACTAATAATTTTCAGTGAGACTTGGGTTGGGTAATATATATCTTCCTTTTTGGTACGGTTCTCAACTCGATCTTATGTAAATCAAGAATATATATATATATATATCTTTATATATATAAAGTGGTTATCTAACGAAAAATCTTGTTTTAACGAAAAATTTTGTTTTTCTGTTGAAGTTAACACTTTCCATCCATTTTTGTTAAAATAAATATTGTATTTAATGAGAAAGATTATTTTAAATACAATCTATTAATTTCATTAATCACCGAAATAATGTTCTTGACATTAAATTTAATTACACCACTTCAATTTTCTATAATGATAAACTTTTCATTTAAAACTTTTTTTTTATGTAAAATAAATATAGAATAATAATAATAGTATAGAATGACATAATAATAGTATAGAATATATAACAATATATATAAATAAATTATTCATAACAATATAACAATGCAATCCTCACTTAGAGATGTTAATCTATACGTTAAAGAGTTTAATTTTATTCATAAAAATTTATTCCTATTATATGATTAATAATTTCATTATTTAAAAATTATTTTATAATTTTAAAATGAATGTATTATTTATTTATTTTTGAGATGATATATATACGGTATATACAATTAACTATAATTATACTAAATTGGTAATAATAGACAATAAATATAATTAATATATTATATATGTTTGATATTTAATTGAAATATATGTGATCTAATAAATTTACATATTTAAGATTAAAATTTCATGTTATAAATTATAATATAACATTCTTTTATATAAATTATAAACTACATAATTTATTTTTAAAAGAAAATTATATTATTTCTTAAAAATAATCACATAACTAAAAAAACTGTGGATGATTCAAGTTTATGTAGATCTAGAAAAACTCAAAGACTAAAAACATAGGTATTTTAATGTCCTCTCTTTTAAGGCTGTGCAAAATGACGCAAATATTATATCATTGTTTTAGAATTATAAAAATATAATATTTTGAACGAATCTTTTATTAAAGTTTCAATCAAAATTATCTCAAACAAATTTGATAAAACTATACGTTATGTTTATTTATGAGACTATCTTATTATTTTTATTAATACTTTTTTTATAATTTATGAAAACATAATTATTTATCATCTATTTAATTATGAATAATCCTCTAATTTTTGTTAGAAATTAAACTAGATAAATGTGCTTTGCACGTTACTTTTATATATATATATATATATATATATATATATATAGCTCAGAAGAAATTGGTTATAAATTCTGCAACATATAATGGAAGCCACATGCCATCACAAGCATGGCTAGGGATCAGATCCAAAGATATATTTATAAACTAGAGAGTTGGATCATGGATGCATGGAGATCAGGCGTTAAATTTATCTTATTATTTTTGTATATATGGTTTATATTCCAGCACTTGAAAGGCTGGTGGCATAAGCATGTCATCTGTAGAATATGAGTGAAATGCTCAATCAATTAAATATAGTAATGTTGTGGACGTGTTTCTCCCACCTTTCTTTTATCCCGCTAAACCAGCAATCAGACAAAGGAAATTGGCTTGGATTTTGGCCCGTGTCGCTTCTGATACCCAAGTCAGTAGAGTTTTATTAGAGTAATATTACTCATCTCATTTTTCATCATCTTTTCATCATTATATGATGTGGTATTAAATGATTAGAGATTATTTATTATATTTTATTTATTAGCCTATCATCTAATCCCACATCATAAAATGATGAAAAAGAAAGTGATGAATAAATTACTCATTTTACTATGCTTTAGTAGTATCTTAGCTCAAGTTATTTTGGGTGCGTACCTTGGTCAACATTTATACAGGGCTTGTTGTCTTAGCTTGGTAATTCCCTCTTTTAGCTTTGGTGGTTCCCTCTTTTTCTGATGTGTGGGCTATCAGCAATAAGTAATATTCGTCTTTATTATTGAGTTTACCATCCTTAATCGTATCAATTTATAATAATATCATTTTCAATCACACCGATTAATGCAACTTATTTTATGAATTCATCACTCAAATACAAAATAATTTTCAACTCTTTCATATAATCAGTACCTAATTATTATAACTTTTATATATTTCAAAATAAAACACAAAAATCAATACAATTTTTTCTATTTTTAAAATAAAAAATTATTAAAAATTCATTTTCAAACAAATTTTTAACTTTATAATATTTGTATTCAACTTTTTCTCTTCTCATCGAAAATCCAGTAAAACATCTTAACTCAAATCATTTCACTAGTATTCACATAATCCTTGCCTAATACTCATGCTATCAGTGAACATGGATAACAAATTCAGTCAACCCAAGAATTTCTTCGAACTTGTATCCATCGTGCTCTAGTTCAATGCACAATATGTATCCACATGTTATCTACAAGTCTAGCCTTCCTTGATCAAGAGAAATCATCATAGTTATATCTTAGAGCCTTATCAAATAAAATGCACAATTTACAACACAATACAATTTGTGACTAAGTGACAGAGAATAAACATCCCATGAATTGAACATATATAGCAAAAGGTTTGGTTAAGATATGCCATATTCCACCAATTACGCAAGTGGAACCAAAGTAGTAAGTAGATATGTCCGAATTGGACATTCATTAATCTTAAAAGATAAATGAAATACATAAGCTCCATTGATTTCTAATATATATATATATATATATAACTTTAACAAATCCCATGCACGTTCTCCTTGCGTTACATGCCTTTTCCAAAAATCAAGGATAGTTTATGCCATAATGCGAATAAAACCCAGTTTCACTATCTATTATAGATATATTTTTTGTCGATCAACTAGTCCAATTTTGGTAGATAAAACATCTTACACTTACTTTCGGTTGTGTGGGCCTTTCAACAAACAGTGCATCTCAATTCTCCAACCCGACTCTTGAGAATCAAGACTGTTCAAGAAAATCGTAAAATTGACCACCCAGTTTTGGACAATTTGCACCCCCCCAAACACTTTTTTTTTTTGTAATAATGTTCTCGTTTTGTATGTCTTTCTTTTAGCTTAATAAGATATTATTTGTTAAAAAAATGTACTAGTGTGAATTACAAAATCACAAGCATTTTCCCCTTTTTCTTTATTGTTCAAAAATCTAAACATATCATTGAGTGAAAGCCTGAAATATAAGTACGTCCACGAAATAAATGTATCAGAGGAATCAGATTGAATTTGAAGTCAACGATGCAAGTTCAGTTCACGTAACTCTACATTCAAAAGAAACAGGTTTTAGTCAACATAATGGCGAGAGAGGACTTATGTGCATATGTTTGTTTAGCTCAGAACATCTAAAGGGAGAAAGCAAGACAAAAAGAAAAAAAAGTAGTAGAAAGAAAATGGAGCCAAAAGAACAAACCGATGGTACTACATATTATAGACATAAACAAGTTCCTTCGGCAGAGCTCACACCCGAATATAATAATAAAACATTATCAGCAACAATATTTTTTTGGGGTACCAAATAAAGCACAAACAGTGCTGGTTTAAACCCCCATTAAACCAGAGCATATATAAGGCCCTAGCTTCTGCCCTTATTTATTTAAAATCGATTGCATAAAAATAAAACTAAAAATAACAGGGAAAGGAAAGGAAAGGCAAGTTCCTGAACAAGAGAAATTATTTGCCTTCACTTTAATCGATGTGGAACATTTACTAGATCAGCAACAAAAGAAAGTTGCCCCTAATTTTGTCAATTATAAAGGAAACCTATATACAGATCAATAGATTATAGTGTTCAATACAACACACCTGACGCGTACGAGGCTATTGTTTTTTAACCCTTTCTTTCACACAAACTCATTCAATAGCCTCAGAAACAGGGCTCCACCAAAGACTTCCACATCCACCAAATTTAGCTTTAAGTTCTCGGCTTGTTTGAGGGTCTACCGTCTACCATTATTTGTACAAAGTTCACCGTCGCTGCTGGTTGCACATCTCACATCTGGTAGCAGACTTGACATTGGCATACGTACATTGCTCACAAGACCAGTAAATGTTATCGTCAGCACTTTTGCTTGAACCACCGCTGGTTCGAGTAGGCCCTTTAACCCTTCCGCCTCGTCCCTTGCTAGAACCTCCATTTTTTGAGCTCGTAGTCTTGCTGCAAGACCCATTGGAGCCCACATCTGACAAACCGTTCTCTAACGCCCTAACCAGATTCTCAAAGTAATTCCTAGTCACACTGTTTCAATTACACATAAGAAATTGAATCAGATAAGACTCTAGACATTAACAAGCCTGAAAATTGCATAGCCAACTAATTTCAATGGTATGGGACGGGGTACATGCATGGAACCATGGAAATAGACAACACAGAAGTAATAACAAATGTCACAAGAATTCCACATTCTTTTTTTTTCACAGAAGTAATAACGCAGTAATGTAGTTGCAAGAATTCATTCAAAAAGTGACTCGTGAGAAGAATAAAAGCAATGCAACAATCAAAGATCCATTCAGCATGAGAAAAAACCATCTTACCATGAAAAAAAAAGGAAAAAAAAATCTAGGAAAAACCTAACTGAAGAAAAGGAACAAAAGGAAAAGTACTGATCCCATTAGCGGATATCACACCGCAGAACTTTCAGACTTTACATACTTCTATTCCTCTAGCAAGTTTTTTATGAGCATTCATCATATAGTTTCTTCTAACACAAAAATCAAGCATTTTTTGGGTGCCGTGAAAGATCAAAGGAAGCGGGAAACTTCGCATAAAATATATTTATGATGAATGACAGAGAAAGTTGCCACTTGCCACTTCGGGATACTCCAACCTTCTAAAGCCCTCACAAGTTTTCCTTTTTATACATGCTTTGGAAACCGCATTGCTTGAACAGGAGCAAAATCAGAAATAAACAATTGAAAAAGAAAACTGGGAAATCGTCAAGGAAATATAGGAGGATCAAGAAGCAATAAAATAACAACAAATAGAAGGGAAAACCGGATAACATTTTTTTTCTCTCTTGCCGTATCATAAACTTAAAAGAGAACAATAAACTCAGCATAGAACAGACTTCTTTTTTAAGTAATAATAAGAACAAACTAAAATGCATTGATAAGAAGTGGATATATGATAAGTTCCAAATTGCTAAAAATGAGATGTGAATTCTAGAGATGATCACATATGCATCAAAGGAATATCAATACCTTATGGTGGCTCCGTTTGTTTCCATAAAAGTACTTATGAATACAGAACCAAGCAGAAAATAGCTTCAAGTGCAAATAATTAAAACGTTCCTACTTCTGCCAATATTTTATACACAATATATACCTGGTCAGTCCAGCTAGCTTTGTACGGAAGTCATTGAAATCATTTGATGATTTGCTCTCAGCATTTAGGAACTGTTGTAGTTCCTTCTCTGCACATTGATGAAGCCTTTCCAAACCAGACTCTGCCTCACCTGAAGATAAGATTGATAAGTGTGTAAAGACAACTCATAAATACAGTTAGGACTGTCCACCAACCCGACCCGACCTGAAAACATCACTTTCCGACTGGACCCAATGCGTTTTCATGCCGCTTACCTGTCACCGATAAGCCAACCGATTACCCGGTTTTTTTCCCCCCAAATCCCTACAACCCATTTCATTCTAGGAACCAACTTTATTTTGAATCGCGTATTACAGATTACTCCAAAACTTGCATCTCCTCCTCCTCTAATGGCCCAAAAAAGATCTTCTCCCATTGAAGTTTTATCAAGGATTCTGCCATTAACGTCCATGATCTTCGCCGACTGTGGAACAACCCCCTGCCGGGAAGCCATGCAGCTTGCACTTCTGCCATTTGTCCTTGGCATCGACCACAACAGATGAAGATTAAACATTTCGAGGACAACAAATGGGTCTTGAGATACATACGAGACACCCTCCATTTTTCTTGGCGCAAATCACAGCGGTTTGGACATGGGATTCCTGGGTTGGGGTCCCAATGATGACAGGTTTTGGCGGCGAGGGTGGAGGGAGAGAGAGAGAAGAGGGGGATTAGTTTCTCTGTTTCTATCATTCTAATCATGAGGGGGGGTGAAAGTGAATGAAATAGGGTTAAATTGGGTAATGGGCAATATCAATTACCCGATTAGCCAAAAAGGGGGCGGAATAATGGGGCAGTTTAATTCGGAATAGCGGGCCGGGCCTCGGGTATTTTGTTCAGCCCTAAATACAGTTTGCATTCAATTCTTTAACATTTCAATCAATATATCTACATACCTTGCAAGTACTCGAAAAACTGTTTCTTAGCATGCTCATGCTCAGGTAGGTAATAGCCATATGCGTAAGTCCATTTCAGCACTCGCCTACATTCAACTATCTGCAAGCATGCCACAAAGTTCATAATATGTAAATTGTCAGCATTTCAAACCAATTTTTATTTTTCATATAAGTAAAAGCAAAACTTTATTAATAGAAAAGGCATTGCTGAAGTACACAAGCAGTATACAGAGAATATGTTTTTAAGTACCACTAAGCACTAGTGAGGGATACAAGCAAATTATGAAAATTGTGCTTATTACAAATAATGACCGGAGCCCATGGAAAGAGTATATTATAAAAGAATCTCTTCAGCTCTTCCAAGGAACCTCGTGGATATAGCGTGTGCCACAAGTGCTGTGTCTTCGAAAAGGCTGAATGCTGCTATAGAATCCACTATTTCGGAATAGAATATGCTGTGTCCTAACCAGATGCCGTGGGGCAATAAGGGGTGCTTTATCTAAACTAGGCAGGATGACTTCGGCTCCCAGTCTTCAAAGTAAGTATTTCAAACAAATTGGAAGAAGAAGACTGAAATTTTCTAATTACATAGTCAAATTTTGCACTAATTTGCTTTTATATGCTGATCATTTTTCCCAATTGAAAAGTTTTTTTTTTTATAATTAATAAGAGATTTTATTCCAAGAATAGGCACAATCCACTTCACAGGAAGCATACAAAGGGAATACCTACTACACACTAGAAGCAGGAAAAAGACAAATAGATTCAGTACATTATCATCATCCTTTACAAAAATCCTAGCCCACAAACACAAAGTAGAAAAGAAAAAATTCCTAAGTTCTCCGAGAGAACGCTCTTTGTTCTCAGAACATCTCTCATTTCTTTCCAGCCAAATACACCACATTAAACACAAAGAACTCATATTCCATCTGGCAGCTACATGTTTCCTTCCCTCAAAACCTCTCCAACATGCAAGAAGATCTACAACTTCCTTTGACATCACCCAATATAAACCTGTCTGACTCAAAATCTCGTACCATAAAGACTTTGCCACCTCACAATGAAGAAAGAGATGATTTATAAATTCACCATCCTTCTTGCACATAACACACCAATCAGCAATGCACATACCATGTTTCTAAGGTTATCGTGGACAAAACTTTCCCTAAAGCAGCCACCCAATTGAAAATTGCCATCTTAGTAGGAACCCTCAGGGTAGGTTTGGAAACAAGGTATTTCCAAATCTTATCAAATACTTTCTACTACTATTCATAACTTTATTATTATTTTTTACCTACTTTCATTACTATTCATTACTTTTTCATTATTATTCAATATTTTATTATTACTTTTTACCTACTTTTTATTACTATTCACAAACACTCAATACTCAAACGTAACCTAACTCTCCAAATGATTTTTCAAGGGAAAGCACAGCCAGAATGACAAGCCAGCATCTTATAAAAAGAACTAACAGAAAACATGAACTTTTCAGCATGGTCCCACAGTAAACTGTCCTCTCTTTCCTGCATCTTTTGAATTATAAGTTCTTCCCAAAAAATCAGAAACATCATTCACTTCCCAGTCATTTCTCTCTGATAAAATCAACATTCCACAGAATATTATTATCCATATGTTGGAAATAATCTGCCACAGCAGCATTTTGATCCCTTGCAATCCTAAAAGGAGAAGGAAAACCACATTTGAGAGCTGATTTCCCACACCAAATATCATGCCAAAAAAGAATCCTCTTCCCTTCCCCCACCTTAAAATGTAATATGTTTCGAGAACTCCACCAAACCTTTCCTAATGAACTTCCATAAATCACCCCATACGCTCCTCTAACTTCATCAGAACACCAACCCCCCCACCAACTCCCATATTTTACAGCAACAACATTCTTCCATAAAGCATCTCGCTCTAAATGATATCTCCAAAGTTATTTCCCAAGAAGTGCTTCATTAAACATCCTCAGATTTCTCACTCCCAATCCTCCACAAGAAATTGGTTGACAAACCTGTTCAAACTAAACAAATGAAACTTGTTATCCTCTGCTATACCTCCCCATAAGAAATTGCGATAAATTTTCAAAATTCTTTTTGCAACCCTTGCTGGCAAAGGGAAAAGTGAGAAAATACATGGGAAGATTAGACAGCGTACTCTTTATCAAAGTAATCTGTATTCTGTCCCCCTTTAGACAAGTATAACTTCTTTCCATCCAGCCAACCTTCACTCGACCTTCTCAATCACCCCTTCCCACATGGAAACAGATTTGTGAGAGGCATCCAACGGAAGACCAAGATACTTCAGCAGCAACAAAGAAATCTTACTCCAAAATATTAGCCAAATCTGAAATATTGGCTGCTGCACCCACTGGAACAATTTCAGACTTGTTAAGATTAATCCCTAGATCCGAGACAGCTTCGAAAGATAACAACAATGCTCTCAAAGATTGAATATGTTCTTGATTAGGCTCACAGAAAATTTGAAGTGTCATCGGCAAAGAGAAGATGAGATAATTTGATGTTATTCTGATCCTCATTTCCCACCTCAAAACCCGACAAGAACTTTCCTTCTACCGCTACTTCAATCATTTTGCTCAATGCATCCATAACAAGAACAAAAAGAAAGGGAGATGGCAAATCTCCTTGTCTCAAACAACGAGAGCTATTAAAAAATCCAACCGGGGAACCATTCACCAAAATAGAAAATCGTGCCATCGAAATGCAATGCTTGATCCCCATACACCATTTCTCTCCAAAACTATACCTCCCAAAAAATACAAAAGGAAACCCCAACAAACATGGTCATATGCCTTTTCCATGTCCAATTTGATCAAAATTCCAAATTCATTTAATCAAATTCTGCTATCCACAAATTCATTAGCAACTAAGACCGAATCAAGAATTTGTCTCCCCCTTACAAAATCATTTTGAGATTTCGAAATAATTTTTCCCAACACAACACTCAATACTTTTTTTTGATAAGTAAAAGTGTATTAATAATAAATGAATGGGCCTAGGCCAGTTACAAAGGATTTAGTGTCTATCAAGAAGGCATGTTAGAAACAAGGAAGTCATGAGGATCCATGCCATTAAAATCCACAACAATGGACCATATACATAAAGTTTTATAAAAGAAAATAATGAGCTGCTCCCTAGATCTCTTCTTATCTTCGAAGGTCCTCTCGTTACGCTCTTGCCACAGACACCACATGATACAAATGGGGATCATCTTCCAAACAGCTTTGATTTGTCTTGTACCTCGAAGAGATGTCCAACACGCTATGGCGGCCACTACGGTTTCCGGCATGACCCAAGCTAGATTTAATCTTCTAAAGACATCGTTCCATAGAACCCTAACTGTTTCACAGTGTAAGAGAAGACGATTCACCGATTCCCCCCTGCTTCGGCACATGCAACACCAGTCCGCTATGATGATCCTTATTTTTCTCAGATTATCCGTTGTGAGAATCTTGCCTAATGCTGCTGTCCACACAAAAAAAAACTGCTTTCGAGAGGGCCTGATGGCGCCAAAGTTTTCTCCAAGGGAACAATGTTTCAGAAGTTTGTGTAAGAACCTTATAAAAGGATCTAACGGTGAAAATACCTTGTCCCACAGGAGTCCAACACAACACTCATACAATTAGCTAACACCTTAGAAATGATCTTATATACCCCATTCATCAAACTAATATGCCGAAAATCCAGCGTCTCCACAGCCCATCTTTTTTGGAATAAGAGCAATAAATGTAGCATTGAAGCTTTTCTCAAATTTTCATAAATGTATAAAATACAAAAAAAAACCTTCAAATATCATCCCGCACTATTTCCCAAAAAGCATGAAAGAAAGCCATTGAGAAACCATCCGGTCCCAGAGCCTTATCTCTTGACATTCCGCTAACCACACAAGAACTTCATCCTCTTCAAAGGCTCTCTCTAACCAATCAGCACTAATCTAGTCAATGGAGGCAAAAACAGTCCATCAAGCTTTGGTCTCCACGAGTATTCTTCCCTAAACAGGTTCTCATAAAAATTCACAATGAGATCCTTAATGACCTCTTGATCCGAAAGGATGTTATCACCATCACAAATAGCCTCAATCGCATTATTTCTTCAATGAAAGTTTGCCATGCAATGAAAAAGTTTTGAACACTTGTCACCTTCCTTCAGCCAAAAGACCCGAGATTTTTGCCTCAATGAGATTTCCTCCATTGAAGTGATCTTTTCTAATTCATCCACCACCGCTTTTTTTTTCTCCAAATTCTCACCAGATGTATAATCCCCCTTCAGCTCCCTTGCCTCCAAACTCAGCAACTGTTGCATCAAAGTTTCCTTTTATTTTCCGCATTGCCAAACTCCTCCACATTCCACTTCTTCAAATCTTTTTTTAAGCTTTAAGTTTACTAGCCAGCACAAAGCTCGGGGTACCAGAAAGAGTACACAGACCACCACAACTTCACCCTATCGACAAAAACTTCATCCTCGAACCACATATTCTCAAATTTAAAGTACCTATGCCCTTCACAATGCCCCCACATTCCAACATTATAGGATAATGGTCAGAACATATTCTCGATAATCTTTTCTGGCTAAAATCAGGAAAGCAACTTCCCAAGAAGCCAAAACCAGAAACCTGTCCACCCAAGACCATGCTTTTCCATTGGACCAAGTAAAATCCCCACCAACCATCGGTAAATCGATCATATCCAGCTCAAAAATTGGATCTGAAAAAGTATTCATGGCCTGAGAGAAATAATTATCCCCCACTCACTAGGAAACCTTGTAATGTTGAAATCCCCACCAAAGCACTGGGGAACATCCCAACAGCAGCTAATCCCCTCCATTTCCTCCCATAACATCCTCCTAGCATTATCCACATTAGGACCATAAACCCCCAAATGTCCATTCATATCCATCATCCACACTCTTGAATCGACAAGCCACCATACATTCTCCCACATAATAATCTATCATCTCCACTACTCTCCTATCCCACATAATAATAACACCACCCGAAGCCCCTTTCGAAACTAAATCAACCCAATTGAAAAGATTAAAAACAAGAACAAGTACAGAATTATATGGGTCCAATTAAGTACTTGAAAGTGAAATAGCAATTGCACCTCTGAATAATTAAGTGCAGAAATAGTTCTAGACTGTGTGAGGTTCCTTTATTTTTAATTTACCAAGAGAAAGCATCCAAATCAAAACACTTTAAGGCAGCTCAACAATAAGTGTTTTTCTGTTCTTTTGTCATTAGCTAGGTTGTCACCTGGATGAAAATACTTGTTTACATGGTAATTTCCTAGCAGACAAGCTTGAGCAACAGCAGACTTGTTGCTTGACGAGTATAGTTTGCAAGGAATGAGCCCAAAAACATTAGTACGTAAACATATTCAGAACATGGTCCACTTAAGTTATGTTAAGACAAATACCCCATCAGATGAGTTGTGATATCCCATATGATAAGTAAGGATAGGTGGTATAGGATCCCACATTGCTTGGGAAGGAAAAATTATTGCTCTTTATAATGTTCTAATGGGGCTCCAACTGTATAATTGACTTATTTTTTGGAGTATAGATCATATAATTTGGGCCTTCTATTGGGACGTTACAAATGGTATCAGAGTCTATCCTAACCAAAAATAATGTGAGACTTGAACCGTGCTACCTACGATGGACAAGCTCAACGAGAACGTCAAGAACGATGATAAGTGATATAAGGGATCCCACATTGCTTGGGAATAAAAAGTTTTTATTTTTTATAACGTTCTAATAGAACTCTAATTATATCATCGACTAGTCTTTTTTAGGATAGAGGTCATGTGGTTTTTGGGCCTTCCAATGGAGCGTTACATGAGTATTGTTTAATACTCATGGTTGCCACCCTGAAGAAAATACTTGTTTACATGGCAATTTCCTAACAAACAAGCTTGAGCAACAGCAGGCTTGTTGCTTGACGGGTATAATTTGCAAGGAATGAGCCCAAAAACATACGTACATAACCATATTCAGAACATGGTCCACTTATGTTAGCACAAATACCCCATTAGATGAGTATTGTTTAGTACTCATCCATGCTGCACATATAAATAAAAATACAACTCTAAGAGGTGGAGGTATTATTACTACGTCCAAAGTACCAAGTACTTGAAATGAAAAAATTATGCTTAACCCCTGAAGTACCACCCCTTTTGCCATATGACCTCCAAAGTACAAATTTTGAAGCTTAGCAACCCAACTAGAAATTTCAGCTGCAACATGCACCCTCTAGAGCAAGAAAAAACCCAAGAGGCAAATTCCTAAAACTTTTTTTTTTTTTAATAAATGGCAAATTCCTAAAACTGAAATGCCACACAAAAAATTAAAAAAATAATTATCCACACCCAAAACAGAAGGCAACTATGCATTTATGGGCACTTCGGAAATTCCAATTTTAGGTAAGGGCAATTTGAACATTTCAGGCTCCAGAGGATGCATATTGCAACTAAAGTTTCAAATTGAAAAGTCCGGTGCCAAATTAATCACTTGAAGGTCACTCTGCAAAAGGTATGGAAGTTCATAAGGTTAAGAGCAATCTCTTCTATCCGAAATAAAGAGGGAGGTGAAATGAACTTCATAATGTTTCTCCCTGGTCAAGCCTGATCATCCTGCTTTGGTTTGATGTATTATTTTAAAACTGGGGATCAAATCACAAAATATTTAGATCTTCATATAATCAGTTCACATGCATTATATGGGTTATCAGCAGGTGTACTTCCATATAATTCAGTTGATATAGAATAAGAAATAGTCCTACAATTGTAAATGCACCTAGGAGTAAGCAAAGAAGTTACCTGCATCCAGGCCTCTATAATGAACTTGAGCTGTGACTCAGGTGTGCACTGTAGGTCACTAAGCTTCTCAAGCTGCCAAAACAAAGTAATTCAACCGAGTCATTAAACGACCTCCAGAAGAAGTTATTGTAATAAGGCTGCTCAAAGGTAATCAGAAATGGAATAACATATATAGCTGATTGCACATTGGTTAAATAGTAGTGAATGGGTTGAGTTAAGATGTTTTATTGGGTTTTGGGAAAGGAGAGATAAGGTTGAATAAAATATTATAAAATTAAAACATTGTTAGAATATAATATTCTAATATTATATTTGTTTTAGAATTTGAAAAAATTGAATTGTTTGTTGTGTTTTGTTTGGAAATTTGGGAAAGTTGTAATGATTAGATGAAAAAATTGAACATTTGAAATTGAAAAGTGTTTGTGTTTAAGTGGTGTTTGGGAAGGAGATGATATGAGATGGGTTCCCACACGAAGCCTAACTTAAACAGTTCTTATCACATAATTCTACATTCTCCAGTGCTTTCTCTTCAAGGATAACTCCAGTGTTCCCTCCATGGCATGTTTTGTAGAACAGCACCAAAAGAAAACCAGCATAATCTCTTAAAAATGTTTTTAGTTCCTATCCAAGTGGTATACAACACAAAAAAAGTTGCATAAATTTTCTTTTTAGTTGGAGACAGACTGCCATGCATTAATTAAGTTGTCAATATTGAAAATATATTAAAAAGAAAGCATCTATAAATGTTTCAATAAAAAACAGCATACACAAACTCATCAGCACCCACCCACTCTATGTGTGTGTGTTGGTAGATATTTATATCAATGCATATATTGAGAAAGAGAGAGAGAGAGAGATTACATGCACAGTTTGCATTTGATGTAAATCTGCCAAAGCTTTTTGCCTCGACTGCCAGAAAGATAAAAAAATTGCATATTATACTTTAAAAAAAAAACATTTAAATTTAGGAATTAAAGCATGTTCAGTTTGCACACAACATTTTGAATAGAAGGATAACAAAAAGCTGAGGAAAATAACCAAACAATTTCAAATGACATGATACCACTTTTTTTTAGTAACTGCAACATGGTAGTTTCTGTCAAAAATGACCTATACCTTTTCATTACGAAAAAAACATTGAAATAATAACCACTGAAACTTTCTGCAGGAAGAATTAACAATACATTGCTCTGTAAAGTCTTTGATAACAAAGAGCACACCTAAATGAATAAAGTAACAGAGAGCTCTGAACATTACAAAAATCATAGTTGATAATTTGGTAGAAAATAAAAAAATAATAATAATAATAATATTTACTGCCCAAACTACACAAGCTTTACAGCAACAGTTGCTTTTTTAGGTTAGGAGTTGTCACCAACATTATCATCAATTTCCCTTCTCTACTTTCCTTTTTAAGTTGATCCAATTTTAAGCCACAAGAAAACTTCTTTCAGACCCCATTAACGGCTAGATATAATAACATAAAATTTCAAAAACAAACCAACACCAATTAGCATCCAAAAATACCCCAAAGTATCTCTTAGAACCTCTTCCCTTGAGCCCAGACTTCTATACCATATTGTTATGCCTTCCAACACTGAATCCACCCGTATTTTTGTAACTTCTCACAGCTAGTATACCGTGGTCTAACCTCCCCAATTCCCCAAAGCAACTAGAGAGACAAATCCTCAAAATTCTTCACTATCATTTCAACCTCTGAAATGTGTCAAGACAGTCAATTTTGTCCTATTTGCCTTCATAATTCTTCGAGTAACCTTCCTATTGTAACACACCAGTTCCACAGGCTGTTCACTGGGTAAAACATGGCTTTATAACTGATTTTTGGGAAGCTTCAAATTGACTAGTTTTTTGAGTTACAGCGCAGATGTGGCCAGTGATATTTTTTTTTTAAAAGAGATAAATATTATTAAAGAGAATGAAATAGGCATAGCCTAAGTTCACAGGAAGTATACAAAAGAGCTCCTAAATACATTCTAGAAAGTGGAAATTAAAAACAAGAACTCATGAACATTGTTCCCATCTAATACAATAATTGAAAACCACAGCAATAGAGTGTGAATAAAAAAAATCCTCCAGCTCAACCAGTGTACGCTCCTTGTTTTCCAAACAAGGTTTGTTCCTTGCTGCCCAAACACACCACATAATGCACAACGAAACCATTTTCCACACTGCTGCCACTTGAAAACAGTTTTGTATTTTCCTCCAACACCCTAACAAATCCACCACCCTTGTTGGCATAGCCCAAGTAATATCAACTCTACAAAAGACCTCATCCCACAGCACCTTTGTAACCTCACAATGCAATAAAAAATGGTCCACTAATTCTCCATGCTTTTTACACATGTAACACCAATCTAACACAACGCAACCCCTCTTCCTCTGTAGTCAAAATCTTTTCAAGAGCAGCAGTCCATACAAAGAAGGCTACTTTGGAAAGCACATCAAACCTCCAAATATTTTCCCACAAGAAAGGAAAATGCTCGTGTTACTAAGATTTTATAACATGCCCTAACTGTACACTACTTGGAGATCATTGGACTTCCACTTCAATCTATCTCCATGTGCCATAGGAGTCCCGAGTATTGTACTCTAAAAAAATTTGTAACAATGAGTAGTTCCCAATCATGAAAATCCCGATCATAATGGATATTCCATTGATGAGAACCATGAGAGAATGAACGCATATCAGCAATGGAAGCCTCCCCATTAGCTACAATACGATATAAAGCTAGAAAAGCTCCATCCATGGCAACATCACCGAACCAAACATCCCTAAAAAAACTTATTCTACTACCCGCTCCAACCACATAACGAATGTGACTTCCAAAACTTGGCCAACCCCTCCTAATAAACTTCCATAGACCCACATCATATCCCCCCCTGACGTCATTAGAACACCAACCCCCTCACGCCTCACCATATCTAGAGTCAATAATCTCCTTCCACAAAGATCCTCCTTCCAAATGATGTCTCTATAACTATTTTCCCAATAAGGCTTTGTTAAAAATTCGCAAGTTACACACCCCCAAGCCTCCATATGAGATTGGAGAACACACTGTCTTCTAAAGATCCCCCCCTCCAAATGATATCTCCATAACCAGCACTTTTCCTGGGCCATAACATTTTCAAACCAAGAACTTTTCTCTATTGAGTCAGGCCATCTTTTCCTGCGCTAAATCACCACAATGGGGTTTGAAATAGAGTTCATGTCAATGAATAATATACAGTTTGGAATTTTAAAAGTTGGGAATACTTCTTCCCTATAACGCTTCATCCTTTTTCTTTTGTATCTCATTTACTATAATTAGTAAATGAGGAAAACCTTTCAAACAAGTCCACAATCAACTTATAAACAAAATTAAAAAAAAAAAACTATTTTTTCGTGCGCATGAGGGTGTGCAACTATCTGATATAAAGGCGAAAGAAAGAATAGACATTAAACAACGGTAAACTTCGATACATAATGAAAACTTAACAAGTTCTAAAGAAATCTCCAGCAATCAGCTTTTCAAATGTGCCGTTTTGATAGGCCATGAGATCTTTTGTAATTGGCATTTGCCTCCCATTTGTTTAATGAAATTTTACTTTATCAAAAAAAATTCTAGCAATCAGCCCAACTAGGAAGGGGGGAAACAAGCAATAACCAACCAAACAGATATAAGGATCCATTCCACAAGATATTAGCAGAGATAAACTTGAGAAACTTGCACATACCAATTGATTGCTTGCCCAACGTTCATAATAATGAGTGTATCTCTCCAACGAATTCTTTGCCATTTCTCTTCTTCTCTCAGCCTCATCATACTAAAAAGTAGCAATATGAAATTATCAAAGGTAGGAAAGAAAAGATTAGCTAATCACAGTTTTTTTTTATAAGTAATGTTAGATTAGCTAATTACAGTTGACAGCATGAACATTTATCAGTACCAGTACCACTATGCAATCCATTGACTGAATGACCAAAAATAGGTATTACACCCACTTACCACTCCCTCTTGCTTGGCAACCTCGTAACGGTTACAAGCATAGAAGCCCCCCGTCCTCTCACCATGATCTTGCCAAGCACCTAGGCACAGCCTGCATTGACAACAAATGAAGTTCAGGCAACCACATTAGACCACATGTCAGTGAAATCATTATTACTAAGTCATAACAGCAAAGATCTCTGAATGAGTAAACATTCATTATGGCACTTACCAGCAAAATTCAAATTTACAGGGAGGTGTGCATGTCATGTGCATGCACCCTTGGTTCTTTTCAATCGGCCGCTTGCATTTAGGACAGGGCTTGGAATTGGCTAGTATCCTGAGTTTCATTACATCAAAAGGTAACATTTTGCAGCAAAAGTTAAAAAATATCAACATTTGCGACTATATACTTATAAAGCTATATAAACAAAAAAAAAATGAAATATAAAACAGGAAAGTTCAACAAAAGCAAGCACTTCAACTGGCAAGATGCACATCAAAAATATGTTTTTTTTATAGGTAATCAAGAAATTTCATTAAAGATAATAGGCAAAACCCAAGCACACATGTTGTATACATGAGTAATATCTCACAAGAATTTACAACCAACACAAGAAAATCTTGGACACTAGTCCATTAAAACCTGTAGCCACTACCCAAAGGAACAATGTCTCGAAGAAGAAGGCTTTAAGCATGCCCATTGTCCACTCGACCCTCAGAGCTTCCATCATTTCTCTCCCTCCAAAAAGCACCAACACAAATAGAGAGGAGCAATCTTCCAAATTGCCACTTGTGGATTGCCTTGGAGACCTCTCTAACTTGCTAGAAAGTCTATCAACTTTCTAGGCATGACCCATACTAATCCCACTCACAAAAAAGCAAAAAAATCATCCCATAAGGTCCCAGCCCCCTCACAATATAAAAGCAAATGATCCACTATTTCACCATTCTTTTTACATATACAACACCAATATACTACAATGATACAGTGTTCCTTAGATTGTCTATAGTAAGGATCTTTTCTAAGGAAGCTGTTTAGACAAAAAAGTACAATCAGGGGAGCTTTAGTCTTCCATATATTATACTCCACCTAAAAGCAGCCTTGCCTTGGCTAGTCAGAATTTGGTAGGACAATCAGACTGAATTTTCCATTCTTTAAGAGGCTCCAAATGATCTTGTTTACATTTCCAACTACCACTCGTGGAGAGTACAATAAGGTATAAAACTCAATATCAGCATCCAATTTCCAATATGGAGAAATCAACATTCCATTGAGGGCAGCCACTAAAGGAGCTCCTGAGATCTGCTATTGAATCTTTCTTTGCCAATGCAATCTCAAAACCAACTGGGAATGTCTTTGAAGCTTCGATCTCCACACCATGTGCATGCCAAAATTTGACTTGAGAACCATCGTCGACCTCAATATACGAGTGTATGTAAAAAAATTCCTCACATCCTCTTCTTATGTACTTTCACTGGTTCAACGAACCAACTAAAAGCAGATATACGAGCTACAACCAGAACAAGGGTACAAGCTGCCCCATACGCTTCAAAGAAGCAACAAGCTACTGGAAGCTTGTTCAAAAGGTGTTCTTGTCCTTTTTCTTTAGTTAGCATTGATTGCTAATAAACTGAGACCTTACTCAAATAGGAGGTGGGGAAGGCCCAACCCCAAGAAGAACTATTTGTGATAGCTGAACTCACTGAACCCCTAAAGGAGATCCGTTTTAAACAATCGCTAAATAGGAACCATTCAGATATTTTGTACAGCTCGTCTATTATAGTAATTTTGGTTTTATACTACTTGGAATGACTCTCTCGACCAATTCGTTCCCTATAATTTCTGTTATGGTTGGCAATGAGGCGAAGAACAAGAAACGGAAGCACACTTTGGAAAAATCACAAAATGGGGATTCCTCGGGTATTTCTAAGGACGCGTAACTCATTTGAGCACTCTCATCCCACGCTTCATTGTATATCAAATCTATAATGGTCTTCCATAAAGCTTCCATTTCTTATTGTGGCAGGAGAACCACCCACCCTATGCTTCATCATATTTTGAATCTATAACGGTCTTCCATACAACCTCCATTTCTTATTGGTACCACCACAACCATTTCCCCAAAAGAACTTGCTTGAACTTCGCCAAGTTGCGAACGCTCATTCCTCCATTAGAGATTGGGTAACATACATTTGCACAATTTACAAGAAAAAATTTAAACTCATCCCCATCCCACTCCACAAGAAATTTTATTGTAGCTTCTCAAATGGTTAGCGACCTTTATTGGAAGTGAGAATAAAGATAAGAAGTATGCGGGTATGTTAGAGAGAGCACTTTTGACCAAGGTAACTCTACCCCCTTTGAACAGGTATAAACCTCTTCCAGCTAGCCAATCTTCACTCCATCTTTTCAATCATCACATCCCAAATATTCATTGATTTGAAAGTCACCCAAAGGTCAAGAAATCCCATTGGCATGGAAGATACTACCCCCCCCCCCAAAAAAAAAAAAAAAAACTAGCCATGTTCATTGTTCACCAAATTAGGAACATCTCCCATTGGGACAAACAAATATGGGAGTATTTTGTTTGTTGGGGGGCCGCCGCGGGGGGGGTGGTGTGTACTAGTGAAGCTAGGGGGAGTTTGGTGTAGGGTTGTGAAAAAATATAAGAAGAGGATGGGGGTCTTTCAACATCATACTAGATTACAAATGGGTGCTGGAACCAAGATTAGATTTTGAAAGAAGGATTGGTGTGGGAACTCACACAAGGTCCCGATCCTCATTTTCCTTGGAGAAAGCTTTAGAGCCATGAGGCACCCCCCAAAGCTGCTTTCTTTGCATGGACAGTGGCTTTAGGTAAGATTCTTACCATGGACAATTTGAGGAAAATGAGTCATAATAGTCGAATGGTGTTGCATGTGTCACAGAGGGGGTGAGATGGTAAACTATCTACTTCTGCACTGTGAGACAGTTAGGAATCTTTGGAATGAGACTTTTAGTAGATTGAACATAGCATGGGTAGCTGGAGACCATGGTAGCTACTTTGGCATGCTAGATGTCGATTCGAGGTAGGAAACAGATCAAAATAGTTTGGAAGATGATCCATATTTGTATCATGTGGTGTCTATGGCAGGAGCGCAATGACCGGACTTTTGAGGACAAAGAAAGATCAATGGAGGAGCTTAAAGTGTTATTTTTCAAAACTCTTTATACTTGGTACATTGTTGTAGATTTTAATGGCATAGTCATACATGATTTTCTTATTTCTAATGCTCCTACCTGATAGGGCATAGAATCTTGTAATGGCAGTTTGCCTACATTTATACATCAATAATACTTGTTTACTTATAAAAAAAAAAAAAAACAAGTTCAGAATTTGTTCAAATCACTTTCAAACTAGAGATAGCTTCAAAGCATAACTCAAAAATAAGTTAAAAGTCTCATTTCTTAAATTGCACAGCAAACGATCTAACAAAATTCCACAAGAAAAAAGTGAAGCTCATTTTCATAACTCATTGAAATCTCCATTCAATGGAGGGTACTTTTACTTTTGTAGAAGACATAATCAAATCAAGCCAAG
The DNA here is from genome assembly GCA_036559045.1 of Platycarya longipes. Classification (NCBI taxonomy): domain Eukaryota; kingdom Viridiplantae; phylum Streptophyta; class Magnoliopsida; order Fagales; family Juglandaceae; genus Platycarya; species Platycarya longipes. The sequence continues at coordinate 31,121,029 of CM071789.1, read as the reverse complement.
TTCAAGTCTAATAGAGCCAAGCTCAAGCTACCTATCAAGTAGTCCCCTACACTTTTATCATATAAGCTCAAAATGTCAGAAATTACACAGACCGACGGACAAACCAAAATGAAGCAAACAAGAAAAAGGGCAGGAAAAATCAAAGCAGGAAAGAAAGCCTGTCCTCAAGAAGCTGAAAACCATAAACTAAGATTTGCACAAAGTCAGCAAATATTGTACACCTCCTTATTTCAACATCCCAGAATAGGATGCAGCATGAAACTGCCAATTGTTAGAAGGGAAGAAAAGAAATTATATACATATATCCTAAAGCTAAATCCAGGAAGCACAGCCAAGGGTAGATTATAGATGCTAAAGTATAATCTCTACCAGTTCATGTTTTCAGACTCGGCACTATTCTTCAAAATCCACTTTGAAACGGTACCACAGTCCACCGGCCGGTGAGCTTCCTCTGTACACTGCAGATCCACCAGAATGAGATTACTGATATCAAACAGAATAATCCCTGCAGAAACTGGAGTTATAAAATAATATTTACAAGCAAGCCAGATGAAACTTACATTCCAGCAAAAGCCATATGAGCAGAGGCAATTAACATCATAGTTTCCATCACCAGCCTCAAAATCAACAGCATACTCACAACCTGGAGCAGGACACCACTTGGTCTAGCAAGAATGTAGTAGAAAAACCATTGATAAGAACTCAGGAAACAAGAAAGAAAGAAAGATAACATGACTGGATATACCCATCAAATGCTCTAACAAGCAAATATCTATATCCATTGAATGCTCTAATGAGCAAATCTCCTCTCATATTACCATTGAGTGGGCTAAAGACCGAATGGTTGAGTAGATGACTACACATTGGAACACCAATGTTACAAGTATCAATATCAGGGCCAATGCATGGTAATAGCCAGTCACTTCTCAAGAGTAATAAACCAAGTGCGCAAGAAATCATCGCATGCAAAGAATTCTTACCATTCAACAGAAAATCTAACATAAAAAAAAGTAGAGGATGACAGAGATAAAGAGCACGAGGGGGAAAGAAACTGGCCTGCTGCCATGCTTTTAAAATATATATGCTAAGAAAAAGCATTAACCACAGCAGTACGAGACATTAAAACCTTATAAACCGCATTTACAATTTAATAAAATTAAGAAATAGGAAGCTGAAGCTGAAGCTGAAACTGCAGATCATGACATGTACAAGAGATGAACTTGGGGTAAAGAGAATTTTGTGATATCCATATAGATCCAAATTGAAAAAAACATTGCAGCATCCTCCAAACTTTTTTTCCAGTACTAAAACACAACACTTAGAGAGCACAAAAAGTCCATGTCAACTCGGTCCAGTGTCCAATACTATGCATGATATCAGACTTTTATTACCGTTAAGTGACAAATATCCCTAGTGGATCTTGAACTAATAATTCCACACTCTATCCTGTTTCTATGAGTAAGTTCTAATGAACTCTACACCATATATAAACGTAGAGATCACTGTCTAAAAACACATTTATTTCTGAACAGAATGGCTTTTCTAAAAAAATGTAACGTAGAATCACATTATGAAATAATGATTGATAAAAATCCCTACATTGTAATCATAATGGCAAGGTCTCAATAACACTACATACCTTCTTACTGTCTTCAATATAAGACCGAAGAAGGTATCGTGAGTACCTCTCCTTGTCCTCATCAGAAGCCAATGAATTGATCATATCTTGACCAACAGCAGCACCACAAGATGGATCAGGACATCTCAGCATCAAACATCCTGGACCATCATTAATGGATGTCCGGATGTACCCTGCAATATATGTAAAACACTCCGGAAATGAGCTATAAGCAAAATCCTCAAATCAAAAAAGAGGGGAAGTATTAAAAAATAATACAGTACAGGATTATATATATTGTATTCCTTTTCACTTAAGTGGGAAAATAAGGCATGCATCCAATTAACAGCAAGTCATATACGAGATACCCGTCTACAGGCCACAAACTTATATATATAATCCTGTCCCCACGGGGGAGACAAGGAAAGAAAGAAAGTACACAATATATATGCTATTTCATAAAAATCAACAGGCCAAAAAAAATTCTTTGTAATTCATACCAATTTAGGAATAGAACAAAGGAGAAAGATCAAGGAACAACATCATTTTCCATAAGGTCTCATTGTGATAACTCTCAAACCGCCCTTTCCAACACATTAACAGATCCACTATCCGTCTAGTCATCACCCATATTACCCAAATAGACTAACAACCACATACCATACGGAGCTAGCCATCTTGCAGTGAAGAAAGAGATGTTATCATGGGGGTGTCTCATCCAAATGGTCTACCATGGAAATAAGATGTTTATCATGGGGGACTGATGGAGTGTAAAACAAAATAACTACCTGTAGAGATCAGAAAGATACCCAGTGGCAAAAGCACTCAGTAGGCTGACACTGATATTAAAAGATGAAAACCAAATACGAACAGAGCTACTCCATTGTTACCATAAGAATAAAATAAATATTAACCCCTTCGAGATAATCTGCTGAGAAAAAAATGGTTTTCACTTCCTGATTTTGTGCCACACATGTAAAGTCTACTTCACTTGATGAGAGCCATTGGAGAGCTACAAATTGTCTACCACAAACGCTTCCTCAGGTCTAACAAGGTTGAAAGGATTCTAGAAAGCTCGATTAAGGAGCTGATCACTTCCCCAGAACTCTATTTGGATCCATTTGCCAATTCAGATCAGTGTACTAAGAGAACTCCCCCTATACCCATCAGGCATTTTTCCACAACCCAATCCGACAACTCTCGTCAACCACATCAGAGCACCATCCACCCCCACGTACTACTATACTTTATCTCCCACTAGCATAGCACCAAAGCAACTTTCACAAAAAAAATTTCATTATGCAATCAATACTCTGACGGCCAAAAAAAATTTTGGTAAGTGACAGCCAAAAAATTCAGTATAAAATGATCTCAGGTTGTGAAAAATAATCAAGGAGGGGCCAAACCCCACCCCTTCCTCCTGTAAAGGTTTGTATAGGGGTGTTCAAAATTTTCGATTTCCAAACTCCGTCCGACTTCCGCTCCGATTCCGACTCCAATCGGAGTTCAAAATCGGAAACGGAGTTCAGGTTAGCTCCAACTCCGAAATCAGAGTTCAAAATCGGAAACGGAGTTCAAGTTAGCTCCGACTTTCGAGTCCGAACTCTGATTATTTATATTTTATATATTATATATTGTAAGTTTGAAATGATAAACCCAAGTGCCCTAATGGGTTAGACGAAGATTTTGAATCTTTGAGATGCTGAGTTCGAGTTCCCGCGTCTCCATTTGTGTTGCCATTTCCTTTTTAATATAAGCAGCCTTAATAAACCATAACCGATGTCATTATCTTCAACTTCAACCCTTCAAGAATCAAAACCCTAACCCTTTCAGCTTTAGCCTTTCTCTACGCAGGTAACGCAGTCGCAACATGCCTCACTTCTCTCTTCTCTTCTCTCTTCCCCCAGCTACATCTCGAGTCCTCGACTCTCTCCTACCATGGCCCAACTCCATTCTCTACTTCTGTCGCCGTTGGTCTTTAATGCTGACATTAGTGTCACACAGAGTTCTTCCCTTCTCCATCATTGCCGAGGACTACCTGGGCCTGGGGTTTCAATTTCTTCAAAGCCGCAACCATCACCGCACGGAGTTCTTCCCTTCTCCATCACCGCCGTTGATTCGTAATAATGGTAACCGGTAAGCCTTTGCTACGCGGCTAAAATAGTTTATTTCTAGGATTTGTGATTTCTATAGTTGATTGCAGCTAAAATCTGTTGTGGTTGCCACATAAATTTGTCTTTATTTACTTAGTTGATTTAGGATTTCTGTTCTGAAAAGTAAAATTCCGACGAACTCTGATCGGAATTCGAAATTCCGAACTCCGACCAACTCCATTTCGGAGTCGCTCCGACTGGAGTCGGAGTCGGAGTCGGAGTCAGAAACTCCGAACTCCGATTCCATCAGAGTCGGAGCCCAACCCTAGGTTTGCAAGGTAGATCCCCTACTCCCTCTGCACCAACCCCAACGTGCGAAGAGGCAAACGAGGTAGGGCCTGCTTTTTTACTACTTTGTTTTTTAGGATCTGATGTGAGGATGACACCTGGAAATATTCTATTGGTATAATACAGTATCTAACATGAGGTAACGAGGACTTCTCTGTACTTTATTTATTAATACATTTTTTTCCATAAGTGATTTATTTGTATTTTTGGAACTGGTTTCGAAACCAAAATAAAAGTTGCAAATATCCAAAACATAAATAGATGACGCAGATTTACAATAAAAAATAACAAAAAAAACTACATCAAAATAAGAGTTTATCAGACAAACCTGCCCAGCATACAGTACAAAATGGATGACCACAAGCAGCTGATTTAATGCCATCACAAGGAAAGTTTTCAAAACAAATGCCACATGCAAGCTGAAATGGATAACATGTATAATATTAGTAACTCATAGACAGCAGAATTCAGAGAAGAAAGCCAGCCATGGTCAACCCTAAATTCTCACATTGAATGTTTTTACCTATCAAACAAAATTCACAATATAATGTCTAAATAGCTTACTTCTCTAGCATTGGGAACATGAAAAACTGCCTCCTCTAGCAACCCAACGGTTTTGCGGACCCGTTCTTCATCAGCAAACCATGCATCATGTATGTTACTAACACTCCTGCAATGCCAACTTTCTTCAGAATACTAACATCAAACAATTGGAATCAAAAGCCCAATCTTATCAATACCACACCCTGAGAGAATCCATGTCATATGAGTGAGAAAAACAAAAGAGATATTGGTTTACCAGTTAAAGTGCCGGAGTAAGATGCTTGAAGCAACTCGAGATATGGAAAGAACGGTGGATACTCTTGTGATATCATCCTCCTGATGTTGCCGTATATCAGATTCCTTTAAAATAGTATAGTTTTGCTGAAAAAAGAAAAGAAAAAATATGTGAAATTATGAAGAAGAACAGAAACACCAAAACTAAGCAACAACCATATATAACATCAAATTAAAAAAAAAAAAAAACACCACTTAATTTCATGGTGATATGTGTGAAAAGAAGGCATCTTCTGAAGGCCAAAGCTCCTAAGAGACATGAATTTCCGACAACAACAATTTTGACCTTTTGTGTTATTTTATGATCCATTTTCACATATGGGCTTTAAAAAGAAATTTTAAGGTGGGTACCTGCTCACCTAAGTTGAAGCTGTGAGTTTGTAACCAATTGCAAATATGACCAATTTATTTAACAAAAGTACCAAAGAACAGACCTAACTTCTAACAATAATGCATCCATAGAAGTGAAAGTAAAACTCATGTTCCAACTTCAAGGTTTTATATTCAGTGTTGTTCCATGTTGTGTGCAAAAGTTAACACATATATCTGCATCTCTAGACACATGAGTGCACATATACGACAATTTACAGTTTTAGAGGTACAATTAAAATACAATTAAAGTAAAGGGGAGAATTGTAAAGTTGAAATAAAAAGGTTAACACACTACTCACTGCAATTGAGGAGGGCCACTCATGTGATACCAAATCAAGATTTAAGAATATTAGGGAGCTGCAGCGTCTTTCTTGGAGAATCAACTACGATAGTTCAAGTCAAGGGAAGATTAAAGGAAGGAGATTCTGAAGATGTTCCCTTTGTGGGTGTTTCGAGTGGTTATCAGTCTATGGGAACTATGGGTTAGGGTTGAGGAGGTGTGTTGTATTCCATAAGTATTTTGGGCTTGAGGTATTTTGGGTAACTTTCTTGGGCTTGTTGGGTTTTTCAGGGATAGGTGTTTTCGAGCATTTATGGGCTAGATGTTTTCTTGTATACAACCAGTATACTTGTTTACTCATTTGATATATATAACATTTTTACTCATCAAAAGAAATAAAAAGGTGATGTTTACAATTCTGTGTTTTCTTTGTAAGTTTAAATATTGCTAATTAGTTATTTAAAAAACCAAAAATCAACTAATGATAAGATCAGATTAAGAATGGATGATTATGTTTTGTGCGCTTTTTTAAAGAGGCTTCGTATCATCTATATAATATACATAAATTTTGCATTAGTTTTGTAGTGCCCCAATGGAAGGCCCAAGGCACATGGCCCAAGGCACATGGCCCAAGGCACATGGCCCAAACTCCAAAATGACTAGTCAATGATAAAATTAGAGCCTTAGTTGAACATTATAAAAGGCAAGAATTTCTTTTTCCCAATCAATGTAAGATTTCATACACAATCTACAATTATCACTTATCAGAATCGGGTATCATAATCTTCTCCCTTATATTCTTGAGGTCTTTATCGAGCCAGTCTATTGTAGGTATACAGCTCAAGTCCCACATTTCTAGTTGAGATAGGCTTTAATATGATTTACAATGCCCTAATGGAAAAGGCCTAAGCCACATAGCCCATACTCTAAAAGGAATAATCATTGATATAAATGAAACCATATTGAAATATTAAAAAGAGCAAGAACTTCTCATTCCCAAGTAATGTGAGATCTCATACGCCACCTACTCTTATCACTTATCAAAATAGAGTATCAAAAATTGGTTTTCTAATAATGCTCCAGTAGATGACATCAGCATCAGAATCATAGGAATTACAATTATCGGAAGAAGAGCTTATTTTGCATAAGATCAGAACAGCACCCTACTACCTACGAAAGAGGACAACTGCCTACCAAGCCCGTGAATTAACAACCATCGAGTTGTAAACCATAGCAAAACTAGCCCACGGCCTCTTATGACGTCAGTAAATATATATCTTCAGTAGTAGTTTTAAACAACAAGAAGGACTTGAAATTAAAAAATATATGATAAAGAACCCTATAACAGAAGGCAAGAATAACACGAACTGAAAGGGGGGAGGAGGGGACGTAATCACTTTTCCACCTCCCAACCGTAGTGCTTAAACAAAATAATTATAAATACTGAAATTCAGTTCTCCCTCTGGAAAAAACCTTCACCCAATCAATCCTAAAGGACCTAGTCGATAAATGTTTTTCGTTCTCCTGTTTACCAAGTTGAGCTGAGCATTTCTTGATTGGAAAATCCGCAATAACATAACGCACCGTATTCAAATTTTACCTTTCTTTTCCTGCTGTTCAGTATGCAATCTAACGGCGCTTTAAGAAAAACAATATAACCCGAGCCACAACGGTGTTGAAAACCAATAATTCTATGACTAAAGGATCAAGCTTTCCTTCCATTCTCCAAACTTTCTCAGCAACAAAATGACAGAAATTCCACAAATACCTTATTATTCATTCAGCAAGCTATAATTTAAGCAATAGAAAATACAGATGGAGAACTGAATTAACCTCAGGCCGCCGAGAATTGATATCAGCTGAATCATCCGCATCGTCTTCGACGAAGTCGAAATTGCCGTCTTCGTCATCATCGGCATCATCTTCATCATCATAATTATAGTAGTCGCTGCAAAAGTATTCCAGGGGAGTATACTCGGCCTCGCCGCTATAGAAGCCGTCGTCAGGGGACTCGATGTCGTTGGCGTCGTGCATATCTTCCTCGGAGTCCATGGAGGAAGATCGTAAAGCAATAGGAGAACGACAGACAAGGTGCAGAGGAGAGAATCAAAGGAGAATGGGGAGGAATTAGGGTGAGGAAGTGTTTGGTTGGAAAGAAAGGAAGAAGGAAAAAAGAGGAAAAGGTAGCTGAAAAGGTCGAGTGTTTTGATTGGTTCAGGCTTTGGTTATGGGTTTTCTTTCTTTAATGCGTAATGCCGATGGGCATGGGGAGGACATTTAAAAAAATAATAATAATAATTAGAAATCGGAATTACTGCGTAATACCCCCAACGTGGTATTACACCAACAAAAATTACTTCGTTTAAAAACTTGACATAGAGTGATTGTTCTTGTATGTTTTATTTGTGGGAATTTATTTTCTAAAGAGGTCTAGTATGTCTAGGATGTAGCATTTTCAAAATAAACAGTATTGTCGTTTGGTTAGGTATATACAAATTCAAACTCTTAAAGATCTATCATTAAGAGAGATAAAACTAAGAGGTAAAATAAAGAAGAGACTCAGACTTTTTATAAGAGAGACTCTAACTCCTAATAAGAAATAGACTGAGATTCCTAATAGAAGATAAATTCAAACTCTTAAGAGCATCATCATTAATTTAGTCAAATGCATCTTTAAAATTTAGTTAATATCATACTTTTTTGCATTTGTCTTTACAATTTAAATTCAAGAGCCACATTAAATTAAATTAAATTTTAGGACTGCAAACGAATAGAATTATTTGTAAATAATTTGAGTTCAACTCGTATAAACTCGATTCGAATTCGATTCATTTAATAAATGAGTTGTTTGTGACTATTAATATTTGTTCAAATATTAAACGAGCTAAACTTGTATAATCTCAACTCGACTTAATTTAAATTCGTGAACAAAATTCATATAAACTCGACTCAGTTCATTTTAGACTCGTAACAATATTCGTAATATTTATATATATATGTGTGTATATATATACTCTTATACATATTCTTACATGTATTATTTTATTGTATATATTTTATGCATTATATATATTATTTTTAATAATTTGTATAAGTAATATATTTTGTTATTTTAAAACATTTTCATTGGATTGGTTATAATTTTCCTTCAAAAAGTATAAATTTAAAGGATTACTATTCACTTTTGAAAATAAAATGTACTTTTATTCTCTTCTTTCACTTTCTTCTCCTCACTTTTAATCAAATATAACAAAAAAAATTTGATATGTGTGCAAACTTTTACTTTTTGAAGGAAAAAGTATAGTCAATCTAATGAGAATGCTCTTACTTTATGTATAAATAACATATTTATTACTTTATAATAATGTATTAAATTCACAAAAGAATTATTGTATCAAATATTTATAAAAAATAAGTAATTCGAGTAATTACTCGACTCGATTCGCACGACTTGTTAAAAAATAAAAATAAATATCGATAAATAATTCGAATCAGTTTAAGCTTGTCTTTGATCAGCTCGAACTCAGTGCACTCTCAACTCAACTCAAACTCAAACTTAAGTTATTTAAATTCAGCTCGACTCGATACTCGAAAAACTTGACTTGATTTGAATCGTTTGCAGCCCTTGATTGGATTAGACATTCATTCTCTATATAATAATAAAATCTTATTAAATTAATATTTATTTTATTTTATTTATCCTTATCACATTTTTTTATTTTTATCATTGGATTAGCAATTTATTAATAAATAAATTTAGTTTGGTCATCCTGCTCATTTGGCCAAGTCAAGTAGGATGTTCTAAGAGAAAAACATTTCAGAAGGCAAGTTGGACAAAAGTCACTCAAGAGAAATAGCCTTTATGCAGGTGCCCCTACAAATCTGACAAGTTCTCCCCAAGCTCTCCCCACTACTCTCTAGAGGGACTTTCATAGGGTCCTTTATGAGTTTTCTATGCTGAGACTAAATTTTCTCAATGTGTTGAGCAATATGTAAAATCGTCACTTATAGTAGATTTTGCCTCCCAAGAATTTGAGATGTAAGCCTTTATGCCAAAGCACATAAATCTTTGTATCTCTATTTATTTATATTTATTTGCTTGTTTATTATTTATTTTAAGGATGAATGCAAAGAGCACTATAACGATGTCCGGAACACCAATGTGAGTCAAGAATTATTCTTTCTCCCTCATCGGTTTGTTATGCGAATTTAGGAATCACATGATTTTACATTTGTCTATTCCATTCAAATATAATCTCTAAATTGGGTTATCTATTTCCTCTTTATATAATAATAAAATATTATTAATTTAATAATTTTTTTATTTAATTTATTTTTATCACATTTTTTAGTTCTATCAATTAAATGTTAATAATAATTATATTCTACTTAAATTAATATTAAAAGTCATATTTTCAAAAGTCATTAATGCTAATAATAATAAAATATTTGATTAAATTTATTTAAAATTCTATATGAATTTCTTAATTAGTAATCATATATATCAATTACAACATTACAGCAAACTTTACAGATGCATAATCTGCACCAACATTAAGCAACATTACAGCTACATAAATATACAGCAACATTACAATTACATTATAGCAAACATTACAACAATATTAAAGTAACATCACTTTATACAAATATATCAAAAGTTCATACACTTTCATCTACCAACCTAATACAAAATCTGTCAAGCTGTCCAGCCATCAAACTATCTAGCCATCAAATATCAAATTATCCAAACATGGCTTGCCGTTTCTCATCGTTCAGTCATCATTAACTTCTTATGACTTTCCATTTTACTTAACCTTTCATCAAACTCAATAGGTGAAGATTTTTTGCATTTTCTTTTTCTTTTCCTTTCTTTTTCAGCTTTCTTACCTGGTGGCCTCTCCACATTGATAGACATACTCTCACAAATGTTGTCATCCTTGGCATTGACAGATGTAACGGTAAAGCAGCCTCACCTTCTCTTTGTTGGTAAATTATCCATATGCACCTACCAATTTAGTTAGTGCCTCTATAGGTTCCAACAATGGCCCAAATTATAGGTGGCTTTTTGTGTCGATTGATACGTTATCTTTGCCTTCGTAATTTAAACAACAATCATAAAAATATTAATATGCATTTCGATGAAAATTTATAAGAATTAAAAACATATTTTATCTTATTCATTGGTATTGCTTGGATGCATTGATTCAACTTGGGTCAAGAAAGTACAAAACTTGTTATTGTGGCTTTTTGGATAGTTGACCATCGATTAGGTAACAAGCCACCCTAATAGAGTTTTTAAAGGCATTGAAGCAATCATAAATTCTTGTCCACAATTGGGTGGACTTTTGGTTAGTCCCTCTAATAGCGTCTATGCTAATATTGAGCCACCTTAACACAAGGAGGTTGTCTTCCTCCACGATAAAGGATACACCCCGTTAGGATTTCTTAGTTTGTGCCCTTCCTTTCCCTTTGGGTTGTGTCACTTCAACCTCGACCTCGACATTATCAAATGAGAGACTATCCATGGGGTTATAAATACCTTCTCCACCATTTTACAAAAGTGTGGTGAAAAAGGGATCACCCATTAATTTGTGAATCCATCCTTTATGAAACAATAACCATGCAATAAAGTCACAAACCCCACTCAAACTTCATACAATAGCAACCATAAAACAACCATAGCATTCTGGTAATTCTCTATGGAAGTCGTTCGACAAAGTTAGATCTTTCTCTCTCCTAAAATTTTCTCTCCGTACACTTGCGAATTTTGGTCTTTCTAAAGTTTCCCTATCATCTTCAATGCTAATTTCCAATAATTTAGCTTGCTAATTAGTGGGAGACCCTGATGGGTCACAAATTGGTGGTGGAGATTGAGTTTAAGTGTTTTATCTTCTCCAATGAAGGTGGTCATTGCTGTATCATTGAGAAGAGATGGAAGTCTGAATGCATGGTTCTGTTTGAGATTGCTTCCATTTAATGGCTGCTAAAAATGTTTGGGGAGTGCTTGAGAGGGGGGAGTCGAAAGAGGTGTACTTGGCCTTTAGAGAAAGATATAGTAGCTTTATCGTGCAGCAATGCTCGAATGCCAGAGGTCATTTTCTAGAGGTCTCAGAGTACAACCAAGGGGGAAGGAGAAATGTACCCTATTTTTTAGAGGGGAATGGAGATTGGAGATGGCATAAAATCAAGGATGAGATGCTGCATGGCGCAATCAAAAGAGACATCAAGGAGATATTAAACCTATGAATGGATGATGGGAAAATGGGTAATTGTCGTGGTCGTACAAGGAAGTCATGGCTTCGGAGGCTCCGATGCAAAGCAAAGGCACTGCTAGGTCGACCGTTAGAAACCCTAGGCAAGAACTAAAGATGACAACATAGAAGGAATCCTCGTACCTTGCCCTCATCAGGTCCGAAGCCTGGAATTTGTGCATGCTGGTGTTGGAGGTACAGGGGCAGTTGCTTGTGTTGCCGATTTCTCTTCACCTTTGCTTGACCTTGAATCTCTAGGGTGAAAACCAAGTTCAATGTGTGTTGGAGGATTTGCCTAAAGAATTTTGCTAGGGTTTCGAAATACCACTTCAATGCATGATGGGTTTTTGTTGTTTTTGTTGGTGCCGTGGCATTCATCATCTCTTTTGAGGTTAATTGACCCATTTGATGTCCTATAAATTTAACGTTTATTACCTATTTTGCTGCCTAAGAACTTTTTACCATTTTGTTCTATTTCTTGGTGTCATGCATGACGAAATTAGCATTGTTTAAGATCCTTTTGAAGTTCCCTTGGATTTGTGTTGGTGTCGTGGCATTCATCATCTCTTTTGATTGATAATTGACCCCTTTGATGTCTAATAAATTCACGTTGTTTCCTGTTTTGGTGCTGTGGAATTGATGCCATTTTTTTCTATTGGTGCTTCATTTGATGGGATATTATGTTGATATTGGCATTGTATTGCTAATTTGTGGATGCTTTGTTGATACTTTTGATGTGATTCGACTTTTGTGACCCATTTTCTTACCCTGTGATTTTGCTGCGATGTTGGCTAAAGTAAATTGGTTGTGATGTTCACATCCCGAGCCCATGTTTATATATTAAGCATATTGTGTAAAATTTAAGACCCATGTTTTGTGATTGTTATTGGGATTTGCATGTTTTACCTAGACGCCCCCATGTCTGGAATATCTATTTGTTATGTTGCTAAGATGTGATCCATTTTTTGCCTGCCAGGAATGATTTGTTGCTAATTAATGTAAGACTATGATTCATAGCGGTTAGGTTAGGAGGTCCATTGACTATGTCAAGGTAATCCGTGAATCTTGAAAGGCCACTGTGTGACAACTAGGGTTCACGGTTTGCAGTCGTGAATGGGCGCATCTGGCCTTTGCATGCTATGATTTTAGAAAAATCTACTTGAGCCTAGGTTATTGAACCACACACTTTGACAAGTTGGGTATTTTGTCACTCATTTTTTTAACGTTTGTCTACAAACTTGAATCTAAAAAAAATCCAAACCAAATATGCTGGCCTCTAGTGATAGCACGACCACATCCTCACGTTCAAGAAATAGGCCTCGCGTCAAATACCCAATATGTTAATGTAATATTAAAGCATGTCAATGCATGGCACACTGAGGAAAATGATGGACGACAATTTCTTGGTTGTCAAAACCATGAGGTAATCGAATCTATCTCTTAATAAGTATTTGTGATATTCAGAACATTAAATTTGTCATTGTTATACTAATATGATTTCTTTGTTTTTACTTTCATTGGCAACCGTCAAGGTTGGGCAGTCATGCAGATTTTTCTGTTAGTATAACCCGAAAATATCAAAGTATGCAAAGAAGACAATGACCCGACTAAAAACCAACCTTCAGAAGATACAAGTTTCAATGGAGTTCAAAATGAGTAAGCATAGATTAGAATTTGATGTAAAGAGACGTAAATGAAAAATAGAACAACCTACTTTTATTATTATTATTTCGATGTCTTGGTTAGTGGTAGTTATAATGTATTTGGGTAAATTCTGACTAATGTAAGGATTCGATTGTAATTATAATTTATTTAAATTTTATTTTCTTTATTTGTATTTGTATTTTTTTTTAAATTGATCCTTACTATACATGAGAGAAGAAAAAAAAATTCCAAAACCCTTTCGATTTTAATATATTATTTTATAATGACATCCCATGTTTTTTCAAAATCGGGTATCGCAATAACAAATAATTATATTTAATTGAATGTGAAAATATTAAAAATAGGAAAAAGACAAAATAGTAGGAGGTTAAAAATGGAAATGGAGGTGAGAGAATAAAGTAATAAAAAAAATTATAAATTGTTATTTTAATATATAAAAAAAAGTATAAGAAATGGAATGTCTGAGGTTTTTTGAAGATAAGTAAAATTTAGAAAAATTTTATAAGAAGTGACGTTTTTAGTTAAAATTTGAGAAAAATTTTGAAGAATGGGATGGATATGCTCTAATCTAATGTAGTGATTTTTAGCCAATATTGCACTTTAGCCAATATATTGAAAATGCTTTTAAGGGGCATTCTGTCATTCTACACATCAACTACTATTAACCTCAGTTCCATACCTTATATAATTTTTTTTCTTATATGGTGAAATGCTCGTTTTGAAGAGAATATGTTATTTTGCATCTGGTCCCACATTCACCCCTCATCTGTCCAGTACTCCGTGTCGTTCCTTTCCTTGATAACATTAAAATTGCCTTATTTGTTTTTATAAATAAGTTAAGATAAAAGTTAAATTTTGAATAAACTATTATTATAAAATATTTTTTACTATTAATTTTATTTTAGAATTTAAAAATATTATTCTGTGATTGATTTATTTTATTTTGTATGAGAATTTAAAAAAATAGTAATAATGAGATGTGATGAAAATATTTGTAAAAGTGAACAAAATAAGATGGGGGCAAGTTTAAACTAATGGAGATTTTGGCTAAGAGAGTTAAAAATTAATGTGGAGGGCTATGCCTTGATGATCTCTACAGCTATAAATACACTAAAAAAAGGAGATTGAACTTGGTCTCAACTCTTAACAAAGTACCTCGAAATATTGTTATGAAAGTTTTGAAAAGGAAATCTCAATTAGGACCTTTGCCTCTTATTGTGAAACTTTTAAATGCTTATATTTTCTTTCATGGTAATTCCGTTCATTTGTTAAGCTTTCCTTGAGAACTCGAAAATTCTTCTTTGAACCTTGTACCCCGAAATTTCTTGTAAGGGTTTCCATAGATGGATAAGTAAATTGCTAAAAATACTTGATAAATGTAATGAAGAGTCTATGTAAATTGATGAATGCGTGAAAGCTTGAAGATGAAGTGCAGGAAATTAAATGGAAGATTCAATATAGATGAAGCGTGAGTCACGCCTTGGAGTATTCAAGATCTCCAATTCCTCCCAAACAGTTTCCTGTTACAAGATAATTTTCAGATGATTTCAGATGCCTTTCCATAATTAGTACCTTCTTACATATACTATCCTACTCGGCAATAACAATAAAACAAAAAGGCCATGGGCCACTTATCTAAACCCCTGGGTCACTAACAGTTTAACCAAATAAAAGGAGCCCCTTAAGCCTAACTCACTTACATTAGGTTCCTATCAATCTCTCCCATTTAAAAAATCTTGTCCTTAAGGTTCATTTCCACTAAATCGCTGTCCTCATTATCTTATATGTTGAATTGATGTCCTCCTTGCTCCATCTAAATATTCCTCGAATATGTTTTTTGTTGCATCCTTGTGTGAGGTCGTTCTCGCTCCCATCTTCTGTTTACCAAACGTTGAAGTCCACATGCATGTGCACAATGCATATAAGCACTTAGAGATGAAACCTTGGCACTCAGATTTGCAGCAACACCATTAATGGCGGCCTCTGGAATAAATTTCATCATGCGAGTATCATATCCTGCAATGCATTTCATAGCTAGCAAGCAGGTTGAGTCCCTAGTAACTTTGGAAGCAAGTGATTTGGTTATTGTGTTACATCTATTCTTCCATTCTTTTCCTATGTAGTAATTGAAAGTTGCTTGTAGGCATTCATATAAAAACACGGCCAGACCATGAAGGTGACTACAAGGAGTAGCAAATCTGACTCCAGATTTAATATTTTGAGGTGCAATATTTTCTTCTTCATCCCATTTAACACCACTCTTTGAAAGAGGCACTTACAACTTAACAACTATATAATCAAAGGGAGTAGCAATATTTCCATGAACTTGAATTGTGTCTCTTTCAACTCTCCCTGAGGCTGCTACTAGTAAAAAGTCAGTATTTGAGTCAACACTAGAGGGTTTTAAATGGAAATCTATAGGGAACTTGCAAATTGTTTGTGTTATTTTCAACATGTTTGTTCCCAAAAGCTCCCTCACTTTTACTGATGCAAATTCAAATGAAAGGGCAGGTAAATTGATATTGAAATCCATGCGTAAGAAGTCTCCATAAGAACTTTTGCAACACTCACAGCTTCTAATGATGCTTGTGTCCACTCTCTTGGAATTTTCCTATAAAAGGCAACTAACTTGAGCTTCTTGGCAGAATTCATGGTGGCGAATTTTAGAATTGTTGAAAAGAAGTCTATCTTAGCCTTTTCAGTTGCTTCTCCTACCTTCAATGGAACATCATCAGATGCACCAAGATATCCCACCATAAGTGGTCTCCTAAAAACTGTTTGCTAAAAATATTCACCCATTGATTGTGAAAGGCACAAACCACCAGTATTAAACCTCACCCCCTCTCGAAGTGATTCAATCCTCAAAAAAGTAAATGAAATCGTCCCTTCGTCCAGATTATCATCGTAGTCATAGAGTGGAGAGACCAACGAATTTTGAAATGCCAATTATCAATAATGTGAAATAAGGAGCCCTAACCATTAGAAACAGAGAACCCAACATGAATGAACTCCCAATGTATTTCACTGCAGTTTGTACAAAGAATTGTCCAAAAATTTGTACAAATATATAAGGTAAAACCAATTGTTTTAACCATTCTTAATCCCCAACTTGCTTCAACATTAACACGCTCAACAAATTCAGTTAGCATCTTATCAGCATTGCTCCAATATGCCTCAAGGATTATAAAAGCTTGACCACTTTCATTATATTCTGCCCATGGCTCATACCACAAGTTCTTTGCACAGAAATTCCAAGCTCCACCAGCTTATCCTTTGCCCTCCCTCTGTCAAAGGGTTGAACAACATCCATTTGTGGCAAAACATCAAACGATTAGAGGACAAATTTTGTATACTCAAAAACTTGCAAACCCATGAATAATTTCCCTCCACCATAGATTACTAGCAAAATAGAATGAACTTCATCTACCTTATTCATACCTTCGATTGTATACCAAGCATTGGAATCTTGATAGAGTCTGAGATGCACCTCATCTCCAAGTAGGCCACTTCTGTCACTCCTTAGCTTGCCTATTTTCTACATCACATAGATATGCTCTAGAAACTTAGATGGTCCTGGGTCTAGATATGCTCTAGAAACTTAGATGGTCCTGGGTCAAATAATCTTTGTCGAAATGACGATGACTTGGTGTGGAGGATGAGGTTGCAGATCAATTGGTGCGGGGGAGTGCCTAATTTTTCCAACCTAGTCACTAATTTTCACAAGAATGAGTAGGAATGGTTAATATCATAGGAAATTCCTTGAAAAAAAAAATGAATATAGACATGGATTTAGGGATTTAAGTCCGGGCATGGAGAGGAAAAAGGGAAATATGGTCGGGACAGACTTGCGATGGCACTGAAGCAATCTCCTTTAGCGTGACCTCATTTTCATCAGGCATCTCATTTTCTTCCTCTATCATATCTTCATCTTTCGGTTTCTTTTCCATCTGCATTGTTGATTTCTGTATTTCTTTGTTTGAACCCACAATGTCTTCCACCTTTTTTACTTCTTCCTCTATAGCTTGGTCTTTCGAGACCAAGACAATTTCACTTCTGCTTCATCATTCACGGGTTGGTTTTCATCTTTTGAGTCATTATCTCTTTGGACGACCTGTTTTGGTAAGTCTTCGTTTGAAATTATAGACGCTGTTTCTTTGTGCTCTGCCGCTTGTTTTTTTCTTCATATGAATCCCTATGTATCTGTTGATCTCCAATAAACCCTAGGTTTACTCAAAACAATTCACAATCAAAATCAAAACAAGAAAATAAAAATAAACGTAAACAAAATCAAGAAAACAAAATCAAAGAAAGCAGAAACAGAATATATAAGTATTCACGTGATTTGATCCCTATTGGATCTACATCCATGGTGGGAACTGGCTTAAGGGTTTTCTTGTTGATCAATCAGAGATTACAAGGTGCCGATTCAAGCTTCAACAGCTTCAACTCTCTCAAATACAAGTTTCTCACACACTTATCTCCGATTCAACCTTCACATATCAAAGGAAACGAAATTGCCTCTCAAACCCTAGTTGTTTCTCTCTCATAATCTGCCAAAATGAATTTAGAGGGCTATTTATATGCCCGTCGTTTAAACAGATACAAGAAACCCTAAAGTTGCCGAGATCAAGCCACGTGGTCTCTTCATAGACCATTAGATTACAGACCCCTTTAATACAATTTACTAAAATGGACATTATACAGCAAAGTAATTACAATTTTATAATAATCTCCACCTTTGTTTTAATTTGATCTTCATGACAGCTTTCTTTCTTAATCAGGTAGCATCCTCCTTAAACAGGCAGCTTACTCCCTAAGATAGTTCCCACTTCTAAGTCCTTGTTTAAGCTTTCTTCATGTTTATAATGTTCAGGCAGTGACTAAACTTCTTATTAGGTAAGGATTTGGTCTTTATATCGGCTGGATTATCTTCAATTGGAAACTTCTCCACCTTAATTTCTCCACTTGCTATGATATCCCTTACAAAATGAAGTATGATGTCTATGTGTTTAGATCTTTCCTGAAAAATCTAAATTTTAGCTAAATAAAAACAGCTTTGGTTATCATAGTAAACTATGATATTACCCTAAAAAATGCCTAATTCATTAGACATTTCTGTTAGCCACATTGTTTCTTTTATGGCCTCGGTTAAGGTCATATATTTAGCCTTAGTTGTAGATAGAGCTACAACCGATTGTAAATTGGGTTTCCAACTTATTGCTCCACCAAAAGCAGTAAAAATATAACCAGTTAATGATTTTCTAATATCTATATTACCAGCAAAATCAGAATCTATATAGCCACAAATTTCACTTCCCTTAGTAACATCTTTACCAAACCTTAACCCTAAATTTGAAGTACTCGAGATATATTGAAATACCTATTTCAATGCATGCTAGTGGGGTTTTCCTAGGTTTGCTATAAATCTACTAAGTATGCTAACAACATAAGCTAAGTTTGGTCTAGTACAGATCATGACATACATGACACTACCCACCATGTTGGAATAGGGTACTTTCATCATATAGTCCATTTCTTCTTCAGATTTAGGAGTTTGAGTAATAGACAATTTATAATATTGTCCTAAGAAAGTACACACTGTCTTCATATATTCCAAACCAAATATTTTCAAAAATTTTAAAATGTATGATTTTTGTGACAAATAAAGTCTTTTATTCCTATCTCTAGTTATCTCCATACCCAAAATTTTTCCAGCAAGTCCAAGTTCATTAATTTCAAATTCAGATTTAAGAATTTCTTTAACATGATTAATAACAATTTTATCATTGTAGGCAATAAGCATATCATCAACATATAACAAAAGATATTGTACAGCCATCTAAATTCTTAAAATACACACAACTATCAAAATTGCTTCTATTAAAATCATTTTCAATCATGTAAGTGTCAAACCTCTTATACCATTGCATATGTGATTGTTTTAAACCATACAGTGATTTGTTCAGTAGATACACATGATTTTCATCAAAATTATCTACAAACCCCTTGGGTGGTTGCATAGATAAAGTTTCTTCCAACTCACAATGTAATAATGCAGCTTTTACATCTAACTGTTATAAAAATAAATCATGATAAGTTGTGCATGCAAGAATGAGTCTGATGGAGTTATGTTTTACTACTGGAAAAAATATTTCATTAAAATCAATTCCCTCCCTCTGTGTAAAATCCTTAGCTACCAACTTAGCCTTATACCTAGGTTCCTCTACCCATGGTAAACTCTCATTCTTCTTATAGATCCATTTAGAACCTATAGGTTTAACTTTTTCAGGTTTAACTACCAGGTCCCAAGTTTCATTTATTTTAAGAGATTTCATTTTTTCTTACATAGCAAGAAGCCATTTATTGGATTCTTTACAACTCATGGTCTCTTTATAAGACCTTGGTTCCATGTCCTATATTTCTTGAGCAACAGAGAGTGCAAAGGCAGTAAGGTCAACTTGTGCATATCTAGTAGGTGGTTTAATGGTCCTTCTAGGTCTGTATCTAACTAGATTATAGGACCTGAGACATTCCTGCCCAATTTGTTTCAAGTTGGTTTCTGTACTTTTCTCAAATGTTTGGTCAGTCTCTTCAGTAGATGAGTAGGGTGGCGCCATCTCAATCTAAACTTTCCCTAGGATTGATTTAACATCTGGATTATCACTGTTTAGAGATGTCATAGCCATCTCTGACTTATTAAAAGTTACATCCCTACTCAAAATACACTTTTGTTTCCCTAGTTCTAGAACCCACAGTTTATACCCTTTCACCTTCAGGGTATCCCATAAATACACATTTGACTGCCCTGGATTCTAATTTATCAGTTTTTATATGTGCATAAGCTACACAACCAAATACCCTCAGATTACTATAATCTAAGGTTTACCAGGCCATAATTCTTGAGGTATTTTGAAGTTAATAGTAAAGGATGTGCTCCTGTTTATAAGGTAGAAAACAGTGTTAACCACCTCTGCCGAGAAGGTTTTAGGCAACTTAGCATTATAGAGCATACATCTAACCCTTTCTAGAATTGTCTTATTCATCCTCTCTACTAGACCATTCTGTTGAGGGGTTTCTTTAATAATCTTATACCTTGCTATTCCTCCTTTTAGGCAAAGATTATTAAACTCATTAGATAAGTATTCAACCTATTGTCAGTCATCAGTTTTTTAACCTTCTTCCCAACCTAATTCTCAACTAATGTTTTTCAGTCTTAAACTTCTTAAAAGTATCACTTTTGTGTTTAATGATATATACCCAGACTTTCCTAGAAAAGTCATCAATGATGGACAAGAAATAGTTTACCCCACCATGTGAACTGACTCTTGCAGGTCCTCATAAACTAGAATGTACATAATCAAGACACTACTTAGTACTATGGGTACCAGTTTTAAAACTAATCTTAGTGGACTTTCCTAATATGCAGCCCTTACAAAAAGGTAAATCCCATAGGTTAGTCTCACCAAAAAGCCCATACTTTTGGAGTTCTTGTAAACCTTTCATACTAGCATGTGCCAACCTTTTGTGCCAAAGCATAGATTTACATTCCTCGGAATTATGAGTAATAGAGGCCTCTCTTATAACAGTTCTACCTTCAAGGGTATAAATACCATTCTTTATAAACTCTTTCATTACTATTAAGGTCCCCTTCAATAATTCAAAGTTCTTACCTCAGGTTTAAACATACAACTAGATTTGCCAAGCATACCAAGAGAAATTGAATTTCTTTTTAGTTTAGGTATGTATCTAACATCCTTAAGGATTCTTTTCATACCATCATGCAATTTCAATCTTATTGTATCAAGACCAAGAACCTTACAAGATTTATTATTTCTTAACATTATATGTCCTCCATCTAAATCCTTAAAGGTTTCAAACCAAGATTTAAAAGGACACATGTGAAAAGAACACCCAGAATCTAAAATCCATTATTTACCAAATTTTGTTGAGAGATACTTAGTATTTCAGCACTCTCATAGCCATCATAAGCAATAGATACATTTTCTTCAGTTTTAGACTTATTCCCACCTTTAGGTTTTCTTTCAATACAATCTTTCTTGAAATGTTATTCTTTATGGCAAAGAAAACATTTCAACTGTTTCCTTTTGGATTTTGTTTTAGACTTATTTTTCTTTTCTTTATTCACAGGTTTTTCAGATTTTTCCCGAGCAATTAGACCCTCACCACCTTCAGGTTTTGACTTAACCTTTACTTGTGATTCTCTAGCATGCAATATGGACTAGACTTCATCCAGTATCAAACTCTCTCGACCATACATGATGGTCTCATTGAGATTAGCATAAGTATTATCTAAAGAACTTGTAACAAAATGGCTTGATCTTCATCTTCAATAGTTATGTCAATATTGGCAAGATCTAGGATGATTTTGTTAAAATTATCGAGGTGATCTTCCAAAGACACATCTGGACTCATTTTAAAAGTGTATAACTTGGTCTTTTTGTAGAGACAGTTTGCCAGGGTCTTGGTCATATAGAAGGATTCTAGTTCTAACCAAATCCCTGCTATCGTCTCCACACTGGCTACCTCTCTAAGAACCTTATCACACAACGACAATATAATGGCACTATGTAACTTTTGAAGAATTTCGGGTTTTACCTTTTCGGAAGAGCTAGCCTTTTGCTAAGGGGATGCAGCAATGGCCTTCTTATCTCTAAGAAGTGCATCTTGGAGAGCATTCTGTACCACAAGAGCTTTCATTTTGATTCTCCATAGACCGAAGTCATTCTAACCTGTGAACTTCTCCACATCGAATTTGGTTGACCCCATCTCGACGTGGCTCTTGATATCACTTGTTGATCTCCAGTAAACCTTAGGTTTACTCAAAATACTTGCAACCAAGATTAGAACAAGAAAGTGAAAATAAACGTAAACTAGATCAAGAAAACAAAATCAAAGAAAACATAAACAGAATACACAAGTATTTACCTGGTTCGATCCCTATTGGATCTACATCCACGGTGGGAACTGGCTTATGGGTATTCTTTTTGATCAATCAGAGATTACAAGGTCCCGATTCAAGCTTCAACAACTTCAACTCTCTCAAATACAAGTTTCTCACACACTTATCTCCGATTCAACCTTCACGTATCAAAGGAAACGAAATCGTCTCTCAAACCCTAACTGTTTCTCTCTCATACTCTACCGAAATGAATTTAGTGGGCTATTTATATGCTTGCCCTTTAAACAAAAACAAGAATCCCTAAAGTTGCCGAGATCAAGCCACGTGGTCTCTTCATAGACCATTAGATTATAGTCCCCTTTAATACAATACTAAAATGGACATTATACATCAAATTAATTACAACGTTATAACAATATCAAATCCCGTCGTCCATTTGATGGTTTCACACCTTGAAAGATTCTTGCCTTTGTCTGTGATTTTCTTGCATTCTCTCGAGTACTTCCTTCATGCGCAACAAGTTTTCCAGCATTTCTTCTATCGACAACATTTTCTCGTGCTGGTTGCTGAATCATACGTCGTCTGCCATGGAGGACTGTAGGCTCTTAATACCACTTGTAAGGGTTCCCATAGATGGATAAATAAATTGTTAGAAATACTTGATGAATGTAATGAAGAGTCTATGTAAATTGATGAATGTGTGAAAGTTTGAAGATGAAACATAGGAAATTAAATGGAAGATTGAACATAGATGAAGCGTGTGACAGCGTGAGTCACACCTTGGAGTATTCGAGGTCCCCAATTTCTCCCAAACAGTTTCCTATTACAAGATAATTTTCAGATGATTTTAGATGCCTTTCCATAACTAGTACCTCCCTATATATACTATCCTATTCGGCAATAACAACAAAACAAAAAGGCCTTGGGCCACTTATCCAAACCACTGGGTTACTAACAGCTTAACCAAATAAAAGGAGCCCCTTAAGCCCAACCCACTTACATTGGGTTCTTAACAGTTCTTGAATGGTCCTTTGAGTTCTTTTACTCTTTCTTTTTCATCTTCTCTCTATTTTTTTGTTAACGAAAGACTATTAAAATTGTCTTTACCCATTTGTAGTTTTTCATTTTCTTAACTCTTCTACTCTAATTTTCACCATCTCTTCAGAACCAAAAGGCAGTTTTTTAGTGGCCTCGTTTATGGGAAATTGATTTCCTATCGATTCTTTTGTTCCAATTTTCACGAAAAATGAACACCGAGACAAATTTTCATCTATTATGGATACAAGTCGAGACTACAACCTTCCCCTTGCATTCACAAATGGTGCCGATACCTGATTACAGTTATCTCAACTCATATTACCAAGGGCATCAATACCTTGGAGTCAATTTTCTCTCTTTATGATTCATCAAACACCATCACCAATCTCTTTTTGAGCCCCTAGGCCCTTCTGTTTACTTCCACCAAAGAGATCTTCTCTAGAAGTTCTACCAAGAAAGCCAACCAAACAAGTTCTTTAGGTTTATGGTAGAAGATACTTGAGTAAGGAAACAATTTTAAAAATACCTTACCATGGCACAAATCTCTAGACGAAAGTTCTCTTCCGCATCTCTCTAGAGCGACGGGAGAGAGAGAGAAAGTGTCTCCAATTCACGTTCGAGATTTAATGTAAACTGAAAAGTCAGGGTAAATAACACTAGGCTACATACCCCGTATGTGTTAAAAATTTAATGCATGCATCTAAACTTACTATCATATGCAATGTGAATTGTAGGGGAACAAAGACTAAATTAAAATTAAACAATAAATTCTAATGATTACATGGTAAAACATACCCATAATATTCACAACATATTATCCACAGCATAACATTGTATTATATCATTACATAACCCAGTTAGTTTTATCTCTATACACATAAATAATATTCTCAAAATATTAACTTCAAGACAACTTAGGCTCCTTCTTCACCTCTATAAATTCTCTCCCGTAACGAAATACATCCATACAAATATCAAAATTTCTAAGGAGGTGTTGCCTATACAGTGTCATATAAACACCGCATAGGGATAGAGAGCCATCTAAACCCAACGCTAAATAGCATCCGACACCTCGCTGCTTAACTGAAGATGCAGATGCATGATGGCTCCAAACCTCCATCAAATAGTTATAAACGGGAGATACAAAATTATCATAAGGTCTTGTAGAGTACTCAAATGGCCTCTCAGGGCTCCCATGGGTCTCTAGAGTAGCTAGGGTCTTTCCCTTCTCTATCATAAGGTCTTGCAGCAAAATTTAAAGTTTTTCCAAAACAAAAGATAAAGAAAATACAAGAGTGAGATTTTCAAAGAAATCTCTGTAAATACACATTTAATATAATGAGGCATAGACAAAATAAAATATTAACATACATGATAGACTTCAAGAACATATAACCTATGATATGTTTCATGTGACTCATGCATGACTTATATTCCTCTTTTCTATATAGACTTACAATTTACATGGACACTTCATTCTTTTCTTAAAATTCTTATTTCTTTTGTGTTTCTTTCTTACGTATATGGGCCCTTCTTATTTATAAACCTCGACGAGCATTACATATCGCCATCCCCGTCGGGTTGTTTTAGCATGACGTGTCAGTTTTCTTGGTTCACTCAATCGTCTGAGTGTTACGTATCGTTGTCCCCGTCATGACAAGACTCTTAACTAGTCATGTCAATCGTCCAGGCGTTACGTATCGCCATCCCCATCATGACACGACTCTTAACTTATTAAATCATGTCAATCGTCTAAATATTACATATCGCCGTCTCCATCATGACACGACTCTTAACGTAAATTGAAGAGTCAGGATAAATAACATTAGGCTACATACCCCCGTACGTGTTGAAAGTTTAATGCATGCATCTAAACTTGCTATTATATGCAATGTGAATCGTAGTAGAACGAGGACTAAATTAAAATTAAACAAGAAATTTTAATGATCACATGGTGAAACATACCCATAATATTCACAACATATTATCCATAGCATAACATTGTATCATATCATTACATAACCCAAGTAGTTTTTGATTTATACACATATACATAATCTCACAAAATATTAACTTTAGGGCAACTTAAGCTCCTTCTTCACCTATAAAAACTCTCTCCCGTAACGAAATACATCCATACAAATATCAAAATCTCTAAGGAGGTGTTGCCCATACAATGTCATATAAACATCGCCTAGGGATAGAGAGCCATCTAAACCCAACGCTAGACAGCATCCGACACGCCGCCGCTTAACTGAAGATGTGGGTGCATGATGACTCCAAACCTCCATTAGATAGTTATAGATAGGAGACGCAAAGTTATCATACACAGTGCTCAGAGGGCCTCTCAGAGCTCTGTATGGGCAACACCTCCTTAGAGATTTTGATATTTGTATGGATGTATTTATTCACGGAAGAGAACTTCCAGATGTGAAGAAGGAGTGTAAGTTGTCCTGAAGTTAATATTTTAAGAAGATTATGTATATGTGTATGAAGAAAAAACTAACTGGGTTATATAATGATATGATACAATGTTATACTATGGATAATATGCTGTGAATATTATAGGTATGTTTCACCATGTGATCATTAGGATTTTTTGTTTAATTTGAATTTAGACCCCGTTTCGTTGCAATTCACATTGCACATGATAGTAAGTTTAGATGTATGCATTAAACTTTCAACACGTACGGGGGTATATAGCCTAATGTTACTTATCTTGACTCTTTAGTTTACGTTAAATCCTGAACATAAATTGAGGATATCACAGAGAGAGTAAAGAGAAGGCCAGTTAGGACATAATTGATTGCTAGTTAAGAGGATGAAGGGAGGGGAGATGAAGGATTTTGGGGGAACTGATTCAAGACAAGATTTTGGGGGAAATAATAATAATAATAATAATAATAATAATAATAATAAAAGGGTGAAAGAAGGGAGGGGCAGCTGCAGAAGAGCGAAAGAAAGGAGGGAAAAATCGTTGTTTCGTGCTTCGGGTGGAACTGAGTTGTAGAACTGGTTCACTTGTTAGGGAACCTGATTTGCCACGTAGGCTATGGGGTGTGGGTTTGGTAAAGTGGCCGATGTATAAATCATTTCTTTACTTAATTGTAAATGTTTATAGTTTCATCCCAATACGATTAATTATGAAGTAATCTAGAATAATATAGCTGGTAACTTATTGGACTCCTAAAATGTTGTATTAGTAAATTTACTTATGCAACATCTTATTATCATGGAGAAAATATTTTTACAACCATGAATTGGGCAACCATCGCGTAACTATTTTGAAAAAAGTGAAGAAAGCATGGGACTCACATGAAAAAAATTAACTTTTAAATAGTAAACCCCACTCATTTTCAAAATGGTTACGTGGCGTTTACGCACCTTACCATTGTATATAACATTACTCATTATTATGATAAAGGAGGAACTAAAATCTCAAGAATTTGATCAATTCATAATCATGAGAGATAGATGGACATGTGAAATGTGTTTTATAATATTTATTGAGCATTTAATGTTAATTGAAAAAAATTATTTGGACAGCTATAAATGTTGTAGTGTCTATTTTATGTACTACGCGTTTGTATTTTAGAACTAGTAAAGTAGTATTGACTTGGTAGATGAGGATTATGGGCATGAATCTCATTTCTTGAGCATCTTCCCATGGAGGTATTAAATCATTAATATCACTCTCTTGATGATTATTGTATGTAAAAGAGATGGATGTTAATGCTAAGAAGGTTTGTCAAGTAAAATCAATTTACAAAGTAATAAATTGGAATCAAAATCAGGTTTCGGTTTAAAATCTCGACTTTTCACTAATAAACATAAACATTGTCTAGCTTTTCAAAACATCATTTTGATATCAAGATTGAAGACTATTTGAAAGGGTCTACTTTTATACTACTCGGTAGATGAGGATTATGGGCAGGAATCTCATTTCTTAGGCATCTTCCCATGGAGGTATCAAATCACTAATATCACTTCCTTGATGATTACTGTATGTAAAAGAGATGGATGTTAATGCTAAGAAGGTTCATCAAGTAAAATCAATTTACAAAGTAATGAATTGAAATCAAAATCAGGTTTCAGTTTAAAATCTCCACTCTTGACTAATAAACAAAGTTAGAACATTTTCTAGCTGTTCGAAACATCATTTTGATATCAAGATTAAAGACTATTTGAAAGGGTCTACTTTTATACTACTTAGTAGATGAGGATTATGGGCATGAATTTCATTTCTTGAGCATCTTCCCATGGAGGTATCAAATCACTAATATCACTCCCTTGATGATTACTGTATGTAAAAGAGATGGATGTTAGTGCTAAGAAGGTTTGTCAAGTAAAATCAATTTACAAAGTAATGAATTGGAATCAAAATCAGGTTTCAGTTTAAAATCTCGACTCTTGACTAATAAACAAAGTTTGAACATTGTTTAGCTTTTCAAAAAATCATTTTGATATCAAGATTGAAGATTATTTGAAAAGGTCTACTTTTTGTGTGCTTTCTATTTCTGATCATCATGAATAATCAAAGGCAAATATGGGAGCTTTTAGGCTCTTTAATTGATAACTTTGGAGATTCTTAGATATTTGATGCTGGACAGAATAATGATTATTCTGTAGGTTAGTTTCAACAAGTGATTTACAGGAAGAATATAAGAAATTTGCCCAAAACTCAAAGAAAATGCCTCTGAAATTTAACTGAATAATATCAAATCAAGCAATCTCGAAAATCAGTTCACAAGCCAAATTGTATAGCCAAAAATCGTCTGCATCGAAATTTTCTCAAAAATAGTAAAATTTCAAAAATTATACCAAAATGAAATAAGAAATAAAATAAGTAATCTGCCAAAAATATGGCCTAAATCAGGTTCAGAATCACTTTCAAATTAACAAACGAAATATTATCAAAAATGAAAAAAAAAACTAAAAATATTAATTTGAAGGGAAAACAATGGAATCTGATGTCGAAAACAACGCATACTGAGCATAGCTCTGTGGCCACTGCGTGTGCGTTGAAAAGAGTTTTCTAAATTGAAATCTTATGCCCGATTCCAATACTCATAGCTAAAGTTATGACCACAATACTGGACCGCACCCAAAACTGCCCTAATTGAAAAAATATTACAATCACTTTTGGCCTATATGCTAATCTGCCAACTCATGGTATGTCAATGCCATCAACGTGCGATTTGATAGCTTAGCCTCATCTGACTTGGATCCTCTTGCATCACTATGTTTTGGTTATTTTAATGAGCATATCTCCAATAATGAAAATCCACAAACTATATTTGTCCAATAATTTTGGAGATTCCTAACTATGTTTTGGAAAGCCAAAGTGTTTTTATTTGAGGTTGGTTGATAATTGAGAATTGTTACAAATACAAATAAATTATAAAAAATTAAATTCACAAATCGATATGGCATTATATGATTCGTTAAATCTACTTTACAATAAAATCAATTTTACAACTTGACATATTGTATCAAGTCATATTAATTTATGAATTTATTTTTATATAATTCTTTTATAGCTAAAGTATTTCTTTTAATAATAATATCCTCTTAGAGACTATGTTGAATAAAAAATGAAGGGGCAAGAAAGGTTTCATATTTATTAAATTGGATATAAGCAAGACCTATAATTGTGTGGAAAAGAGTTTTCTCAAGAGAGTCATGCTTAGAATGGGATTCCATTATCATTGGACAGATTTGTTGATGACTTGTATTTCATATATGCTAGGGTGAATACTCATCAATGGTGAATCTCAAGTTCAGATTCAACTTAATGGAGGTTTATGCTAGGGTGATCATCGAACCCATTATCTCTTTGTTCTTCGTAGTAAAGGTTTTTTGTCCCTTATAAAGAAAGCTGAATTGAATAGGCATATCGCGAGCATGGCAATTAGTAGGGGAGCACCTCAGATTAGTCATCTCTTGTTTGTAAATGATAGTATTTTTTTCTATTAGGCAAATTCAATTGAGAATAACAGCATGCAAACAATATTTCAATCTATACAGGCGCTTATAGTCAAATGATAAATAAGGGAAAGACAGAAACCACTTTCAACAGAAACACTAATCTTAATGAGTAGAGAAATATTAAGGAGTTATGAGGTGTATAGAAAGCTACAAAACGTGATAAATATTTAGGTTTACCAGATTTAAAATTTGTAAATCAAAGAAAAATTCTTTTAAAATTGTTAAAGAAAGAGTTTGGCGTAAATTACCAAGCTCGAATGAAAAGTTGTTATATCAAGCCAACCGTGAAATTCTAATTAAGACAGTAGTGTAGGTTATTCCTATTTGTGCCATGAGCTGTTTAAATTACAAAAAGAGTTATGAAACAAGCTAGAGAGTCCAATGGCTAGATTTTGGTATGAACAAGTCGGAGATGAAAGGAAGATACATTGAGCTAGCAAGAAAAGGTTATCTATGTCAAGACATATGGGAGGAATGGGTGTCAGAAGTTTAGAAGCTTTGACTTGCCCTTATTAGCAAAGTAGGGGTGGAGGCTTTTATATAACTGTGATTCTCTTTGTTTTGGAGTTTTTCGAGCAAATTATTTTTCAAATATTAATTTCTTACAATCTTGTTTGGGATCAAAGCCTTCATATGTTTGGAAAATTATACATTCGGTAACGACGATCTTGCAACATGGATGGACTTGGAGGGCTGGAAATGGAAAAAGTATTTACATTTGGTAAGACAAGTGGTTGCCTTCATTACATAGTAGTATGCTTATATCTCCTTGCAAAATGCTTGAGAAAAACTAATCATTTGTAGAATTAGTTGGCAAGGAAGAACATATCTGAAAAGCAGAACTTGTTCATTATATTTTAATTCCTATGGAAGCGAATCTTGTATTTTAAAACTACCTACAAGTGTACAATATAAGCCTTGATAAACTCGTTTGGGTTGGTACCAAAAAAGGAGATTACACTGTGGGAAGTGTTAGGTGAGATTTAGATAGTGTGATGAGATGATATGATTGTAGATTAGTAGAAAATTGAATAAATATTATGGATATATTATTTTTTAAAATTATTATTATTATTTGAAATTTGAAAAGTTGAATTATATATTATATTTTTGTACAAAAATTTAAAAAGATTGTAATTATGAGATGAGATAAAATAGTTTTACTATTCAAATGGGTCTTTTAGGTTTCACTTAAAGCTAGAGTTGGTACTATATTACGAGATGCAAAAGGCATTGTTATTATGACTCTAAGGAAACATGAAGAGGTTGCTATAGAGGTGGACATTGTAGATGTTAAGAATATAATATAAATGATAAAATTTACCTTTTCACTTTTTAGACAAGTGGTGGTTTCACATGTTATCAGAGTAGATGTTATGGGTTCAAATTCTGACTATACACTCTATCCACTTAATTAAATATTTTATATGTTTGACTTATTTATTGAGGAAGAGACTGGTCCACACATGAGGGTGAGTATTAAGGATATAATACAAATAATAAAATCTAATTCTTTCGATCAGTTTAACCTTTTTGGACAAATGATAATTTCACAGTAAGGCCATTGCAGCAATTAGAGGGTTATAGATAGTGTGCAATTTGGGTTTTCACATATTACATTAGAATGCAATTTTTCATGAATTGTAGATCGTCTAAGTGGAGATCCTATGCTCTCATCTCATCAAGACCCTATTCTAACAGAGATCAAATTCCTACTTCAAACTTTTGATTTCTATGGAGTAATCTATGTTAGTAGAGAAGGCAATGAAGTTGCTCATTTGCTATTTATGTGAAATCTATCAACAGTTCTGTTGTATTTGAATGGTAGGACTTTTGACTGCTAGAATTTTAGGACACTTAAAAAAAATGAACTAATATTCAAAATTCCTTTTATCATGGTATGAATGTTCTCTTTAGTCAATAACGTTTACACTATTAAAAAAGCTACAATTATTTAATTTGAGAACTTATGGTTTGTTTGACTAGTAGGCCATAAAAAGCTAAGGATGAATTGTCAAATTCATTGGCCATTTATCAAAACGTGGCCAAACCAAAGAGATGTTTTCTTTAGGGATGTTATTGGTCTAATTCGGTCAGTCTTGAAGGAGAATTTCAGACTGGACTAATTTTTTCAATCAACCCAAGCTAAACCATACCACTTTGGTTCAACCCTATCGGTCTTATTAAGATGTTTCACTCATATTTTAAGGTTCCAATTTGAAAATCTAGATTAATTTAAGGTTTCAATATGAAACCCTAAATTAGTTTAAAGAAATCCTAAATTAAGTTAGAGATTTCTATCTTGAAAGCCCTAAATTAGTTGTTGATTTGACACCATTAAACTAAAATCGGAAATCTGCATCCATGGTTGCACATCATGTATTAATGTTAATCCTATGCAAAAGTAGTCCTCAATATATATTCACTTGATATACATAATGCAGTTTTCCTTGACCCAGTTTTAGAGTTTAATTAAATGGGTTCATGTCCTGATTGACATTTTGTCAAATGTTGCAAATAAGATAATTTTTTAAAAATGTTTCAACATTAAAAATTCATATAAAATAACTTGATCATGCTAGAGCTGCAAATTTGGAGGGGATGTCTTTTAGTCTAGACTATGCAGTGTGCATTTGAATGTTAATTGTGCTTGCTTGCTTATGCAACTTACGGATGCTTGCAAGATAAAAACTAAAAACTTATTGCTTATATCATGCATACAAGGATTTGTTAAAAGACAGGTTTACAAAAAATCCTTACCTAATTTGTTGTTGCTAAAAAATTTTGGCCTGTGTGAACTCACGGATCAAAATTGTGCATTACTATTTTTGGAAGGTCCTGGATTCTAAAATCTCCTAAAAATAGCTTGGGCTTTGTTTGGGCCACTTTGGCTTAGCAGATAGAAGCCCAACTTAAATACCAAAACCCAGACTGTCTTATAACTAAGTCTTGTTTGTTTTCAGAGATGAGATGAGATAAAAGTTAAAAAAATAATAAAATATTATTGTAATATATTTTTTTAATATTAGTTTTGTATAGACCTTTGAAAAAGTAGTTTTGAAATTTGAAAAAGTTGAATTTTTTATTATATTTTGTATAAGGATTTGAAAAAGTGTAATGATGAGTTTGAGAGATTTGATTTCATCTCCCAAAACAAACGGGCCAAAGTCCACATGACATATATTTAGTAATTGCATTTCCTTGCTGCTCTTTATTGCACCTATTAGAAATACTAGATCAAAGTATACAACGGAAGTGATATTATCTCGTTGAGAATATTTTGAATCTAATGTAGTTGTTCCATGGATTCTGTAGCGTCATTGTTCTTCCAAAATCCTCCTAGTGAAGTGCGCTACGTGATAATATCAAAGCAACACTCACAAATTTCATAACCTAACTATTAGGACTAGATAGAACCTTTTTGAGAGAGAGATTTTCTATTTTGTGCTTCACACGCTTATATCCAAAGGGGAATGGCCCCTCTAAATGTAACGCTCGCTAGTCATTATGGCCAACCAATCAAGATTCATAAAGTGGCTTAAAAGTTATTTCATAACCCTAAAGAGGAGGTGAATGGGACATTCATTTCTTACAGCACCACTCCTTATTTTGTCTCATTAATCTTTTTATTTTTTAACTACATACAAAAAAATATAATGTTTAATTTTTGTGAATCTATTGTGTTGTTGTGAACTGTGTGTCTATGTGAATCATTGGTGTAACTGTGAATTTGTGGTATTGATTATTAATGTTAGAGAAACGTTTTCATTTCAGGTTTTTTACTATTTTAAGGAATCATGAATGTCTGGTTGAGTGGATTTTAGTGATAGCTCTCTTATCCTATCCCAATGCTTAACCCACAGACCCAAGTCCTAACCCTACGGAGACGAAACGTCACCTTGCCCCCAAGCCCACACAAAGTAAGAAACTTGTTTCTATAGTTGAGTCTCACTTTACCAAACTAGAGTCCAATGACCCCAATAACCCCATGCAAAGTGTAACAACTATAGAAAACTCCATGGATGTCACTATAGAAAATATGATATAATCATAATTAAAGGTCCCCTTAGAAGAACAATGTAAGAAGAGTCAAATATTGAGATCTTTACAAGAGAATAGTCAATCAATCTAAAATAGAGATTAAATGAAAAAAATATCGGATGAGAGTAATGGGGGTTAAACATTGAAGGAGGTATATTAAGTACGATCTTGATACGAGTAGAGAAAGTTAGTTCGTATGGTTATCGTGGATGACCTACATTTTCAATTTGTGGAAGAGAGAGGGTTTCAAGAATATTATCATTTCTTAAAACATAAATTTGATCTTCCTTCTCACCATACAATGGTAAAGGATATTAAAAAAATATTACATGAAAATGAAGGATTTGTTGAGGGGCCAATTGGTGAGTCAAATAGTTTGCCGCAATACTGATACTTGGGCATCCTTCTAAAATTATAATTACATGTCTTTGTTGTGCATTTCATTGACTGTGATTGGACATTACACAAGAAAATGTGCAATTTTGTCAAATTCTTGATAACAAGGGTAAGACGGTTAGGAAAGTTTTGGAGGCTGCAATAAAGAAATGGGGTTGGCATTGATTTTGATAGTTATAGTTAATATTGCCTCATCTAATGATGTCACCTTGGGATATCTGAAGACCTATCTTAGAGAGGTAAATAAGACAATATTGGATAGTGATTATTTGCATGTTAGATGTACTCCAATTGTCAGAATGGCTGTGAGATATTCTTTTACTAGACTAGAGAAATTCAAGGTTGCTG
Source organism: Platycarya longipes (assembly GCA_036559045.1). Classification (NCBI taxonomy): domain Eukaryota; kingdom Viridiplantae; phylum Streptophyta; class Magnoliopsida; order Fagales; family Juglandaceae; genus Platycarya; species Platycarya longipes. The sequence continues at coordinate 31,086,831 of CM071789.1, read as the reverse complement.
CAAGAAATGCAGGCATAACATTTAAGAAGAGCCTTTATACTAATATTCTTACAAGATAGAACTAGATTTTTTGATGTTGGAGGTAGTCCAAGAATGCAATATGACTTTTGAATTATTGGGTATGAAAGACATTCAATATATCAAATATCTTAATGAGCATGAGGAATTAAGAAAACTTATTGATAATGATTGGGAGTTTGTTGCTATTTTTGTATATTTTTATAGGCTTTTCTACAAAGTCACGTAAAGACTATCAGGTTCTTTGTCCCTACATAAATGATGTTTGTCAATAAATACATAAGGGGAAAGAAGAATTGGTTAAAATGTGTAGGGATGACTATTTGCATAAAAATATCTGCAAGTGTACAGAATTCTAACAAGTAGTAAAGTGTTTTATAAAAACGAATGTTGAACCCAGAATGATTAATTATGCTATTGAGTACTGATATTCACTAAATTAATTACTATTTAGAAAACTGAAAACAAATGGAACGATTCTACTATCTAAATCAAATTAAAATACTTAGCAAAAATAAATTTACGAATAAAAAGTAACAGAGCTTAAAATCTAAGAGTATAAAAATATAATAAGAATGAATCTAGAGCGTTTACTTTCACCTAGCAAATTCCATACATATTTAAAATATCTTCTCTTGAATAATATTAAAAGTATCTCTAACTAACACTTACATATCTCTATGATATTTAATTAATTGACTTGTTATATTTGTTGGATTTTTCTAAAAAATTACATTAGTCGTGATAAAGTATCTCTACTTTCGCTCAACTAGTAGTGTTTAATTATAAAACTAAAATCACAAATCACATCTCGGTCTCACTGTAATTTAATTGATCAAATAACAATTTGTTAGAAAATTGCAAGCATTAGAATAAGAATTAAACACCAATCATGAAAATATTAAAAATAAAATAACTCGAAATATAAATTGTGTATTTAATACTAGACTACATCAAGACTCTAAAAAATAAAATTTAGTTTATAATAAAATTAAAAAGAAAAATAATAAAACTCGTGTTTTTCGTTGAAGTCGGTTGATGAAACATGCAACTCTCGCCTCTATTTTCCAAATCCCGCTCATTAGAAAAACTCCGAATAAAAATTTCCAATGTACTGTGATCCACTTCTCAACTTCTCACGTTTTCTTTTTATTTTTTTTCTTCTCAAATCTTTGTTCGGCACTCTCTCTCCCTCCTTCCAATGCCCAAGTGAGGTAACACATATATATATTGACATATTCTGCCCGTCGAAGATCCATTTTCAAAGTAGAAGTCCTCTTCATGACGCTCTCTTTTTTGAAATGAAAAATTATAGAGAGAAACTTCACATTTTGCACACTCACTGCATACTTTTTATAAAATATGATTTTATATTTTTACCCTCTTTTATTTTACTCTTAAAAGTTTTTAATATGTATAATGTACAGACTTCTATATAGCTAACTTTTTAGAAATATATATGTGCCGTGTGGTCAATTAGATGTTGTGCCCCATAATAAAATCAAATGGTGGCGCTGGAATAGAATTTCCCAGCAGCAAAACGTTCGGTCCAGAACTGTGAGGCCCATGAGTTGAATTGAAGCCCAAGTGAAATGTGAACTGAAGAATGAATGAAGTCCAAATGAAATGTGGCTATGCGTGTGAATAGTTTGAAGAAAGCAGGTGGGCCCATGCTGAAAATCATGCAGTTGCCGTATCCAGCAAAAGTTCAATTGCGGCTCATGTTCTCTTCTTTTATTTTTATTTTATTTTATTTTCTTCTCATTCTTTCAACACAAAAAATATATATATAAAAATAAAAATAAAATAAAATGAAATGAAAGAAAATAAAGAGAAAACTAACAATTTTAATAAACAAAAAGAGTAATAAAAATATGTAAAAATTACATATCAATGACCATATTGGAATGAAAAATATCAGATTAATGATAAAGATCAAATATGACAAATATTAAAGAAAATTGAGTAGGCTAAATATTTTATTATACGTGATTGTTGCTCTTAACTTCCAAATCAAGATTGATGACATGATATATGATTTGAGACTTATGCACAAGGTTTCATAGGCTGATCTTATTGAGACAATGGTTAAAAAAATCCTTAATAAATTATTTGATGAGTTTACTGTAATCAGGAGTGGTAATGCACCTGCATCTTCACCTACTTTACCGCCTCCTCCAGAAGCTGGTGTAGGAAAAAAATGTAAGTTGGCATGGAGTGAGAGCCTCTCATAAAACTACCTACTAGTCTATCAATCTATAGAGGTGAAGTCGGAGGTAGATAGATGTTTGACAATAAATCTTCTATCATATATGACATAATTTGATATATTAGCATGGTGGAGTAAAGATGCTGTGAAATATCCTGTTATTGGAGAGATAACTAGCAATATTTTGATCATCCCTATTAACATTGTCGGCGCCCCAGCTTGCGCTTGGGTTCGTACGCAAAATGCGACGCCGGGGACGAACGTCACAAGGAAGTCATCCCTCATCTTTACTTATGAGAGCCTTATTTTTTTTTTTATATATATATCGCAGCGGAAAAAGGTCAAGCCATAAATAAACGACAAAACGTTACGCTTGTCGCACATCACATGGTTAACAAAATAAAACCCAAATTAAACATCACAAGCACATATACATATATCAGAATAAAGTCACCAATGTAAACAGTTTTATACAAAAGTACTTCCCAAAACAGCGGGAAGATTTTTCCTTCCAAAAGTACATCGGTGTATACAAAATAAAGGTGCTGCTGATCCACTCCTCCCTCCGCCAACCTTACTAATAGGCGGGTTCTTCTTTTATCTTCTTATAGTCCGGGCCGTAACGAAGGCTGTCCAGACTCAGTCCTGGACCTACGTCACACATCATCCCAGAGGATGACGTAAACAGGCGTCCCATGTGGAGGAGCCCGTCAACTCCCAGCACCATACAGCACCCCGTAGGGCGTAAGTCGTCAAAAAAGTAAGTCGCCATAGGAAGCGACTCTGCCGCCCACTGACCCAACAGGTCTAGGGTCACTGGCCCGGCAGTCTCAGCCTTAGTCGGGCCCATGAGGGTCCGACCCATCCTCTCTAGAGTCGTAATCCGAGGATCCATCCTGTCCTGCAATAACTTCTATCGTTCCCAAGGGAGCGATAGTAAAGATAATAAAAGAGGGGTGAGATTTCGGGAGAAATCTCAGCAAGTACACTAACACTTAAACCAGAACATATCAGATATACAGATAAGTGAACAAAACATTCTTAGCTAATGCACATGCAATGAATGACTGACTCATGCACATGCTCATGAAAACTCTTTAAACAGGCATACTTCTTTCAGACTTCTTTTCATAAGACTTTCATGCAGACTTCTTCTTTCAAACTTCTTTTCATATCATTTCTTTTCAAAGCATTTCTTTAAAACATTTCGTATCTTTCTTTCTTTCTTAGGCGCCACTTATCATATACAGATCTTTCTTATGGCTCGAAAGCCCTTCTTGTCATGATTTTTTCTTTCACATGTATGAGACACAACACGGTTCCCCTAGCACCGCGTGTTCTCTGCTGGTTACCGCATCACCCTAAAGTGAGCGTCATATAACTTTAAAACGGTAGGTCCTTACACCTTATCCGTCTTGGGCACCCACCAGCGTTAGGTGCTACCGCGCTCCGGCCACCTTTTGGTCCCATACACGGTCCGCCGACTGTTCTTCGTCGACCCAGGGGCTACCACTCGACTTTAGACACTCCTGAGTGGACAGGGAGTTCCACTGGGGCACTTCCCCGTCCCAGCCTTTGGGGTTCTTATAAAACTTTACTTCTTCCTTTTCTTTCAAAAATTCCATCCTTTTCATTTCTTTTTCTTAAAAACATGCTTGACTTTAAAAACTTTCTTTTCATGACTTATGCATGGGACATGCATGCTTACTTACTTTCATGCAAGAACCCGAGACAGGCTCGAGTGCATTCACATTTCATTTTCCTTCTTCCTCCTTTGAGACAATTTCATAATTTTCCTACTTAGTCATTATATTCTATACCCAAAAATGGGCCTAGGATTGAAGTGGGGTATTGGGCCCAACTCCAACTCATCATGGCCGAAATCTCCTAGAGAGTTTCTAGGGTTTTTTTTCTTCATCATTTGACTTCAAATTTCCTCCAATAAATTTCAAAGTATCAAATTGAATTAAGTACCCTTCTTAGCAAGGGGTAACCGAAACTCTAAAGTTTCCCAAGTAACCACTTCACATCAAACTTAGTTATTCCTATTTCCTCCATTCACCTTTTCAACTTAGGGAATTCCTCCCCTTGGTCTAATCAAACTTCCTTTCCTAAAAGTTTCTTCTATGAGTTCAACTAAACAAAATCACCACAACACAATATAATATTAATCTTCCAATCTCAACCTTAAATATTATCAATTTCCAAATAAACATTTCTATACATCATACACAAGTGATCATTCCTTCCATATGCAAATATAGGTATCATTTCCATCCATATCAATCAAATAATTTATTCTCATGTCCAATTTTCATTTTCTTACAACAATATGCTCCTTAAATAAATCAATTTCATCACTAGTTTCCTCAAATAAACCTTACCTTAGCAACAACAATTTTAATATTTAATACTAAAATCCTCCATGCATCATTTTCATCATTTCATCAAATAATCATGCTTTTTTTTTTCTTTCTTTTGCAACTAACACTTGATTCATCATTTCTACTCACATTCTAATCTTATTCCATCATATGAATTTATCCAAGAATATTCATATCATAAGCAAGAAAAATCATTCCAACTCAAACATGGCAATGGCAACCATTAATCCAACAAACATGATCACTTCACTATATATAAGACTTGTTAAGGAAAAAGTGGGAGTATACTTACAACACTCCTACTAGGCTTTAGCTTAAATCTGAAATTACACATATAAAATCTCCCATTAGTCTAGTCATGAACATAAACTCAAAGAAAACCTTATTTCCTTCCAACCATAACAAAGTGCTACATGTGTGTGTGTGTTCTTCCTAATCTTGTATAGATTTAATCACTAACCTTCTCCAATGAATTGATCACCTTCACACTCTTGCTTTTTGGCTTTCCTACTATAGGATTCTTCAAAATATGTGGTGACAAGAGAAGAAACAAAAGTAGGAATGGCTAGGGTGAGTTTGGCCGAGAGGTAGAGAGGAAGTGAGAGTGTTTGCATGTGTCTAAGTGATTTGAGCTCAAGGGGTTTTGCCTAAGGGGTCACACGGCCAGCTCCCTTCCCTAGGGTCCTTGGTACTCTTCTCATCATGTTAGGGCATGGCTAAAGATAGATGGGTTGATTGACAACTCTAGGCCACTCCAAAATCAAATCTTGGCCATACCTAGATGATTATCCTTTCTCTTTTCTTTCCTATGGCCGGCGGCTTCTTGGTGCCTCTAGCCTCCATTTTCTTGTTTTTCACTCAATCATCATTCTCCTATCCCCTCATGTGTCCATCCAAGTGATTCCAAAGCCATGCTTTTTGAAATTTGAGCAAGGCATGACCGGCCAAGCTAGCTCCACCGAAACTCCCTTTGCTTCTCTTCCTAGTTTTGTCATTTCAATCACCTACACATACACCATACCTCTCTTCACATCACCATACCTTCTTACACATGTACTTCATCCTCTTACACACTCTTCCTCTTTGTCCTATCACTTGTAGATGGCCATACCCCATGAGATTCCCCATTGAACCCCACGGATTGGCCTCCACCGAAACTCCAAGCTCCCTTCATCCAAGCTTCTCCTCATGCCACTTGTAACTTCCCTACACATCATGACCTCACTTGGCAAGTCAAGGGATGGTATTTTGTACCTCCAAGATACCATGGTAGGAAAATCATTCCCTTAGATCCTACACTCAATCCTACATGGCATGCATCCAACTACTAGTCAAACTTCACCAAATAAGATTTTCCTACAAGGGTTTGAATAATTTTCTAGGATTTTTCTCCCATTGACAAGTGTCTCAACTATGGGCTTGATGGGCCATGGGCTCATTCTATGGGCTTTTGGACTCACCATGACTCTCTTGGCCCATTCACTTGATCCATTCTCCAAAGGTCTCATTCCTAAGCCCATTTCTTCAAAGCCTATTTTGTTCTTTCACCAATTACCACTAATCTTGTGTATTAATCCTTAATTAGTTAATTAAATCAAGATGGAGATTTTTAGGGCTATTACAAACATTGTTGCTTTAGAGTCAGCTTTTAGTATCAGAAGGCGCATATTAGATCTATTTCGGAGTTCATTACTTGCTACCATTATGGAGGTATTGATTTGCACGCCAAATTTGACCAAAAGGACGAAAACTCATGTTTTAAATATTCTTGATTTTAAGGAGACTGACAAGGAGGGGGATAGTGATTTATTTACATTCATTTCATCAATATTAATTTCAAATTTAATTGTTGTAACAATACATGAGACAACATATACCTCTGCTGCAATATTGAACCCACCATTGCCATTTGTTATAGGTTTGTACAATTTGTATTGTCCCATTATTATTTTTTGTGTGTTTACAATTTGTAGTATCTAATTATATTCATAATCTTACTGTCATATGTGCAGCTTAAACCTAAATTCTAATTCCAAGCCCGAGGACCAAAATTTAAATGATCTATTCTCAATGTCTCATGTTGGTTAGTTAGATTTTAGTTTGTAATTCTTTCATTTTTAACATATGTTTGTAATTTTAATTTTCTTTCTTGTTAATAATACTAATTTATATTCCTATTTAATTATTAATATTTTAGATTTGACGATCTCAAGACTCATAATGGACAACTCAAAATTTTAATTCATGTCTTTCCACCCTTGGCCATCCTCCCCAAATGTTAAACAACTCACTTAATTAGTAGTTAGTTTAGTTGTATTCAATGATTCGGTTATTTGTAATGTTGATATGGTGTCCTTTTTTAGTTTGTAATTTTGTAACTATTTTCTCTTAATTTGTATTATTATAATAGCTTAATTATTATTATTAATTTATTAGGTAGTATTAGTATTAGTATTTTATTTTCTCTTAATTTTTGTATTATTTTTATTATTCTAATATTTTTTTTGTTATTTATAATTTTTATTAATTTATGCGCCCAAAATGGCCAAGAATCATTTTGGGTCATTTTTGCTATTTCCATGCCATTTTGTACATAGAAACATGTTCTGGCCGATGGCCCATTTGGGAAGGAGGTAGAGGGATGGGGTGTCCACCCCCACACACTGGGAGCGAGTGCTGGGTGAAAAATCCCATCTCCTGCCCATGCATGTACGGAGGGTGAGAAGGAGGCTATCTCGTCTCGTAAGGATGCATCATGCGCGTAAACTAATTAAATATAATAAATTAATAATGATAATAGTATGTATACTTTGTCTTAAATTTCTTAAACTTTAATTTTTAAATAATCTAAGCGATTAGAAGAGAAATAAGTAATTACTTATAATTACTACTTGAAATAAATATTACATAAAAAAATTATTTAAAAACTTATATATTAAATTTGGCCCGATCCAGTTCTAGTGAAAAACTGTGTCTGAGACTATAACTAAAATTTAATTTCTTTAGTTTCTTGGACTGAAACCAACCGGTCTGCTAATCAATTTAGTCCAAATTGATCAAGACTGGTCAGACTGGTCAGTTTTGGTCCAAAAGAGAACTTTTACACTTCTAGTTTGTTGTAGTTTTGCTTGAGCATATAATTAAGTGATAGATAGTATTTTTTAGATGAAATAAAGAGAGTGATATTACTAAACAAACCATGTTAAAAGCGATCAATTTAGATTACAATCAAGTGGGAGTTGAAATCTTTATTCTTAATACACAAATCTTGAGCTGTTGAGAATTAAGTAATACATGATACAAGTCTTAAATAGACCAACCACATACAAATTTTTGTAAAAAAGTGGATTCCACTAATATAAATAATTGAGATTTTTATGGGACTTGCATGAAAATTGCCTATTTGAGACTTATACAAATCATTTTTTCATGTGTATCAAAGAAATCCAGACCTAATTTATTTTTAGTAAATCATAAAATATGAGGTATAACTAATTTGTTAGAAACTCATCTTTCCCAGTTTTTGATTTAGAATCATGAATAAAACATTTATGGGTTAATATATTATTTTCATATATTAATATTAATACCATTTAATGTTTCTTGTGATACATTAATCAACCACAAATAGAGCATTATCAATTTTGGTTTAAAATAAACAATTACACATCTAGAAAATAATCCAAAAGCAAATCTTTGAAATAACCCATATGGTCGTTGTGATAATAATAAATTAGATATTTCTCAATATTCAATAGTTTATTGTGGTAAAAGAATCAGGTGGAGTTGATTCAGTGGGGTGGTTATCAGAGAGAGACTCTGAATGAGGTGTATCAATTTGAGGAGAACTGGAAAGGGAATTTGGAGTGGGAATATCAGGGGAAGAATTAGAGGAACTATCAAAAGGGGAAACAGAATGAGGTGGAAGAGAGAAGATTTGTTCAGTAGTAGGCAAAATTGAATGTGTGATCTGCTCATGGAAAAGAGGTGTTTGAGGCTAGAGTTTTGAAAATGAAATGTGGACTCATAAAACTCTACATCTTTGGAAACAAAACATTGTTGGTTCTCAATATCATAAACTTTGTAACCCTTAATTCTGGCTGGATATCCTATGAAGACACACTTTCTAGCTCGAGGGTCTAATTTGAATCGATTGTGTTTGTGAGTTGAGGCAAAACAAGATAGCCAAACACTCTCAAGTGTTCATAGGAAGGTATTGTGTCAAAGAGTTTCTCATAGGGTGATTTGTTGCTCAAAACTGGTGATGGAACTCTATTGATCAAATAGGCAGCAGTGAGCACTGCATCACCCCAAAACTTTAAAGGAAGAGATGATTGGAAGAGAATGGCCCTCACAACAGAAAGGAGATGTTGATGCTTTATTTCAACAACTCCATTCTATTATGGAGTATGAACACATGATTTTTGATGTGAAATCTCATGAAGATTGTAAATCTGTCATATTAAACTCAACACCATTGTCGAATCAAACTTGTTTTACTTTAGCATCAAATTGAATTTCTATCATGTGGATAAAAGTTTGCAAGATTGATTTGACCTCACTCTTGAATTTCATGAGAAAAACCCATGTCACTCGGCTATAATCATTAATGATTGTTAAAAAATAATGATGCCCTTGGTAGACATTTGGGAGTAGGGTCCGCAAATGTCACAATAAATTAATTGAAAGGCAAATTGAGAAACTGAAGTACTTAATTGAAAAGACTTTTTCTTCTGTTTAGCCAAGTGGCATACGATACAAGGAGTTTGATCTTTACACTTTACATTAAGAACTTGAGAATGAATTAAATTCAATCTCTGATTAGATAAATGCCCTAATCTAAAGTGCCATAAGTTGAACTCCTGCTGTCCATTGGCATTGAAAGCTTGACTGTTGATTGAAGACTTGAAGGATTGACTAAGTTGAGGAGTCCGTTTGGCTAAAACCAAGGGTGGACTGTTGTAGAGAGAGCTGAGGTGAAGGTGGTAAAGCCCATTGCAGACCTTAGCTAGACCAATCATCGTCCATGAATAAAGGTCTTGTATAACATAGATTTTATTCAAGAACAAAAGGAAGATACAAGGATCATTAGTGAGTTTGTTGACAGAAATCAAGTTGAAGTTGAATGATGGCACACACAAAACATTGGTAAGGGTTAGTGATTATGAGAGTTTAACTTTCCCAATATGAGTGACTTGAGCATGTGCTTTATTTAGAAGCTGCACAAAAGCTTGAGTGGAACAAGTGACAGAAGAAAGAAGTGAAATGGAGTAGACCATGTGGTCAGTGGCACCAGTGTCCAAAATCCAAGGTGCATTCTGTGAATCTTGTGTGATGGTGGGGTTATGTTGTTTTGGTGTTTTAGGTGAGAACAAAGTGCTTGAAAGACACAAGAATTTACTTGCCATATTGGAGTTGGATGGAAAGTTGGTTATGATATCAGTGGATTGAGTGGGATTGGGCAGAGTTGAAGGAGCATGAGCAGTAGGTTGGTGGATCTTTGGCTTGTGAATATTCAGCTGAGATGTCTGAGCATTGATTAAGGCAACCAGTTGTTGAATCTGAGTTTTAGTAAGAGGGAGATGTGGTGGACTTCCCGAGTCTTGCTCTTGAGTGATAGATTGTACTTGGTTTGTAGAATGACTAGAACCAGAGAAACCACCATTAGAGTAACCAGATTTAGATTTGGTAAATTTAAAGTTTGGTGGAAAACCAATCAATTTGAAGCACTTCTCCTTAGTGTGTCCATTTTTCCCACAGTGATAACATGTTACATCAAGCTTTTCTTTCCTTTTGGTATTTTGAAAAGTAGCAAAAGCAGAAGGCTTAGGTGGGGGCAATGTCAGAGTGCGAATCTGCCTTTGCCTCTCTTCTTGTAAACCATGGAAAATGTTTTATCAAGAGAAGGCATAGGGCTCATGAGTATGATTTGTCCTCTTATGTTATCATAAGTGTCATTCAATCCCATTAAAAATTTGAAAACATTATCAAGCTGCTGTGTTTTACCTATGTCATTCAAGGCATTACAAGTACATTTACCACATAAACAATGAGGCAGAGGTCTGTAGCTGTTTAACTCTTCCCTCACAGCACTGGGTTGGGTAAAATACTCACTTACTGAGAGATTACCTTGCATGATAGAACTTAACTATCGTTGGAGAGGTAGATCCTCACATTGTCAGGTTGTGAGAAGCGTTCTTTGAGCTTTTCACAAACATCCTTTGTAGAGCTCATAAACATGACATTTGAACTAATTTATTTGGAAATAGAGTTGAATATCCAAGATAGCAGCAAGTTGTTGCATCGCAACCAGGCAATATAGAGGGGATCAGAGATATCTGGTGTTGGGACAGAGCCATCTAGAAAACCAAGTTTATTTTTTTATGGAAATGGCAAGTGTGAAGGATCTGATCCAGGTGAGATAGTTTGAACCTATCAACAATGGGGTGACAATCACAGTATGAGCATTGTCACTATGGTGTATGAAGAAATGACTATTAGGGTCTTCAGAAGGAGATTTAGGTGGTTGAGTGTTTTCAGCCATTGAAACGAAAAAGATAAAGAAGTGATGTGAATATTGAAAAGAGTAAAATATTTGAATGATGAAGATGGAAGACAGTAAGTTCTCAGGCAACCTGAGCTCTCGATACCATGTTGAACATTGAGAAGTTGCAGATAGCCAGGGGAGAAGACAGAAAGCTAAAGAGATGGAGAGAAAGCACCTCTGTTTTTATTGCTATACAAGGTAGTGTTTACAATATCCTTTATACAGAAAAACAATAAGGGATGAATCGAGTAAGACAAAATAATAACAAATCTGTACTAGAATTAGTTATATACAGACTACTCTATAGATCTTTTACTATAAATGGTAATGACAGAACAACCTAGCACTAGGTAGGAATACTTTCATGTGATGAGGTTGCAGACAACTCCAATGCATCCTTAAGTAGCTCTCTTGACTTCTTTGATGATTAATCTTGAGAGACTTAATAGAGACAGAGGGTTTGATTTCGGGATTTGAATGATGAGTTATTCTTGGTGGGATTTGATGACATTCGAGACAAAGAAAAGGTTCTTAGGGAGGGTCCTTGGTTGTTTGGCAAGCATCTAATTCTAATGAAGGAAGTGGATGGTAGCCAATAAGTCCATTAGATAGCATTTACAGAGGCTTCTTTCTGGGTTTGCCTTCATGATCTCCCCTTTAAGGCTCGAAATGAGTATGTGGATGGTTTAGTGTGGAACAAAGTGGGCAGAGTAGAGGAGCTGGATTTGGCTGAAAGCGAAATTGCGTGGGGCAAATTCATGCGTGTCCGTATTGCTATTAATATCCATAAACCACTAATGAGAGGCACAAAAATAAACATAGGCACTGGACAATCCTTATGGATTCATTCTCCTATGAGAGGTTGCCTAACTTCTGCTACGAATGTGGGAAGCTTGGTCATACTGAGAAAGATTGCTCTCTAATGGGGTCCTTGCCTCTTACAGAGACTACGCACATTCCTTATGGTGCGTCGTGGTTGCGCTATAGTGGCTAGTGATAGAGGCAAAACTACTACTTTGATGGAATTAACTGGTCTTGCGAACCAATAGGAAGCCCATGTTTTGAACGTCTCGGTGGACTAAATGGAAGGTTAGGTCCCGTTGGCGGCTCAAGATAGCATTCCAGAGGGGGTAACTGATGACGCAATATTCGAAAGGATACGATGGTTACTGTTCAACTGGTTAAGGACTCTGTGAATCTGCCCACGTCGAGTGCAAACAGTTGGCTAATTTTCAGGCGAAGGGTTTAGAGACGACAACTACTTTGGATCAAGGGATGGATTTTTCATTAAATGTTGTCCTCCCTATTTCACGTGAGAAAGGACCAAAGAAGGATCCGCCTCATGATGGGCCCTCTAATGGGCTCTCAAAGATTGAAGCCTTAGATCAAACTCTAGCGTTTAGCGGCCTGAAGAATGTTCATGAGCCTTATTTGACTATTGCCGCACTGCATAACTTATGTGAAGCCCAACCTACCAAAAATCTCAATAGGAGTTTCATGGTAGGTTTGGCAATCAAAACTTTCTCAAGACTTCTCAACATTCTCCACTATTATTCATTACTTTATTATTACTTTTCACTTATTTTTTACTATTATTCATTACTTTTTATTACTATTTAATATTTTATTATTACTTTTTTACATACTTTTTACTATTATTCACAATACTTTTCAACACTTTTTAACATCTAAACGTAACTTTAGTAAAAAATGGAAAACTCTTACTAAACTCCACTTAACGCCTACAAGCCCCATAAAGGAAACCCATCTCTTGGGTCAAAAAAAGAGGAAAGCTAATCCCGAAGATGAACAACAAGGGGGTTTTGATGTCAGAGATGCAAAATAGCACAGTGTGGTCTCGTCGATTGAGGGTGAGATTTTCAGTGGCACACACTTTGACTGTTAGTTCATGAATTCAATCACTATAAGTTTAGAGTTGGCTTTTCTTATTGTTTACTGGTTGGTTCTTGTAGGAGGAAAGGGGGCTTAGCTTTGCTATGGGAAAACATGTGAATTTATCTACTATCAATTGCTCTACTTCCCATATTCATGATGTTATTCAATATGATTCTATTTTCTGGTATTTATCTGATATCTATGGCCACCCTAAAGTTAGTAAATGGTATCACACTTGGGCTTTGTTGAGGCCACTAGCAATTTCGAATGATGCTCCCTAGTTGGTTCTAGGAGTTCCTATTGCATTCTTAGAAGACCATGGGGGGCAAGACCTGAGAGTCAAGTTGAGTCCTTTAGGACTGTGGTTGACTACTGTGGTTAGAAAGTTTGGGCTTTAGAGCTTGCCCTTTCACCTGATCTAATATTAGAGAAGGGGATCAGTGTATTAGCGAGCAACTAGATCGAGGCCTTGCTAATATGTTATGGTGTAATTTGTTGTCCAATGCCTCTATTATTCATGGTTTAACTTCTTACTCTGATCATGTTCTAATTTGGGTTGATGTGAAAGGCGAGGTTGTGGCCTCTAGTCACAAAAAGCAATTTAAATTTAAGGCTATGTGGGTGGGTGAGCAGGATTGTCAGTAGATTATTAAGGATAATTGGAATCGATGTTCTCCTCAGTCCAATATGGGGCAGGTAATGAAAGCAATTAAGTGCTGTGGAAACCAACTGCATTCTTGGAACAAGAATTTTTTTGGCCATGTACAGCAAAAGCTCAGTAAAGCTTGATAGAATTTTGCCTCTATCCATGAAAAAGGCTGAGAGGTAGTTGGGAATGAGGAATATGATTCAGCCAAAGATGAGGTTCAACGATGGCTTGAGCGGGACGAAATGATGTGGTGGCAGTAGTCAAAAGCGTTGTGGCTTAAAGAAAGTGACACAATTCCAAGTATTTTCATATGAAAGCTTCTCAAATGAGGAGGAAGAACAAGATAACAGAATTTCAAGATGAGTCGGGGGTTTGGCATGATTCTCAAGGCCGAGACACTCTAATATTGGATTATTTCCAGAACTTGTTCACTTGCTCTAACCCGAGTGGTTCTTTGGATTTTTTGGAGTGTTTATCAGGGAGAGTGAAACCTGAGATGAATGATGAGTTGACAAAGGTATTCACAATGGATGAGATCAAAATGACTCTTAATTAGATGGATCCCTCAATAGCTCCTGGCTTGGATGGTATGTCTCCTATCTTCTATCAAAATTTTTGGCACGTGGTGGGAGAATCAGTGTCTTCAACTATTCAAGATTTTTTAAATTCAGGTCACTTTTCATCCCCTCTAAATCATACTTTCATCCCTCTTATTCAAAGAAGAAGTCCCCTATTAAGGTTAGTGACTATAGGCCCATAAGTCTTTGTAATGTGGCTTATAAATTAGTTATTAAGGTAATTTCTAATAGATTGAAAAAAAAAATTGAATGGTGTTATTGGGGAGAGTCAAAGTGCTTTTGTTCTTGGACGTATGATTATATATAATGTGCTAATTGCTTATGAGTTAGTGCATTATCTAAAAAAAAAAAAAAGAAAACAGGGAAGAAAGGGTATATGTCTTTAAAATTGGACATGAGTAAGACTTACGATCAGTTGAATGATGCTTTTTTAAATTAGATATGAAGGTGATGAGTTTCAAGTCTCATTTTATTATCTTGAGTATGTCATATGTCAAATCTGTTTCTTATTCAATATTAATTAATGGTGATCCAAAAGGCCATGTTATTCTGACTAAAGGATTACGACAAGGGGATCTCTTGTCTTCCAATTTATTCCTACTTTGTATGGAAGGTATGATTTCATTGTTAAAGGAAGTAGGGAAAAAGGGGATATTTATAGTTTAAAAAATTTGTTGAGGTGCCCCAAACATTAACCATCTTCTCTTTGCAGAAAATCGTGTTTTTTTTTTTCAAGACGAAGGTGGAAAAGAATAGAATCAAGCTATCCTTGATAGATATGAATTGGTTTTTGGGCAGCGTATTAACAAAGAGAAGTTAGCAATGACTTTTAGTAGTAATGTTTCAAGAGAAGCTAGAAATGAAATAAAAGAGCTTTGGAGAAATATTGAGATTCAACAGTATGAGTGTTATCTTGGACTTCCTTCTATTGTGGGTAGGTCTAAACGGAGAGCCTTCTAGTCTATGGATCAAAAAGCTTGGGAAAAGTTTCAATGTTGGAAAGAAAAACTCTTATCTCAAGGGGGCAAGGAAGTTCTCTTAAAAGTTGTGGCACTCTCTATTCTTTCATATTCCATGAGTTATTTTTTATTCCCCACTTCATTTTGCTTGGAGCTAAAGGGATTAATGTCTAAATTTTGGTGAGGCAAAAAGAAAATTCATTGGGTGAGTTGGACCCAGATGTGTGAGACAAAAGCTTGTGGGGGATGGGATTCAAGGAGATTCAGCTATTTAATTTAACTCTTTTGGAGAAGCAAGGGTGGTGGTTGATGAATAGTAAAGATTTTATCATATTTAGACTTTTTAAAGTAAAATATTTTCTACTATTACCTTTGCCCAAGCTGGTTTAGAAAAAAACCCATCTTACACTTGGAGAGAAATTTGTGAAACCAAAAAATGGATGTTGGTAGATGTAAATGGAGGATAAGTGATGGACATTCAGTTAAAATATGGGTTGACCATTGGATTCTAGGGCATGGGAATCTACTTTCAAAGGGGTTGAGCTCGGTTAATATTGAAAATAAATAGGTGGCTAGTTCTCTTTTCGAAGATGGTACGATAAGTTGGGATATGCACAAGTTGAGAGATCACTTCAATCCAAATATAGTGATTGACATCCTGAATATTGTTCTACGTCCAAGGGCTAATCCTGATAAACGCATATGGTCTCATGAGCGAAATGGAGTTTTTAGTGTTAAAAGTTGCAACAGATTTTTTAAAACAAGGCTGGAATCATATGAAGCCGAATCTTCATCAGTTAGTCCTTTAAAAAATGTTTGAAAACAAATCTAGAAAATGTGAGTGCCCAGTAAAATAAAGGTCTTTGCTTGGTGGACTTGTAAAGATGGACTACCCTCAAGAGAAAATCTGTTTAAAAGACAAGTGTTAACTAACACTCAGTGTGGATTTTGTGGCTCTCCATGGGAAGATCTTACTTATGCATTATTGACATGTGTTGATATTCAAAATATCTGGCGAGAAGTGCTGCCTGACTTATCTATTGCTACAAATATGAAGTTGTATGATGTTGCTAAGACTCTTTGCAAAGAGGCTGGTCCTGAGAAGCTGCAGGTATTCTTTGTTGTGTCATGGAGCTTATGGGATAGGCATAATAAACTCTTATACGAGAAAATTTCGTTAAGTTTGAGAAGAACTTTAGTGTCTAATGCTATGAGTTTACCCAAGAATTATAAAGCAATAAGATGTAAATCTCATGCCCAGTTGAGATCCAAATTTTGTTGGAAACCTCCTCCAACAAGTTTGTTAAAAGAGTAATGCTATAGACAAACAATTTTGCGCACCAATACATTCCTATTGGCTAATCATGTCTTTTATTTTAAAATTTTAATTTCTCATCAATCACATTAGATAGATGAGCATATTGGTACACAAAATTGATTACAACTAGATTTTTCCTTATCAAAATTAAATGTTGATGGGGCTACATTTCGAGAAGCTAGAAAATCTGGTTTGGGCTGCATCTTGCGTGATAAACACGGTAAAGTTCTTTGGCAACTTCCAAATTGGAGCAGGAGGTAGAAGAACTAGAAGTAATTGAGCTTGCTACCATCTTTCGTGGACTCCAATTTTGTGTTATCATGGATGTTGCTAAGATCCAGGTTGAGTTAGATTGCCTACTTGCTATAGAGGCTTTGCAGAGTGATTCAATGTAGAATTCTAAACTTGGGTTGCTGTACCATGAGATAAAGCTTCTTTCTATGCATTTTCTTGAATGTCATTTGTCTATGCTCATCAAAAAGGAAATAGGGCAGCTCATTGTTTGGCTCGTTATGCTATTAATGTTGTTGATCTAGCTATGTCGTGGAATTGTATTTCAAACTTTATTTTTCAAGTCCTTTTATTTGATATATTTTAAGCTTTAGAATAAACTCTATGAAGAATCAGTTCTGGAAAAATAAAAAGTTTTATCAAGAAAAATAAAACATTTAAGTTAGTTTAATTTTGCAGATGAGATGAGATAAGTCGATATGAAAATTAAAATTAACTATTATTAAAATAGTTTTTAATATTTTTATGTTTAGTACTTTAAAAAAGTTGAATTGTTTATTTTATTTTCTATGAGAATTTGAAAAAATTATAATGATTAGATTAGATGAGATGAATTGTGAAGACACCTATCAAAAAGTAAAAAATAATAATAATAAAAACTTAATGATTCTAAGGCATCATTTGAATTAAAATATTTTATTGGATTTTGAGAAATGAGAGAGAAAAAGTTGAATAAAAATATTATAAAGTTAAAATGTTGTTATAATATAATCTATCAATATTATATTTACTTTAAAATCTGATAAATTTTGAATTATTTTTAATGTTAAGTTTGAGATTTTATAATGATTAGATGAAAAAATTTCGAATTTAAAATTGAAAATAATTATGTTTGAGTTAGATTTGAAAAACAAAAAAACTGATATGAGATGAATTCCTAAACGAGACCTTGAGACACCAAAGTAGAAATAATTCAATTTCATCTTCTTAATTCTTGTTTATTTAAATGAGTTGTGGATTATAGCCGATGACTTGGGTTAAGCCTAATTTTAAATGGGGTCAGACTTAATATTTCAGAAAAGATATCTATGTCTATATATATATATATATATATATATATATATGTATATATCATGATTCAGGTTATAGGATTATTTTTTTGTAATCTATTTATGATTACTTAATAATCCTATAAACTGAATCATGATATATACATATATATATATATATATATTGAAAAAAGAGTATATTAAAAATTTACATAAAAAATAATTCTGCAATATAAATTTAATAGTAAAATATATGCAAAACTATTATATACATTACACTAAAAAATTTTAAAATACTTGTTCAAACAATTAAAAACACTAGGGGTAGGTGGCAAGGGCCAAGGCAACCTAGTCTCCACCTGCCTATTATTTTCCACCACATCTATCTCAAATTCTCTTATTTCAGCACCTACCAGTTTTTAACACTGTTGTCATTGTCCATTTGCAAATCTCCTATTTTATTATCCTAGGAAGCCAGAGACCTTTGCTTGGAGGGCTTCTAAGAATATTCTACCAAAACTTATGAATTTAAGGCAAAGAAATTTTGATGTGGAGACTTCTTGCAAGTTCTGTTATGACACAGTAGAGGACATTAGTCATGTGCTTATACACTACTCAACAAACCAGACTCTATGGCAGAAATTTCTCTCTTTGCTGCATAATGTTCATCTTGCTTTATCTTTTATTGACATAGCTAATATGATCTTGTCGCACAGTTCTGAGAATGAGTTAACTATGTTCTTCATCTTGTGTTGGAGCTCATGGTACAGAAGAAATCAATTGCAAATGGAGGATAAGCACATACAACGTCTTCAAGCAGCAGAGTATGCATTATCACTTTGTAAGGCTTTTGTTGAGGTGTAGGCCACAAATTCTAGAGAATTGCATTAGGCTTCAAAGTGCCAACCCCCACCAGAAGGTTTTCTGAAAGTCAATGTTGATGGAGTTGTGTTTTCTGGTCAGAGAGAAGCAAGAGCTGGTGTTCTCCTTTGAGATGCAAATGGCGAGGTTGTGATGGCTACAAGTAAGAAAGAGGAAGCAGTTGATGAGGTAGCCACCATTGAATCCATTGCTGTTTTGAGAGGTCTTCAATTATGCCTCCCACTTGGTATCCCCAAATTAATTGTTGGAACTGAATGTTTAAATGTGGTTCAAGAGCTGCAATACATAGGAGACTCCCTTGCAAATGCTAGGAATGTGATCAATGAAGCAAAAAGTTTGGTTTTGCAGTTCGAAGTCAGATTTCAACATGTGAATAAGATGGGGAATGATGTAGCTCATTCTTTAGCTAAAATTGCATGGCATATGAGTGATATTTGTGTATGGTGGGAGCAGTTAATGTCTTTTGTGAATCATGCAGTATGGCTTGATAACACTTGATGTATTGATGTTTTTGTTTGAATGAATGAAACTTTGGATACCAAAAAAAAAAAAATAATAATACACAAATCTATTTAATAATTTTTTGGAGACAAAATGTCATTATACACTTGATTTAATTGGGCTATGACCTTTTTATTTTAAAATAAAAATAAATTATTTCGGCAATAATTTTGTTTTTTTATTTAATTTTATGAAAACGCTTAATCTTCTTTGACTGCACTAATCTGTTAAGACCAATGCATCGTAACCATTGCATCAAAAACTTATTAGATGCTACAACTTTGAAATCCAATGGACTGTACGTTATACCTCGCAAAAATTAAAAGAAAAACATCTACAATGGTCTTTTTGTTAGCTTTGAAATCAAACTTCTAAGCTTTGAAACCATGGAATCAAGACTCATTCTTGTGGTCCCATTTTTTTCCTTTCTCCACCACACGGATTACAGCTTTTCCCGGCAATTTTAATTTGCTGCACAAAAAATTGCTGCAATAAGCAGTTATTACCAACAAATTCTTATTCACCGTAGAGTTCTTACACTAGTTTTTTTCTATGACCTTTTTTGGCAACTTTTTTCGACTAAAGCGGCGAATGTGATCGCCGCAAAAGATTTTGAATTGTTACAGCAAACTTTATTGCTGCAATAAGTCTTTTCATGCGCGAGATTATACTTCTCTTTGTTGCGGCGATTTATTTTGCCGTAATAAAATTATTTGCTTTGTACATTTTCCTTAGAGTGGTTTTAAATATTCGTAGCAACGACAAAAATAATCTAGTGGCAAAATTAATCGCCATAATCGCGGCATTTTACTTGGTCTCTTTTCTTTCCAGCCCTCGAATTTTCCCCCCACAGAGCTCCCAGACTTTGGAAACTTCCCAAATCGCACGACGTTTCTTTATGTTCTGCCATCCGTAAGGCAACCACGCTTTAGCGAGCTTCGATCCCTCAGCTCCAAGTCCACCATTGTGGTTGAACGCGTACTGTTTGTCCTCCCAGCGACGTTGGTTGTTTGAAAAATGCTTGATTTTTTCATCCCTTCTTCTTTGCATTTTTCTTTGGGTAACGCTGGAAACCGAATGGGCTTTTAAACATTAAAAAACAGCTCTCTAATAAAGGATTGACACGTAAATAATTACAGTAGATATAAAGTGGACAAGATCACACCGAATCCCATTGAAAGATCACCTCCTTCCATCGAAATCTTGTAATCTTGTATTATAAACTATGGGAGTTTCAGATTCATTTCCTTCGCACAGTCGGACAACCCTCGATCTTTCGCACTCTCGCAATCTTGTATTCATTTCTTGACTTTCCGAATTTTTTTTCCCTCTCGATGGCTTCTTTCTGGGTTATCCTTCTCAGTATCTTCTCAAGTCCCATTTGAATTCTCTTTACAGATCACAAAGAAAATTTTCGGCCATCTCTGTTTTAGTTTCTTGGGAGTTTTTTTCATTGGGATGGTTCCTAGACAATAAACAAGCACGCCGAAGAAAAAACAAAATCCCTCACTCCTTTAAGAATTTCATCTGCTGTTTTTCCCCTCACCCAT
The DNA here is from genome assembly GCA_036559045.1 of Platycarya longipes. Taxonomy (NCBI): domain Eukaryota; kingdom Viridiplantae; phylum Streptophyta; class Magnoliopsida; order Fagales; family Juglandaceae; genus Platycarya; species Platycarya longipes. The sequence goes on along the minus strand of CM071789.1, from coordinate 31,066,060 downwards.
TTGTTTTCAGAAATTTTCCAGGAATAATCTTCCCAGACAGACACGAAGAACAAACTATAAAATAGAAAATAAATCGACAAGAATTCCTAATATGAAATTTCGAAAAAAAAAAGCCTCTAAAAAACAAGTAAATGGATTCAAACTCTAGATCAAAGCATATTACAAAAACTTACATGTACATACGTCACCTAAATTTATAACGTTAAAGCTTAACAAATAATACGTACATAATTAAATAAAATATTAAACTTTTATTAAATTAGGGCTAGCTGAATTTCATGGGAAACTTATTTTTAATTATTTATTTATTTAACTTATTTAACTTAAACGAGATTTACATAATTACACAACTTAAACATATTTACAAGTTTTCTTGAATATTTTTCTTATATATATATATTTATATATATATACGATTTTATTATTTTATTTTTATTATTATTTTTGACATAATAATTCTCAAGAATCTTCCAAGTAAATTGAAATTTTTATGCTTACCATACCTGTTAAAAATCTCATTCAAATAATTCACTAAAAGTTTAGAATAAAAGAAATACACCATTTGAAATCCATACCTACTATGTTCTGCCACTTAATCCCAATTTTGCCCATTATATAGTTCTTATCTCTTAAAACTTAAATCATAAAATTCTTTTGAATAATTCAATCCAGACATCACACTAACAAGTTATAACTAATTTACCATAAGTTGTTAAATCTGTCAACATTACCCCTTTTAAATCCGAAAGTTGCTAGAGTTGATCTATCATTTTTTTTTTCAAATCAGGACCTCATATTTTCTCACAATACTTTTAATATATAATCATATAATATATTCCTGAGGTTCTAAAATTTTCCTTAGCATCTTTCCATAACAAAAACCACTCCATAAGTCAATAGCTTTCAATCTACTACATAAGCAATACATAAGCTCAAACAAACATCAAACAAGTATCAAATTAAATCTATAAATCAAGCCACTTATACTATACCAAGATTATGTTAAGTAGTGTACTTATAAATTTTTTCAAAACTAGATTAGTAGTCTAGAGTTAATCTTGCACCACCATTTTCTCCAAGGCTCCTACTTTGCTTCTTTTTGATGTTTGGGTGTTGTGAGTGGAATTTTTGGTATTTTTTTTCTTTTCTCTTTAAGGTAACTGTATGATATCTCTAAAAGGAAACAAAGAGAAGCTTTTTTTGTCTATTTATAGGGTTAAGAAAGTGTTAGAAACTTGAGAAATGGAGGGGGTATCTCGGCAATACCCTTAGTCAAATGGGTGAGGTGCCCCCTTAGATGCATAGCCTTATGATCACCCCTAACCTCTAATGATTTCCTGATATTTTCATCCCATGGCTGAGCTTAATCCTCCTTTAAAATAATCTTGATCAATGGTTCAAATAATTACAACACATGGATATAAAAATAAAACAAAAGCCTAGAATATCTAAGATGGGATCCAACCGGCCACTTGGCCTTCCCTTGCACCCCATGGCTTCTAGATCAATTTCTCTCCTTTTGCCACATGTTCCAGCTCTCCTTGGCACCCTCAGAACATTTTGGAAGAATTCTTTTAAGGCTTGGTTGGCTATTGGTTAAGAATAGAGGGGTAACTTGGCTGATTTGGTTAGTTCTACACCAGTCAGATTTGTTCCTACTTCTCCCATGGTTATAAACAATTTTTCCTTCTAGAAACTCTTCCACCACAATATAAAAACCTTTTTACACGTATATAGAAGATATAAATGTAGAGAACCAATCAAATTGAAGCTCCTAAAATAGGTCGGTGGTGTGATTCATTTTCGGGCTTCAGTTTACGCTTAAATCAGATCAGTTCACTTCGAGCCTAAATAACCCATTGATCCACTTCTATTACCTGAAAACTTAAAAAATGAAAGTTTTAGATAATATTCTTAGTGATTCATAGGATTTTGAATCACCTAAATAAGAGGTCATATGATGGAGATATCACCATTTTACCGAAACATGTTATATTAATCCGAGAACTCAATTCCAGGCTACCTAAGTGTTTTTCCACTCCCCTTCCACTTTTCTCAATTTTCCTCTTAATCTCCTTGATATAATTATTCTATAGATGAAAATTAAAATATTCTAATTTACACATTTTTAAAATTTCAAAAATTTGATCATAATCCTCAATTTTTCATTTACTACTTGAGGTGTTTCTAATTTAGGCATTCATTATAAATGCCATAAATTTCCAAAAATTCCTTAAAAAAAAATAATTTCTAAATGAATCTATAACTTAAGGACGTCTGTAAAAATGAAGGGTTATTACAGTACGAGAGAATGAGTACTTGTAGGCCTATGCTCCAACTCCGATGAAATTAGAGTGGGGCTTTTCGATAGCAGTCAAAGGAAAAATTTTTTTCCAATTTTGACTCCGACGAGAATCAAAATTTCCGACTTCAACGGAGGCCGAAATTTCGATTATCTTGGAACTCCAATCGAAATTTGGGTTGTCCGTTTCTTGCACCTGAATCTGCATCCCATGATATTCCATCCCAGCTTGTGAAATGACATCTATCTATCTATGATGAATATACACATGCATTTCTAAATCTACTACTTGGCTACTTCACACTTCACAGTTCACTATTATAAATTTATTAGTTAGTTAATATTAAATAACAAAAATATGAAATAACTCACTAAGGTAGTAAATTCAATGTTGTAAGAAATGACCATAGGTCCATAATCACTAACCACTAAGTTATTAACCAATTAGTAACGATAGTAACTACTAACCAATAATCAGTCAAAATGCAAAGCGCAAAGCGCAAACTTAAAGGTTGAAAGGTTGAAACCAATGCAAACAATAAAGAAAAAAAATACAAAGTATAAGAATCCTAGTTATAAATTACATAGGACATACCACATGGCACATAGGCACATGCATTACAAAACCAAAGGACAAAGTCCAAAGAGTGACAAACACAATAATACAAATGACAATATAAATTAAAATGAGAAAGATAATGAAGCCTTCATTCTTGAAGCCACTACCAAGTACTAGTCGTCCTCATCTACTTTTATCTGTAAAATAATACATTCAAAGGACCAAAAATACTTTTAAAATACATACTATGAAATGGTTAACGATATGTTAAATGATTTAAAAATGATAATATAGTATCTGAATACTAAATAGCATAGCTATGTAACTTGTAAGACTATCAAACCACAACTTATTAGTCATTAGTAATTATGTTGGGGTTAACAACTATGTCTACAAATTCATAAAAAATAGAAGTTAAATAATTAAAACATTACAAAATTAATAATCACATAAAAGCATATAAACTATAAAGTTACCTGATTCAAGTCTATAACTCTTTGGATCAATCGTATGATCTGGATCTACAAGTATGAACATTTCACTTAGTCAATTCTACGTGCAAATGAGGGCCTCCACAGTTTTCGGTGCCAATGAACTACGATATACATCCAACATGCGACCTCCAGTGCTAAACACCGACTTAGAGGCAACATTAGTGATAGGACTAGCTAGCACATCACGAGCTATTCGGGAAAGAATAGGAAGCTTAGTGGAATTAACCTTCCACCAAGTTAATAAAGCAAATGTATCACTAGGTGCCTCAACATCTTCTATCTAATAACGCTCAATCTCAAACCTACATTGATAATTATAGAGTTTTGGGTTATTGATGTCCTCGAGGAAGAGAAGCCTGGAGAGTTTATTAGAGAGTTGAGAAAGGATATTGATAACTTATATAGCCATTACAGCAATAGTGGTCAACCTACTTCAGCAAATGAAGCCACCAATATTTATCATTTTTAGATTTCATCCTCGTAGCTATTTTAAATAACACTCCCTCAGTATTAGCACAACTCGTTTCAAGTGGTCATGAAGCCACGACAACTCGTCGAAATACAAGTTCATAGTACAATATTTCGATCTAGATATTTGTATTGTTATATCATAAAACAACTTCAAAAAATCAACAAAAAGATTAACATTTTCCCAATTGTGTGTGTCGGGCGCATCGAGCCCCATTCTTCCTCTTAAGGACTCCAACAAAACATACCTCATGCCTTCATCCTTGACCTTCATCCGCTCAAATGCTTTTTGGTACTTAGACGCCACATCCAACATCATATATATGAGTTCCATCTCGTCAGAACATCCAAGCACAACATATCTCACAATGTTCCGGACTTTGGTAATGCAATCATCAACCTTCTTCAACCCCTCAGATACTATGAGATTAACGATATGAGCACAATAGCGAACATGTATAATCTCATGGCCACAAATGATATTTTCTATTGCCATTGTATTCCTCTTGAACCATTCCATTGCAATGTCATTGGTACCCATATTATCAATTGTATACAAAGAACTCTTTTAATTCCCCAATCCTTAATACAATCATCCATCAATGCACCAATAGATGAATCCTTGTGATCAATAATTTCTTTAATCCAACAATTTTCCTTTGCAACACCCCCTCACTATCTACATAGTGGGCAGTGACCAGTGACACATATAGCTAGTATTCTATATGGACGTCCATGTATCAGTTGTGAATGATACTCTGTGGCCTTTTTGAATAAACATCTCCTTCAATTCCAACTTCTCCTTCACATGCCTCTTTATACAGTCCCGCATCACTGTATACCTTGAAGGCATGGGAAAACGTGGCTCAAGAGTATGAACAAATTTATTGAAGCCTTTTTTGTCCACTGTGGTAAAGGGCATCTCATCAACAATGATCATCTCTATAAGCATTTCTTACAACATCTTCTCGTTGTATTGAGGGATTGACAGCTTTTTAACATGCTGACCAGTACCATCAGTGGCCATTTGAGTTTCGTAACTGGTTGCCAAAACCTTCGCGATCTTATATTGCTGGCAACCATTAATATGTTCCATTAACACACTAGTGCCTTGCTTCTTCGAATGGCAACCACAAAGCACAAAGTTGCCCACAGTGGTGACATCTTGCTTGCGGGTTCTCACGATCACCAAGAATTTTCGTAAAAAGTTTCCATGTCCATGACCTTTTTTTAGGAGTTCTAGTAGATCATGCTCAATGGGATTGAGCATCCTCCTCTTCGTTGAACATATCCTTGTCTTCTATATTTGCTGGGAGTTAACTACTTGCACATGAAGTAGCTGCTCTTGATGCTCTAGGGGTAAGAGTGTCAGTGTGTCATAACCCCTTCAAAAGCCATACAAAAACAATTCAAGCAACATGGCTTGACAAGTCCGGACGAGCCCAAGGACTATGCCTTGACATGCCTGGCCCAACAGCTAGCACCAGTGGCCATGCCCATGCATGGGTCACCCCAAGCCCAGCGCCCAGGCACCCTACCTAAGCCATGCCAGCCAAACCAGATGTGCACCAGCAAGCCCATGACCCATCCTAAGCCCACTAAGCACCAACAAAAAATATGCCAATAGGTCATTACAATTGAGTCTAGATATATTTTGGCATATTTTTCCTAGAGGCGGGTTTAGTATGTCAAGGGACATTTTTGTTGGTGCTTTTACACTTAGGCTTTAGGGATGCAATTCGTGAATCTTCTAGAGAGGATTACACTTTGCAATTCGTGAATAAGTGTAACCCAACTTATCTTTTTATTTTTCAATCTTATGAGTAGAGGTATTTTCAATTCCTTTATATTCGTAAATTTCGAGTTCTTCATATTTTCTTCTTCTTCCTCTTCCACCAAATACTTGCAAATTTCCCATCCACATACATATTTGGCCATCACCATAAAGAGTCATAGAAAATACATCCCTACCTTCCAATCACCATTTGGCAGAAACCCCTAGCCTAACCTTAGGGTTTTCTACCCTTTGAAAACCCTAAACCAAATCCTAACCCAACTATAGCTCCTAAACCATATCCAACTCCATCACCTTGTCCTTCTATCTTATTCAAATTCAAAATTCAAATGCAAAATTCAAAATCAAATCTTTAGACCAAGCCATCTTACAATCAAACACTAGAGACCAAAACTCATCCTAAGACAACCTTCTTACATCCTAATCTCATCCAAAACACAAAACCCTAGACCCATCTTACAAATCTCGAAATCTCTTTGACCTTCCACATAAACCCTAATCTCCTTACACTTTATAAGTCATTCACCTTACCAAAAAGACTCCAACCTATGAGCCTACCCAAAGGACAATTCTTTATGCCTTTTCCACCATAACCTACCACTTAGACCACCACATCTCCATACCATACCAAATCTCATAACTCTAGGAACTCACGAAAGCTATAAACAAGCCAAATTCAAGGCCTTTGACAAGCAATCTTCGGTCATCACAAGGAGACGTGCGTGGAGGGGACGACTTTGTTTAGGGACTAGATCAAGGTCCCTAACACATTGGCAGTAGCCGTAGTGTCAATACCCACCTGTACTGGTGGGTCCACATACCCACCTGTCAATACCCACCTGTACTGGTGTATTGGCATCCATGAATTCCTCTTCTAGATGATCGTCTCCACTAGGTCCACATCCATGTCACAAAATAAGCAGAAAAAACAAAAGTTTAATACACAGATTAATAGGAACTACTTGTTAATTCCTAAAAGTTAAATTTCATGAATTCTCCTTTTTATCATTCCATGAATTTCCCTTTTTGCACACCCTTTTTTGTCAATGCAGTTTGTAGCTTGGGTGAAATGAAAAGTGTATGCTACATATAAGTGATATAAGCAAAATACCAAACAGAAAGTGTATGTAATATGTACTATGCTACATATAAGCAAAAGTTTAGTCTCGAACTAGCCAAACACTTTCTATTTTGGTCTCATTTTGTTCTCTAGGGTGTGCAAAAGTGAGATAAAAAAGAAGATAAAAAAAAACCAAAGAAAAAAACTAACCACGAACTTATTCATAGACCATTATAATTTTATAAATGCATTTTTGCACACCCCAGGGTCCCAATCATTTGGAAATGCATATATCTTTTGGAAATACATAGAACAATGACGAAAGAACATGCAGCTAGGAGCTAGCTAATAAGACAGCAACCTAAGTAAAAACAATGAAAAATAAATTTGCATATATCATTTAGAAATACATAGAACAATGAACAATGAACATGCAACTAGCTAATAAGAGAGCAACCCAAGTAAAAACAATAAAAAATAAGTTTGTAAATCCATTGGGAAATTTTCACAAACACCTTCCTTGCATACACGACCTTACGGCTCTTTCTCGATCCACAACCCCTTCTTCACCTCCATTTTACATTTAAAAAATCTAAAGCAACCAAAACATTTCTAAGGCAAACGGCATGGTTTATTACTCTATCTATATACTTGAAAGTCGAAGGTTATATACCACATAGCATATAGTATATACAATGGCATGGTCTAATTTTAGGGCACAAATAGACTTACCTAAACAAAATGGATCACGACGATTCCAATCGGAAGAAAATGGCAATGATGGCAAGAAATTTTTGTGGTGTCAGAGGGGTAGAACTTCACGTTTTGGGGGTTTCTCCTTAGTCCTTAGGGTTTCAACTTTCTCTTTCAATTTTCGTGGGGTTGGAATCAGGATATTGAAGAATGAAGAAGGCTAAATGCTGAAGCTTTGCGTTTTGGGGTTTAATTCAATTAAATGACAGAAACGATGTCGTTTCATAACTGCCATTTTAAAAATAGTTGGAGTTTCGAAGTTGGGTTTTGGAGCTCCGACTCTGACTCCGACAAAAAGGTAAGAAATATTCTGCCTCTAATTTCGAATTCCGACCTCGTCGGAGTCAGAATGGGAGCAAAGGTCGGACGGAGGGCAAAACTCAAAATTTTTGCACACCCTAAGTATTTGGCTTTGATTAAGAAACATAAGAAGGAGGTTGAATCCTCTAATCGTGAGATATAGACATGGAAGTCCAAGATAATTGCACTTGAGGAGAAATAGGAGGCTACCGACCGTTTGTTGTAGGAGTTACTATCTCTTAACCCATCCCTTGTTGTGTCTCGTCAAAGGATTCAATTGGGTTGGTTTTTAGATATTGGGTATTGGAAGGTTTTTTGTGAGGGAAATGGGTGCATTTGTTGTGTAATGATGCCTGTTATTTGACAATATATATATATATTATATATATATATATATATATATATATCCAATGGGAGGCTATATGTATTAGCTTTTGTGGGAGCAACATGGGTTGGAGGAAGAGACGTTTTGGCCCTTTGACAGTTGCCTCAGTAGGATGCATGATAGTCTATATATATATATATATACTGCGATATCTTATGATATATTGGCGCACTGGTAAGAAAAAAACATTGCAAGTATCGAAGCCTTCTTTTTACATACTATTGGGTGTAGTGACAATTTAATGAAATGACTAATTCTTGTGTAGACTGATAAACACAATGATATAGTGGACAGGCTGTCCATATTATTAAGGTATGATTCTGGCATCTTTATAGAGCGCTTCAATGTGTTTTGTCATTAGTAGCAAATTCTTCCCAGAATTGGTTCCTTAATTTATTACCAAACAAATTATTAGCCTAGAAAGGGAATCACACACATCTGTTGTGCTTACTCTCTTCAATTTAATTTTCTGTTTTGTGGAATAATGATATTGATCTGGGTTGTAAATGAATATTGTAGAGTGTTATAGTGTTTCATTAAGAGATAACATATAATATGAAAAGTGAGCTGGAAACCTTGGAGCAAAACTACCAAATGGGTTCAAGTTGAACTGAGATTTTCACAATCACAAATTCATAGAAATGGGTTCAAGTGCCTTAAAACCATATAGATCATAGTAGTTTAAAGTAGTTTACATAAAAATAATTTATGTAGTGTCTATTGTATATGTTTTGTGTTATAGCGACATAATGTATGCACAAATTGTTCCAAGATGCTCCTGTCAGAATTTTTTTGTACAATACACCTTGGGTCTTAACCTCAGTTCATTTGGCCTCCCTTTTCAGGTTGATCAACCCAGGTTTGGTGGAAATTATGCCTATTGCTGCTATTGGACAATCCATTTATGGCCTTGGTATCTCTACTAGTCGATATGTGTCTTGACGTTATATTAATGGTGCAGATATTGCTGGTATCTATATAGGTATTTCTATCATTTACATAAATTGAATATTGAGCGAGGTCAATATTCGGTTTTTCCCTTTTGGCTTTCATTCTAATGCTTAAGTGGCAATCTATATCATTATTTTGAATTTTATTTCGTACTGATCGATAGGATCGAAATTTGCTGTACCGGTATGGTAATCGATATAGAGAAGATCTTTATTTCGTACCAGTATAAATTTCGGTTGTATTGGTGTGTTTTGGCCGGTACTAGCCGAAAAATCAGATTTCTACCGAAATGAGAATTACGGCCGATACGTATCTTCCTTTCTTCTTCCCTCTTCTTCGACAGATCTATTTCCGCCTTCTTTTCATTTCTTCTTCCTTTCTCTGTTGTCATCAACTACTTGATAGAAAACCATAAAGGCACAACGACAAATTAATCAAAATTTTTGCAAGAGATCAAGACGAAAAATAAAAAGAGATGAGAGACAGAGGCGGCAACTCTAAAAAATTAACCCGTCGAAATGAAATCGACACCGCGTTTATTGCTTCGGGATGCAGATGCATAGCTACACAAGCATTTATCTCTTCGGAAGAGAAGCCAAGTTTGTGTAAAGTGGGTTTTGTGGATGGCGTATGAGAGAAGCTATTTGTGTACAATGGGTTTTGTGGATGAGAAGATTTGTATGAAGTGTGAATGATGTATATTTTTTGGAGTGGTTTTAAATTTTAATCATTACTTTATTATTAAAAATTATTTAATAGATAGATAGTGTTTTATCAGTTTAACATTAAAAAGTTATTTATAAATATTAGATGGTGTTTATTATTTTAGTATTAAAAAATTATTTATATCTTTTTTTTTTATATAATTCAATAAAAGTAATAAAATATATATTATTTATTTCTATATAGACTATTCTAAAACAGTACACGAAATGGTATTAATATTAAAATATTTTATTCTATTATCTTAACTGAAACAGGTTCTAGTATGATTTGTATAATGTGTATTTACCAAAACTGCACAAGTTTGAAATGATTCTTGTATTCCTATGGGAAGTCATTCCTGTGTGAATTTATAGAAACGGCTGAAGACAAAATTGCGAAAAAAAAAGCACTAGACTTAAGGCTATAATTTGATATTTATGTTAACTTCTTGTGTGAATTCTTAGTTCTTATAACTATGTATGAAATTTCACCCACCAAATCTTCTCTCTGTTGCCACAGCTCAATACTCCTTGAAAGTTGATTGGATTACCACATTCTGCATTTTCCTTGTTCATTGGCATGGCATTTTTTTATGGCAAATGTCCATATTACATTGGTAGGCAAATTTAAATTGCAAGATATTTTAGTTTTTTAGAGTACTATCTTAGTTGTTACCGTTTAGCATAATGCTTGTATGCGCACGATTTCTGTTGTTGCAAATGCCGATTATCAAGCTTAATTTGCCACTGCTCGAAAGAAAAATAGATGTTGCTGATCGCTTTGCTGTCGATGTGGATCGATGCCTCTCAAATGCTAACTCAGATGGTAAAACATCTTATTCAACTATAAATATGTACACTTCTCTACATCACATTGTTCATCCTGTGCGCATTTAGTATTTCTGAGCATATATCTTTTTACATTTAGACGTGTATTTTATGCTTAATTGGGTTATATATTTTTTTTCATATTTGTGTTGGTGTGATCTGAGGCTATATTAAAAACACAGTTAAGCTGGATAGGAGTCAATCCACAATCCATGTGGTTGGTACACTTTTTTGGTATATTGGCCAACCACGAGAGTTTCTTGGAGCTTATGATCTATGTTTTATCTTTTTGTTTGTCAAAAAAGATAGCTGAGTTACCCCAGATAAGAGGAGGGTCTTGTAATTATTATAAGTACTGTCAGCTTAATTTTTTCCTAATTACGCTAGCTTATATATATATATATCAATAAGTAGTTCTCAAGTCAAATTAGCTACTCAATTTAAATAATTCTAGGGTTTATTATTAGATTAAGGGTTGTTTGGCAGTATTGTTAAAAGAATTACATATCTTTTATTTGTAGGAACCATGCATGTAAATTGAAAGATGAAACACAAGATCTATAAATTCGTATTGCTCATCAGGTAAATAATTCTAAAATCTGATCAACTACTCGATCTCCCTTAATGTTATATTCAGCTTGATCAGATAGGTTAATTTTCTTTGTATGCATGTAGAGATCAGAATTAACCACTACTGTTGCAAGGTGAAAAAGCTATGGCATTTATAAAATTATGATCACCTTATCATCAAAGCAGACATTAAGTAAAATTAAGAAAACAAACTTATCATATATATGAGCATGCATGCACGCAAGACATAAGACATTGTTTCAGGTTATGTAGAGATCAATTAATGTTGTCATGCTACACAACCACACAAAAGTATCAATTACTTAATGCAAACATTTTCTTATATATATATATATATATATATATATCTTGAATACATGTATGTTGACATGATGAGTTTTGGTGTATTTTATTTATTTTTTCATAATTGTTTTGGTGTGATCTGTGGCTATATTTCATTCACTATTGCTGGTTAGGCGTCAATTCATCTGTTGGAACCTTTTTTTGGCAGATTGGCAAACCAAAAAGTGTTTCTTAGAGCTTCTCAAAGTTGCATGCTAGCAAGAGTACTAGATAGTTGTTGTGAAGTTATGGATAATCTAAAATCTAAAAAAAGAAAAGAAAATGTATAGGTTCTTTATATTATGAAACATTAGTTGCTCATAGTATATAGTACTTGATTACCTTCTATTATATTAATGCACCCAAACCAGTCATGTAGTGATCATGCAGTCTGAACCCATTCTTATTGTACCATTGGAAACTGATTGATTATATGTTATTAAAGTTAAAGTATGGATTTGTCTAATTTATCATAAGATGCAATCAATAATATGATTGATTATATATATTATTCACACACCCTAAAACTAGTACTCGTGAATAATAGTATACGTGAATATGCATGTATAGAGTTGGAACAGGACAAGAGCGGCATTTAGGGACATATACAGCCGCAACAATCCAAAAAAAAAAAACAAAACCTGTGAAAATTTAGGCTAATTGGCCATTTACAGTGGGCTAAAATCGCCTAAACAGACAAATGACGACAATAAATTCATTTGCAATGAAAACTAAATCGCTTAGAAAAGTGCAATATGAGCTACTTGCAACGGGACTAACTCGTTGGAATATTAATTGCGGCGCACAACATTCGCCGCAATATCCAATAACCCAGTTCTTGCAAGAGGGCCAATACTCAGCTGTGCATATTGGAAATTGCAATAAATGTGTACAATAAAAGTAAAAATTATTTTCGGCAACAAAGAAGCGTCGGCTATTAGTGTAACTACAGCGATTATTATCAATGCCAAGTATAACAAATCTTTTTACGGCGAAATAAGGTTTTCTCACAGCAACATAAAAACGCCGCATATTATATTTACTAGCGATTCACAATTGAAATGTGGAGTTAATTGCATCGCCATTTTGAATTAATAGCGGCATGAATAATCGCTGCTATTGAAACTTTATTGCAGTGATTTCTTCCAACTGTCGAATTATAGTTTACACAAAACTAACAGGAATGACAACCAGCGTTGAGAAACTCGCTACGAAAAAGTAACTGCAGCGATTTTAGTGGTTTTTTTTTTTTATTTTGGCGAATTGCAACGCCGAAAAAACTTGCGAAATATGACAAGTCAAATTGAGCATTGCGGCCAACTTCAACCGACCAACTACTATTAGATATACGAGCCCATAACTTGGGAAATATACAGATCGTTATTTATGTTGAATTGTATAGATTCATATTTAGATATTTATTATATATAATTACTACTACAACTATTAGAAACATGTGTGTCAAATATATATGAAATAGAGCATGCATATGAAAAAGAGTCCAATTTACTAATAAATATTTTATGATATTAAAAATATAATATACATATGATTATTCAATTTAAAATTTTAAACTAATGTAAAATAGAAACAATTACATATTTATAATTTACATTTACAAAAATTATATTTGAAAATTTTATATCAAATTTAATTTTTCATGTGTATGTATCTCTTCTTGGATGTGGCCGCATGAGATATATGATTATATTTCTTTGTATTTGAGTTAATTTCGAGATCGATGTCTATAGTGGTTTCTTAAAATAAAACTAATTTCGTTAATAACGGTCTATTTATAAAACATTTTAATCATTATGTTCACGTCAAGTATATTATGACAATTTACTGATTAACACCCCTAACGAACTAATTGGCCAATGAAAAATAAAGAGAGAAGACCATTAAAAATGTCTAGCTATAAAACATTATTTTAGTCGTTATGATCCATGTCATATTCCAAGTATAGTATAGCAGTCCCAAGTAGGGCCGTAAAAAGATCGAACCGGACCGGCCAACCGGACCGGACCGGTTGGAGTCCGGTCCGGTCCGGTCCAAAAAATATATGGACCGAAAAATTCCGGTCCGGTCCCGGTCCAAGGAGTTCATCCCCCTGGACCGGACCGAACCCCTAGAATTTTTTTTTTTAATTTTAATTTTTAAATATATGTATATATAAATAATAATATATAAATATAAATATTAATATTAATATATATTAATATATAATATATACTCTTATAATATTAACATATAAATAATAAGTGTATTATTATTATTTAATATATTATTACTAATTTATCACTATTTACTAACATATAAATATATAATATACTAATGTAAATTGTAATAGTATTATTACTTATTAGTTATAGTTTATTAACATGTACTAATGTGAAAGTGTTATTAAACTATTAGACTATTGGTTATAATTTACTAACATACTTAATATATAATATATACTAACATATTAATATATAATATATACTTTTATAATATTAACATATTATAATTTATAGTAGTTAAATTTGGACCAAAAAAATATTTGATCATTGTAGAATTTTATATTAAATTTAGCCCATTAAATCATATAGGGCACCCCTGGACCGGACCGGACCGCCCCTGGACCGAATTGGACCGGACCGGTATGGACCGAACTCCTGTTCGGTCCGGTCCAGGGTGAGAGAATTCTTGGACCGAATGAAATCAGTCCACAAATTTCCCGGACCGGACCGGACCATTTACACCCCTAGTCCCAAGAATTGATTGAACAATGGATAATAAACCATTATGAATATAAAATCTGATACAAAATATGATAAAATAAGATCATAATTGTGTTAATTTTTTGTTCATATTTTAAATACACATCAAGTCGTAATAGGAAGATGTATTCTTTATCATTAAGTTTGTAAATCATTTGAAAAGTCATCTTCATTTCGCTCCTACACAAATACAAAGATATATGTTATAATAATGATATAGCTAATATTTAATGTACTCGTGTTCGGTTTAAAGATATTAAATTTACAATTTGTTTATTGGTCTTTATTTTTGTCAATTATTTTACAGCTTTATGTAAGAATTTTTCAACCTCTTTATCAAATAGCAGTAATCACGTCGATCCTAAATCAAGAACCAATGTTATATTTCTTGTAAAAATAATGCTAGTATGCACACTCACTTTATTTTGACATCTCATGTAATTTAATTTTTTTAATTAATAATGAAGAAAATGATTATTAGTATATTGATTTTTTTATATTTTTTAAAAATAATTTAAAATAATAAAAAAACGGGAATAAAAATACTAAAAAGATAAAAATAAAATAAAATAAAATGATGAGTATTTTGCACTAGCGGTCATTTAGAGCGATACTGTGCTATCGGGACAGTAACAAGACCCTTCTCCTAATATCAAAACACTTTGTAAATAAACTTCATATTAAATTAAAATATAGGTGTTCGTGTTTGTCTATGCAAATGAATATATACATGAGTTCTTTTTTTTAATTATATTGGTACAATAAATTTTGGTTCTGTCTTACATTGTTCGCACCAAGGTCTTTCAATGAATTTAATCCTTGTTTTGGATATGAAGTATGAACTAAAATACCATCCGAATTTGTTGTCTGTCATTACAATTTTGCATGAGCATGTGACTAATAATTATACAATATTAAATTGTCATTAATTATTATAGAAAGTATATAAACTTAAAAACAAGTATAGTATATTAAATTGAAAACTCAAAATCAATAACTTTGTCTCTACACTCAATTCAGGTTCTTTAATATCAACAATTATTTTTCTACTGTAAAATGAAAGTTCTACATTAGATATCACTGACTGCTCTGATATCAAGATTCTAACTTCTATTTGTAAGACATCCTGCAACGTAATTCATTTAAAATAAATTAATAGATATAAATATTTAGAGAATAAAAAATAAAAAATGTTATTAATACTTTTTCCGATTCCTGACATGTTAGGAATTTCAAGGTTTATGTATAACTTTATTGCATTTGTTGATGATAGATTAAAGTTACCTGAAAAAATTATTTGAAGTACATATGCAAAAGTAATATTAATCTTTTTTCAATAAGAGAATTCTTTAAAACCGGTCGGGTTTGTCTTTGCTTTAAAACAGCCCTCGAATAAACTAATGAAACGTAGGCGTTCTATGAGAAATACAATGAAACCGCGCACCCAGTTGCCCACCCCCATTGCCTCTCTTTTCTCTCCCTCGATTTCTCGCCT
Organism: Platycarya longipes; assembly: GCA_036559045.1. Taxonomy (NCBI): domain Eukaryota; kingdom Viridiplantae; phylum Streptophyta; class Magnoliopsida; order Fagales; family Juglandaceae; genus Platycarya; species Platycarya longipes. The sequence continues at coordinate 31,050,292 of CM071789.1, read as the reverse complement.
CTCTCTTTCTCTCAACACATTGATCTTCTCGAGCTCAAAAAATTCAAGCTTTCGCATTGACTTTAAGTACACAGCCCTTAAAAAATATATATTGATGAATAGCCCCCGGTCTCCTCTCTGGCGAAAAAAGGCAAAAAATGCGTTTTTTCTCGCAGGGGTGGTGGCTTAGTTTGGTCATCATGTCATCATTCCATCTTGCAACTGGATAGGGACGACGGCTGGTTGTGTATCTTAGTTATCTCTGGTTCTTTCTTTCATTGTTTGCAAGTTTTTGGTATTTTAATCTCTGTTTTCTTGATGGCGATGGATCATCTTGGAGAACTTTGTGGCAAACTGAACCTTTCGAAAGAGGAAAATGCTGAGATTACTTTGGAAGGCTCTGTTTTGTCGTCAGTACAACAGAAAAGTGCTCTTTGTCTAGGACTCTAGTGGGAAAGATTTGGTCGGATCAGTACCTTACACAATCATTGGTTGAATCTACCATGTCCAAGGTCTGGCTTTCGAACAAAAAGGCAGAATTTAAGGAAATTGGTTACAACACTTTGGTGATTTCTTTTGGTCTTCACGCTGATAAACAGCAAGTCCAAGAGGGTTGCCCATGGTTCTTTGATAACACTCTTTGTTATTAAAGATTGTGATGCTTTTATTCAACCTAATAAGCTTCTTTTTGACAAAGCTGCTCTGTGGGTTCATCTGTGTAATTTACCCCTTGCTGGTATGATCAAGAAATATGGGGAGCAGATTGGTTCCTCCATTGGTGTTGTGCAAGAGGTTGATGTGGATGACGATGATGTGGGCTGGGGTCCGTATCTCAGAGTCAAAATCCTTATGGATCTGAAGAAATCTATTGCTAGAGCCAGAACTGTGGTGATCTGTGGTCATAAGCATTGGATCCCTATTCAGTATGAGAGGCTCCCACGTATCTGTTTTGCTTATGGTCGTATTCTGCATGAAAGTAAGGGATGTCCTATGGCTGGTCTATAATTTGTGGTAGAAGATTAGTATGGTCTATGGTTAAGGGCTTCTGGTATGGTGTGTCGTCAGGTGGAATCTCATGGCAAAACCTCTCAGAATCAATAGGGCATCAATCAACCTACGACGGCGAAGGTTAGCAGCGGCTCCTTGGGACAGTTACAACCAAAGGAAATTGCTTTTGACCCCGACTAAAAAAAAAAAAAAATTGGAATCAATTGGATCCCAATTGTCGGGGTACGTAACAGTACCCTACAACCAAATGTGGCTGTGTTGGTAACTGCTGATTCAAGCAACAGTGGTCAACAAAGTGGATCACCTGGTGCAGGGTTGGATTTGGTGCCGTCTGATGTGATGTGTCACCTGTCAAATGGTCTAAATTGCCTGGCTGTAAGTATCCTATTGGCGGAAGTTCTGTTCCCTCAGAGGTTAACCTCGTGGTAGTTATTTCAGCTACCGACAATGATCATTTGAAGACTGCTCAAGAGCGGGAATTTGTTAAAAGTGATTGCTCTCTTTTTGGGCCTGATGATAAGAGGGTTGTGGCCCATAAGGTTGATACTTTGTTGTCCAGCCCATCACCTTTTGCTCCCGATGAACAAAAGACCCGAAAGGGTAGACCTGGCAAGGTTCTACATGCTATGAAGAATTCTTCTGGCCAGGTTGTAGACTCGAAGGGCACATCTTCATCAAAGGTGGGTTGTCCAAAGAGGGTGCTTGTGATGAGAAGAAAGTTTTGCAATATAGGAAGAAGCCAGTTTCTTCATGATTCAGACAGTGAGGTCCCTAGAAAATCTATACAACCTCTTATTATTCACATAATTTCTACACACTACATTTTATTTTATTTTATTTTTATTAAATATTTAATATATAAATAATGAATAAAAAATAAAATTATTTTAAAAAGAACAAATTTAAAATAAAAATATTAAAAATTAAAAAAAATTAAAAAGTGGGTGTGTGGAGGTTTGGGAGGTTGTATAGAACAACCCTATGCAGTATTGGATTTGGTTGAATTTTCTAAAAATGAATCGATAGGTGCTGGTTGCCAGCCCTGCCAACAGCCATGAGTCTGGTAGTTTGGAATTCTTGTGGGCTTGGGAACTCACAAGGAATTTGAGTTCTTCGGGACTTGGCTTGAAAAGAAGATCCAACATCTTGTTTCTCCAAGAAACAAGATTATGCCCCAAGAGGATGAAAAAAGTTAAATTTCTCTTGGGTTATTCGCGTTGTTTGGCAGTGGGTAACGATGGATTAGGAGGGGGATTGGCTTTATTGTGGAAAGATATTAATCTGCAGGTCATTAACCGTTCGAAGTATCATTTTCATGCAGTGATTAAACCATATTCAAGTGAAACTGATGAATGGTTTTTCATTGGTGTTTATGGTCACTCCGCCCGAATTCTTCTAAAAGACATGAAACATGGGACCTTATAAGAAGACCTTGAGGTCTATCAAGCCTATCTTGGTTGCTTGTAGGGGGTTTTAATGAGATCATATGTGATAAGGAAGAATTTGGAGGCAAAAGGAGAACTGATAGATAGATGAGGGAGTTTAAAGCAGTTTTAAGTGACTGTGAACTATCCGATCTCAGTTTTAAAGGTCCTCAATTCACTTGGTGGAATGGAAAAGGAGATTCTAGTAGCATTTATGAAAGGTTGGATCGTGTAGTGGCTACATGGAATTGGAAGAACATATTCCCTCTGGAAATGGTTGAACATATTTCAGTTGCACACTCAGATCACCAAGGCTAAGAAAAAATTATCAGATTTTATGAATGTTGTACCAGATAGTGTCAAGGTTGATGACTTAAAGGTTGCAAGGAATGATCTAGAGTGCAATGGCCAAAGGAAGGTCATAAAATACAAGGTATTTTCACAATAAAGCCTCTACTCAAAGAAAAAAGAATTTTATTGCTGGTATCAAAGATGATCTGGTTTGTTGCATTTTGGGGACAATAAACATAATGTGATTGTTGGATATTTTCAAGAGTTATTTTCCTCAACTTCTCAGCAAGGCAATTTGAGTTTTTTAGAGCAACTTCAAGGGAGAGTCAACACAGATATGAACGAGTCTTTGCTCTCAAAATTCAATGCAGAGGAAGTCAAAACAGCTTTGCATCAAATGGATCCCTCCACTGCACTTGGACCAGATGGTATGCCCCCCCTCTTTTATCAAAATTATTGGCATCTTGTTGGAAAATATGTTTCTAATCTGGTTCTGAATGCCCTCAATTCTGGTGAAATGCCTAAAGATCTCAATCATACTTTTATCTCTCTTGTTCCTAAGAAGATTAACCCTCAAACAGTTGCTGACTTTCGACCTATTGCTTTATGCAATGTTGCTTATAAGCTAATTTTAAATATCTTAGCTAATAGAATGAAAGTCATCTTACCAAGCATTATATCCATTACACAATCTGCTTTTGCTCCTAAACATCTGATTTCTGATAACATTTTGGTTGCACATGAGATTATGCACTTCCTAAGATATAAAAGGTTGGGCGAGAAAGGTTTTATGTCTTTGAAATTGGACATGAGAAAAGCCTATGATCATGTGTAATGGCTATTTCTTGAGAAAGTGATGGAAAAAATGGGCTTTGAAGCAAGATGGTGTAAGCTGATGAAGATGTGTGTGCAGACAGTCCATTTTTCAGTTTTGGTGAATGGTGTCCCACAAGGTCCAATATTCCCTTCTAGAGGTTTGAGGCAAGGGGATCCCCTATCCCCTTACCTCTTTCTTTTGAAGGCCTCACGTCTCTTCTCAACCAAGAAGGAGTTCAAACAATGGTGGACGACATTCAAGTGTGCAAGGCTGCCCCAAAACTAAATCACTTAATGTTTGTAGATGACTGTTTACTCTTTTGTAGGGCCACTTTGCTAGCTAATCAAAATATTGCAAGACTTCTTGAAGTCTATGAGAAAGCCTCTGGTCAGAAGATGAACAAGGACAAAACTTCCATGGTTTTTAGTAAGAATGTCCATGATGGTACCCGAGAGAATATTCTGCAGTTTTGGGGTGTGAATCAGGTTCAACACTATGACAAGTATCTTGAATTACCACTAATGATAGGGAGAGTTAAAAAGGCTGCATTCTTAGATATCAAACACAAAGTTTGGAAAAGATTGCAAGGTTGAAAGGAAAAGCTATTTTCCCAAGGAGGTAAAGAGGTTTTAGATGGGTGAGTTGGAGGAAGATGTGTGAGACAAAAGTAAATGGTGGTTTAGGGTTTAAGGACCTTCAAACTTTCAATATGGCATTGTTAGCCAAGCAAGGTTGGTGAATTTTGTTAACCAGTCCTCTCTCCTTCACCAAATCTACAAAGCTAGATACTTTCCTCACAATGATTTTAAAACCTCAAGTTTAGGTAGCAACCCTTTTTTTGCTTGGAGGGGTATATGGGAAGCCAAATCTCTTTTATTGCAAGGATGTCAATGAAGAGTGGGTAATGGGAAATCGATTAATATTTGGACTGATTGTTGGTTACCTAACCAATCTACTGTTTCCCCTTCTCTTAGTTCCAGTTTTCAGCATGGTTTGCAAACAGTTGATCAATTAATTTCTTCTAAGGGGCCTTGGTGGAATGTGGGAATTGTCAATCGAGTTTTCTCCCCAACTGTTGTAGCTGAGGTTTTCAAATTGAATTTAAGTGCAGGAGACAGACCTGATGTCTTGGTTTAGGGGGCTGAAAAGAATGGTCTTTACAATATTAAAAGTGGTTATAAGCTCTTCTACTCTCTCAGATTTCCTAGAAGTGAAGGTGAGTCTTCCCCTAATCGAGATCAACAGGCACTTTGGAAGAGGGTATGGAAGATGCAAATCCCACATAGGGTCAGAGTGTTTGCTTGGGGAGCTTTGAGAAATGGGTTACCCACATTGCATAATTTAATGCATAGGAAAGTGCTTGGTGAAGCTGTTTGTAAACTCTACACCTCTGATGTTGAAGATGTCTCTCATGCTCTAATTTTCTGCCCTGATCTCTTTGTTTTATGGCAGAAATTATTTAAAGATTAACTACAGGTACATGTCTCAAGAGATTTCATGTTGCTAGCTCAAGGAATGATGCATCATGCTATTCCTGGGGACTTGGAAAAATTCTTTCTCGTAGCTTGGTCTTTCTGGCATCGAAGGAACATATATATGTATGAGGATGTTTTGCAGGATACATTGGTAGCAGTTGACCATGCTCTCTCCATTTATGTAGATCAGATATCAGCAAATGTGCAGTCTGTCTCAACCTTGCACCAGAATATCAGATTTAAGTGGCAACCTCCTCCATCTCAGGTGCTTAAATTGAACACAGATGGTGCTACTTTTGAAGATCAACAAAGTTCTAGAATTGGTTTAATACTTAGAGATGATGCTGGAAGAGTAATTATGGCCGCAAGTGGCAAAGAACATGCAAAGGCTGATCCTTTGGAAATTGAGTTGTTAGCCATCTTGAGGGGTCTTCAACTTTGCCTAACTATGGGAATTCCAGATTTGATAATTGAGACAGATTCTCTGCTAAATGTTCAGGCTATTACCGAGGCTGAGAATTCAATGTCTATGCAAGGCAACTTGATTTCTAAAGTTAAGGAGCTATTGGCCCGAATGCAAAAGGTCACAATTCAACATGTCAATCGCCTTGCTAATGTTGCTGCTGATTTATTGTCTAAACATGCGTGGCGTCTTAATGATCTTACAATTTGGTAGGATTCAGTTCCATCATTTGTGTCTCATATTGTAAGGTTGGATTCCATGATGTAATCTGGTTGTTTTGACCAGTTTTCTCTTATGAATGAAGTAATGCTTCTCATCAAAGAAAAAAAAGTACACAGCCCTTAATTGGAAGGTGAGTAAGCTGTTAAAGGCCTCACGTATGGCCTTTTTCTTTTCCTTTTGTCTTTCGGAATTTGGACGCAATGTTTTGTTGCCGAGAAGATTCAAGCCTGCTTTCGCTTTTCTGCACTTGTCGACATCAAACAGCACGCAGCTCCTTCCATCACAGAATAATCACTATTCTAACAACCCTAGTCTTTTTCCCCGGCTCCGATCTCTTACTTTCTCGTAAAATCTCAACAGTTAAAGCATATAACCCAAACGAAAATGGAAGATTCCGTTTTCAGTTTCAGAAAGTCCATGCCACCAACAATTTCCTTCTTCTCTAACATTTTTTGGCACTGATATTTTTAGGTATTCTTAGGGTGTCGCATCTTTTTCTTGAAGTTTTTTTATGGTTTCCTGTACAAAAATTTTGAGTTATATTGAGGAAGACGAAGAGTGGGTGTTAGAATTGTTTTGGTGTGGTAAAGCGTATTTTTTATTGTATTTTTTCTCACGTAGCAATCAGTAATTGGAGGGCTAATATTAGCCCAATCGTTTCAAAGTGGACCTCTTTCAATAGGGTAATGCTGGGGGATACGCAGCACTCAGCGTATCCCCCTCACATGAATAGTGCCATGCACTGTTCATGGCACTGTTCATGTGAGGGGGATGCGCTGAGTGCTGCGTGATCCCCCTCATTTCTCCTTTCAATAATATAAATGCTACCTTTAAATGTCTTGAATCGGGTGGATGGTGGATACCCACACCAGCTGTCTCGCTTGGATTTTGCTCCCCACCATTGTACGGGGCAGCATAACTCGCTCAGCAGGTGGGGGAGTAGGGAAATCCGGCCTGCTTTTCGCTTCTAAGGCAGGAACGAGAGCAGTATAGGATGTAGTCCGTCCCATATATATTCAGCCCCTGTATTTTACTAATATAATAATATATATCTTATATATATATATATAAATATAATAGGTAGAATTTCAGATTTTAGAAGACCATGCTCAATGCTCACCATGGAAAAAGAAGAAGAAGAAAGATTAGAGAGAGAGAGAGACAGGAAGAAGGAAGAAGGAAGAACATTAACTTTTTTTTTTTTAAATGAGGAACTAATTAAAACATTAAGGCCCCACATCAGGTTCCACTTTCACGTTTACTACCATTGCCCAGCTTTCATGTTTCACTTTCACACTAGAGAAGATTGAAGCTATCGACTTGAGAAAACGAGAGGCCGACGTAGAGGAACAAGAGATGCATTTATATGAGACCAATGCTTAGGGTTTATTTGATTAAAAATGGCATCGTTTGCATTAAGATAGGGGCTAGGCTTGGTAATCGACTTTGGGCAAACAAATTGGGCCCATTTTTTATGGGGCTTTAAATTAGAAAAAAAAAATACATTATTATTATAAAACTAGAATAAAATTATTATTAGAAGAGAAAATATTTAGAACTCTTTATTTTTCAAGAACTGAATTTTCTTTCTTTCTTTCTTTCTTTCCTCTTTCTTTCTTTCTTTTCTTTTCTTCTTTCTTCTACTTGTACAAAATTAATCGAAGAAGCTCGTATTTATAGACATAAATTACTATGCAAAATTACTGTAGACATAAAAAAAAATCGTTGGTGGGGAGGGGGACAGGATCACATGACAATGTTGTAGAGGGGGTCATTCATTTGTCGCTTCCCCCCTCCTGCATTATTGTTTTCAACGCTCCCCCTTGAATAATGACCCATAAAAAATCTGCCTCGTTAAAACCTTACCAAGGAAAAACCCAGTGGGAAGAAAAACTAATGGCAAAGAAAAAAAATTATATTATTCTTATGTACCTTCAAATGCTTTAAGATTGCCTCATTAAAACCTTGTAAAGGAAAACTTAGTGGAATAAAACCTTAGCAAAAGAAAAAGAGTAGAATCAGCACAAGTCTTCAAGATATTACTCTTTCCCCTGGAAAGTGCATGACTACAGGTTTTTAAGTCTTCGCATTCCAATATTCTGCACAATTTTCTTGAATGTTGCAGTTGGTAATGCTTTCGTGAATAAATCTGCCAGATTATCACTTGATCGTATCTGCTGACATCAATTTCACTTTTCTCTTGGAGTTCGTGAGTATAAAAGAATTTAGGTGAAATATGTTTGGTTCTGTCTCCTTTGATATATCCTCATCTGATTTGAGTGATACAAGTAATATTATCTTCATATAAAATTGTTAGGCTATCATTGATCATAGGGAGACTACACTTTTCTTGGATATCTTAGATTACTGATCTCAGCCAAATACACTCTCGACTTGCTTCATGAATTGCAATGATTTCTGAGTGATTTGAAGATGTAGCAGATAGTGTCTGTTTAACCGATCTCCATGATATGACAGTATCTCCATAAGTAAATAAATATCCAATTTGAGATCTACCTCTGTGTGGATTTGAAAGATAACCTGCATTTGCATACCCAATTAATTGTGGACTTGATCTACATTGATAAAATAATCTCATATGAACCGTACCATGAAGGTAATGAAGGACATGTTTAATGCTATTTCAATGCCTTCAAGTTGGTGCAGAATTATATCTTATAAGTAGATTAACTGAGAATATAATATCAGGTCGAGTGCAATTTGTAAAATACATCAAAGTTCCAATTGCACTGAGATATGGTACTTCAGGATCAAGAATTTCTTCATCGTCATCACAAGGACGAAATGGATCATTTTTCACATCAAGTGTTCGAACAATCATTAGAGTACTCAGGAGATGAGCTTTGTCCATATAAAAATGCTTCAGGACTTTCTCTGTAGACATGAACTGATGAATAAAATTTTCATTTGGCAAGTGCTCGAGTTGCAGGCCAAGATAAAGTTTTGTTTTGTCAAGATCTTTCATTTCAAATTCATTCTTTAAATATGTAGCGGTTCTTGAGATATCTTTAGGAGTTCCCACAATATTTAAATCATCAACATAAACCGCAATAATGACAAATCCAGATTCTGTTTTCTAAATAAAAACACATGGGCATATGTGATTATTCTCATATCTTTCTTTCAATAGATATTTGCTTAGGCGATTATATCACATGCGTCCGGATTGCTTCAACCCATATAAAGATCTTTGTAGTCTGATAGAGTACATATTTCTAAATGTACTTATAGATGCTTTAAGTATTTTATATCCTTCAGAGATTTTCATATATATGTCATGGTCTAAAGATCCATATAAATATGCAGTGACCACATCCATCAACTGCATTTCTAATCCTTTTGTAACAACCAGACTAATCAAAAATTTAAATGTGATTACATCTATAACGGGAGAATATGTTTCTTCATAATCAATCCCGAGTTTTTGCAGGAAACCTTGTACGACAAGTCGTGCTTTGTACCGCACAATTTCATTTTTCTCATTGCGTTTCCGTACAAATACTCACTTATATCCAACAGGCATTACACTCTTTGGTGTTTGGAAAACAGATCCAAATACTTTTCGCTTTGCTAGCGAATTTAATTCAGCTTCAATAGCTGCTTTCCATTTTGGCCAATTATTTCTACGTCGACATTCTTCGACGGTTTTTGGCTCACTTTCTTCATTACTTCTGGTAATGTCAATGGTCATTTTATATGAAAGTATGTTATCGACAACATTTTTATTTCTATCCAGAATTTCTCTAGTACTCATGAAATGTATTGAGATCTCATTATTTTCAAGTACCTATTCCTCTTTAGGGGAAAACATTTCATTAAACACTTCTTCAGGAGGTCCATTTTCAGGAGATTTTGGGATAAGAGATTTAACCTCTTCTAGAGCATCAATTATATTTTTAACCTGTATTGTGGGTATATGTTCTTTAGGAACACCAAATTCATTTTGTATCATTTTCTTTCGAGAAATTTTATCTTTTGCACCAATAGGTCTTCCACTCTTCAGGCGTGTCTTAGACTCACTTATTGTTGTTTTGACAATTTGTCCTTCAGGAACTTCAATCCTTACTAGAGCATTAACAGCAGGAATATAAGATTTTATTATACCTTTAATGTCAATAAATACATCCGGTTATTGATTTGCAATACTTTATAAATGAATAATCTTTTGAACTTCCAGTTTATATTCATTTCTAGGAGGATCAAATTGAGACAGAGTTTTATTTTCTCAACTAATTACTTCTCGTGCTTCAGGCACCGACTTTTCGTTACCCATTAATGGAAAAATGGATTCGTCAAAGTGACAATTTTTAAAACGTGCTTTAAACATATCCCCTGTAAGAGGCTTAAGATATCTGATAATAGATGGAGAATCAAGACCAACATATATCCCAAGTCCACGTTGAGGATCCATTTTTGTACGCTGTGGAGGTGCAATTGGATCATATACAACACATCTAAAAGTACGAAGATGAGAAATATTTGGTTGTTGACTAAATGCAAGCTGTAATGGAGAATATTTATGATATACAGATGGTCTAATGCGAATTAATGATGCTGTATGAAGTATAGCATGTCCCCAAGTGAAAACATGTAGTTTTGATTTCATAAGTAAATGTCTAGCGATTAACTGAAACCTTTTGATCAAAGATTCAGCAAAACCGTTTTGAGTGTGTGTATGGGCAACAGGATGTTCAACATCTATTCTTATTGATATGCAATAATCATCAAAAACTTGAGATGAAAATTCACCTACATTATCCAATCGAATGGTCTTAATTGAATACTCAAGAAATTGTGCTCGTAGTTTAATTATCTGAGCAAGAAGTCTAGCAAATGCAACATTTTTAGTGGAAAGTAGACAAACATATGACCATCGAATAGATGCATCAATCAAAACCATAAAATATCTAAATGGTCAACTTGATGAATGAATAGGCCTACATATATCTCCGTGAATCCTTTGTAAAAATGATGGAGATTCAACAATAACTTTTGAGGAAGATGGTCTGATAATCAACTTACCTTGGGATCATGCAGAGCACGGATATTCATTGGGTAAGATAATCTTTTGATTCTTTAAGGAATGCTCATATGAATTTTCAATAATTCGTCTTATCATTATAGATCCTGGATGTCCAAGGCGATCATGCCAAGTCATAAATACTTTGGGGTTAATGCACTTCTGATGCACTACTACATATGATTCAATTGTTCTCATCTTTGTATAATATAATCCAGAATATAGAGCAGATAGTTTTTCTAATACAAGCTTTTGGCCCAATATTGTCTTAGTAATAAGAAGATGTTCTTTACTACCTTTATTGATCGTTTCAATATGGTAATTATTATGACGTATATATTTGAAACTAAATAAATTTCTTTTAGATTGTGAAGAAAATAAAGTATCATCAATACAAAATTTGGTGTCATTAGGCAACACAATATATGCTCTTCCGGAACCCTCAATTAAATCTGATGAACCTGATATAGTATGGACATAGGCTTTGCTTAGTGTTAGATTTTAAAGATATTTCTTATCTTTAAGAATTGTGTGAGTTGTAGTACTATCAGTCAGACATACATCTTTATTATTCAACTCAAAGATAAAAAACTCATCAATGTAATTCATGATTCTACAAAATATATAAAACTTTTATTACAAATAATAAATAAAATACATTAGTTGAGTGGAACACTTCCATCTCCAATCAGTTGATCAATACTACCATCAGGATCTTTAAATAAATTACAAATATCAAGATGAGTGATATCTACATCTGCTGATTTTAATAAATTATCTGATGGTTCTACTAAATTTGTTTCAAGTATTTTATTTTCTCCTTTAATAGATGTTTGATATAAATCAGCTAAGTATCTGGCCGTACTACAGGTACGTGACCAATGTCCAGTCATTCTACATCTATGGCACACCTCTTCACTTCTCTTTGAAGAATTATTCTGGAGATTTTTACCTCTTTCTGAGTTATATCATTTCTGGTGATACGGTATATTATTATTATCCCTTTTACTGTGATCTTTTTTGGGATTAATATTTCTATATTTTCTCCTACCACGTTCACGTCACCGATTTCTTCTAAAGGATGCACCATTCGCTTGTGGGAATGATGCAAACCTATTACCATTCATTTCAGGGAATGATATTGAGCCAGTAGGGCATGACTTGTGGTTTTTTAATAAGAGCTCATTATTTTGCTCAGTTACTAGAAGACATGATATAAATTGAGAATATTTCTTGAACTTTCTCTTCTCGATATTACTGTTGTAGGAGCACATTTGAGGCATGAAGTATAATATAAGTCTTCTCTAGTATATCATCATCGGTGATTTTCTCACCGCATAATTTTAGTACTAAGTTTATTTTAAAAAGTACGGAATTATACTCACTAATACTTTTATAATCTTGCAACCTCAGATGCAACCATTCATAACGAGTTCTTGGAAGGAAGACAATCTTCTGGTGTTCATACATCTCTCTTAAACTATTTAACAAAATAGAGGGATATTTTATTGTAAGATATTCAGTTTTTAATTCTTCGTGAAGATGGTGGCGAAGGAAAATCATTGCTTTAGCACGGTTCTGCAGGGATGTTTGATTTCCTTCTTTAATTGTTTCACCTAGGTTCATCGCATCAAGATAAATTTCAACATCAAGAATCCATACTAAATAATTTTTTCCACAAATATCAAGAGCAACGAATTCCAATTTTGTAAGGTTTGTCATTTTCTATATATATAAATAATGAAATAAATATGTGTATTTCAGAAATATATTTATAAATTCACACAGATTTTAAATAATAATCATTAATAAAATATATCAAAAACTGTAAATAATATATTGAAAAACTTACAGAGGAATAAGATCACTAGTTTCAGAATTGGTAGAACCATCGTACTGATAACGTGTTATAAAACTATAATAAAATTATTATTGCAAGAGAAAATATTTAGAACTCTTTATTTCTCAAGAATTGAATTTTTCCTCTTCTTTTCTTTTCTTTTCTTCTTTTTTCTGCTTGTACAAAACTGATTGAAGAAGCTCGTATTTATAGGCATAAATTACTGTGAAAAATTACTATGCACATAAAAAAAAAAAATCGTTGGTGGGAGAGATAGGATCACATGGCAATGTTGGAGAGGGGGTCATTCATTTGTCGCTCCCCCCTCTTGCATTACTGTTTTCAACAATTATGTATTTATGGACCTAGTTATTAGCATATAATTTATTTAGATTTGCTTACTTAATATACGAAATGCGCATAAAATTGTATTAACAATTTAAAATATTAAAGAAGTAAAATTTACATTGTTGTAAAATTTTATGTATTTTAATTTCTACTCTAATAATTATTCCAAATTTTACAATTTGCTTATGTCCTATGGTTTATATGCTAAATATTTTTTATTTAATGTGCTCTTTGTCAATGTTGTTCCTGGGAATGTATACTAAAAATTTTAAATATATCTTTTAAAACTTGGCGCTCCTATGTTAAAACTTACCACTCTTGTAATATATACTTTAAAAATATCTATATATAGTTGTGACTTGGTTCATGTGAATTATTGTCTTATAGTTATGAACGTTCTCTAGATCATCTATATAATATGTATTGTAAACAAAAAGAAAGTTAAAAATATAGTCGAGACTCAAAACTTTGTTTGTTTATAGTTACAAATTTGAGATATAACAGACATTAGTTTTTTTTTTTTAAAGAAAATAAAATTTGGACTCTTTTAGAATAAATTTTATGTTAAATTGTATGTGTAGATTAGTTCATAAATGTTAATAATGAAAATAATTTTATTAAATTTGTAGGATTTATTTATAATTCTAAAATATTAGACTTTTTTAATTTAGATATGATATACTTCTAAAAGTAAAATATTCATAATGATATAGTATATTATTAATATGAAGATGTTATAATTAATTTATTTATGAAACTTATAATGTAAACTATAATCTAACATTAGAAGTTAATTTCTTTTCATAAAATTTTTATGAACAATTAGTATTAATGTAAAACAGAAAACAATAGTATAGGTCATTTATGATAAAATTATATATATTAATGTGTCTTACCAAAGGAAATTTATATATTAATGAGATCGGCAACTCCATCATTAATTGTATTTTAACTAGGCTTTGGAGGATAAATTTGAAAATACATGGGAATGGCCGAATAAGACAATATGTGAAACCCTCATATATTTTTTTTTTCTCTTTTTTCACTCCCCTCATTTCTCTCCCTGCACCCACAGCGCTTAAACTCTCAGACCCTTCTCTTTCTTCTTCTCAGTTCTTTCCCTTTTCTCCTTCATGGCTCATGTCCCTTCCTTCTCTCTCTCACGTTGCACAACACCTCAAGGCTCAATGAGTGATAATGGTCATCAATTGGTGGCTTACATGGGTGGTTGAGCGCATGATGGGTGACGATGGTCCAAGATTGGTGGTGATGCCGCGACAATAGCTTGCATGGGAGCTACCAACCAATGATGGTCTAAAACCGCCGTGCCAAACATAAGTCTCTAGTTTTCCTTTTCACTATTTGTTGAATATGGATTGAGATTGGAAATTGGGATTGAAGGAGGATGTGAATAAGATTGTGAGTTCATTGAGTTAGGATGGATATTGGAGAGGGGAGAGGGGAGAGGGGCGGACAGTTTGAGGTCCACCCTCAACCCCCCGTTGCAGAACGGGATACCCTATCCCCACATGAGCGGGGGCGGAGAACAGGAAAGAAAAGGGAACCCCAGCCCATGCGGGGGTCGGGGGCGGAGGGCGGGAAGAGGGTGGCCCCACCCCCAGTAGGGCAGGTAGCACCTTTAGTCTTGATTGTTATCAAAGTAACTACTACCACTGATTATCTTTATAAAAATTATCATTAATTTGTATTGTGGTAGACCTCCATAAAATTGCCTATATATATTTGAGTTAGTCTACACACAGTCTTCAAATGGGGATTACTCATATAACTCATACAATTATGTTTTAAAAAAATTCTATTTGTAATCTTGGGTGGGGTATTGCGTGTGCAGTCCATTGATGAATAGAAGCAAAAGGGGAAAAAAACATCATTTTATAAAGTTTTTTAAAACATAATTGCGTGGACTTGCATGAGCAATCCTCATTTAATATGCGTGAATTAGACATTTTTAAATATGATATTATTAAATAGTAAATTAACTTATCTATAATATAACATTGAATAAATTATACTTACTCTTCTAATAGTAATTGAATTGTTCATAGTATGACAGGATGACCTTTGAATTTCTATCCTCTATAGCTTCAACAGATTCTAATCTTTCACCTACATTTGGTAATGATCTGAAGACATAACATGATATTTTAAATTTAAATAAATTTTCGTCTAAATTCTATATATCAATATTTCGTTACGTAGAAAATAATATTTAAACTTAAATTTAATATATGAGATGATAAGATTTTATTACATAGAAAATAAAATACTTACAGTCAAATAAATATGTAGGGTCAAAGCAACATTTCACTATAGTTTCGTAATTTTCAAAATCGAATTGGAATTTATATACTAATTGACTTATTTCAGTAAGCTTAGAGACCAAAGTCACTGATGTGAAGAGAATCTTATAATTTGTAGCCACAGGATGATACTTCTCTTTACATTCTTTAACAATAAAATCTTTTATAGCATATGTAAACTCTTCATTCAACAAAGGTTCAAAATTTTTCTTATACTTGTATGAATTAGAGTCACATTTCATATAAAAGTTAAAAGAAATATTAGCTAAAATTAGGTATGTTCTAAATAATGTAAAAATCAAGTATGATAAAATATATAAAAACGACTTGCATTGATATATGTTAGTATCAAGTCAAGGTTTAACAGTTCATATTGATTTGTTATATTTATTGCATCCCACATCCGTAATATTCTAACTTGAATGTTCTATCATTCATTATCAGTTGATAATTTATTCAAGGGTGTGCAATTCATATTCATCTCAATTAATCCATATTTCACTCTGTGACTTGGTGCCATATCAAATGTTGGGGATGAGCCGGACAACAAACAATAAATATGAAGCCACGTAGCGGATGCAACAAAGAGAAATGAAACTAAAGACACAGAACAGTAATGAACACCAAGATTTGAAGTGGTTCAGCTCAAACTGAGCCTACATCCACTGTTAGGTCGGTCTGACTCACTATAATATCAGAAGATGAAGTACACTTTAGAGGTTACAAAGCTCTCTCTCTCACAAAACTCTCAAACCCTTGCTAAATGGCTCTCAGATCCACAAAATCAAACAAGAGAAGAAGAAACGGACGTTGCTGTGTTCGTCTTCTCGCTCGAGCGAGGTCTCCTCGCTCGACCGGAATCTTCAGCTCCTCACAGCACCCAGCCAGCATCATCGTTCAAATGCACGCGATCCTTATATAGGCGGTATCTCGCTCGAGCGAGACCTTCTCTCTCGAGCGGAATACTATTCCAGACGACGCTAACCCTAATTCCTGGAAGCGATGCAACCCTGGGTTGATTCTCGCTCGAGCGGGAGGTCGAGCGAGAGTCGAGCGAAGTCTCTGCCTGGATCGAACTCTCTATCTAATGTCTCGCTCGAGCGGCTGTCGAGCGAAGGTCGAGCGAAGTTACGGGTTAAAACTCTAAGTGCAATCTGATGTGCTTTATTCAAGCCACATCTCAACAAATCTCCACCTTGGCTTGAATTATCACAAGCCTCACAAAATTCTTAAGACCCACAAATCCTTCAATCACAGAAGGAATACCCAACACGAAATATGAAGTCTATCTTTGAAGAACTTAATTTTCACACAAAAGTCTTCAACACCATAGACGACATCTGAAGATTCACTATCTTCACACAAATGGCAATGCATCACATTACAGACTGCTTACTTGAACAAATGGCTTCTGAATACAAATGAAGACAACCAAATATTATTCTACCAAAGTAAGAATCAACAAAAGCCTGCATGAGCATACACAAAAGGTGGCTAAACTGCCTCCTCTATCTATCAATTGTAGACCTGCTCTCACTGTGCACCAATGCCAATAAACTATGAAGCTCTCTGCAACTCCACCTTCTTGCTATAACTCTTTCTCCTTTCCTATGGAATAAAAAGGAAAAGAATGTTCATCAAATAGCAAGATGCGTTGTCCGCTTCACTGACGATCTGTTGACAAGCCTGGCAAACTAAAAGCAAACTGTAGACTCTGTCTCTCAGAGCCCACCTCATTCCATTCAGTTATTCCGTGGAGTGAAACAAAACTGTATGGTCTGAGTAACGCTCTACCTTCTTGTCTGTAGATAACTTGTCTTCTAAAAATCAGATAAACAAAAAACCGAACTCTTCAATGATCATTGAAACAAATATGAGTTTAATACAAAACAAGACTTTACACAAGATGTATCCTGATCAGAAATACTGCAGGAACCCTGATTTTACACTGCTTCCCAAGAATACAATGCAAACAAAAAACCACGATTACTGTCTTCTGATCACACCAAGCAAAAGTTGTTGACTCATAAATGACCATCCTGTCTGGCGCACTCGCATGTGACACATGCGAATGATATCTGAATCTGGAGCATCTGAGGATACTCCACCTTGTTACTATACTGCCCTCAAGGAAGTAGAGACTAACTGTCATCTTCTTCGCTGTCATTACTACTAGAGGAACTTTCCTCTTCCTCCACATTTTTCAATTGAGGACACTCACTTCTGTAATGACCCAACTTATGGTAGTGGTAACAGTTTACTTTTCTCTTGTTAGATCTAGAGCTACTGGAACTGGAACTACCTCTATTCTTCCCTGAACATCCTTCCCCGGATCTATCACCAGATGAACATTTCACAAACAAACCCTTGGCTTGATCGTTCGTGCTTAAACCCCCAAATTTTGTTCTCAATTCCTTAGAATTCAAAGCAGACTTGACATCTACTAAAGAGATTGTATCTCTACCATACAATATTGAGTTTACAAAATTATCAAACGAAATAGGCAATGAACACAAGACAATTAAGGCTTGATCTTCCTCATCAATCTTAATGTCTATGTTCCTCAGATCCATAATAATCTTATTAAATTTATCTAGATGTGCAGAAATAGAAGTACCTTCCTCCATTTGGAGAGTGTAAACAATCGATTAGTGAGAGATTTCTTCAAGTACAAGCTCTCCAGCTTGTTCCACAGATCAACTGCAGTCTCCTCCTCTGCAACTTCCCTCAAAACTTCATCTGATAGTGATAGTAGAATAGTACTGTGAGCCAGTTCTTCCTCATACTTTGACGATGCAGGAGACTCACCAGTCACTCCTTCTACAACCTTGAACAGACCCTGCTGATGCAACAAAGCCTTCATCTTCAAGCGTCATAAACTGAAACTGTTCTGACCGTCATATTTCTCTACTCCAAAATTTACTGAGGCCATCCTTTCAGATCTTCACAGAGCTCAAGAATGCTATGATACCAATATGTTGGAGATGAGCTGGACAACAAACAATAAATATGGAGCCACGCAGCGGATGCAACAAAGAGAAATGAAACTAAAGACACAGAACAGTAATGAACACCAAGATTTGAAGTGGTTCAGCTCAAACTGAGCCTACATCCACTGTTAGGTCGGTCTGACTCACTATAATATCAGAAGATGAAGTACACTTTAGAGGTTACAAAGCTCTCTCTCTCACAAAACTCTCAAACCCTTGCTAAATGGCTCTCAGATCCACAAAATCAAATAAGAGAAGAAGAAACGGACGTTGCTGTGTTCGTCTTCTCGCTCTAGCGAGGTCTCCTCGCTCGAGCGGAATCTTCAGCTCCTCACAGCACCCAGCCAGCATCATCGTTCAAATGCACGCGATCCTTATATAGGCGATATCTCGCTCGAGCAGAATACTATTCCAGACGGCGCTAACCCTAATTCCTGGAAGTTGATTCTCGCTCGAGCGAGAGTCGAGCGAAGTCTCTGCCTGAATCGAACTCTCTGTCTGATGTCTCGCTCGAGCGGCTGTCGAGCGAGGGTAGAGCGAAGTTACAGGTTGAGACTCCAAGTGCAATCTGATGTGCTTTATTCAAGCCACATCTCAACATCAAATGCGTTTCCAATAGGAATGCAACGCAAGGTAGTTGGGAATCCGCTTTTATACGGTTAATTTTTTAGTTGCTGATTTTTCTAGTTTGAATGCCACGCAAAAGGGTTAGAACTCTATTTTTATATAATTAATTATATATATATATATAATCCTATCCATCATTCTCTATACTAAACATTAATATGTGAATATCGTAAAGATAGTATTCATAATATTAATATGTGGTATGAAGATGATAAATAACATTTGAAAAAGTCCAGATCATTATTTATTTTCTCATCATCTCATGATGTGGCATTAGATGCTAGGTTCATAAGTAAATCTAATAAATAATATCCAATCATTTAATGTTACATCTGTTGATGCCATAAAAATTGGCCAATAGGCCAGGGCAAGAAAAAGAGTCATTCCCGGCCACTAGAGCAAGTTGGGCTTCGATGGGTGTCGTTTGGGGCCCCAGTGAGACCTCGGTGCCGCCATACGTTCGCAGATAGCAGATAAATAAATAGAAAAATACAGTATTTACGTGGTTCGGCGTAAGGCCTACGTTCACGGAGGTTTGAGGAAGGGGATTCACTATAATGAGTATTTTTACAGTCTCTCAGGTCTTACACTGTATATGAATAATATACATAAATCTACTGGTATGAGCTCTTGGGTTTATCTGAGAAGACGAAGCAAGCGATCCTAGAGAAGAGAGGAATTCTTGTCCAGCCAGAGAGTCATCCCTGTTGTTATCTGATCAGGGTCCTTTTATAGACCATTTGGGTTGCGTGTGTCAGTTTACATTCTTTATGCCTGTCCCCACGTGTTCTTGTCTTCTAGTGCACTACATAATAGGTCTGAGCCCTACTTGGAATATTTCACCCTCACAAAACCCCGCGAATTCTTACCAAAGACACTTTAGTGGGAATTCTAAAGTATCTGAAAACTGAAAAGGTGGTGGTTTATCTTCCGAGCCTGAGGTAAGACATAAAAACATGCAATACATATTTTATTAAGAAAATGATGAAAGGCAAGCAGGGGTTTAAGACCTCGCGATCCACAAGCAGTCATTGGCGGAAAACCAGGCGTGCGAGGGTTTACGTGCAAGCCTAAACCCGGAACTCAACCCCGCGATTCTCAAGCATCCAAGATGAGGCTTATCGAGTGTGCTTGGTAGGCGGATCGCAAGCCTCGAGCCTATCATGGATGTGAGGACTTGACGAGTGCACTTGGGTACTGGACCTCAAGCCTCGAGCTCTTGATGAACGAATCGTTGGGCTGGTCATGGGTGGCCAGACGACCTCGGGACTAAACTTGTACCCGTATGACGAGTGGGGTGCTTTGGCTTTGTGCTGCAAAACAATCTGTTGGTTTTTGTTAGCTAAAAATAAATTTGAATAGATTTATTCCTGAGTTGGTTCACGCTCTTCCTCGAAGGATGGGGTTTGCTATCCTCACATCTTTTGAAAAATGGAAGTGGTGCTTCTCTCCTTCTCTTTGGAGAGTGGGATTGGTTTCACCTCTACTTTTCATAGGGTTACACTCTCAGAAAAACCACAAATTGAGATATGGGTCCTATCCTGTAATCTTTATAAGTTTTGTCACTTTAGAGATTTAGAAATTAGACAAATGCTCGACACAGACGTGTGCAGGACTGCTACAGATCAGTGAGTGGATTGCCTTGTAATATGGGTCTTGACCTATATCTATTAATCACAGTTGTAACTTTATTTATTATTACAATATAATGCAGTCTTTCCATTAAAAAAAAAGTTTGAACAAAAATTTAAGGAGATCTTAAATCATACAAAGAAACCTAGTCTTCCTATAGTATCCTTTCATCCCACCAACTTTCATCTCATTTCATCTGGTAGCCTAGCGAGGCCTTAATATATTAGACATTTTTAATATACCCAAAACCTAAAAGAAAATATGAGAGGGTAGTTTCATGGATGATGGATTAGTACCCAAACTACAAATATGTTAAATCGAATAGTTTGACATTCTCCGACATTCTTCATGTCTTGATATTTTAATTTGTTTTTTTTTTCCTATGATGTTGATTTTTAAGTTTTTAAAATCAGTTCTTGCAATCCATGGAGGAATCGACAGTTCTTATCAGAGTCATTCAAGGGATGCTATATATTTTCACGAAAAAATCACAATAATAATTTTGCAAAATATATATATATATATATCAGTAAAAATGACCCATTCTCAAGCTCAAGTTATAGTCATTTCAAATTGGAAAAGACTTGAAGATCAACACCTTCTCAGATCTTTTTATATTTTTCAAATTTTAGTAATTTGTTTTGGGATTAATATTAAAACTAAGTACTGATCATTCTTGTTTGCTCGATTATTTAAAAGTATGTAGAACTTAATAACATAGATTTAATTAAAGTTAAGCATGGTATGCTTGTTCCTGTTTGATTCAACTAATATAACCTTAAAACAAAACCGCAAAATGAACAGAAACAAGACTATTAATTTAGATTGGGCTTTGCTGCCCGTATCTAGTTGGACGTTTGGATGGCCTCTTGTTCCTTAGCCCGAGAAACCACAAAACCACATGGATTGCTAGCATTTAATAAAGATCGTGTGTAATATTCTGCTTCCCCAAGGATAAGAATATAATCAATTTGAGAATTTCTTAGGAGTCTGAGTGCTACTATTGAACCTGACTAAAAATATATATTTTTTTTAAATGAAGCACCAAATATAAAAATTCTTTTATAATAAATAGAATCGTATTATATTAAAATACTGAAATCATAAATGAGAATGTGCAATATATATTAAAATTTATCAAAATATATGCCATAAAAGTCATAACTTAAAATTTCGCCCATGTCACGTCTCATTGGACTAAGTCTCGTCCAACAGCTCTACCTCCATACATGTTTTGACCTAGGGTGGTTTAAAAAATAAAAACAAACTAAAACGAATCAATAACTCGGTAAAAAATTCATCATAACGTAAACATACTTAACATAATGTTTCCATCAAATATTTCATGCTTAGGATAACAATCATCACTTTTCATAACTATGATGATGACATGCATGACTTGAAAATATTTCTCGTATGTTGACGGATCTTAATAATCTAATTTAACTGAGTTGTATGGCTGGCCAACATATTTAACCTTGAATGCAAGGTTGTACACCAGCTACACATCCCGCAGTTGTAAGGTGAGCCACTGAGTAGTATTTTGGTTATACCATGATGGACCTCGCTTGAGTTTGTGGCATGCACATCTACCTTGAAACTGCATTAGTACTATTTATCAGAATGTCCATCTTATTACTTGTTTTGATCATATCTTACACTCAATCTTATGAAATCTTACATGTTTTATATATGCAACATGAGATGTATTATGTATATATAACAATAATAAGCGAAATGAAGCATGATGAATGATGTGCTTACAAATATCATGACATGTGTGATACATAAACACTAGTTTCCAAATAACTGGCTTTAATATATATAACTAGCTAATGTATGCTACTCCTAGTTTATCTTGTAATATTGCTTCCTAAAATTTTCGACACAAAACTCAATCACAGTGTTGGACTAGGTATCTTAGGTTTAGTGAGGTTTATGGTTTTTCCAAGCAACACACAAAAAGGAGATATTTATAGAGAGATTTGGGAGAGGGTGCCAATGAGTTTGAGTTGGACTCGATCAATACATGTAGTGACAATTTGCTGAACACTCAATTATGATCATCTAAGAAGACAGTTTGAACTTAAAAATATGATATAGTAGTTCATTCAATGTAGGATTGGCTGTGACTAAGACTGCATAGAGGACTCAATTTCAAAAATGAGTATAGCTTGTTCAATACTAAGTGGGATTTAACCTAGCTAGTTACTAAGCAAAAATCTTAATCAATTGTAGTAATTTATCGTTTGTGGACTTATCATATGACTCATTAATAAAATATTTATTGGAACTAAATTATATTAATGACTTATCTTAAGGGATGTTTGGCGAATGAGATGAGATACAAATTTTGGGAATATAAGATAGTCTATGAACAATAGTAAGATAGTTTGACTTAAGTGTTAATGGGTTTTGGAAAAGGTGAGAGAAAAGTTTGAATAAAAAATGTTATAAAATTATAATATTGTTATAATATAATTTTTTTATATTTAAAAAAGTTGAATTATTTATTTACTTTCGTTTGAAAGTTTGGGAAAGTTGTAATGATTAGTTTGGACAAAACTTTTGGAAAACTCCAAAAGAGTGAAACACTAAAAAGAGTGAAACACTAATTCCTCCTCCAGATTACAAATGGGATATAAGAGAGACTCTAATACCTCCCTCTTAACTAGATTTTTCTAATTGGCAAGATTTCATGACAATCTTTTTAAATAAAAAGCTTAACAATCCTCGGGACTTGTAAAGCCTATATCAGTTGCCAACTAGAATCAAATTCAAACTGTTTTGATGATTCACCTCTCATGGTCCTCTTTTTGGAATGCTCCAAGTGAGAATGTACTCTTGGAAAAAAAACACTTCATTCTTTGTATGCCCCCATATTTTGTTTGTCTTGCATGCCCCTTCTACTTATAGGATTGTTGTCAATAACCTCAGCTTCTTCACTACAAAAGATCTCTTCGATGACTTGTTTATTCCATCTTCCAATATCATTATAAAGCAATTTTTTCAACCTTTGAGTCACTATAAAAACAACTTTACAATTGATTAAGCTCTATAGGAGGAAGGAATTGATAGACACTTATTCCCCAAATCCTAATACTTTTTCCATTCCCAACTCTCCATAGCAATCCTTGTTTTAGCAAATCCATAGATGGCCATACACTCCTCTAAATCAGAGATGGCCTATGTCCAGGTTTAGCATAAAAAAGAGTCTCCTTGTTTGAAATACTTCACCTTCATAATCTGAGCAGTTGTGGAGGATTGATTACATAGCAACCTCTAGCATTGTTTGGCTAATATTATTTTTTTATAACACTCTATGTCTCGAAAACCCCCTCCCCCTCTTTTTGGCTTCCCATCTTAGGCCAACTTCTCCACTGACTCTATTTGTCATTGTGTTTATGGCCGACCAGAATCTAGACATCCTTAAGGAGATCAACGTAAAAAGCTTCATTGGTAACTTGAAAATACTCAGAAAAAGTTGGGATTGCTTGAGTCACAACCTTGAGAAAAATCTCTTTACCAGCTTGAGACAAAGAATTATTTTTCAACTATTGATCTCATGCAAAAGTGCTCATTCAATTGCTGATTTTCTTGAGCTGTAGAAGAATTTGACTATGAAGCTTAATGCTGAAGAGCAAGACTTGGTGGTGGCTATCATAAAAAGAATTTTATATAGGAGAAATGGTTTTGTATTTGAGAACCAATTTAAGGACCCCAAACAATTGATTTTAGCTACTACAAAAGGAATCAAGGAGTTCAAACAAACTCAACACAGGTTGCAGAATCACTCTCCTCCATTAGGTACTACTAGCAATTTTAGTAGATCGCATAAGTCGAGAGAATATAAAATGAAGGTAAATTGGGATGTAGTGGTGGACACTAAGGCAAAAAAAGTTGGAATTGGTGTTATTTGTGGGATACAGAGAGGGAGATATCGGTGATTTTATGTGCAAAAATAAACTCTTTGTTTCAACATAACATTTTCGAAGTTGTTGCTCTGAGAAGGGTTATGGAGTTGTGTGCTCAACTCAATTTCTCAAGGGTTACCTTTGAAGGAGATGCTCAAGATGTTGTCAAAACTATTAATACTAGAGAGGAATGCTTGACTTGGCCCAGGCAAATTATTGAAGATACCAAAAACTTACTTTTCAACATACCTTTGTGGAGAGTCCAATTTATATATAGAGAAGCTAATTAGGTAGCTCATAAGCTTGCCAAACAAGCATTTAGCTATGATGCCAAGAAGATTTGGTAGGAAGAGAGTCCTGTTTGATTCTTAAACCTGTCATTTTTTTAAAGTCTTGTAATGAATAGTCTCTATGAAAGAAGTTCTCGTTGTTTGTTTTTTTTTTAAACAATGTCTAACAACTAAGATTGTTTTGAAATTAGTGCTGTTAGGGATAAAATTGACTCGGTCCAACCCATTTGAATAACATCACTAATAATAAGACAATAGATAAAGTCAAGAGATCAGATGGAAAAAATATCAACAAAAAAATGTTGACTTGGACTCCTAAAATGAAAAAGGTTTCACAAAGTAAGTTGAACTCAATCACTCCAAGAAAATAAACCTCTATAAAAGAAGAAGACCCTCACAAATTTGAGAGGGCTCTTCGCAACTTCTCTATGCATATATTCCTCCACGCACAGTGACTCTACATGATCTTCTCTCAAGGGAGGTATCGTCTTCAATCTCTCGAAATCCTAAAGTTTTCCATTGTATTGAGAGTTATGTGAGGTTATAAGAGATTTTAAATTAACCTATTATAGTAGATTTTGCCACCAAACAACCCATGGATGTAGGTTATATGTCAAACCACGTAAATCTATATATTTATCTTTATTTGTTTTTATTCACTTATTTACTATTTTTTTTTTATAGATGAACTCAAAGCCCAACGTATTAAAGCCCGAATAATCACCATGGGCCGAGATATTTCTTTCTTCCATTTTGGCCTGTTATGCAAATTTTAGGCAATAACAGTTGGCATTGTCTGTGGAATCGACTAATGAGGGTCTAATAAAAACTGAAAATCTAGTTGAGCCTAACCAAACCCACATTCAATTTGCAAGTAGTCCAGTGAGGTACCATTTCTTACAAAACCAGTCCAAACCAGTGAGGTATCAATTTTCATATTTCGAAAACTGGTTTAAATCAAACTTGACAGAGATATATTTATAATTTTTATATTATAATTATATACTAAATTTCTATTTACTATAACATGAAATTCTAATCTTATTATTTAAACATATTAATCTTATAACATAAATTAATCTAACATGTGATATAATATAAAATTAATCTGAAAATTTTTAATATAACATTTTATATATAACATATAAGTTTTAATCTTATAATATAAAGTTAATATAACATAAAATAAAATAAAATAAAAATTAACCTTAAACATAAACATTAATATTTAGTTATTAATATAAACATACTTTTGAGATATATATACATTTTTATATATTTGGTCATATATACTCGTATAAAAAGTCTATAACTTATATAGAACATAGTTAAATTCAATACTATATTAGTATTTGTTAACTATTATAAAATAATTTACTTAATACTATAACGTCATAAATGGACTAATAGTTTAGTATATATAACATCATAGAGTTTTACTACGTACAATCATATTTGCGTACTCTTTGCGCATTTCAATCATGTGATTGGTCAAAGTATTTATTTTATATTAAAAGAAAGTGATGTAGCTAATCATAGTAATAGAATGCATAGAAATGACCTGACATAGAAAATTTAACATGATTTATTACTAGCATAGATAATCCCTAAAATCAGAAAAATCGGGCCAAGTTGAAACCAAAAATGAAAAACCAAGAATTTTAGTTTTGGCAATGAATCGGTCTAGCATCGGTTCTTCAGTTTCCACAATCGGTGTATACCGATTCGATTCTAAAAAATGTACAAAACCATACCAAAACAGATCAATTACACCCCTATCAACTAATGTTTTGCATAGGACTAGGGAGAAAGATATTCTCTGACTCATGAGATGAGATCGTCTTCGAAAAACTATATAAGACCTCCTCGACTTTGCTATGTCCTATTATTTACTCTCTTAATACGGCAGCTAATGGCAAAAAAAAAAGATAGAGCAAGAACACGAGAAGCAGACTGTATGTGTTAGGCATGTAGCATGCATTGCGCACGTGACATGCAGAGAGTATGTAAGAGTTACATTGTGTGCACCCAATTCCTTCATTGTGTAGAACATGCATCCACGGGTAACTCATCAATGATACAATGACAGCAGAGACTGCCACTGGTAAGTCACCATATCAAAGCATTGTCATGTTGTGCATAATGTGTGTAGAAAGCAGAAACTTCCAGATGCCCACAAACGAGGGTCTATCAGTCTATGAATTGGTAAGGACACACAAGCCGATCACGCTAGGCAAAGCACTATGGGCAAAGGATGCACGTTGGTGTGCACCCCGAAGGTCCAACCACCTGTCACCATCTAGCTCGCCTACATCTTCTACTGTCGATGTGGTGGTCCTTGACCAAACTCGCATTCGCCATCGTCCCACATCATTCTCACTAGTGTACACCACAATAAGTTGCTCGACACCAACACCACAACTTGTTCGTCGGCGCAGCCCAACTATAAACTTTTGGAGTCACCCATGGCCACGTGGTGAACATTCGACTTTCTCTATCTCCATCATGATGATCCTCACCCACCAACCTGGTCTTCCGCAAGTTCCTTGCCACAATTGTCATTCCTCGCCAACATTCTCGTCCATGAGCCATGGTGCAACCGAGGAGACGACAAACATCAAGCAAGTTAATTAGCTAATGGTTTTGACTTCCAAGCGCAGAAGCTGTCAAAGTAATACAAGGATAAATCTCAAGATCGAATTCACAGGGACAATGAGAATTAGGCAAACATTTCATAAATCACATGATAACATATTATCGTTTATGGTGACAAGAAATTCCAAAAAGAAAAGAAAGTATTAAACTAAATGATTGTGTAGTGACCAAACAAACTAGGAAATAAATTGCAGATATTGATCACTAACTATATCATCACTAAAAAAAGGGTGGATATTTATCAAGGGAATGTGGACTCGATTAAAGGTAAAATCATTGGCTGTTTTGGAGATATATAAGAACATAAAACTGAAAATAAAAGGTAGATCTGTATTTCTAAAATTACCATGAACCTAATAATTTAGAGAAAAAGTGTAGATAGTGGATTAAACTTATAGGAAACAATAAAACAAGCACTTGAGATGCAATTTTCGCCTAGTTTTGATTTGGAGTCAGATTAACTTCTAATTTCATATACTCACAACCATTCTCCCATTCCAAGAGATTATGATCGGATAATAAAACAATAAGCATAATTTCCAATATAATCAAAGTGCTTGACAGATTACATAACCAACAGAAAAGTGAAAGAAAGCCATCTAAGTCTTGTTACTAGTTCAAGCATCAATTGTGCCCTTAAGTCTACAACTGATCAAAACCAAGAACATAGAACTCTAACCCTTTCTATAAGCAAAATGAAATAGAATCCCACAAGCTAATCATTAAAATTCTATATAACTGAAGTAATCTAATCCAAAACAGGCGTGGGTTACTCCTTGAATCTCAAGTTGAAAATCTAGCCTATCATCTTTAAATTAGCAAAATAACCAAATGAAAATGAACCCTAAAATGCAAAATCGCCGTCTGAAAGCAGTGCAGGAAATTGACCTGGCCCCCCGGCTGGTTTCACAACACGGTTCATTGGTCAATTTAAAGGCATGGGCTGCAGTAATGGATTTTAAATAAATCACAACGTGGGCCCCAAGTGTATGGTCTTCAGTTCCAGGCTCTACTCAAATCTCGAAAGCTTCACTTGAATTTCAGTTAGTCAACTTTGTTTCTTCAATTTCATCAAATGGGAGTCAAGCTTTGGCGTGGGCTCCACTTGAGTACTGGGACTACATTCTTTTAGCTTAGCTTAGTCTTCAATTGATAATCATGGTCATGCTTTAGATGTGGGCTATTGTGTCATGGCCAGGCTTCGATGTAATTGGGCTTCAAATGGATTTACATGAGCTTCATTTATAAAATTACGCTTGAATTGCAATATCTCCAC
The DNA here is from genome assembly GCA_036559045.1 of Platycarya longipes. Classification (NCBI taxonomy): domain Eukaryota; kingdom Viridiplantae; phylum Streptophyta; class Magnoliopsida; order Fagales; family Juglandaceae; genus Platycarya; species Platycarya longipes. The sequence continues at coordinate 31,021,679 of CM071789.1, read as the reverse complement.
AAATTCCTTTGATTTCTTCATAGATATGTTATTTGAGGTCCACAGTCCTGCATTAACCAAAACACAATCTTAGTTTTTTTTTAGTAAAATATTAGCCAGTCTAAAAATATAAGGCATCTATATTTAATTAGGGGTAAAATGCCATTTCACATGCCAAATACAGTTAATTCACATTATCATATTAGTACTCTTGCTCTAAGCTCGTAGAGCCAACCTCGTTGGCGCCCTCTGTAGCACAACCCTTATGGCGGGCAACAAGTTGTTCGCCACCAATTTTGAGTGCCATGGAAGCTCCCTCACCCGCAAAATTTTTTTCAAGCAATCCACATGGCAAGCAACGTCACCTACTGGGCAACATCCACAATCCTAGTTTTTTTTTCACAGATATGTTATTTGAGGTCCACAATCCTGCATTGACCAAAACACAATCTTAGTTTTTTTTAGTAAAATATTAGCCAGTCCAAAAATATAAGGCATATATTTTTAATTAGGGGTAAAATGTCATTTCACATGCCAAATACAGTTAATTCACATTATCAGATTAATACCATCCCTTCCGAGGCACTCAAAATTGGTGGCAAACAACTTGTTGCCTGCATTAGGGGCAAGCAAGGCTCCTCCTGTCATGAAGCTCCATAAGCTCGTGGAGCCAACCTCGTTGGCACCCTTTGTAGCACTACCCTTGTAGCAGGCAACAAGTTGTTTGCCACCAATTTTGAGTGCCTCGGAAGCTCCCTTAGTTGCAAAATTTTTTTCAAGCAATCCACATGGCAAGCAACGTCACCTGCTGGGCAATGTCCCTTGGTGAGCACCTTTCCACTACTGCATATCCTTTCTTTTTGTGAAGATAAATGAAGCAGAACGTATCAACGTTATAAGGATTTGCGAGATATTGTTCTCTTAATTGTGTTTGAGAGTTCCATTGCCATTTGAAGACGCTTATCACCCAACACTCTCACCAGCTACTGCTCCCTACTAGACACGCAACAAAGAGCCAAATTGCTTGAGGTTGCTTCACACTTTACTGTTTGAATTTAGTTTGCTAACAATTTTGATTTGTGAGAATCTCTTCCACCAAAAGTCCTCAAGGTTTCACATGAATTCTAGCGATTGGATGGCCCTAAAACATACTTGACTTTCTGGTCTTAATTGAAAGCAAGTTTGAACAATTCGCATCTTAAATGAGAGTCCAAGCACAAATAAACAACAAAGAGGATGCACTATAATGATCAACCCCAACCAAGTAAAAAGTGTGAAGCCATCCACATAGCTTGGAGCATTTGCGGTAGGGTCACTCTTAAACACCACATGGACACCTCAACTCCTTATCTTTATTGGAATAGAGGCACGTGCTAAGCGATGACGACATTCACTTAGATCACTAGCACTCCATGAGCAACCAAGTTTCCTCGAGCAGCAACGCTCGCCCATATTTACAACACCACTCTCAAGGCCATGATAGTGCTCGCCCTAAGCAATTAATGGACCTTTTCGCCTTCTAGCAATGCCTCAGACTTCACCTAAGCGCTATTGGAATCAAGTTCCCACCAAAACATTCAGTCATTTAGCTCAGGTTTGGAAATCTCACACTCTTGTGATTTGGAAATCTCAAAACAATAGAGCACATATACATGAGTCGTTGTAACATAGCGATCAAACTCTGTCTTCTATTGTAGTAGCATGGTCGAGCTCTAGTCAAATTTGCCTTCCATAGAAGTCGATGCCCCCCGCTCACACCCGTAAACTGAGTTCCTACACTTACCTCATTTGACTCGTTTGAGGCATCCTCTTGCTAATGCCTAAACCTAGTTTCTACACTCACCCCTGGCGATTAATAGAGGGAACAACTTAGTAGAGTGTTTATCTTCATGCCCAAGTAATGTGGTCGATGTATCCTCTTGCTATATTTAAAGCCAAGTCACTCCACTCACCCAATTTATGCCGTAGAGGCATCCTTCCGCTGCACTTAAAGCCGATTGACTCTACTCACCCAATTTATGCAGTCAAGATATCCTCCCGCTACACTTAAAGTAGAGTGAATCTACTTGTCCAATTAATGCGGTCGAGGCATTCTTCCACTATACTTAAAGCCGAGTTACTCCACTCCCATCATTAGGGCAATCAAGGTATCCTCCCACCAAAACACAAACCGGGTGTCTCCACTAGCCTCCTTAGAGGGGGGATGTCAAGGGATCCTCTTGGCAAACATATGCCAAGTGTTTCCACTTGCCACAACAGTTGCCAGCGAGTTACCTTTAAGACCGAGCCTCTAATCTCTACAACCGCCTCTGGCGGGTTTTCTTTGGGAACGAGTCGATGGGTTCAACAACTACCTAAATGGACTTAGGGGGTCGACGGGCTCCTTGACCACTTAAGCAAGAGTTGCTATAAACACACTCTTACATCTAGGTCAAAATGGAAATATTAAACACCAACAAAAAATAGTAGCACAAGGCAAATTCCATTATTGCCACCAAAAATAAAAAATGATCACCAAATATGGAAATATGCACATTTTGCTAATGATAAACAATCACATACAATCATCAATACACTCAATTATCACACAAATGTTCTTACAAATAAACTTTTCATAGGCCCATCCTTGAAGGCCCTTATTACAAATTTTATGGATTCTTCTTAAGGACCACTAATGAAAATCTCCATTGTTTTGCATAATAGTGGTAAACTATGGATGAGTTCCTAGAATTGATTTCTCTGTAGTTTTTTACAGGCTACCTCCATCACATTTGACTTGATGATTCTCAAGACCTTCTTGTTGAACAAGTCGACCTTAAGAACTATTGATATCTGTTAAGGATAAAATTGAGTGGGTCTAACCTATTGAAAGCCCATCACTAATAATAAAGGAAAACATAAACCAAGGAAGAGATACTAAAAGGATTTTACTCAAACAAGACCTTCACAAGATAACTTGGACTCAATCACTTTTGAAAAATAGACCTATCTATACAGAGGAAAATTCCACAAATCTGCGATGGCTCTCCACAACTTCTCTACGCATATACTCCTCCATGCACAATGACTCCAAAATCAAAGCCGGCTAGTTTGACTTTGGTATGAACCTATTTAAACTACCAAATCGGCTGACTGGATATATATTTTTTATATTTATCTTAGGTAAATAAGTTTAAGTGAAACAGTGTCATTTTATATGTAATGGATGCAAAAAAAAAAAAATGTATAAGGGAAATGACGTTATTTGATCTTAAACCAAATTGCATCGCTTTAGACATAACATATTAAAAAGAAATGTAACTTAGTTGCCTTCATCGTCCTTTCTTTTCTTGTGATTTTTCTCATTCTCTCTTCCTCTCTCAAATGAACCCCTACGCCATCGAGAACCGATTGAGAACTACTGGAATTAGTATGACCGGTATTTTTCCTCCCCATCGACTAGTCTGGTTAATTCTTCCACAAAAATGACCTCCATTGGTTGGTAGCGATTTTTGTCAAAAATCGCGCCGATATGAGTTTTCACCCCTAGCTATAACTAACTGATAGAGTTTTAACTGATGGCTCTTTTTAAAAAATAATGATAAACTTGGAAAAAACCAACTGCTACTTATTTAAAAGCAAACTGGGATGCTTCAACAAGCTCTAAAATGAACAACTGTGGACTTTGGATGATAATTCGAAATGAACAAGGAGAAATTTTGGTTTCTGCTTGCTCCATAATCTTGCCAAGTGTAAAACCTATTCTGGCAGAGGACTAGCTCTAAGGAAAGTAATGGAGATTTGTCCAGACCTAGGTTTAGCTAGAATGCAGTTTGAAGGGGATTGCCACACCATTGTACAAGCGGTTAAAAGCAAAAGGAGGGTACTAGCATAGATTATGGGGATATAATTTTTGATATCCAAAGCTTCATGAAGGATTGGCTAGTTTGGATAGTGGATTTTGTCCCTAGGGAAGCAAATTGTGTAGTTCATCAGCTTGCAAGGTTAGTTATAGCAAAGAATTGTGAGCAAATCTAGATTGAAGATAGTCCAATGTAGATTATGTCTTCTGTTCGCCTAGAACAAGTTATGTAATGCTGACAGTTATTTTCAACTGTCTTTGCATTTTATTTCATCAATATATGAGATTTAAAAAAAAAAAAAAGAATTTGATAATGATAGACATATTACTTTTTTTACAATTATGTTTTAATGAGGAGTTCTAAAATAACTTTCTCAAAATTCACACGAAATATAACAAATAATTCAATTTTTTTAAAATTATAAAATGATAATACTATTAAAAATAATATTTTATTCAAGTTTCATCTTAACTTACTATCCTGACCTAACCCTAGAGTGATTTATTCATTAAAATATGAGAACTTGTTAATTAAGTTAGATAACTTATATTTTTGTATAGAACGGATTGAATTAATATTACTTGATTAAATCCAACATGATTTGTTAATAAGTGAGACTATATTGATCGTGTGGTTTATATATTTAATTAAAAAATCATATTTGTATTCGTCCATATTATTGTAGATCCATTATTAGTGGGTATCCATGAACATAGTGGTTCAATAATGAGAGGAACTCATGTATAAACGATGCCCATCTTAACCATCATTATACAAGCTATACTTTCTGTTTTTTTATCTGATGTATATACAAGCTATACTTGGATGTCAAGATCACTTCAATCCATCACAAAAGTTAAAACTATCTCAACATATTTATACATTTAAATACATATTTTAATCTATTTACGTTTAAATATATTTTAATATAATCTACAAATGATTATTTATTTGAAAATTGATTTAGATAATCTAAGACCTTGTTTGTGTTTATAATTATTTACATCTTATCTAAATATTACAATCTTTTTAGATTTTCGTATAAAATAAATAGTTCAACTTTTTTAAATTTAAAAATATATATTTAAAAAATATTTTATTTAATTTATAATTTTTATCTCAACTCATCTTATCTCATATAAGTATTATAATATTTTGAGAATATTTCACTATTATTTATTATTTTATTATTATATTTTACCTAGTTTTCATTATTTTTTACTATTATTTTTCATTATTTTTTTTACTATTATAAAATAATTGAGATTACTTTACTATCCAAATACAACCTAATCTCAACTATTGGAACAGTGAGTTAAAATTCAATGACTAGTGTTGAGACTCTCAGAGCATTGGTATTGATTACATCAAAATTCTTTTAAAATTTGATAGAAAGTATAAGTTTAATAGAAAACCAACATCTCTTTATCTATAACTTCATATTAGATTCATCAAAATAAGAGTATAATATATAAGTAATGAAACTAACAAATACATATATAATTTATTCATCCAACAAACATATTAAAAAATAATAAAAAATATTTTAATAAGTAAATAATAATTTTTTAAATATAAAAGATGATGTTCAAGTTCTGTAACTTAAAGTTTGAGTTGATGAATTTTAATAAGTCTAATATAAAATTATTTTAAATGAATTCATCAAATTCACCTTTGATGAATTCAGATTATAAATTAAATGTCATTACTCTGAAAGCCACATATTATACATGTAGGGTCTTGGTACTGCGTGTTCACGCAGGATGAGTACTGACTTTACCAAGAAATTAGAATGTATGAGCTGGAGAAGAGCTTGGATCCCGTAATTGGGTTCCCAGCATTTCTTTCCATATCATTTTTTTTTTAATTTAGTGATTAAGTAAATTTTTTATATATATTGTAAATTTTATTTTTTTTAAATATTTTAAAAACATATGAAAAAAAAAAACTATAGTGGCAGACCCAAAATTACACTTGTCAGATTCAAATTTGGATCCTGATCTCATATGAGCTGTCGGCTCTTTCTGCACGTTTTTTATTATTCTTTTAAGAGAACTGTCATGTCGATATGGAACTAACTTTACAAATTCATATGATATATTATATTTATTTTACAATATATTATTTTTTATAATTTAATATGTTATATGTGAATTTATAAGTTTATTTTCTAAAATCACTTTACAGATTAAACATTTTTTTACCATTTTCTACCATTTAAGACGTCATGTTGCACAATTCTTTTAACAAAATAGGAGCATGTGATAACCCGGATTTTAGATATTCGCTTAATTTTCATGTGTGGGATGATTATGTTTCATCAAAGCCATTTTTAAGAATTTTGGGATATATGTATAGGATTCTTATATTGAAAGGTTGGGAATAAGGTTGGGTATAAATGTGACTTGTGTTAAAGTGAAAAAGTGCCTAGACCCGAGATCTCGCTCAACTCTCGCTTGATGTCTGGCTCGAGCGAAATACAGGGACAGACTTAACGTCTTTTAGTAGAATGGTCATAACTTGCTCATTTGATGTCGGATTTGAGTGATTCAAGAGGCTATAGAAAGCTAAGAGGAGTATCTACAACTTTTATGTTTTGAGGTTTAAGAGATATGGACTTAATCAAATAAGAAATAGAGATTGAAGTATCAGGTCTGAATTGGAGATAGATGAGCATTGACTTGAAGTTGACTAAGAACATTGGATAAGATTAAGTCTTTGGATTATTTTCTCAGTTATCCTAAGATCTGGACAAGTATGTAGAGATGTGGAAAATGAGGAGATTTTATTTAGTGAATTTCGTGTGAAATAAGATGAATCATCTATCCAACACTTGGTGTGCCCGGATTGGTGTTCTCGGGCTTATCTGTCGAGTTTTATTAGAAAAATCATAACTTGGTCATATGAACTCCAAATGAAGTGATTCTAGTTCCTATAGAACCCTAAGACATAGATCTATAACTTTTATGATTTGATGTTTTAGAGAATCTAAGTGTATCGAGGGATTACTTGGGCTGGAATGGGACTGATCTGTTTTAAGTGCAAACTGGAGCCCGAAAATAAATCACTCCACCACCTCACCTTAGATGTTCGAATTTGATTGGTTCTCCTCATGGTTATCTAATAGATACACGTATGAGAGCATGTGTCAAGTGAAGGAAGAGCCTCTAGAAGAATAATTAGTTTAAAACCAAACAAGAGTGAAGAACTAATCTGATTAGCCAAAACAGTCAACTATCCCCTTTGTTTCCAACCAATTGGTAACCAAACCTTGGGAATTAGGTGATGAGATATTTTCTAGCCACTCTAAGGGTGCTAAGGAGGTCTTGGACGTGTGGCCAAAGAGGGAGAAAAGGTTCTAGAAGCCTTGGGGATGCAAGGAAGGCCAATAGCCAGCTAAGCTCATCTTGGATATTTTAGACTTTTTGGAGTTTACTTTTATATCTATATTTGGTAATTATTTGGGGCCATTGATCTAAGATGATTTTAGATGAGAAGAAGCATAGCCATGGGATGAAGATCCTTGGAGATCATGAGAGATATGGATGAGGATTAGACTAACCAAAGCTGGACAACACACCACACCATACACGGTTTGAGTTAACCCATTGCCTTGGTTTGTTTTCCTTCTCTTTTTCCCCAAGCCATCTATTCCTATATATATATAGTCATCTTTAGATCATAAGAGACCTTTTGGGGAGAAGAAACTCACGCCCAACACAAGAAATAAGATAGGAAAATAGCCTCTTAACCCTTGAACCTCTAAACATCTCCTAAGTGAGCTAATTGAGTGCTTTGAGGAGAAATATTGCAAGGACTAGTTGGATCATTCAACCAAGCTTTGGAGAAATTTGTAAGTATACAATTTAACTTAATCTTGGCATAGAATAGGTAGATTGTTGATGGAATTAAGTTTGTTGTTAGTTGGAGCTTGAATTAGACTTATATGATGTGCTTGGAGTCTATGGTGTTTTGGATATGAGTTTGGTGATTGTAAAATGTTAGGAAAATTATAAGGACCTAGATTTATGTTTTAATAAGTAAAAATAAGGTTTATGTGAGAAGATTTCTAGGTTTAGGTTGAAAAACCCCATGAGCCGTGATCTCGCTCGACTGTCGCTCGACAGGCGAGTCGAGCGAAGGCAAAATGTGAACCCCAGCCTGACTGTCGCTTGATACCCGCTCGAGCGAGTTCCAACCCGAGACTTCGCTCGATACTCGCTCGACAACCCGCTCGAGCGAGATGCCCTGTTTTGCTTAGATTCAGGGTTTTTCCCCGGAATAAAATTAGTGCCTCAAAGGGAATGAGTTCTAGGTGAAAAACTCATAGGAATAAGAAAAGATATAGTATGGCCCAATCGCGGGTAACAATAGTGACATGGCCCGACCACGGGTGATAATAGTGGATAGTAGAAAAGACTTGTGAGAACAAGGGTTCTAAGATAAGAATGAAAAACATATGCATGTGTGAATATGTTAGTCACGTCATGACGGGGACGGCGATACGTAACGCCCGTATGACTGACGTGCCGACAGGGACGGCGGTACGTAACGCCTGTCGTAAGAATAAAAATTATGTCACTACGGGGACGGCGATACGTAACGCCCGTAGGATTGACATGGCTAGCGGGGACAGCGATACGTAACGCCCGGATGATTGATGAGTTATATGTGATGGGGACGGCGATACGTAACGCCCATCATATATATATGTGATAAGTAAGACCCGACAGGGACGGCGATACGTAACGTCTGTCGAGGTTATGCAATAAGTAAATCCCGATGGGGACGGCGATACGTAACGCCCATCGAGGATAAGAAATAAAAGAAACCTATGAGGTTAAGAAGTAAAGTGAAAAGTATAAGTTTGTATGTGATAATGGGTCTAGCTAAGATCTAAGGTTGTATGTGATGATGGGTCTAGCTAAGATCTAAGGTTGTATGTGATGATGGGTCTAGCTAAGATCTAAGTTTGTATGGTAAGATGGGTAATTGACGTGTATGAGTTCCATAAAGTATGCTTATAAGTGATATGTTGGTGAGTATGATTATGTATGATGATAGTTGATGTTATCTATGCTTTATTTCGTTAACTGTATACTTACTGAGATTTCTTGTAAATCTCACTCTTTTATGTTTTATATGTTTTATCTATCATTCCTTATGGAATGATAGATGTTGTTGCAGGGATAGATAAATTGCATTGAGACCCGATCAGCACTGGAGATTCTGAGGTACCCTGAGGGTCCTATGGAATGCTCCTCTCCGGTTGAGATGATCCCTTGTACGTAATCAAGTGAAGAAGTAAGAGTACTGGATGATGGTAGGATATGAGATTTCGTTTAGAGAAAACTAACTGGGTTATGTAAGAGTTAATACAGAATATTGTTGTAAATACGATGTTATGAGAAGTGTAAATATAGTATGTCATGTGATCTATTGATGCAAGAGTTAGATCTCTTTGCATATATTGGGAATTTACTTCTTCCAGCTGCGATCGGCGTTGCATGTAATTAGTAAGCTTAGATGCATGCATGCTACTTTTATATTTACGTAGGATAAGTAGCCTTGTGTTACTTGTCCGGATGCGTCGTTTTACGTTGTAATCGATGCGAAAAATTGGGGCGTCACAGGGCATATATTGGAGAACACTTTTAGTAAATTCTATTTTTATTTTCAAATAATTTTGCAAGATTTTCGTATGATAGAACTGTATTTAATATAATTGAAGAGAAATATTTGAGATAGATAATACTACTATGTTCCTTTAATTTGTTTATTTTGAATATATTTTTTCAAATATCTTTAAAATATATTTAATTATTTTAAAAAAATTAATATATAACTAATTAATGAAACGAATGAATATGAAAGAAGAAAATGAGCGGGCATAACTTCAATTCTTAGAAGGATAATGATACCTTTACGACTTGCCACTACCCGTCTACTATCCAATTTGTTCTTTTTTTTTTATTATTCCTTTTAGCTATACCTAAAGCTGTTAGTATATTGGGTAGGGTTATAAACGAGCCGAGTTCAAACGAATTTAGGTGGTGCGAATTCGACCCATTTACTACTCGTTTAATTATTGGGCTCAGATTAGTGTTTGAACTCGGCTCGTTTTCGCGTATAATAGAGTCGAGCTTGACTCGAGCTTAGACGAGCTCAGCCCATTTAATGCAAGTACAAATACAACTTTGAATTTGTGTTTTGAAACATCCATTCTCAAATACAAACATACATTATAGGTATGTGTAATTCTTAATTACAATTTACAATATTATAGGTCCAAATTTTAATATATTAGAGGTCCAAATCCATATTTCAGTATTAGACCTAATTAGATAATATACAAATTACAACAAATTAAAACTTAACAAATTAAATTATTACAACTTACAAATAAGAAATTAAGAAATTACAAATTTACAACAAAGAATTAAATGCATTTCAGTTTTTCAACAATTCGGACAGCCAAAGTTGTTGCCCAATTGGCTTGTTGCTAGCCCGCCACTACCAGCCTGCAATTTAATAATCACAGAAACCATTACATTACCATAGAAACCATTATAGTACCAGAAAAAACTTTACAAGAATACAATAGAAACCATTACAGAAATAAAATTTAGTAATCACATAAATGCAATTTAAATAATCCTTAAGCAATACTAATTATCACGAAACCATTACAATTTATAGGAGCCCTTAGGAGTATCAGAGAAATGCAATTTAGTAACCACATAAACCATTACAGGACCACATAATGCAATTTAGTAACCACATAAACCATTAAAAAAATGCAATTTAGTAACCACAAAAATCACATAAATGCAATTAAATAGTCCTTAAGTAATACTAGTTACTACAGAAACTATTACAGAAATCCTTAAAAGTACTACAAAAATACAAGTTTAGTAACCACATAAATCATTACAGGAGTACCACAGAAATGCAATTTAAATAATCCTTAGGCAATATAGTGTTCCAGTCCAAAAATGCAATTTAGTAACCTACACACACTGATATACACTAAAAAAATTAAAGTTAATTTTAATCCATTGCATCATTATTCAAAAACTTACAACTTAGTAATTTAGTCAAGGGATGTTTCCAGTGCAAAATTTAATTTGCCATTAAAAAAATATGTAAGGAAGGATGATGAGGAGTTACCTGAAGGCTAAAACCATGTTGTCATTACCCAAATCAGATCCAATAGTTTAGTCAGATAGAACAAAGAAACTGTTCAAATTACAACAAATTTAGTAACCACAAAAATCATTACATGAGTACCACATAAACCATATAAATGCAATTTAAATAGTCTTTAGACAGTACTAGTTACCACATAAACCATTACAAGAGTTTTTAAGAGTACCACAAAAATGCAATTTAGTAACCACGGAAATCATTACAGGAGTACTACCAAAACCATTACAGATATGCAATATAGTAATCACAAAAATCACAGAAATGCAATTTAAATAATCTTTAGGCAGTACTAGTTATCACAAAAACCATTACATGAGCCCTTAGGCAGTATAGTGTTCCAGACCAAAAATGCAATTTAGTAACTTGCACACACTGATCTACACTAAAGAAATTAAAGTTTAATTTTTAATCCCTTACATCATTACTCAAGAACTTATAACTTAGTAATTTAGTCAATGGATGTTTTCAATGCAAAATGTAATTTATCATTAAAAAAATACGTAAGGAAGGATGGTGAGAAGTTACTTGAGGCTAAAGCTATGTTGTCATTACTCAAATCAGATCTAATAGTTTAGTCAGATAGAACAAAGAAACTGTCCAAATATTAAACAAACTAAAGAATCCAAATTAAAGATAAATGATAGTATGAATTAAATAACATTAGAAGAGTCAAAACAAATTAGAAAATTGTCCGGAATAATGCAGATGTAAATTGTGGCAAACAAGTTCAATCTTCTAAGTGGCAGACTAGTCAGCTTAAAAGATAATCAAATAACCAATGCAATATTAATAAAGGTACCAAAGGAGTCAAGTGGCTATGGCAGAAGAATGTGGGTTTCTTATGGAACGTCCTTCTATTGACAAAAAAGCAAATAAACATTTCAGTTGTATAAATAATGCAATAATACTAAGTTAAACAGATTAAAATGAAAGTAATAAATAATATAAAAAATAACACTTACACGAATAGTTGAGTATCTTTTAGTGTCATATATGGCTCTAACCCAATCAACACCACACAACATCTGTACTGTTTCAATTGACAACGAAACTCGATGAGGAACAATGACTCTGCCTCCTGTACTGAATGTCGATTTTGAGCTAACTATGATAATGGGTGTAGCCAATATATCACAGGCCATTCTTGACAAGGTCCGGAACCTCAAACTATTAGCTTTATACCATTCCAAGGCATCGAAGCTTGCATTTCAACCCTCTTCACAAATGTATATACTATCCTTAAGTAATTGTCCAGTTCTGATTTTGTAGGCTGCACCGTATCCACACTTCTAACAATAACAAATTATTTGAACAATGATTGACCACTCTACATAATCCTCTCAGCATGTGAGGAAGAACTGGATAAGTGAAAGCAAACGTTTTCTGGCTCCCTTTGTGCCTCAAGAGTCGTATAGCTCATGCAACACTTTTGAGACATATTCAGTATTCTTAGTTGCGTTTGTCTCAAAATAAATTAAAGGAAAACAAAACTGGATCAAGATCAACTTGAATCTAGGGTCCAGTACCGTAGTGATTGTCATCAAGAGATTACACTCCCTTTAGTATTTATCAAACTTAAGACTCATCTTTTTTATCATTGCTTTCATGTACCTATTTGGATTTTCACTATTCTTATTTAGGATGTCCTTCATTCCCCATATCTCAGAAAGGAACAAGTTCGCAGTTAGGTAATCACTTTCCGACACAATCTTGGTTACTTCATTGAAAATATTCAAAAGAGAACACACATTTTTAACCTGCGCCCACTCGTCAACCGTTGGAACCCACTCAAAACTGCTGTCTCTATCACCATATCTTGGAAAGACGTCCTTGAATTGAATTGCAGCATCTAACATTAAATTAAGCGTTGTTCCATCTTGTAACCACATTTAGGATTAGTTTTTTTAAGGGCAATCCTAGTTGTTTTGAAATCTTACTAAACTATTTCAGCCAATTCTCTGAGCTACCAGATACTTGATACCGTATCTCACGCAATCAACGATCATCTTTATCTCTCAAAGGCCATACTGAACTAGTAAATTTGTTCATGTGCACAACAACGCACATGAAACAATCTTCCTTCAACTGACAACGTTTCTTCAAGCTAAAATCATTCTTTAAAGTCATAATGGAAACATCATTAGCAGCCGCATTGTCAATAGTTATTGAATTTATTTTAATTTCAATTCTCCACTCTTGAAAGCATTTTCCTAATGCATCAGCCATAAGAAAACTAGTGCGCAGAGGAGGCACATCACAGAAATTCAAAACACGCATCTGAAGGTACCAATCAATATCTATAAAAAGACATATGACTACCATATATAAAAGTTTCTGATAAGACGTCCACATGTCAGTTTTGATATGAACTTTGTTAACTGATCTGAGCAAAGCCTTTAACTTTTCCTTTTCAGATTCATACGTTCAAACGCATTCCTTCTTCGCAACAACGTGAGACATCCTTTTCCAATATGGAGTGTTCGTACTCAGGAACTTATTAAAAACTATATGCTCCATCATAACAAATGAATATTCATGATAAAGTATCTTGTGAGAGGCAAGCTCTCCGACCCTACTTTGATCATAGGCAAAGTTAAAGACGGTGAACCCACCATCCGACTCCTTAGACTCAACCACTAAAACGTTTTATTTTTTCTTAGACCCTATGAATGGCAAACAAGTTTGTAAGTGCCTACGTAATATAGTCATAGAACTAGATCGAAAGGCTTTGAATACTTGTTTACACCACTTACATTGAGGCTGCTTTCTTCCCATCTTGTTCAAGTTCAACGAAGTCATTCCAAACATCAGATGCCTTATTCCGCTTCCTTCTATCCTGAACAATTGTTCAAACTTCCATCAGACCCTCAATAGATTGAATAATCACAGCCGTAGTAGTCGTAGTGTATCCACCATCATCATCAAATATTGGATCTAAATGACTATTACCGATAGAATTTTCATTCTCATACTCCTCTTCCACGGCCCTCGCCTCCAAAAGATCACTTCGATAAGATTGTCCATTTGGTAGGGTCCACTAAACTTAAACAACAAACCAGAATATTTAGATCAATTCTTGGGACCCCACCCTTGTTTTGATGGCTTAAAGTGCCTCGAGAAGCAAGGACACCAAAAATGTTAAAGTCATAAACATTTGACTCCAACATTTATACAAAATACAACATTACCTTGGAGGCTCGAAATGCCTCTAGAAGACAATGCCTTAGTTGTGAGATCCTAGGTTTCGGGTATTTTTACGTATTGTCTTTATTTTTATTGTTGATTGTTTTAATTTATTTTAATATTATTATTAGTTGTGTTTTATTTGTTTAAAAGTGTTATTTGAGCTACTAATTAGTTAATATTAATTTTACGTTATTTTTATGTTTAAATATTGTGTTACGTTATTTTTCTTATTAATTTATTGTGATGCATTTAATTGAATGTTTGAATTTAATTTCATTATTGTATTATGTTGGCATTGAAATTAAAGTTTTATAGATTATTTTATTTTAATTTAATGTGTTTTATTTTGTTTTATTTTATTCCTTGATTGTATTTTCAGATAGCCCATATATAGATATATTTATGTTGTTGTGTTCAGTTTTTATATATATATATATATATATATATATATACACACTAGGGGTAATGCAACGTGCGAGGCACGTTGCCCTGTATCACTATAAAATAAATTAAAAAATATAAATATCTAATAAAAAAAGAAAAACTTAAAGTGAATGAGAATAATATATTTCATTCAAGTTGTAATCTAATAATTCAGATAGTAATAAGTTTAAACAAACCTAGATCCAAACAGATTTCAGAAATAAAACATCGTGTTTGAAATCCATATTACAGTTTGTTTCTTAAGACAAAATAGGATATTTTTGTTTTCTTTGCCATTGAAATGGCAATAAAAAAGTTTTGAAGATTATGCATCTGGAGGTGGTATGTCATCTTCATTGATAGCATTTATGGAGAGAATATTGAAATTTTTCTGTTGTTGCTTTTGAAGTTGATCTCCATCTGTACCCAATTGTATTATCCATTTTTTGTTTGAACATAGTGCTGCAATATTTTGGACATACGATAAATATTCCTGCATGGAAAAAATTGGGAGTTAAAATATGATTATCAAAGATTTAGAAGTATATTAATTTATATCATATAAAGTATAGTGACAAATATAAATGTAGAATATGTAGTGCTTGGATAAAATAATAATTTGATATAATGGAATCAGAAGAGTATTTTATCATCTAATTAGCTAGTAGTAGTGCTTAGAATTTTATTTAGTTCATGAGTGATATATAGTTCTTACAATAATTTATATGTATGTGTGTATATTAGGGAAAATACAAGAGTGGGTGTCGTTCATGAATATTGTTGCTAAAGAGATTCAAGATAAATGCATGTAAACTGGACCTAAATGGGTAGATTTGAAAT
This sequence comes from Platycarya longipes, assembly GCA_036559045.1. Lineage (NCBI taxonomy): Eukaryota > Viridiplantae > Streptophyta > Magnoliopsida > Fagales > Juglandaceae > Platycarya > Platycarya longipes. The sequence continues at coordinate 31,006,200 of CM071789.1, read as the reverse complement.
TATAACATATTTTTCATATATCTAAATACATGGTGATACACATTCGTTTTGAAAAAACAATAATTGGGTGGATTCATGAATGATGTAGGCCTAAAGAAGTTTTGGTGAAATATTGTATGTATGCTAGATTGGTTGTTTTTTCATTTTCTTTGACAAGTATGTGAAGGATCTTAAAAATGCTTGTATTTTAATGTTTAGAATTTTTGAGTTTCAACAGTGATATTAATGAAGATGGGATATTATACTTTTGATCAAATGGGAGAAGAGTTATTGTAATAATAGTTTTTGTGGAATCAGATTTGGCCCAAAGACCCAACAGTGATGGAAGCCCACCAGGAAGGAAAAGGCCCAACAGCGATGGGAGCCCACCTTCAAGGGACATAAAGGGGCGCAGAGTCAAATGACCACGCCACCTTCAGACACAACAACGACCACGCCACCTTCACACACAACAACGACCACGCCACCTTCACACACAGCAAAGGGGCGGAGAGTCAAACGACCACGCCAGCGACAAAGCAAAGGGGCGCAGAGTCAAACGACCACGCCACCTTCAAACACAGCAAAAGGGCGCAGAGTCAAATGACCACGCCACCTTCAGACACAACAAAGGGGTGCAGAGTCAAATGACAACGCCACCTTCAGACACAGCAAAGGGGCGCAGAGTTAAATGACCACGCCACCTTCAAACAAAGCAAAGGGGCGCAGAGTCAAATGACCATGCCACCTTCGAACACAGCAAAGGGGCGCAGAGTCAAATGACCACGCCACCTTCAGACAAAGCAAAGGGGCGCAGAGTCAAATGACCACGCCACCTTCAGACACACCGAAGGGGCGCAGAGTCAAATGACCACGCCACCTTCAGACAAAGCAAAGGGGCGCAGAGTCAAATGACCACACCACCTTCAGACACAACAAAGGGGCGCAGAGTCAAATGACCACGCCACCTTCAGACAAAGCAAAGGGGCGCAGAGTCAAATGACCACGCCACCTTCAGACAAAGTAAAGGGGCGCAGAGTCAAATTACCACGCCACCCTTCAGACAAAGCAAAGGGGCGCAGAGTCAAATGACCACGCCACCTTCAGACACAGCAAAGGGGCACAGAGTCAAACGAACACGCTACCTTCGAACACAGCAAAGGGGTGCAGAGTCAAACGACCACGCCACCTTCAGACAAAGCAAAGGAGTGCAGAGTTAAACGACCATGCCACCTTCAGACAAAGCAAAGGGGCACAGAGTCAAATGACCACGCCACCTTCAGACAAAGCAAAGGGGCGCAGAGTCAAATGACCACGCCACCTTCACACAAATTAAAGGGGCACGGAGCCAAATGACCACGCCACCTTAAAACAGACAGAAGACGCGCACAGTAATAAGCACAAGCACGTGACAGCAAAGGTCAAAAAAAAAAAGTTTTAAATTTCCTACGCCTCAAGGCGAAGAAAATTTGCGGGGTAATTGTGGTTAATATTAGGCATTTATATTGGTATGACAAGAGTTTGTTTTTTATTTGTTCTAACACCAAAGTAGGACAAAATGAATCCAGCTACTTTGTATAAATTTCCAGGCCTAAAAAAAAATTATAAGGTTGAATATTAATTAAATCTATTTCATGCTTTTCTCATCAAGTAAGCAAACAAATTCTTTTCCTAATAAAGTGCAACAGTAAAAAGAAAATAAAGCTATTTCAAAGCATGCAGCAAACACTTGAGTGCTTAAAGAAGCCAAAAAAATATAATTTTATGCGATAAGATTTATGAATACTACAAGTTCTAGCTAGATAGTAGTAGTTAGTGTATTCTTTATAACTTTTAAGTAAATAAATTTCAAAGTAGTAGGAATCATGATGAATATAAACAAATTGGTTACCTCTCCTACATGCTCCATGAAGTCAATTGCTGTGCAACCCAGAGCTTGTTCTGCAATTTCAGCAAACATGACAGCTGGAAGTCGTCCACTACCATCATAAACTTCAACATAGGTTCGAGAGCTGTATAAATAAACTATATTTATAAGTTTAAATCATTAAATAGTAATTTGAATTTATAATATTTGGTATTATGATAAAAAATATTAATATAACATACATACCGTGGTTGTGCAATACTCATATTCTTGCAATGATAACACTCGAATTGTTCATTTTGTTCATATCCTGTTACTTTGTTACATTTAGTACAGGACATGTAGTAGAAGTCTTGACGTAGATCAACAATGAAGATATTTGCCTTAATCGAAAATCTTGCTTTCTGCATTAAATTTAGAAGAAACATATGTTTTTATATGGCTATAAATAGTAAGAAGTCTTAGTTAGAGATTGTATTCACTCTAAAAATACATGTGGAATAATATTTATAAACAATATATAAAAGAAAAAAAGTTAAAGAAGATTGTAGAAATTTACCTTAATTGGTTCTAATGATTTGAGGTAGCCAGGAACATCATTAATTTTAATTATGTTTTGGACATTAGTAGCTAATGCTACTGTTGATGCGGCATTCAGAATGTTCTCAATAATATCTTCAAGCAGTTCACCATTAAGTATTGCCCTTAATATCACCAAAGAAGTTAAAAAAATTAACAAAAATCATTGAGAAAAAAATATAAAAGAACTAATATTTTCAAAAATAGTTAATGGATATACATTTTGTATAAATATTTTGAGAATTTTATGACAAATATAGATTGTCTAAATAATAAGTTAAGAAATGATTACCATCGACACAAGGAGGCTGCACCAGGAATAACAGGATTTAAAGTAAAAATACTTGTTGGTTGAGATAAAAGAGAGAGACCTATGTTGTAAACAAATAAAAATAGTCATTGATTGATATTGAATATTAAATATATGGTGATATTCTAAATTGAGAAATCTACCATTGTATGAACCAACTTTCAAACGTGTTGCAAGTAGAGATGGTTTAGCTCCAATGACATTTGAGATTGCTTGGCATTCACCCTCTACAAATCGACCCCACATAGTCAGGCATATGGGCATTAGGCTGTAAAATTTAAAGAAAAATGTTAAATTTAGAATATAATAAAATAGTAGTAACAATAATTATTTTATAGTTATTCATATCACAAATGTAGTTGAGAAATTTTATCTACCTTTCATCGATTATGTACATTTCTTGGATTATTGTTTGCCCATCTTTTATATTAATCTCTCTAGGAGGCTTCATGTGTATTACAATCGCCAGAATATCTGTATAATTATATTTAATTTTTTTAGTGTAAAACTCAATAAAAGTATTAAAAAAGAAATTAAATATGTTAAAACAACATTTACCTATTCCAGAATCAATATTCATGAAGGTATGCAAATTGCTAAATGGGATAATATTGTATTCTGGGGGTTGTAATTCTTCCTCATTATCTGGAATGTCTTCGATTATTGTTCTTGAATTTAGGGTCCACTGATATCCATATGCCTGATTTTTATTAAATATGGGATCCAAAAGCTTTACGTAAGCATTACTGATGTAGTATGACCGAAAGATGTGTAATGTATCACTACGTATGTCAATATCTTTTTCAAAAATTACCGCCTTCACTCGATTGCCCTGCACAATATCATACAGATTAATAGGTATGTCTATTGAATTGATTTGAAAAAAATTATATATATATATAATTTTAGGAGTTGATTTGAAAATATAGTTAAGATTTGTTTGACACAATATTGTATGGATAAATAGTGATGTGTACTCAATTAATTTTTTTAAATATGATAATAATTTTGTTGTATTACCTCGGGATCTATCAATGTTAGATTTTGATACTTTATTGGCGAATGTTGTGCAGTACGTTTAGGAGACTTGTCTGACACCATCATCTGGATTTTCCAATTCCTTGTACTTGGAGTTATATCATTGATTGATGTGTGGAGAGTCCGCATGTTGAAAGCTATTAGTGCATGAAGGAAAAAAAATTAGTTTGAACAATTCAATTGACATGAAACAATCTGAATAAAATAAAAAGTAAGAAGTTAAGAAAGATACACAATGATAAAAATAATGCATTCAATCAAGAGATAAATTATAATGGAATTAGATTACTCACAAATATTCATGACGCATTTGCCTGTGTTAGTAATTCTCTATAAACAATATTATTTGTTTCAATTTCTTCATAGCCATTGCTTGATACTGGTCTTATAAGAACTTTGATTGAAACATAATTCTTGGCTCTTGACAATGCCACATAGAGTTGTCCATGAGAGAATACAGGTTGAGGCAAGTATACACCAACAAAATCTAATGTTTGCCCTTGTGCCTTATTTATTGTCATCGCAAAACTTAATCTGATTGGAAATTGTGTTCTTTTGAATGGAAAACCGCTAGTCTCATCTATATTTGGCAAAAAAGGAATTCTTGGTATGAAGACTCTTTTCCCACTGTGGTGACCAACTACAATTTCAGCATCAATGACGTTTCGTTCAAAGTTGCGGCAAATAAGGCGTGTTCCATTGCACAAGCCTTCGGAAAGATTCACATTTCTGAGTAACATGATAGGGCTGTTTTTCTTTAATAACAGTTCATGAGGTGGAAGTCCATTTGGTGTCAATGTGTTTAAGAAATCTTCCATAATACCTTGTTCTGATGCATCAACTGTTTCATCAAAGCTATTGTATTTTGTGACTTCACCAGGAAATCTTTGAATAAGTATTGCATTTATTTCATCAACAGAATTGTTCTTTGGTGTCAAGATTGCTCGATTGGTCATTTCGAATAAGTTTTCTGAATAACTGTTGATATCCTGGAAGACTGCATCAATCAAATTATCTAAGGACTCAACATCATTTTTGTATGGTATAAGCATTTCATTAGGAATCGTAATCTTATTGTCAATTGTGATAGGCGGTGTTCCATTCCCAACTTGAAGTAAATAATTTGAAAAACTTGAATCGAATCTTGCCCGCATATTTTCACTCAACCTAATCTTACTTAAAGTGGACCACAAGTATGAAGATGCTAAACTGGCGTCAACTTGTTGTTGTCTTGTACTTTTATGAATTACAGGTAAGACTTGGCGAAAATCACCACCAAACACAACAACTTTTCCACCAAATGGCAATCTCAAATCAGTTATATCTCGCAACATTTTATCCAATGCTTCCATACATTCTTTTCTAGACATAGGTGCTTCATCCCATATGATTAATCTTGCAAGACGCAACAATTTGGCAAGAGCACCTTGTTTGCTTACATTACAAGTGCTATTTTTATCAAGATCTAATGGAATTTTGAAGCGCGAATGTGCTGTTCGACCGCCAGGCAATATAGATGCAGCAACACTAGAGGATGCAGTTGCAAGTGCAATTAAATTTTTTGATCTCATTGTAGCGAGGAGTGCTCTGTATAGGAATGTCTTCCATGTTCCACCAGGACCGTCAATAAAAAATGCAGCAGGCTCATTTAGAAGGACTTTTTGTAAAATTAATTCGTATGCATGTTGTTGTTCAAGATTAAGAGTTGTTGAAGCCAAAAGATCTTCCTCCGGTATCAAAACTGAAGATTCATCATTTATTTCCCTCAATTCAATTTCGTTCTCATCAAAAGAAATATCATGTTCAATTAAACGAAACATGTTTATGTCTTTTCCCATTGATTCAAGTATAGAAGAAATGCTTCGTAAGACATTTGTCCTAATATTGACTGATGCTGCACCATTGGTTTGGAAATCACTTGACATATCTTGTTCAAAACATTCCCAAAGTTCTCTAGGATTTGTGGGGTTACAATAGATCAAGATTGTTGCAAATAACCGTCTTAAACTATGTGGTATTTGGTACAAGGAAGCCTCTTTCATACAATCATGTAAACTGGTATCTCTTTCTAACAAACCATGTAATGTAGCTGCTTCACGAAAGGTTGGTGCGATAGTACCATCAACTGTTTTGATATCCTCAAATGACAAAGGACCTCTTATGTGATTTAATAATATTCGTAAGTAGTACATTTCCCCCTCAAATGGACTGGCTGTAACAATTCGGCCGATAACATTTTTTTTCTTTCTTGGAGTCCATTCTTTATATTGTTGGCTCCAAACAAAACTCTCAGGAAACTCTTTATATAACAGCTTTCGAGCATTTTCATTGACTCTATTTGTTGAAAAGAATTCAGTCAACATTGATTTTGCCGAGAAGTCAGATCTCAAAACATTATTCAAGTCTTCATGTGCACGAAAAGCTACTTGGTGTTGATCTTCAAGATGTAGATGTAAACTATAAACTGATGGATACATCTCATTAAGAGTAAACCCATATATTCGCCACATGGCTTCAGGTGGTGCAATCCATCGAGCTAATTGGAATTGTTGGATTTCATCAATCTCTTGGTTGTTTTGTCCGGCAATTAGATTGAAAGCAACACGATCATGACCTTTGTAAATGTATTTGTAAAGATATTTCACTGCTTTGATTGTTGAGCAAATTTCTACATTGATGTGACAATCAAACTTTGCAACGAGATATGGATTATGCGAAACAACCCAACGGTTATCTAAGTCTTTACCTCGAACTCTGGCAGTTACTCCATTATCACGACGTTTGTACTGTGGGAAACAATCGATTCCAACAGTTGTGGTAGATGCAAAGGTTTTTGGATAATGATTCTTACAATTGCCATTTATCTTCATGCACACATTGTTTGGATTCAATACTCCACAAGGGCCATGCATCATATGCCTAATTACTGTTTTGTACAGATGTAGATTTGCATCTCTATCAGGTATTTCTGCTGATACAATTTCATCAAAGGATTCAGGAGCATAGATTTTCCAATCTCTTTGTAGTATGATTAAAAAATGTGCATGTGGAAGTCCTCTCTTCTGATGATCAATCACATATACATATGCTGAAACTTTTCCAAAAACCTCTCTTTTGAACAATTCATCCTTTAGGTCTTCTAATTTAGCTCTAAAGATTCGTGCAATTAAGTCAGGACGATTTTGTGCCTCTTCTTGCGGACCCAATTCATTCAATATTTCTTTCCAACTTGGATTACACGTTATGATCAAAAAGATATCAGGTTTTCCAAAGCGTTGAACTAAAGTCATTGCTTCCATGTATCTTTTGCGCATATCCCTTAGACCTCCAATAAAAGAAGAAGGCAAAATAATGCGCTTACCAACTTTGGAACCACTACTTTCTCCAATTGAAATGCTATCAACTATACCTTGGTACACCTCAGAGCGAATCTCTTGTTGCTTACTACGAAAATAATCCAATCTTGATGTTTCAATTTTGACATACATATCAACAACAAACTGTTGCAATAAACGGCCAGAGAACAACAAAATAGACTGATAATTTTTCCTGATTTGAAGCTTGTAACAATAGTATTCGCGGCATGAGACAACAGGTTCTTTTCTATTTTTTTTCAACACTGCAAGATGATAATGGTAACAAGTTAAAATTTATATGTTTTATTTTGGAACTAAAAATAGAATAAAAAGAATTATTTTGACCTTGTTGTTCCTTTCTAAGCAATTGCTCTGCTGATATTGATTGTTGGGGGTCAATCACTGATCTTGTTACTTGTTGTGGTGGTCTTTCCCCTTTTTTCACTTTTAGTATTCCTTGGTGCCAACCAGTATCACCAAAAGGAAATAGTAATAGATATTGCAGTGGATCATAACACCCAAAATAGTATTGGACTATATGAGTCACACCTGCATGAATGAAGACCACAATATCTCGTCCTCTCAAGCGTTCTGAATCATCATCTTCAATCCAAATTACTGCTACCTGGAAAGCTGAGGGAGTGTTGAAAACACGTTGATCTAAACCAGCATCTGATCTAGTATGGATTTTATGGATTTCCAAGTTGGGCAAATCACCAAGACTTCGGAAGAAAGTTGAGTAAGGATTAATATGAAGAATGGCCATAAGCTGAGCAATAACTGATGGATCCAACATTTCAGTGTCATGAACACGATTCTCTAATTCATGTTCAGTATCATAAAAATAAAGTTGTAGATACGAAGGACGTCCATCCAAAGGAACCAAGTCATTTATATAATGATAAATTTGACCTTGAGCTCGGAATGTATAGATTCCTTGATTCCTTCTGCATAAATCCCTATCAAATTTAACTCCGAATGAGGTAAAAGCAAACTTGTTGTTATATGTGCGCACATACGTACGAAAGCTGACAGATTCAGCTGTGTTACTGGTAAACAAATGGTAAAGTTTTTCTGGAACATCATTTGTGGTTAAAGAGATTGTTCCATCGGCACAACAAAAACCATTTGTCTCATGTTGAAATCTTTTGGCTTCACAATATTTACAAAATGGAACAGGCGGTAACAAAGTTGCCTCAGATGGCACTGTTTGTAGTATTTTCCTAAGCGTAGCCAATCGTTGATGTCGTTTTCCTACGTGAAAGAAACAAATAAAGATCAAAGAAATCAAGCAAACTCTTTAGAGATGCTATGAGTCGAAGAAATGTATCATTGAATGATACTACTTATAACAAAAAAAATCAAAGGGAAAGAAATATCACCAAATTTTATACATCTTTCCTTACCCCGAGAAGCTATTGATATCCTTGTGTCAAAATTGGGCTGGTATTGGAAAAAAAAAAGTCTATTGAATAAAAGTTTGAGAATGTGAATAGGAAATATAAGAAGCTTGATTGTAAACTATAGCTGAGAAGTAAATGATGTACAATAAACCTGCTCAACCGGAAGGTCAGCAACATTCTGCACATTTTTTGTGCATGTACTTGTCGTCCCAGGTGTGAAAGACACTGTGGCATTGTTTAGAAGAAGAGGTTCCGTTGATACACTTGTAACAATGTTAATTTCTTGATAGGAAATTCCACCATTATCAAGATTAGAAGAATATTCTGTTTGTATTATGGAAGATCCGTCATTGGTCCTAATATCACCACGAGAAGTCCGCTGCCTTTTTGTATAACGTGGCAAGACTTCCTCAATATTGTGCATGAATCTAACATCAACTTCAAACATATTTGTTTCATCATGAAGGATTGGTTGGGAGACAGATTGTTCTTCTCGTTGAATAGCATCGTTCACAGAATTTCTTTGTTGAAGATATCTTTCTCTCATTTCTCGTTGTCTACGTTGTTTTTGTTCTAATGAAAGAGTCCTATACCAATTGTTTATTCTAGAATGTTTTCCAGCACCTTCGAAATTGTTACAAATAAGGATTCAAGTTATAAGAATAGAAAGAAGGTAATTGATGATATGTTGATAAATTTGTATTGATCTACTAATGTAGGCTTACCACTCTTCATTTATATGTGCAACGAATTAATTCGTGTTGATAATTGGATAGAATAACCTAAAACCAGATAGAGCATAATTAATTCATAATAGACAAAATAAGAAATTGCCTTTGAAAGAAAATTAAAAAGAATATAGATTTATCCATTGTAATTTTCATGCTATTCTTTATACAATTTGTAATTATGTATAATGAATCTTGTTCAATTGACAAGAAAAGCTGATGATGATCAATGAATATACATATATCAAATCAAAAGAAAGAAATGATGGTTGATCAACTCTTTACAAAGTTCTACTTCAAAATAAAGATTCATCTAATAAACCATTGCCTTAAAAAAATAAAACATAGCAAACTTCATCAATATTATGAATTAAACAAATTTTAAAAATAAAAGATACCTGAAACGTAATTCTTTTTACGTGATATTAGCTAAATGCGACAATAACACCTGAAAAATATTAACAAAATAAATGACAGTTTTTTTAACTATAGACATTATTAGATTGCACTTGCAAACAAAGAATGGGATCAACAAGTAGTAACAAGCTGAGTTATATAAATTTATCACATTTACATTTGGATAGAAATATTAAACTGACACTCCAAAATTAAGAAAGATTAAAAAGAAAAACCATTAAAGATAACTAAAAACATAATAGATAAGAAAAGTAAATTAATTGTATAGTAAAACATCAAGAGAACAAACCAGTGAGCTCTATTTATCACAAAAAAAATTAAGAAATGTACAAATACAAATAAAAATAATGAAAAGAAGCTGGGAAAATAATTGGGAAAAAATAATGAGTGACAATCACGCAAATAATTTTTCTCGTCTCCTTATCTCTATAGTAAAACATGAAGAGGACAAACCAACGAGCTCTATTTATCACGAAAAAAATTAATAAATGTACAAATACAAATAAAAATAATGAAAAGAAGCTGGGAAAATAATTGGGAAAAAATAATGAGAGTGTCGATCACGCAAATAATTTTTTCCGTCTCCTTGTCTCTATAGTAAATCAACTTTTTATAGTTCCATTTATTAGTAGAAATGTAATAAATGCAGAAATAAAAATAATGACCCTAATTACTTTTTATTGATTAGCTCCATTTATCACAAAAAGATTAACAAGTACACAAATAAAAAAGAATAAGACTGAGCTAGAAAAGAAAAAAAATGAGAATAAACATCAAGAGAACAAACCAGTGAGGTCTATTTATCACAAAAAAAAATTAATAAATGCACAAATACAAATAAAAATATTTATTAGTAGAAAGTTAATAAATGCAGAAATAAAAATAATGACTCTAATTACTTTTTATTGATTAGCTCCATTTATCACAAAAAGATTAACAAGTACACAAATAAAAAAGAATAAGACTAAGCTAGAAAAGAGAAAAAATGAGAATGAACATCAAGAGAACAAACCAGCGAGCTCTCTATTTATCACAAAAAAAATTAATACATTCACAAATGCAAATAAAAATAATGAAAAGAAGCAGGGAAAATAATTGGAAAAAAATAATGAGAGTGACCACCATGCAAACATACCAGGAGAAATGAAATCAACTACGGCAACAAACCAGCGAGCTCTCTATTTATCACAAAGAAAATTAATAAATGCATAAATACAAATAAAAATAATGAAAAGAAAGCTAGAAAATAATTGGAAAAAAATAATGACAGTGACGATCACGCAAACATACCAGGAGAAATGAAATCAACTACGGCAACAGAAAGTTTTTTTTTGTTCTTCTTCGTCTCACACTGGAACGGATAATCAGAAAGGAAAAAGAGTGTCTTCCATCGCCCTTATCAAGAACCCAAAACATCTTTTCATCCGATAACGTCACACCATAAAACAGTAGATACAACCAGACGAACGAAACTGAAGTAAGAAAAATCAAAATTATTATAACGAAATGAACTAAACGGGTCCGAAAACAGAGTGATATTATAACGAAATGAACTAAACGGATCCGAAAACAGAGTGATATTTCGTAAGGGACGAGAAGAGTATTGCGCACAATCTGAAGTAGATTTTATTACGTAAGAAGGCATAAACCAACGTACAAAAGCACAAATCATGAAAAAAATAAAACGCACCGTATCCACTTACCTAAAACGCTGCGTTTCGCCAGCTTCAGACAAAGCAAAGGGGCGCAGAGTCTAATGACCACGCCACCTTCAGACGAAGCAAAGGGTCGCAGAGTCAAAAAACCATGCCACCTTCAAGCATGCAAAGGGGCGCAGAGTCAAACGACCACGCCACCTTCAAGCATGCAAAGGGGCGCAGAGTCAAAAGACCACGCCACCTTCAACCGCAGCAAAGGGGCACAGAGTCAAACGACCACGCCACCTTCAGACAAAGCAAAGGGGCGCAGAGTCTAATGACCACGCCACCTTCAGACGAAGCAAAGGGGCGCAGAGTCAAACGACCACGCCACCTTCAGACAAAGCAAAGGGGCGCAGAATCAAACGACCACGCCACCTTCAACCACAGCAAAGGGGCGCAGAGTCTAATGACCACGCCACCTTCAGACAAAGCAAAGGGGCGCAGAGTCTAATGACCACGCCACCTTCAGACGAAGCAAAGGGGCGCAGAGTCAAATGACCACGCCACGTTCAAACACAGCAAAGGGGCCCAACAGCCTAAGGGCCCAATTCTGTAGAATCCAGAAAATATATCAAACCCGTCGCCACCTTTATCGAGATTTCAAGCAGATACGGAATATCAACGAACTCGAAAAGATATATCATGCAGATACGCAATCACGATGATTACGGAATGCGTTACAAGGGATATGTATCGCCCCAGAGGCTTATAAATAGACCAGGTAAACCTCAACTATGTACATTAAGAATTATTCTTGTAAATACGTGATTACTGACTTGAGCGTCGGAGCTATCCCGGGTGGAAAGCCACCACCTTCCCTTAATTCTTCTTGCAGGTAACGGGAGCAAGAGGCCGGCAAAACACGTCCTCAACACTGGCCGTGCGTGGGTCTGTGGATTTCGGGGATGATTTCGGGGATGAAATCGAGCTGCGCAACCTTGTGGGTTTGTGGGTTTCGTGGGTCTCATTGTGGGTCTCATAGGTCGCGTGGGTCTCATGGGTCGCGTGGGTCTGTGATCATCTGTCCAGGTGTTTTGGCCGTGTGTTAGCTTAGGGGTAAATCGAGCTGGGTTCTGGTTTCGTGGGTCTCGTGGCCGTGTGTTAGCTTTGTGGGTCTCATGGCTGAAATTTTCGTCGGGCACGAAATTTTCGTGGCCGTGAATTCTGAGTTTGGCCGGGCATGAAATGGAGATTCTGAGAAGTGGGTAAGTTGGGTTCTGGGTATGGCCGGGCATCGTGGGTTTTGGGTTTCGTGGGTCTCGTGGCCGTGTGTTAGTTCAGGGGTAATTTTGGATTATAGATGTTAAACAAAATTAACACGGTTTATTACTGTTTAAATTGAGATAGGCGCTTTTTAGGTATAAAGATATATGTATTTGAGTTGGGTTTAAGTGTAATTATTTAAGGTGCTTTGGACCTTTATTAGCCCAGCCCGTGTCTATGAACCCAGCCCCTTTATTAGCTTGAAAAGGCGCCGTTTAGCCACCCTTAAGTGATTTTCGATTCTTCTTCCCCCAGTTGACGCAGCTTTTCATCTTCTTCACTTTTCTTCTTTTTCTTTTTCTCCTTCCTCTGTTTTCGTGCTACACCCGTAAGCTTTAAATCCGAATCTTGGCAGCCTTTCTCCTCATCAATTCATGCACGCATTGAGTCATCAATTACCCAGCACTTAGATGAACATTTCCCCTCTACTTTTCTGTCTGATCTGTGTTGTACGCTCCCAGAAATCCGCTGTAAACAGTGGCTATCCAGCTTCATTTTGCCCTTGTTTACTTCTGAAAAATTAAAGATTCTTTTCTTGGCAGATGGAGTTTTACTTTGGCTCGGTTTTGTGGTGTTTCACGTGAGTTTTTCCTACTCTTTTTTCCGCTTTAAATCATTCGGTTTCATGCCTTTATAAGGTGTTGGCATCCTTTGTAAAAACCACATATGTAGCCCTCCGTTCCTTGAACATCTCTTATGTTCATTTCTTCTTCTCTTCAACTAGAAAATCTCCTTCTCAAAATCCCCTTGTAATCCGAAAATTATAGTGGTATTTGACTGGGTATTTTCTCGCAGTAAAATCATCGCTTTATCTCACTTTCAATACTTTCGGTAAGCTTTTTCTATAGTTTAAGTGGTTAATTTTTTTATGTGTTACTCTTAATTTATTTTCATGGTATGATTTTATTTATGATCTAGTGTTCAGTTTAGTTAGATAATAATCACATTTTAATTATCTACATTAAAATAGTTAATATATTTAGTTTAGAATGATTGAGATTATTAGCTGAGTTGGTTATATATAAATAAATATCTTTTTATTTATGTTAACTGTTTTAACTTACTTGTTAATGTTATTTATTATTTTTATTAATGTCGCTTTATTTATATTTATTTACTTATGATATTTATATACGTGGACACGTTTGGCACGACCTTAGTGGCGAGCTTGTGGGTGGAAGCACGGAGTCACTGTTTGGCATTTTCGGTAACTTCAGAAATTATTGACGAGCGTATTGTAAGTATTTTCCAAATAAACTTCAAGAATTAAATATATTTTGTATCAACAATTGTGTGTTTGGTTGATAATTGAACTTATTGTTTGTTGGATAATTGTTTATGATGATATGCATTGTGTAATTGCACGTTGGTTCATGTGTATAATTGGTGTTTTGAGCTTTTTATGTGAGACATAATTTTAGGGTTATTGAAATAATTTGATTGATCAATTTTGAAAGAGACATACTGTAGGGATGATGGTAAGCATAGATAGTGATTTAGTCCCACATGTGATTCCCGCCGACAGTATTACTAGGCTTATGGATTTTAACAGTTTTGACGGAGTCGTAACGGAGACAGCGATACGTAACGTCTGTTATGATTAGTGATGTGTGGATGTCATATTGGAGACGGCGATACGTAATGCCCAATATGATTAATGTGTGGATGTCATGACAGAGACAACGATACATAACGCCCGTATGACTGGCATGAATATAGGGGTAAGCAGGGATGGTGGTAGAGTCTCGCCTGCGATACCCGTCTATTGTGTTAATTGGTTTTACATGGACCATTTATCTAGGAAAATGGTTGTGGTTTTAATGAATTTACGTGTATCACTTTCGAGAAAAATGATGGATGTTTTTATTAGAGTTTTATCTTGAGCCAAAATGGGATTTTGGCGTGTGTTTATTTTATTTATTTTGAGAAAGATGATTTTGAGCTTCATGCATATGGTATCGTGTTCGTGCGTATTTTTATTGCATGAATATATTTTATATCTTGTAGTTTGTTTGGGTTGTACTTACCTACGATACTATTTTTAGCGTCGTAGATTTTGGATGTAAATGTCGAGGAGGCTAGTCTGAGGAGGCGGCTTCGTTGTTGAAGTTTGGTATATAATTTATTGTCTTGGAAAATGTATTTCCCTTTTTTATAAATATATTTTTATGATTTGTCTTTGAGATGACTGTAATAATTCTCCTATTGGAGAATTTGTGTTAAATTGGTTTGTAAAATAATTCTAAAAATTCTGGTACTTAGATATTGACTTTATTTATCCGCTACTTTTATTTATGCATGTCACGTGTTCACACACTTAACACTTAACGTTGGGAGTGCGTGACCCGTATTGTCAGCATTCTAACGCCTCGATTCTCATGTTTCTATACGTGAGAGTTGTGGGCGTCACATTAGTGGCTCAATGTGCCTCTAGTAAGCAAGACTGATATATTTGATTAGTTAGAGTCAAACAGTTTTGACTCTAACATTTTCAGTGTACTCTTACATCGATGGCTCGATATGCCTCTAAAAGCAAGGCATAGAAACAACATAAATACACAAACATGTTAAGGCATCCCAAACATAATTGGGCCGCATGTTGAAAGTAGTCATATGATAAGAAATTAAATAAATAAACAAGGCGTATTAATAACATAAAAACACACAAACATGTTAAGGCATCTCAAACAGAAACAAAATTCACGTTGAAAGTAGCCATATGGTAAGAAATTAAACAAATAAACAAGGCATATCAACAATAATAACACACAAACATGTTAAGGCATCTCAAACAGAAACAAAATTCACGTTGAAAGTAGCCATATGGTAAGAAATTAAACAAATAAACAAGGCATATCAACAATAATAACACACAAACATGTTAAGGCAGTCGAAACAAAAACAAAAAACATGTTGAAAGTAGCCATATAGTAAATTATAAACTGAAACAACATAAACATCAAAAGTCAGAACAGAAACAACATAAGCACACAATAATGTTAAGGCAACCCAAATAGAAACAAAAAATATACAGCCTACAGGAGTCAGACAAACAGATGAAGAAAAGAAATTAAACAGAGAACACATATTAGCAACATTTTATTTTAAGAAGGCATGTTCTAATTAAATGAGGCAGTCAAATGCTAGCACCAATAGTCCAAGACAGATGGAGAAAAGAAATCATATTTAAATAAAATGAGGCGCAGCCAATTGGAAGCACGAATGCTCCAAGACAAATGGAGATTAGGGTTTGCTATTTAAGGTAGGGATGTCAAAACGTGTTAACGGGTCGTGTTTGTGTCGTGTTAGGGCGTGTACATAATGCTTAAAGGGTTAACACGAACACGACCCGTTAAGGGTTTCGTGTCAAAAACGTCAACTCTAACACAACCCGTTAAGATAACGGGTTGACACGACAGACCCGTTAAGACCTGTTAAGACCTTTGACATTATATGACACGTTATGACACGACACGATACAACATGATTTGACACGTTTCAACCCATAAACCCGTTAGTGACACGTTTGAATTTAACCTAATTGATTTTATACAAATATTAAAACTTAAATAATAGTTATAAAATATAAATAAATAATTATAAATTACAATCTTAAAATTATAATTCAATAAGTAGTACACTATAAAATATCATAAATACACAAATATGATCCACACATTGTAAAATATTAAAATTATAACTCAAATATATTAAATAACAATGAATTAACTCGTTAATGATTTTTTAATAAGTACTTAAATGGAATAGCTAAGTGTTTAAGAGTATAAATCTAATTTTAAATTAGGATTTTTTAAAGTTTAGCTCAATGGTATAAAAGTAAATTCAAATTTCTTAACGTGTCTTAACGGGTCTTAATGGGTTATAACGGGTTTGACCCGTTATGACCCGTTATCAAATCGTGTCTTAACGGGTTGACACGATTTGATCCGAAACCCGTTAAAGCTAAACATTAACCCGCTTTTATCGTGTCGTGTTCTTTTCGTATTAACGTGTCGTGTCACATATTGCCACCCCTAATTTAAGGGCCTAAGGCCAATAACATAAAAAGCAAATTAGAGAACACATCTAAACATATAAACATTGCAAAGAAATTTAAGAAAGCATGTCCCTTTATATTATAACCCTAAACATCAAAACAATAAAACAAAATAAATTATAATCGAAAAGATGATAGGATCAGATAACCCTAAACATCTTTCAATAAATTATCGAGAAAAAAATACGAAAGGATGATAGGATCAGTCATCAGATTATTCAACCAAAACTTGAACAGCAAGGCATTATTAAATAGTTGAAGCAAAAACATAAATAGCAAGTAACTTGAGACAACTCACAAAGGGGTTTGAATGTTACTTCAAATTCAAGCACAAATCTCAAATTTGATATTAGAATTCTCAAATATGTAGACAGTAGACAAGCTCCTCAGATAAATGAAATATAGAACCAAGAAAGAGGTAACTATAAAAGGATATAGCAAAATAAATCTAGGCAAGTTGTAATAGATAAACAAACAATGTAATGCAGATGTAACAGGGGATGATTGTCTGCAGACTACAAGTACTAAATAAAAACAACTTGATTTATAATACTATATTGATTTATAATACTGCAAGTAATAAAATTTTGATTTATAATACTATATTAATAGTTTTCGAAATTAGTTATATAATATAATATAATAATATTATACTATATATGAGTACTATTAATATATAAATATAGAAACTTAATTATACATTTATAAAACTAGTATTAATAATATTAGTAATATATCAAATTATATACATTAGTAGGAAGTTTGGAACCGATAAATAATATTGGTAATATAGTAGTACATTAAGTTTATTATATTTATTAATAAATTATACTATTTTATTAACTACTTAATAAGTTAATATTAATAAACTATTAATTTATAATACTATATTAATCTATATATTTATTAATACACACCAACATATGTTATATCACTATATGTATATAATATAGATTATAATACTAATACTTAAAAGTTATCATATGATAAGTTTTTGAGATTTTTCATATAAGTTATGATACTAATAAAATACTTTTACTAGTATTAATACTTATACTAATAAATTATAAAATTATAAGTTATATACCAATACATAAACTTATATTTTAAATTTATTTTTATTTTTAATACTGATATACCAGTAGTATATTACTCTTTTCTATTCAATTTAAATCCACCGTCCATTCTAAGTCCTATCTACTTAGAAGTCCTATCTACTTAGGAGTCCTATCTAAGTATTACTCCTTTCTATTTTTAATTCTAAATCCACACTCCTAAGTCCTAAGTAGTATATATACTTAGAGTTAAAATGAATATAAAGGAGTAATGATGAAAGGACTAACAATATAAATTATAATACTACTTAGTTTAGTATTGTAGTAGTATTCAATATCACTTAGTATACAATATAGTGATATACTACTACTAGTATGAGCTGATTTATTAATAATAGTATATATTAACACTAAACATTTATGATGTATATTACTAATTTTATAATTTATTATAGTTGATATAATCTTACGAATAAAATAAAACTAGACTTTAGTTAATATGATTAATTAAAGTAGTAAGATTAACTAAAGCAATAAGATTAATAATTAGTGATAAATTATTAATAGTCTATAGTATTATAAATTTTAATTATATAATTTGATTATAATATTATAATTATATTATAAATTTATATTTTATAGTCTATAGTATTAGTATTTGGCTCTATAAATTATAATACTATTAGTAAATCGTCATCTTTTTTTCATATATTAGTATATTAATATCTGTAAATATTATGCTAATAAAGTACAGATCTATGGTATACACTACTATATATTAGTAAATAATAATAGCCTACTAGACTAATTATATTACATTGTTTATAACACCCCGCTCCCGAATATAATATTTTAAAAATATTTTAAGGACTTAATATGCTACTAAAATTTTTCTTTACAAAACGCACCAAATGCGAACGTTTTATAATAAATTAAACGATCTTTGTAAAAATTAAAGAGACTCAACGAAGCATTTAATAAAAATGTTACACAGAAATAGAGCTCGGCAGGGGATTTAAGAGCATGAAGGGAAGATAATTTACTGAGCAAGGGCATTAAAGGAAAATCGAAACTAAACATAAAAAGGAAGTCATTTGATTATTTGAAGACCCAAAACACAAAAGAGAAGAACAGGGCTCGTGTTTGATGCTTACCAAGAGAGGGCTTTGCGACACCGACTCTATGGGCTGTTTGGCAGTTTCAGGGTGCTCGGAAGAGTGACCAGAGTTTTCTGACACCTCAGGTGGTGCTCCGACGAGATGGCTATCGGTGGGTTGTGGGTTTCAAGTGGCGCACGTAGAGGAAAAGCTCCTCTGTTTCTTTTTTTTTGTTTTTGGTGGTTGTTTAAGGTTGTTGGGCACAACCATTACGGCATGAAGTTTGGTTCATAGGGTCGCTGAAGTGGTCCGACAAGGTTGGAAATACTGGGCTAAGCTCAGGGTTTGGTTGCAAAAACAGAGACTTTTATTTACTGGTTTGCCAAGAGGTGATGCTCTATTTCGTGTGGAGCAAAACAGGGGACTACTATAACTGCATGCAACGTTTTCGATGATTCAACAGGGAGCTTGATTGTGGGCTATGGGTGGAAGAAGGTTGCTTTGAGGGGGAGGCTACAACGTAGGGTGGCTTGGCTTTGGAGTGGCGAGGCTTCAGGGCGAGTTTGGTGATTGTCGTGGCCTTGGGTGCGGAAAAATTGGGTTGTAGCTAGGTGAAGGCTGCGGCTGGTTGAGGTTCGGTTTTGATTCATGCAGAGAAATTAAAAGCAGGAAATATATATAGGTGAAGGGAGGGGAGTTTACGTGATAAAATAGGAGACTAAGGTTTGTTTTCAAAGAGGAGATCGTGCAACAACAAAAAATTTAAAGTATGGCTCATATAGAAAAGTAAACAGAGAGGATAAGAGTTTGAGTTCGAAGCGTGAATGTGCAGACTAAATTTAAAATTGAAGATCAATTCAAACAAAGATGTATAATGATTATCAAAGGATAAATCCAAATATGAAGTGGTTCAAATGAAATAACAATAGCTAATGAAAATAATAATAATAATAATTAATAAATAATAAATAATTTTTTTTTTTTAAATCTCAATTTTGGATCGTGATGTTACATTGTATATAGTGCAATTTGTAAATATATAATAGTATATATTATTGGGATTTGTTTCCATGTATTCATCAATCATCACAAAGTATAGAACTTCTATACCTCTATTACACTATGAGATAATATTATAATTTATCAGTTCATATATAGTTTGTTATAAATTATGTATTTTTATATAATTATGTCTATATATTGACTTATAAATTTGGATTATATATTATATTATATGTATAAAAATATATACGAGTCGAGTTCACGCATTTATACTAGTTGATCGAGCTTTATATGAGTTTGTTCACGAACATTAAACGAGTCGAGTCGAATTGAGTCAATCGAGTTCTATACTCGTGAATATTTATCGAGTCGGTCAAGTTTTGTACGAGTTGTATCATTTAATTATCGAGTAGAATTTTGTGTTCACGATCAGCTCATTGAATATACAATTCGAGCCGATTTCAAATTTTATCAAGTCGAATTCGAGCTACCTATCGAGTAACTTGTTTATTTTACAGCCCTATATTGAAAACTCTTCCAGACTCTCTCCTAGACTTTCCCACCGTTCATCCAGGGGAGGAGGGTTGAAGCTCCGGCTCCACCAACCTCCCTCCCTCACTGGCCTTAGTGGCCTTTTTCTCTCACTTTTTCCTTGCTTTTCTGATAATTTTTTTTCTTGTTTTTCGTTAGCTTTGAAATTGGCCGATCTGCTTCTTTTTGGCGATCAAGGTTCGACACCCGCCCTGCCATTACCTTCCCTAGGCGCCGATCCTCAAGGCGGCAGCAGAAGACTGCCATTTCATGCGGCGCGTTTGACTCACACGCGGCTTATGCCGCGCATGACTTTCACGCACCGCCGCATCTGGGAAGCCTTAATGTCGTCACGCATGGCTTTCACGCACCGCTGCATCTGGGAAGCCTTAATGTCGTCACGCATGGCTTCATTGGGCTCAACGTCGTTGGATCTTCCTTCGCTGACCGTCCTCTAGTGTCCAAGTATGGTGCGTGTCCCACACGTGCCGTCACCACTGGAGGTGGCCCCTCGTAAGCAATTCGTCTCAATTTTCGGATGCTTACCTATGTTCCAGCTTTCCCCAACCAAGGATTGAGTGATAGTGGACGTGATAGTTATTCACAGTCAACCTAGACTAACACAGTGCAACACACACACCACCATTGCAGCTTCTAATCGTAGCCTTATAGTCTATCCAACAGAATTCTTTAACTGTCAACAATCGGTCTTCCCTTTTGGAAAATGGGTGGGAGCCATTCGTTTGGCTCTGGTCGCCCTTTTATTTTGTCTTTTATTTTATTCTCTTTTGGAATAAAATTCTTCTATTATTATTTTTAAAGTGAAATTCTTGACAATTTCTTTCTCAATATAAACTAGCAAATAATCTGCAAGAAATTTATTTTCCATTCGAGCACGCAATTTAATTTTTATAAGTTTCATGGTAGAAAATACTCACTCATTTTTTAGGTTTATTGTAAGCAGTCATTGAAAATTTGGATGTCAGATGAAGTGAAAAGTTAGAATGAGGCTACGTAAGTATTTGGATTTGAGGGGGACAAATTCACTAAAAATCTTGGAAGCTTGAATATTGAAGGGCAATTTTAATTATATAAAAAAATTATAATTATTTATATCCTATATATATATATATTTTTTTTTTTAATTTAGATGGGCTACCTTATAACTAGTTCCGCTCCTGACATCAAAGGTTGAATTTATCTAGAGCTACAATACTAAGACACATAGTAAGACAAACTATGTTTACCCTGACCTGCGACTGGCATGGATATACCATCAGTTCACTGCTTCCAACTAACAATGTTACAACACTTCTTATTATACTCCAAATTCGTAGCATTTACAACGACAAATTAGAAACTTTGCGCAAAAAGATTTTTGACTAAGCCCATATATTTATTATGAGATTTTAATATATAACCCTGATAAAATTTATGGATTTAACTCATTTTATAAAACTGATTTAACAAGAGAAGTTTGTACATATTTATAAATATGTCTAAGACTTTATCCATAGGCAATGTGAAATTATATTCTTCAACATCTTCCATCATATGTAGGCCAGTATTTTTCTTGATCCTTGTCACGTGATAATTAGTGTGGACCTCATTCATCTAGTGATAGACTATGATATCTGACTCATTTTAAAAAGTGTTTTAGAAATGACTATCAAGTACAAGAGTTGTTAAGTAATATTACGGAAGTCTCTAAGTTATTTCTTCAATAAACGGTTAATTTAATATACAAATTTATCCACTATCAAAAATAAAATAAAATTATAATCTAAACTTATCTACAGTGGTATTCACAATGAAAACTAATTTAGGGCATTATAAAAATGCCTTGTTTCTTGAGTGAAATGGTGGATTGTCACTAAAAATTATGGCGCTAAGATACATCCACCGAATGCACTAGGAATTAATTAGTGGACATGGCAAAACATGAACTACTCAAAAACTGGACCGCCGAAAACATAAACTAACGGACATGAAGCTGTGCTGCCAGAATAAATTAAAAAAAAAAAAAACAACGGCGGGAATGACACTAGGTAACCGTGAACTACCGAAAAAAGTCGCAGAGGTATAATGAAACTAGAGTTGCAGAGGTAAGCTGCTAAAATGAAACTAGAAACACCGAATAAAACAAAGAAATTACCGCCTAAAAACATAAGTTATTGCAAATATATATAAAAAAAAAAAAAAAAAAAGGAAACCGTTCTAAGCTACCAAACATCAAATATAACTACTGACTGAAATGGAAACCATAACGGCTGAACTAAAATGTGAGCCACTAAAAGAAATGCAGCAAAAACTACCGAACTCAAAAGCTACCAAAGTGAGTTGACTACCACTGCATTGTAATGGAAAAATGGATTGCCGAGTCAAAGCTGGAAGATAAATACTGAAATAGAACCAAATATTATACTAGGCAAAAAACTAATGAGATAAGAAAAAAACAAGATGTCTAAACTGAAAACACAACAGAAACTACGAAAGAAAAACTGAATCCAGCCAAAAGGTCTATGGATCATAAAGAAAATAAGAGCTGAAACTGAAAATAGAAAAAAGAAAAAAATATATATGGACAAGCTCAAGGGGGATTTGTTCACTCTGGTCCACGAAGTCCTTCAGCAAAAACCAGGTTCTTTCTTTCCTTGCCTCTCTTTTTCTTGCTTTGCCGTGAGTCCAACTGGGCATTTCTTTTCACACATTGCTCTGGTTGCATCTGCTGTGTGTTTAAAACCAGTAAATAAAGGACCTACGGTGCTTGGGCTGGAATGAATTGCAATTTGATGTAAAACCGGGAGCTCCATTCTTCAACCCAGCGGACAAACTTTATGTTGCGTGGTCTGCTGCAGCAAGGAAAAAGATCTAAAATGATGCGTTTTGGAGGAGGCCAATAGAGGGACTTCTTTCGGTGCTGAGTTGGGTTGGTGAGGCTTTTTATGTGTTGGACTGAGGTGTGTCGGTGTAGTGGAGAAAATTGATGAGGTTCAGTGAGGTGCTCGGCCGAGAATTGGGCTTGAGGTGGAACATGGTATGAAACTTAATTTGTGGATTGCTAATTGATGCAGGCCGCGTGTGGGGTGAATTCCTTGAAGTGCTTTTCTTGAGTCGGTGCATGCATGGGCTGGGATTTTCTTGAAGTGGCGGCTTGCCAACTGCAAAGAAAATAAATCCCAAGAGTTGTTTACGCGAGGAGAATTTGCGGAGATGAATTCCGTGGGCTACCTACATGTTCGCCAAAAATTATAGCATAAATGAATTTTTTCAAGTAAATGCACAACTACAACTTTAAAAATCATGAAATTAGGATATAATCAATTTAGTTAGACTTGACTTATCAATGCCTAATTCACTTAATTATTAGTAAGAAAAATGTAATTGACTTAAATTAAAATGCAGAATAACGACAATATTATGGCTCAATCACACACCCTACTAGCATTTTGCTAGTCTCTTAGCAAAATAGTGAAATAAAATTGAACAAAATATTGCAATAAGACAATCCTTCACTCGTAAGCATACCAATCAACCACTTAAATTCTCAATCATAGTGATGTTACTTCTCACAAATTCAAATCAATTTAGGCAACTTCAATTGACTACTCATATCTCTTCCATATTGGATTGAGGCAAAACACTCTTGGAGACACACAACTTTTAACTACACCTTCCAAAATATATATATATATATATATATATATTGTGTGCATACCACTGAATATCTTAGAGATTTTCCACTTGAAGATTGACCATCACTGATCCTCACTATTTCAAAACTAAAGGGTCTAGCAGTTTCATGCCAACTCTGTTTAAAAGTTGTTTCTTTAATTATTTATTGACTTCCGACTCCCAAAGTTGGGCAACTATTTCTAGCCTTTTACTCAGGACGGTTCACTTAGTTGCCCTTTTTATTGCATTTTTTTTCTTCTTTTTTTTATCTTTTTTTTTTTATGGTTTCGCATAATGAGGAATCAAACCCAGGGTCGTGCGCCTAACCCACACATTCCCAAGTTTGCCCTTACTACTAATGCGGACCCGTGGTGACTTTTTTTTGGCAGCTCAGTAGTCCTATAGTGTACTTCTCTCTATTCAGATCAAGTGGTAAGTGAGTTGAAATAGCTATGAGGTGTAAAGTGAAAGAATAATTATCTCCTAAAATGTTTTGTCCTTCATCCCATAAAAATCAATTCTGGAGTCAATATCAGCATACTTCCAAACTTAGGAATCAGAGAGCATCCATCACTAGTCATGATTTATCAGTGTCAAAGTTGGGTGCTCATGAAGGAAAAATTGTCTATCGTGCATTAACAAAGTTCAATAAAACTCACTATCAAGCTAAAAAATAAAAATAAAAAAATAAGCACTTTACTCACTCAGCCTAATCTCATGACAACTCAACTCCCTCCAACTGAACAATGCAGTGTCCTCAATGCAACAGAAAAAGAAAAAACAATGTAAGGGAAAAACTAGCAATGCATAAAATTAAACAAAGAAAATAAAATAAAACAACAAAGCAAGAGGAACAATAAAACAAAAAGAAACAACAAACGAGATGGCATTCAAGAATCACTAGGGCTATAGACAAAAAGAACTTCATCACCTGGATCATAAGTGGAAATGAAAGGCTTAAGGCGCTGACCATTAACAGTAAATGGTGTATTGTTCTTAGGATCTTGGATTTCCAATGTCCCATGAGAATGAATTTTGGTGACAACATATGGACTACTCCAATGAGATTTCAGTTTACCAAGAAAAATATGTAAACGAAAATTGTAAAAAAGTACTTCCTAGCCAAGTGTGAAAAATCTTCATACGCTCCTTCACCATTTGAGCATTGTCATAAGCATTGTGACGAGTTTCATCCAACTCATTAATTTGCAACTTTTTCAACCTTGAAGCTTCATCAAGTAACAAGTTAACATGTTTTATGGCCCACAAAGCACGATGCTGGATATCAACAGGTAAATGACAAGCTTTACCATAAACTAATCGATAAAAAGACATTCCTAGATTAGTTTTAAAAGTTGTCCTATAAGCCTACAAAGCATCAAGAAGCTTAACCGATCAGTCTTTCTTATTAGAATTGACAGTTTTCTCCAAAAATGATTTTTATTTATCTATTTGCCAATTCCGTTGCCCATTTGTTTGAGGGTGATAGGGGAGAAACTTGATGTGTGATATCATATTTATTTATGAGTGTAGAAAATTGTTTATTACAATAATAAGAACCTCCATCACTAATGATGACCTTGGGTATGCCAAACCGAGCAAACAAAGATTGTAAAAATTTTAGCACAACATGGTGGTCATTGGTTTCATAAGCAATGGCCTCAACCTACTTTAAAACATAATCCACAGCCAATAAAATATATGTGTTCCCAAAGGAAACCGGAAAAAGTCTCATAAAGTCTATTCCCCAACAATCAAAAATTTCTAAAGTAAGAATGGAGGAAAGATGCGTCATGTTTCTTTTGCTAATGGATCCCAATTTTTTACAAGACTCACATGCTTTGTAAAAGTTATAAGCATCTTTAAACATGGAAGGCCAATAAAAACCGCTTTGTAAAATTTTTGCCACAGTTTTCTTTGCTGAAAAATGACCACCACATGCACCCATATGACAAAATCTCAAAACTGAAGAAAACTCATCATCAGGGATGCATCTTCGAATCAATTGGTCCGAGCAATATTTAAAAAGATATGGTCATCAAAGTAAAAATGTCTTACCTCGAATAGAAATCGATGCCTATCTTGGATGGACCATTCTGAAGGCATTCGATCAGTCATCAAATAGTTGACTATGTCAGCAAACCAGGGAGATCTTCGAACCGCAAAGAGCTGCACATCCGGGAAACTATCATCAAGAGGGAGGCTCGCATTTGAAGTGGAGGCTGATGGCAATCTGGAAAGGTGGTCGGCCACCACATTCTCAACTCCCTTCTTGTCCTTAATGTTGATATTGAACTCTTGAAGTAGTAAAATCTAGCGGATCAAGTGTGACTTTGTGTCTTTCTTAGTCAACAAATACTTCAAAGTAGAATGGTTAGTGAAAATGGTAACAGGAGAACAAAGAATGTAAGCCTGAAATTTATCGAGTGCAAAAACCACTGCAAGCAATTCCTTTTCAGTAGCGGTATAATTTTTCTAGGCATCATTCAAGGTTTTACTGGCATAATAAATCACAGAAGGCAACTTATTCACACGTTGACCCAAAACCGCACCCAAAGCATAGTCCCTTGCATCAGTCATGATTTCAAAGGGAAGGTCCCATTGCGGAGATTGCATAATGGAGGCGATGGTAAGCGATTCTTTAAGGGTATCAAAAGATTTTTGGCACTCATTAGTCTAAACAAATTCAACATCATTTAGTAAAAGAGTGCATAAGGGTTTTACAATAGAACTAAACCCTGGAATAAATCGCCTATAAAAGCCAGTATGGTCAAGGAAAGAACGAATATTTTTAACTGTCCTAGGAATAGGAAGTTTAGATATTAATTCAATTTTTGCCTTGTCGACTTTTATACCTTCCAAAGAAACAATATAACCCAAGACAATATCTTGAGTAACCATAAATTGACATTTCTCCCAATTAAGTAAAAGATTTTTTTCCTCACATCTTTGGAGAATACATGTCAAATTATGTAAACAATTCTCAAAAGATTTTCCAAAAACAGAGAAGTCATCCATGAATATTTCACAAATGTCCTCAATCATGTCGGAAAAAATGTTCATCATGCATCTCTTAAATGTGGCTGGGGCATTACACAACCCAAAAAGTATTCTAGCGAACGCAAAGGTGCCAAAAGGACAGGTGAAGGTAGTCTTGCTGGTCCTCAGGCGCTACTGCAATTTGGTAATAACTAGAAAAACCATCCAAAAAACAATAAAAAGCATTGCCATCCAATCTTTCTAAAATTTGATCCAAAAATGGTAAAGGAAAATGGTCCTTCCTACTGGCTGAATTAAATTTTCTATAATCAATGTACATTATTCAGCCAGTGACCGCTCTAATTGGAACCAACTCATTTTTTTCATTGTTCACAATAGTCAAACCAGATTTTTTTGGAACTACCTGAGTTGGACTTACCCACTTACTATCTGAGATGGGGTAGTTTATGCCCACTACAAGCAATTTAAGCACTTCCTTCTTAACAACTTCCTTCATTGTGGGGTTGAGCCGACGTTAAGCATCTCTAACCGGTCTAGCATCATCCTCCAAGTGGATATGGTGAGTGCAAACAGCAGCATCGATGCCCTTGATGTCGACTATGGTCCACCTTATTGCTCCTCGATGCTTCCTTAAGACCTCAAGTAAATGAGCTTCCTCTTTTTGCTTCAACCTTGAAGAGATCACCATAGGGAAGGTGCCTTCTTCTGGGCCAAGGAATGCATATTTTAAATCTTCAGGAAATGGTTTCAGTTCCAACTGGGGGACTGCTTCCTCTGAAGATTTCAATATGTCTGCTGGTGGTAGAGTCTCAAATTAGGGCTGTCATCTTGCACTTGTGGCTCGTACCTCAAGTGGTGAAGAAAAATCTACAAAACAATCTGACACTTCAAGAAAATTTTCATTAGCATAATCACTATTCTCATCAAGCAAAAATTTAGAATTTTGAAAATTATACTCATCATCAGGAAAGGAAATCAAACCTTCTACAGCATTCAAATCACTTGTGTCGAAATGATTTGGCATTTTGCATACATTAAACACATTAAGCTCAAGTGCCATGTTCCCAAATGAAAGCTTTAAGACGCCACTTCTACAATTAATCAAGGCATTTGATGTAGCTAGGAAAGGTCTTCCAAGGATGACAGGAGCTTGAGAGTTGTTGACACTTAACTGCTACATATCAAAAATCACAAAGTGTACTGGATAATAAAATATGTCGACTTTCACAAGTACGTCTTCCACTACTCCTCTTGGCTTTTTGATTGATCAGTTGACTAACTGGAGCATGAGTGTAGTTGCCTTCAATTCTCCCAAACCAAGATGCTCATAGAGTGAGTATGGCAACAAATTCACACTACTCCCCAAATCCAACAAGACTCTAGCAATTTAGGATTCTCCAATCATGACGGGAATTGTGGGTGAACCCAGGTCTCTATACTTGGGAGGGGTCTCGCGCTGAATTATTGCACTAACTTGTTCCGTCAAGAAGGCCTTTTTCTTCACATTCAACTGCCTCTTCACTGTGCATAATTCTTTCAAGAACTTGGCATATGAGGGAATTTGCTGAATTTCCTCCTAAAGCGGGATGTTGATTTTCACTTACTTGAACACCTCCAGAATCTCCTTTTGTTGTCTTATCTTAGTAACTGGCAATAATCTATAAGGGTATGGTGCTACAGGCACATACTCTTTCTTCAATTCTTCATTTTCCTGACCCAATGGCTCAATCAATTTTTTTTTTGGTTCCCACTTGAATCAATATGTGCCTTAGGTAATTCTAGTACATCTTCCAAAACCTCAGGGAGTTTCTCATATTCACACTCATCTTCCACTAATAACCTTGGTTCAACTTGTTCAAGGATGTCCAGTCGCTCAACTTGCTTACCACTCCTAAGTGTGATCATCGCCTTTACTGGTTTAATGTCTTCATTTTCAACTAAATGTACATGTGATTGCTTGTACACTTGCAAGTTGGGTTGAGTTTGAGCGAAAAATTTACCCTTCTCCAAGGTGTTCAAAGTGGTCATCATCTTACTCAAGGTGCCCCTAATTTCACTGATGGCTTGAGAATTCTAAGTGTTGGTCGCACTTTGGCTTGCTATAAATTGCTGAAAGGTGGCAACCATCTGAGCAATTGTATCATCCAGTGTCTTCTTAGGAGGTTGGAAAGGCTATTGATACTGAGTCATGGGAAATTGCTGAAAATTACTCCGAGAAGGCACAACTGCTTGACTTGATTGGCCATGATCATTTCTCCATGAAAAGTTTTGGGTGGATGCTGGAGTGTATGTATTTGACATTGGTGGATTCTGAGGTCGGCTCACCCAATTTACACTTTAAGGTTGTTCTGCACCACTATCTTGATACATCGGCAAAGCGGAACATTCCAAAGTTTTATGACTTGTGTCAACACACAAGGCACACACCTCTTGAACTTTATTCACTGCTTTTTCTTTTGACAATTCCATGACTTCCAATCTTCTATTGATAGCAGCTAACCGAGCCTGAACATCAACATTATCTTTTATCTCATGTCGTCCGCCACCTCCTATTACTCTCAATGGTTTGCCGCAAATGGCTTTCTATCAACCCTGGTAATCCACTGTTGAGCATTCTCTGCCAAATAATCAAGGAAACTAAGAGCATCCTCAGGTTCTTTATTGAAAAATTCTCCAGTGCACATGGTGTGAACAAACTGCTTCGACTCTGGAGTCAAAGCTATGTAGAAATAATTCACAAGCTGCCACGGCTCAAACCCATGGTGAGGACACATATTGACCAGCTCTTTAAATCTTTCCCATCTTGAATGGAAAGTCTCATATGTTCTCTGCATGAATTGGCTGATCTGTTCTTGCAATGATTGAGTTCTCTATAAAGGAAAAAATTTATGTAAGAATTCTTTTTCCATGTCAGACCAACTAGAAATGGAGTTGGGCCTAAGAGTGTTAAACCACGCATTTGCCTTATCCTTTAGTGAGAAAGGAAAAAGACGTAGCCTAACCATCTCATCAGTGACCGCCCTATGCATGAATGTAATGCAAACAAGCTCAAAATCAGTTAAATGCTGATATGGATTTTCAGACTCCATCCAGGAAATCGAGGTATTACAGACATCATGTCATGCTTGATGTTAAAATTTTGTGCATGCTCAGGCAAGATGATGCAAGATGGTTGTGTGGTTCGTGTAGACTGCAGATAATCCTTAAGTGTCTTAGGAGGTTGTCCAGCCATGTTTTCAAAGAAATGATTTTCAAAATAACTTTCAAAACCCGAGTCAGAACTAGAATCCAACTCAATACTTGGCACGCTACTACTTGAACTAGGATTCATGCGATAAAGCCTTCCTGTGTCGTCCTTGATCCAAGACATCAAACATGAGTGCCATTGAATTGAAATGTTCCCATATACTAGAAAAGAAAAATAAAGTGCAATATAAAAAAAATACCCAAACAATTAAAGTACCACACAAGAAAAGTAAACACCAATGCAACTAAAAGAAAATAAAGAAAGACAACATAAAAGAAAATAAGAGTTAAAGAAAGGAAAGAAAAAAGAAATAATGGAAGAATTTGAATTAAACTTGCCGTTCCCTGGCAACAGCGCCAAAAACTTGACTCGTTCTAAAAAGTGTTTTAGAAATGACTCTCAAGTATAAGAGTTATCAAGTAATATTAGGCAGAGGCGGACCTACATTGCCCCCCCAAAATTTTTTTTAAAAATAATTTATTATATAAATATATAATCTTTTTATATATAATTAAAATTACTCCCTCAAATATTAAAAATAAATAAAAAATGTCTCTCAATACTTAAAAAATTATCATTTATTATTTCTTTGAGAAAAAAGTTATCAAGAATTCTATTTCAGAAATAATAATAGATAAATTTTATTTCATGAAAGATTATCGTTGAGTATGTAAAAGAAAAGCTTAAGTTTATTTATTTATTATTATTATTATTATTATTTTGTAATGGTCTCTATCTAGTAATTTTTTTTTCTTTTTTTCTTAATTCAAAGAAAAAAAGAAAACAAATGAAGAAAAAAAATTTTAATTATTATTTTTTATATAATTACATGCAAAAAATATATATTATTTATATTTACACATATTATATATTTTATCAATTGCCGCCCTCCCTCCAAATATCAAACCCTAGTTTCGCCCCTGATATTAGGGATGTCCCTAAGTCATTTCCTCAAAGAACGGTTAATTTAATATGCAAATTTATCCACTACCAAAAATAAAATAAAATTATAATTTAAACTTATCTACAATAATATTCACAATAAAAACTAATTTTTTGGGCATTATAAAAATGCCTTGTTTCTTGAGTGAAATGGTGGATTGTCACTAAAAATTATGGCGCTAAGATACATCCACCGAATGCACTAGGAATTAATTAATGGACATGGCAAAACATGAACTACTTAAAAACCGGACCATCGAAATCATAAACTAACGGACATGAAGTTGTGCTACCAGAATAAATAAATAAAAAACAACGGGAATGACACAAGGTAACCGTGGACTTCCGACTAAAGTCGCAGAGGTAAAATGAAACTAGTTGCAGCGGTAAGCTGCTAAAATGAAACTAGAAATACCGAATAAAACGAAGAAATTACCGCCTAAACACATAAGTTACTGCAAGTATTAAAAAAAAAGGAAACTGTTCTAAGCTACCAAACATCAAATATAACTGCCGACTGAAATGGAAACCATAACTGCTAAACTAAAATGTGAGCCACTAACAGAAATGCAGCAAAAACTACCGAACTCAAAAGCTACCAAAGTGAGTTGACTACCACTGCATTATAATGGAAAAATGGATTGCCGAGTCAAAGCTGGAAGATAAATACTGAAATAGAACCAAATATTATACTAGGCAAAAAACTAATGAGATAAGAAAAAAACAAGATGTCTAAACTGTAAACACAATAGAAACTACGGAAGAAAAACTGATGTAAAATCGGGAGCTCCATTCTTCAACCCAGCGAACAAACTTTATGTTGCGTGGTCTGCTGCAGCAAGGAAAAAGATCTAAAATGATGCGTTTTGGAGGAGGCCAATAGTGGGACTTCTTTCGGTGCTGACTTGGGTCGGTGAGGCTTTTTATGTGTTGGACTGAGATGAGTCGATGTAGTGGAGAAAATTGATAAGGTTCAGTGAGGTGCTCGGCCGAGAATTGGGCTTGAGGTGGAACGTGGCATGAAACTTAATTTGTGGATTGGTAATTGATGCAGGCTGCGTGTGAGGTGAATTCCTTGAAGTGCTTTTTCTGGAGTCCGTGCATGCATGGGCCGGGATTTGCTTGAAGTGGCTTGCCAAGTACCAAGAAAATAAAGCCCAAGAGTTGTTTACGCGAGTAGAATTTGCGAAGATGAATTCCGTGGGCCACCTACATGTTTGTCAAAAATTTTAGCATAAATGAATTTTTTCAAGTGAACGCACAACTACAACTTTAAAAATCATAAAATTAGGATATAATCAATTTAGTTAGACTTAACTCATCAATGCCTAATTCACTTAATTACTACTAAGAAAAATGTAATTGACTCGAATTAAAGTGGAGAGTAACGACAATATTATAGCTCAATCAATATCATAATGAAATTTATAGACCTCACTCATCTTATAAAATTAATTCAATAAAAGAGATTTGTACATTATTTATAAATATATTTAAGACCTTTTTCATAAGTTATATGAAATTATTCCTTAACTGTAACCACCCCCTCTCAAATATAGTTTTTTTTTTAAATCTTTTAGGGGAGCCAATGTGCTACTAAAAAATTTCTTACAAAAATATATCAGATACGAACGTCTTATAATAAAGAAAACAACTTTTCTAAAATTAAGAGAGTTTACAGAAGAATTTCTTTTTAAAAAGATAATTAAATCACACGTATTTACAAAAAGACTAGTGCTATACAGCTGCCTACACAGCACACCTTAGGTGGAATTTTGATTTTTTTTATTATTTACTAACTGAAAACACACCGTATTGAATTTTTGCAAATATCCTCCAGAAACCCCTCCTCTACGCCATCATTTGAAAGCAACTTGGCCCTATTTCAAATCTTTTTCAACCCAGAAGAAAAAAACTCTCTCTCGCTCCCAACGCTCAAAAACCCCAGGACCTTTTACTAACAGTGCCGCTAGGGGGTGGGAGGTGGGGTAGGCTTGTGCCGCCCCAACTCCCCTTCCCCCCCCACCCTTCTCTCCTCCCTCCTCCCTATTTTCCCTTTTCTTTTTCTCGTTTTCTTCTTGTTTTCTATGCTTTTCTTGTTCGGTTTTGTTTTTCTGCTTTCTCGTCCCTACTTTTTCCCCTTCTGTTTCTTCTTTGCTTTTCTTTTGCTCCATGCGCTTTTGTTTTGATAGGTACACCGTTAGTGGCCCAAGAGTAGCGGCTTTGGGTTTTTCGAATCCATCCACGGTCCAGATTCCCACACGCGCCCCTCCGTTAGCTTCACAATGCACCGATCTCTCAGCATGGATGGACCAGATACACGCAAGCTCCTAACCCGTGGCCTTTTTGCCACATGCCTTCTCAGATGGTGGTTTTTCAGTGACCACATG
Organism: Platycarya longipes; assembly: GCA_036559045.1. Taxonomy (NCBI): domain Eukaryota; kingdom Viridiplantae; phylum Streptophyta; class Magnoliopsida; order Fagales; family Juglandaceae; genus Platycarya; species Platycarya longipes. Next base: position 30,972,564 of record CM071789.1, on the reverse strand, counting down.
CCACCCTCAGCCATTGTGTCCTGTATTTTTCGGTTTCCTCCAAGGTTGAAAATCGGAATTTTGTATTTCGGTTTCCCCATTTGCTTTTACTTTCTGTCATGTAGTTTTGTTTAATAAATAAATAATAAAAAAAAAAAACATTGTCTCTAGGGCCTCTGGTCTGTAGAGTGTTTCTCCCTTGAACTTTGGTTCATAGGGATTTTCTCTTGTTTTTTCATAGCACGGGTTGAGGTTTGTTTGGTTGGGTTGTAAACTCTGACTTAGATTGTAACATGCCGACCCAAAATTTGAAATTTATTATTATTATTATTATTATTATTATTATTATTATTATTTATGTTTTTTGATAAGTTTTAAAATAGTGATTTAAATTATTTTAAAGTCCTATCCTAGCTGTGTTTCATCCCTTAGTTTTGATTTTTTTTTTTTTTTAAAAACAAATCATCCTCATCTTAGAACCAATTATCCTAGTGGAAAACCATCTTTAATTTCAAAAATACCCGAAAGCTTCTCAATACAAACCTCTAGCCAACGAAAAACACTTCAAACCTCTCAAGTATTATCCTATTTGAAAACTAAACAAAACCCACGTTCTGAAATCATCATCATGGCCATTAAATTTCTACCCAACCTCAAGATTTCAAACCAAAAAAGCCACTTTGTTCGAAACCAATCCTAACTCTATCCTTTCAGTTGAAATTCCTCAAATTGAAACAAAACCCAACTCTTATCTCATCATCCGAACTATATCTCCAAACTCAAGTTCAAAACCAACTCAAATTCATAAATTCAAAAACTCCATCACCGTACCAGTTTTGAAACCAAATTCAAGCTTTATCCAATCCTCCTCATCACTCACGTTTTTCTCTTAATCTTCATCTATAAATACATGCATGCACGTCTATTGCATTATGGCCTTTTAGGCATCTATAAATATATGCATGCATGTAGAAACAAACCACCTTGCCGTAGCAGCCAAACCCAGCCAAAAAACACTACACGATCAGCCACCTCCTCTCACGCTGCTTAGAACCGAACCGCCAAAATTATAGGAACAACCCTGTTTTTAGCTACCGAAACAGATGAGTTTCTCCTCCCAACCAAGAGCAATAAATTAAGAGCCCCACGTCGAAACCTCACGGGAACCACCGCCAAAACAACAAAGCAACACCCTTATTTGTCACCCGGGAAACAAAGCATTTTCACCCCAACGTCGTGCCACGGAAACCCACAATCCAAGCACGTTAAGTTTGCCGGGAACCACCCATAAAATGCCTCAAGAGCCAGCGAGAAGCCCAGCAAACCACCTTGGTCCTCCATCGCAGTGGGTCATCCCCTAGACCTCTCGGTAAGCTTTCGCGTAGCCCTCCCCTCTTTCGCACAGCTCCTCTGCTTTTGCACTTGTTTTCCCGAAGCACGTCTTGGCCTTCCCTTTTTATTTCATTTGTGATCAGTTTTCTCAAAAAGGAACCTACTGTTTAAATACCACAGTTATGCCCTCAACTGGTTTCAGCTTATTGCATTAATTGTGTCGGGCTTAGTTTATTTTAAACTAGACTTATGTTTTAATATGAAGTATAGACCCGAAGATTTATTTTCCTTGCAAAGTATTTAAAGTTTTAAGGAATATTTTTGATCTTTTATTAAATTATTAATTTATTTATGATGTCATGTCAATAGAGGGTTACGATACGATTATTTTAGAAAATTTGTGACGTTTAATATCTCGTATAGGTTACGAGCTACAGTGTGAAATCAGGAAACCACACTAAGAGATAAGTAGCATGATCATACTTTTCACGCATGTATGGTAAACGTGTTTTATAAAAATATTATGTATGTATGGCCATCATTTGGAAGCTCCTTTTTATGTACCCAAGTCATGAAAAATTTTAAAAATCCATGCATGATTTTATGAGAAATTTTATGCATTAAAATTATTTATGAAATATCATGATTTTATGCATTAAAGTTATTTATGAAAAATTATGAATTTATGTGAGAGTGTATAAAATTATTTATGAAATATCATGATTTTATGCATTAAAGTTATTTATGAAAAATTATGAATTTATGTGAGAGTGTATTGATCATGAATTCATGTGAGGAACCATCCATCACGACATTATGAAAAGTATGTGATTTCTTTTTAAATCTATGTTATAATAAGTATGCAAGTATGATAAGATATGTAAACGGCCTAGGTATGATATAAAGTCGGTACCTATGTATGAGCATATTGCATTGCCAGGTTGAACATGCTGGTAGTGCACCCAATATGTCTTCCTTATGTATGGATTCCACAACTCACGGCCACGGGCAAAATCAGAATCTTTTTAGATTCGCTAACCCTAACTCACGGGGGTCAACAGTGGGTAACGGTCTATGATGAAATGATATAATATGATGAGATAAGTTCAAATTCATGTCTATGTTTTTATAAAAAAGACTCATGATTTATGAAAGTGTTGAACCCAAAGTTTCAAGTTTCGTGTAATTATAAATCTACACATGGATTTTGATGATAACAAATGAATTCAAAGAATAAAGGAGTCTCAAACTCAAGTTGTCTACACAATAGAATCAAGCACATCAAGGAACCAAGCATGAGCAAGAAGGGAACAAGTTCACATTAAAGTCATAGAGTAATGTTGTAAATCTCTTAAAAATTCAAAATTAGGATTAAGGCTCAAAATTAATATTTTATCATAAAGCATTAAAATACATTTTCCACATGTGCATGAATATTTTGAAAATTAAATTTGAAAATTTTGAAAGATGATTGATTCTTATCTTTCACATGTGCATGACATGATTAAATGTTTGAACTTTGAAAATATTAAGATGATTGATTGTCATCTTTCACATGTGCATGTTTTATTTGAATATTTTCAAAAGTGATGGATGCTTTTCTTGACTTATGCAAAAGGTAGATGTCTTTGTTTGAAAATTTTGAAAAGTAAAGTGTGCTCCTTTTGTCATATGCAAAAAGTAAAATATTAGGTTTGAAATTTTTGAAAAGTAAAGTGTGCTCCTTTTGTCACATGCAAAAAGTAAAAAGATTAGGTTTGAAATTTTTGAAAAGTGAATGATGATGTCTTTGATATGGGAATCTTTTCAAATTTAAAATTGAAGACTCATTTGCCTATAAATAGCTCACTTGAGTTTTGCAAAAATCATAACAAGAGCTTACACATCTATTGTTAAGTTTTGCACCATTCTTTCAAAGCTCTCATTCTCTCTTTTCTAAAGTTTTGAGCCTTAATTCTTGTTCTTGTTGAAAGAGATATAGGTTGCGCTGTATTATTTCTATCTCACTCGTTGAGGAGTGTACTTTGATAGTCTACCCACTATCAACTCTTGTATTTGTAAGAGGGTGCGTATAACCCTTGTGTGTGTAGAAAGTGTTCTACACGGGGAATAGTTAAATCACCAAGTGTGAGGTGATTGGAAGTGTAGAGGGTGTTCTACACGGATTCTTTGGAGCGGTGCTGCTCAAAAGTGTAATAGGTTTCAATTTCCACCTAAAGGAGATTGACTAGTGAATTCGGGATCCTCAAGGGGTAGCTTGTGGCGATGACGTAAGCAGTGGGGCTGAACCTCGTAAAAATACTGAGTTTGCTTTCTCTTACATTACTCTTTATATTTCCTACTGCTTTATATTCTGGTTATATTTTATATTGTATATTTAGTTTATAAGTATTAATTTTTTAATATAACCCAATTCACCCCCCTCTTGTGTTAGTCATCTGGGCAACAGAAAGCTCGGGTGTCAATATTATGAAAAACTCATGTTTTCAACAATTATAAAAAAGACATGTTCGACATTTATGAAAAGATCATGTTCATGTTATTATATATGTACCTATAAGTATGCATGTTTTGAGAGAACCGATGAATATTATTTTTATCGTATGATGTGTTACTTATTGAGTATTCGACTAATTTTATTTTTATTTCTATGTTTCCTTTTAAAAATCATCACAGGTGATGAGGATACACAGCTGGCAAGATTTGACTCAGAGAGCCGATGTAGAGGCTTAGACAAAGTACTAGTTTTATTTTGTAGTTTCCAATGAATAAAATATTTTTTGTAAATACATGTGATATCAACATTTTATTTTAAGCGAATTCTTCTGCTAACTCTTTTTAGTTTTATAAAAAATGTTTTGTTTATTTAAAAAAACGTTCATATCTAGTACGTTTTTATAAAGAAAAATTTTAGTAACACACTGGCTTCCTAAAATATTTTTAAAGTGCTATATTAGAAAGCGGGGTGTTACATAGATAGAGTTGGGTTATCTTCTCAGATCATCGATCTAGAAAGGGTTGTAGCCCAGGATTAGATAATGTCAATCACTTTTAGTGATTAAGAAGTTACATATCTTCGCTTGATTAGCTTATAATATTTATTTTAAATCTAATTGTAATCCTCGTTTACTAATGAATGCAGTTTACTTTCTTTTCAAAAAAAAAAAAATCTTCTCCAACTCCCTCTTTCGGCAAATCGGCGCACGTCAGCCCCCTTTGGCAGTGTGGTCCACTGTGCCATCCTCCGTGTTTGCTCTGAACTACTGACGATAGCTTCCTCACCGCCGATGAATTGTTTAGAACATTGACTTTTTTCATGATCTGTACAAGATCTACCCATTTTGTAGCCCAACCTTTGTATCTCTCAAGGTAATCTCTTTTCCTTTGCTTTTGCCCCAAATATTTGTTCTTTTATGAAAATTGTGCCCCCAAAATTAAGCTCTCTTTCAATGGCTTCCACTGTGTTTGTAATGGTCCTCAATGGGTAAAGCCGAGATCATCGGGCGTGCTGTAAAATGTCTATGTTTTGACTCTTTTGAGTCCCGACGAACAAAAGGAAATTATTGCTATTGAAATGGAATGGACCACTATTACACTCGTTGGCCACGTTTCAAAAAAAAACAAGAAAAAAAAAAGAGTTTTGAAAATGGAATAATAATTGAAATTATTTCGCTACTTGCATATTTTTTTTTTATAGTTACATGATGATGCCATTCTGCCACCGACCTTTCCCTGATTTGTCTATTTCTCCATCCTATTTTTAATTTCACATTTTTTTTTTCTCAAAGATATGGAGCACCCAGATCATAGATTCAAAAAAAGACAAGAAAATAAAAAAGTTTTGAAAATGGAATAATAATTGAAGTTTTTTTGCTACTTGCATATTTGTTGATATTGTTAGTTTGTGTGACGATGTGTTATTTTGGAACATTAGGATGGCTAGTTATTCTTTTAGGGTGGGATGAAAACAGTGAATTAAATGGAAGGAGTGAAATGAGTGGAATGAACTATGTTGAGTGTAGCTAATCTCAATGAAAGAAGAAATAGGTACCTAATTTTATTGGTTTTTATTGTTTATATTCCTTTCTAATGTACGTCTATTTTTTTGTTAGATTTTAGACTTGTAGAAAAATATTTGATTACGAATCACAATTGCACGATCTCCCTAAATCTCACTTTAACACCGCCATACAACTGATGCCATTAGGCAATGAGGAGGTGTGAGAGTTTGCTTATTCGTTTCTCCTATAAAAAAGATGTATTTCATTTTGTGTGTGATGTATTGAATATTATTTGTGTTGTTTCAGGTGTGTGACCATATTGATGCAATGTAATATCATGGGGATAGTTGCCTATTTCATGCAATGTATGGAGATTTTTACTTATTAGTTTTTTGGCCAATGTTAACAGTGTAAAGTTATGTATGAATTTTTTGTATTTTGGCTTGTGGAGACAAAAACATTGGAGATGTATAGATATTGATTCAAAATTAGGAAGTGGGAGTACTTGTTGTAATGCTTACCCTGTGTATGTATGAAATCAATCATAGTTCAATGTTGTGGGAGTGCTTGTTGTATGTGTATGTGTGGATGGTTTTGTGTCCAACGTTGTTGGAGACGCTGTTGTGCAACTTGTGTAGTTTATGTATTTCCACTGTATAAGAAGATTAGAAATAATGTATATGAACTTAATTTCAGAGAATCTCTTTGTTTATTTATAAAAATAATTAATACACAATTTCTGGTGGGATTTGGCCTGTGAGATTGGCTATGTTTCTTCAGGGAAGAAGCTCTGCATCATCGTTCCTCTTACCAGTAAACCAAAAAGCATTTTTAAGTGTTTAGTCATTTCATTCCACATTATTCTTCCTGGCTATTAATAAACCATAAAAAAACATTTACGGACAAGATTGACTATAATCTGCAACTTAATAAAGCTACCAATATAAAATTTCTTCAACAATACAATGACTTGCTGCAGAAGGGATAAACATTGCCCTAGTTTCCTTTCATTGAAGCAAAAATGGTTTACAGTGATGAGATTGATTGCTTGATGCTTGAGCTTCAATATTTTGGCCTGCTTCTTCGAGAGACAAAACCTCCTGGCATGAGGGATGCTAGCTTTGCAACATTCTCTTGATGAATGTGCGAAGGCAACTTTTCTTTTTATTCAGAAGCATTATTCATCATCGTTGTTAGCTTCTCGTGTTTCCTGCAAAATAAACAAAAATTTAACCGTCAGAGAGCTGAAACAGGAAGGGAATTTCTTTTCTTGCTTGGCTTGCAACCATAACAAATGCAAGGATCCAAAAATTAATATGGAGCCAAGCCAGGTCAAAGTATCTGTATCTTAGGGAATGAACGATGAACAATTTTCATAGCCTATAAGTGGACAACAGATACCATTGTTGAACAAAATATATCATCTGCATTTAAAACATTGATGCACATGTGAACAGATCACAAAAAGCTTCAACAGAAGGGAATATGCAATACAAAGTGGGGGCAAAATATAAAAAATATCATCGTCCATGGGCCAGGCACCACATGCATGATTCAAAACTATATGGGAAAGAATGAAATAAATAAATAAATCTATAACTGATGGGCACAAGAAAAATTCAAAAATTCATGCAAAAATCAACATAAACAACCTCCATATGAAAATTATATCCAATCATAGACTCCAATCACTCCCTGCCAATAAAAAAACAGTATACCATAGTGTGAATATTAAGTGTCAATTATTTACATTTATTATATTTACTCTCTAATCAAATTTGTGTATGCAGCAAATAAGACCTACAACAGATAATACGGTGCCGTTTTACTCAAGTCCAATGAGGGAAGCTTTGTTTGGGCACGTGATATGGGCTATGCTGAGAAGGCTTAATTTCAAGCTTAATCTCAACCACTGGATTTACACGTGTCGACATCTGTTGGTTGTATATAAATATATACTTAACCTGCTTAGGGTAACAGAGAGAGTTAATTGTATTCTGCCAAATTGAGAGCCTTCGATAGACAGAGAGAGATTGAGAGCTAGGGTTTTAATCGAGTGAGAGAGAAAGCCATTTTCATGGCTTGTTTTAGATCGATTCTGGTTTGATCTTGTAAGAGAAACGTTGCCTTTGGAAGATTGATCAATAAAATGATCTCTAAGGCTGTTCCTGCCGTGGATGTAGGCCATTAGGGCCGAACCACGTAATATCGTGTGTTCTTCTGATCCTTTTATTTTTCTTCTGTTTCTTGTTGATTTACTTGTTTATCTTGCTATTCTTATTTCTGTATTTTATTCTTCTTTAATTCTTTAACCGGATCTTGCTATTTGCTCTGAGAGTAAACGAAGACTCAAGGTGCAATCATAACAATTGGTATCAAAAGCGTAGGTTTGATGGGGACCACTAGATTCAATGTAGAGAAATTCACAGGAGAAAACGACTTTGGGTTATGGAGAATAAAGATGAGAGCCCTGTTAGTCCAGCAGGGCTTACAGGATGCTCTCACCTGTGAGAAAAAGGGCTCTTCCTCGAAAGAGGAAGGGAAGGTGGAAGTCCAAAGGAACATCCTCCAAAAGGCCCATAGTGTTCTGATACTGTCTTTAGGGGATAAAGTATTGAGAGAAGTCGCAACTGTGGAGACTGCGGCTGGCATCTGGTTAAGAATGGAACACCTTTATTTGACAAAGTCCTTAGCAAATAGGCTCTATAAGAAAACTAGGTTATACACCTTCAAGATGACTCCTGGTACCTCGATAGGAGAAAATCTGGACACTTTTAACAAAATAATATTAGACATGAATAATATAGATATTAAGGTGGAGAATGAGGATCAGGCAATCATCTTGCTGAGTTCCTTGGACTCCTCATACCAGAACCTTAAGGAGACTATGATGTATGGTATGGATACTTTATCCCTAGATGAAGTGCAGGCTGTACTTCATGCTAGGGAATTACAGAACCAAGAAGATACCAAACAAGAACATGGTGAGGGCTTGTCAGTTAGGGGAAGACCAGAAAAGAGAAGCAAGAAAGGAAAATCAGAGAATAAGAAATGATGGTCTAAGTCTAAAGTAAAATACTTGAAATGTTTTCTATGTCACAAAAAAGGACACTTCAAGAAGGACTGTCTTAACAAGAAAACACAAACAGGGAATAAAACCAAAGAGGAGGGGGATGTGGCTATGGTGTTAGATGGGTCTGACAGTGCTGAGGTACTGAATGTATCTTAGGTGGATTCTAGAAAGGAGTGGATCCTAGATTCTGGATGCTCTTTCCATATGTGTCCAAATAGAGGCTGGTTTGAAACCTTTTCTGATCTGGATGGTGGACATGTAATTCTAGGGAATAATAAATCTTGTAAAATTCTGGAAATTGGGAGCATAAGACTAACTCTTCATGATGGGATGGAGAGACTCTTGAGGGAGGTCAGGTATATACCTGACCTAAAGAGGAATCTGATTTCTCTTGGTATGCTTGATGTGTCAGGCTACTCTTTTAAGTCAGAGGCAGGAGTCCTTAGGGTTACCAAAGGTTCACTTACAATCATGAAAGGAGTAATAAAGAATGGCCTGTATACCTTAGTTGGAAAAAACTACTGTTGGGGAAGCATCCCCTATACAGAATGAAACAGAGAACAAAACTGTGATGTGGCACAGGAGACTAGGACATGTTAGTCAAAGAGGACTTTTAGAATTACACAAACAAGGCTTACTGACAGATGTAGGTCTGGATAACTTACCTTTCTGTGAAGACTGTGTTTATGGAAAGGCTAAAAGGGTTAGTTTTAAAAGGGCAACTCATACAACTGCACAGACACTAGACTATGTACATTCTGACCTTTAGGGACCCTCTAAAGTAGCTTTCCATGGTGGAGGGAATTACTTCCTCTCTATCATTGATGACTACTCTAGAAAGGTATGGGTTTACATCCTTAAGCATAAAAGTGACACCTTTGGAAAGTTTAAGGAATGGAAATCCTTAGTAGAGAATCAGGTAGGTAGAAAACTGAAAACTCTTAGGACTGACAATGGGTTAGAGTTTCTGTCAACTGAGTTTAATAACTTCTGTAAGGAGGAAGGAATCTTGAGACATAAAACTGTGAGGGAAACCCCTCAACAAAATGGCTTAGCTGAGAGAATGAATAGAACCATTTTAGAGAGGGTAAGATGCATGCTGTCAAATGCAGGGCTACCTAAATCTTTCTAGGCAGAAGTTGTTAACACAGCTGCCCATTTAATAAATAGGTGTCCATCTTCAACTATAAACTTTAAAACAGCACAAGAACTTTGGACTGGGAAACCACCTAGGTATGATCACTTTATAATCATTGGGTGTACTGCCTATGCACACTTAAAGACTGATAAACTAAATCCCAGGACACTTAAGTGCATCTTTGTGGGTTACCCTGAAGGGGTTAAAGGGTATAAACTGTGGGTGGATGAACCTGGGAGGCAAAAGTGTATTATCAGCAAGGATGTAGTTTTCAATGAATTCCAAATGACTCGGATACAGAAGGAAGGGACAGAACACATACCCTGTAGTACTAAGGGGGAGGTACAAGTTGAGGTGGAGGATGGAAACACCTCAACAGAACCTAGGACTGGCCAAATCAGTAGCTCTGAGGACATTATATCAGATGTCACAGGTCAAACAGGTTCTGACTCTTACATTTTGGTAAGAGACAGGAAGAAAAGAACAATAAAACCACCTCTTAGGTATGGTCAAGCTGAGCTTACAGCTTTTGCATTAACCATTGCTGATGAGGTTGTGTATCAAGAACCAAGGACCTATAAAGAGGCCATAGCTAGCAAGAATGTCACCAAGTGGACACTTGTTATGCAGGAAGAGATGGAGTCCCTTAATAAAAATAAAACTTAGATTCTTGTTACAAAACCAGAGAGGGTTAAGTTGGTGGGATCCAAGTGGATCTTTAAAAGAAAATAAGGCATACCAGGGGTGGAAGGTACTAGGTTTAAGGCAAGACTAGTGGCAAAGGACTTCACTCAAAGAGAAGGAATAGATTACAATGAAATATTCTCTCCTGTAGTTAAGCACAGTTCCATTAGACTGCTTCTATCTTTCACAGCATTTCAGGATCTACACTTAGAACAATTAGATGTAAAAACTGCCTTTTTGCATGGAGAATTAGAAGAGACTATTTACATTCACCCCCCTGAAGGGTTCTCAAAAAACATTAACTCAAACCAAGTATGCTTGCTTAAAAAATCTTTATATGGATTAAAACAGTCTCCTAGACAATGGTATAAAAGATTTGATACATGCATACTTGAAAATGATTTTAAAATGAGCTGTTATGACAGCTGTATTTACTATAAGGATGTTAATGGTATAATAATATATCTTCTGCTGTATGTAGATGATATGTTAGTTGCTTGTAAAGATTCCATTCTGACTAAGAAGATTAAGTGTATTTTAAAATCTGAATTTGAGATGAAAGACCTAGGACCTACAAGCAGAATATTAGGGATGGATATTACAAGGGACAGGATAGAGAGATATCTGTATTTATCCCAGAAAAATTATATCTCTAAATTTCTCAAATGTTTTGGTATGAACCAAGTTAAGCCTGTCAGTACACCTCTAGGTCAGCATGTGAAATTGTCCATAAATCAGGCCCCTGAAACAGAAACAGAAATAGAGTTTATGAAACAAATTCCCTATGCTAGCATGGTGGGAAGTATAATGTATGCAATGGTATGCACTAGACCAGACCTCACTCATGCTGTTAGTGTAGTCAACAGGTTTATGAGCAATCCCGGTAAGGCACACTGGCATGCCATTAAATGGCTATTAAGATACATTTCTGGAACCACTAATCTGGATCTGGTATATGGGAAAAATGTTAGGGAAGGATGTGAGTTAGAAGGCTTTGTAGATACAGACTATGCTGGTAATGTAGATACCAGGAAATCCCTAACAATTATTTACATTTATTATATTTACTCTCTAATCAAATCTTTGTATGCAGCAAATAAGACCTACAACAAATGATACGGTGCCGTTTTACTCAAGTCCAATGAGGGAAGCTTTGTCTGAGCACGTGTTATAGGCTATGCTGAGAAGGCTTAATCTCAACCACTAGATTTACACGTGTCGACATCTGTTGGTTGTATATAAATATATACTTAACCTGCTTAGGGTAATGGAGAGAGTTAATTGTATTCTGCCGACTTGAGAGCCTTCGATAGACAGAGAGAGATTGAGAGCTAGGGTTTTAATCAAGTGAGAGAGAAAGCCATTTTCATGGCTTGTTTAAGATCGATTATGGTTTGATCTTGTAAGAGAAACATTGCCTTTGGAAGATTGATCAATAAAATGATCTCTAAGGCTGTTCCTGCCGTGGATGTAGGCCATTAGGGCCGAACCACGTAATATCGTGTGTTCTTCTGATCCTTTTATTTTTCTTCTATTTTTTGTTGATTTACTTATTTATCTTGCTGTTCTTATTTATATATTTTATTCTTCTTTAATTCTTTAACCAGATCTTGCTATTTGCTCTGAGTGTAAACGAAGACTCAGGATGCAATCATAACACATAGAAACTAGTTTACCCATCACTTTACTGGGTATTGAAGGTAAGAATGTTGTAGGGCACCAGGTGTTTGAGAAATGTCCACCTGAAAATGACAATAAATGAAAGGAATTTTGCTTTTCTATATTTCCTCGGTATATAGAAAACTACAATATATAGGCCTTCTAGCCATAACAAAATTCACATGATTTCATTGGGGAACTAAAAACCGAAATCTACAATCTAGACTTTTCTTTGAGTGGTAATGACTCAAGGCAGGTGATGCTACTGCCTTAATATTGGGGGAACCAAAAACTAGGTTTCGATCAAAAACTCACCATGGTGTGGCCACAGATTTGGATGACAGCATAGTCTCTCTTCGACATCGACTTGAGTTTGCAAAGGAAGACTTTGCCCAAGAATCATAAAGCGGAGCTTGAAAGAAAGTGAGGGAGAGAGAATATGAGAAAGAGAGGAACACGAGAGAGAGGGGCATGAAGAGATGAAGGGTTTCAGTAGATGAAATCGGACAAGAGGATAGGAAGACTGTTGTTTCAGACTTTCAATGGAGGAAATCGAAATCGGGCTTGACGGTTTCATCCAAAACTAAGAACCGTGATGTGGCACCCAGACCGAATTCGCCACATCACGTGTGCGGTGTAAGAAATTTAAACAGACTGTCGAATAGAATTATTTTTATAAAAAAATATTTTATTTATTATAAATTATAAAAAATAAAACTAATATACTGTTTAGGCATCTGCATTATCTTCTTGAATCAAATTTTGTCAGCTATGCATCCTTAATATCTGTGATGATTTTTAAAAAAAAAATAAAAAGATAAAAATAAAAATAAAATGAATCGAATACTCAATAAGCAACACATTATATGATAAAAATAATAATAATCAGTTTTCATGCATACTCATAGATACATACATAATAATGTGAACATGATCTTTTTATAAATGCTGAATATGAGTTTTTTTTATTAAATATCGAAACATGAGTTTTTCAAAAATGCATACGTAAAAACATGAATATAAATATGAACTTAAACTTATCTTACTTATTATATCATATTATATCATAGACCGTTATCCACTGTTAACTCTCGTGAGTTAGAGTTAGTGAATCTAAAAAGATTTCGATTCTGCCAGTGGCCACGGGTTGTAAAATCCATATATAAGGAAGATATACTGGGTGCACCACCAACATGTATAACCTGGCAATGCAATATGCCCATACATAGGTACTGATTTCATATTATACATAGGCTGCTTACATATCTTATCATACTTACATACTTATCATATCATAAATTTCAAAAGAAATCTCATACTTTCATGTCGTGATGCATACTCCTCACATGAATTCATGATCTTTTATAAATAATTTTATGCTCTCACATAAAATTATGATTTTTTATAAATAAATTTAATGCATAAAATCATGATGTTCCTAAATATCTTAATGCATAAACTTTTTCATAAATCATGCATAACTTTTCCTAATTTCTCATGATTTGGGTACATAAAAATGGATTTCCAAATGATGGCCATACATACATAATATTTTTATAAAAACATGTTTACCGTACATGTGTAAAAAGTATGATCATGCTACTTACCTCTTAGCGTTGCTTCCTGATTTTCATATCGTAACTCGTAACCTATACGAGGCACTAATCGTCATAATTTACTAGATAAACATGTCGTAGCGTTTCTAATTATTTAAAATCATAAATAAAAATAATTAAAATAGACTAAAATACTTTTTAAAAAAATATGTTTTAAAACCATTTAGAAATAATAGGAAGGTCTAAAATAGTTTGCTAAAATTTTTAATGAACCGGCCCATCAATTTTATTTAAAAGATAAAGCCCAATTAAAATTACTAAATCTATTTTAAAAACAAGAATGGGGCCTACAATGTTATCTAAAAAAACTGTTCTTAAAAATATAAGAGACTAAGTCAAAGTGGGCTTTAAGGCCCATTATAGTAAAATCTGGAACGAAGAAAAATAGGGCTTGGGTTAAAGGGCACAGTAGGGGTTTATAAAATGATGGAAGCTGTTTGAGAAGCTTGAAAACAAAACACATGAAAATGAAAGAAGGGAGGAGACTTAGTGTACGTTTGGATGTTAAGAGTATTTGTGAATAGTAATAAAAAATAGATAAAAAGTAATAATAAAATATTAAATAGTAATAAAAAAAATAATGAATAGTAATAAAAATAGGTGAAAAGTAATAATAAAATAATAAATAGTAGTAGAAAATATTTAAGAGTATTTGAAATATTTTTATTTCCAAACTTGCCCTTACGGGAGAAACACAAAGGCTCGCGGGGATGGTTCAAGCTGTGTGTTAACGATGGACTAGGTGGAGTTCTACGGCGGCTCAAACCTGGAGTTCTACGGCGACGTTCACTAGCTTCTTGGCAAGGTGGTGCGACACAAGAGATTGAGAGAGAGTTAGAGAGAATCTGGAAACCGAAAACAGAAAGGGGAAAGAAGATTCTGGCGCAAAGGCTTACCTGGACGTCTTAGGTTCGTCGGGGATGGCTGGTTCGCACTTTCTGTGATTGATTTCCAGCGAGTCAAGTCTTGGGTTGACTGGCATGAAAGACATGAGTCACGATGGTGATGAGAGGTTGCCGAGAGGTGATTTGCCTCTGTTATTTTTTGGGTTTTCTCTGTTTTGTAGGGTTGTTTTGTTGGATTTATGTGAAGGTTTTCTTGGTCTTTAATGTGGGATTTCAACTGAGTTTTATAGAGAGAGGAGAGGAGTTTTCATGATGTATCAGAAGAGGGCTAGCGTTTGAATTTGACTGGGGGTGTTTGAAGTTTGGATGAACTTGGAGTTAGAGTGGGTTTCAAACAGGGGTCATTTCTGGGTAGTTCGAATTAGAGATGATGATCGAGAGGTTTGAGTTGTTTTTAAAAATAAGAAATAAAGGCTCTGGGAGATTATTGGTTTCAACGTATTTTGAGTTGAATTGATCAAGATTTGTTTTCGAAATTAAGTGGGGAGATTTGGATGTGTTTGAGTTATAACTAGTTCATATTTGGATAGTGACCAAGATGATATTGGTTTGTTTCAAAAAATATTGACTAAATCTAATTGTGAGAAAATGGCTTGGATAGGAACAAATAAAATCATTATCTTAAAATTTATTTTAAACATATCTTGACGAATTAGTAAAATAATAATAAAAATAATAAATCCAAATTTTTTAGTCGGGATGTTACATCAACAAACTTAATTTTTTACAACTCAATCCATAAATATTATTCTAAAAAGGGCACAAAAATAAGACCAAATTAAAATGAGCACTAAGCCAAACACAAATATTGTTCCAACTTTCCAACTTTCACAAAATAAAAAGCAACGCAAGTGGACGTCAAATTTTCTTCTTTCTCATCTTATTTTATTTTAGACTTGCGATTTCCGATCACCACTTCCCTTAGTTTTCTTTCCAATTGTACTCATGCTTTCCAAGGGTGGAGGGAGGTCAGAGTCAAAGCTCTGGCCACCACCTCCCTTAGTTTTCCCTATTTCATTTCTAGTTCTTAGTATTTTCCTTAGTTTATCTCTTTTTTTTTTCTCTCTCCAATAGCATTGAACTCTACTGCTGATCTACTGCTTACTGGCTCCTCCCGTCCACCACGCACTGTCTCTACAGACTCTCTTGCCGCCGATCTCCACAATAGCGGAAGAATCTCTTGTTTTGGTCCGACGCTTTGTTATGCATGTTACTCACGCATTGCCACAACTTGGAGAGGCTTTTCAGGCCACGCGTGGCCTCTTTGTCATTGGACAACCCAGATCTTCTAGACATGATCATCCATTTTCCTCCTCAAGCGGCATGTGTCCTACACGCACCACCTCCATCCGCCGGCGACGTGGCCCAGATTACGACTGTTATCTTATGTTACTACTTTCCATAACTTATGATCTCGAACAAGTGTAAGAACCCAGTTTTTCTTTTTCCTATTTGGATTATTGGGTATGATTAGAGTGAAGATTATATCTTATTAGATTATATTTTATTATATTTTGTTAAAGAGATGTGGACCAACCTAGGCCTTTTTGGAAGAAGGATATTGTAGTAAGCCCAAAAGTACTGAAACAAGGTCCAAAGGCCCTTGGAGATGGGTGATGGCAGGCCATGCCTATGGCAATGATGTGTTTTAGATTTTGTGAGATTGTGATGGACACTTGGCACTCTAAAGAGCTTTATTTGGTCTTTCAAGAATTGTAGGTTTTTGGAGAAAAGAAAAGCATGTGAAAAAAGGAGATGTGACTAGTCAAATCCCTTGAAAAATGAGGTGATGGTGACAAAAGGAGATATGCTATCATTGGAGTGAAAGATTGAGTATAAGAGTATTTTTCGTAAATGTGTGACAATGACATGTGAAAACTTGTTGGGAATTGGAGGAAGATAGAGTTTCGGTGGAGGCAAAAGGGCGGGGAGGCAGAACACCCCCATTTTTGAGTTTTTCAAGTAAAGATGTGTGTAAGAAGATCTTTGGGTGAGGGTGATTGACAAGTAAGGGTTGAATGGCTTGCAAGCAAGGTGAGGTGACATCTCATTCTTGGAGATTTTGGCTATGCTAGTTTTGGGAGGCTAAAACCGATCCTAGCATATGCAATCTCTAGACACTATCTTGTCCCTAGAAGTAGGGGTTTTTCATGGGTGAATCAACATTTGTGTCTAATGTTTCTTGTGTCAATCAACTAGGAGAATGGAGTGCCCTATGCCTAGGAACAACCCATGGCCGACTATGGTCTTTTCTTTTCTCTCTTCACTTGGTTTTTTCTCATTTCTCCCATATGACTCACGGCCATACCACTCTCCCCACTCTCTTTACTTTCCTTCACATTTTCTCACCTTCCAAACATCATTTCTTAGCAAGTTCAAGGGTTTTTCTTCAAGAATTTTGTGAAAACATCTACCTTGAAAGGTAAATAAACCTTTTTAAACTCTTTCTATCCTTTCATACAAAGATCTAAAAAACATTTCTTTTTTAAAAAATTAGTCTCTATATTTCCTAGTATTTTCTTGAACTTACATGAAAGATCTAAGTTTTTTAGTTCTTTTTAAACTGAAAATGAACACTAGAGTGTTTTTTGGAAAAATGTCTCTCTTTTGAATAACAAAAATGATTTCTACCAAACAAGTCATTTTCGGTTATGTAGAGCAAATATTTCCTAGACTTAATCTTGTTTTTCTTTATATATTTTCAGATTTTCCTTACTCTATACTTGGAATATTTGTAAATGCATTCTTAACTTAACTTTAGCATTAATTGCATATGTAGTATGAACTTGTTGCTGTGTTATTTTGTCTCATTGTTTGACTTGTTTGTTTAGTGATCTTATCACACTTTCTCTACGTTTTGTTAAGATGATATCTTAGGCTTGTAATCTAAGAAATGTTGAAGAAATATAGTGATTATTTGTTGAAAGAATGGAAGCAATATGCCATGATAAATTTGGCTAGTGTATGTGGAAGATTGGTGTGACTTGTGGTTGATGAAAACTTATATTTTGAATCTATGGGTTTCCGCTAAGGCCAACTAAAGGGGATGACTTTAGGCTTTAATCTTTTGGTTGATGAATAATGATGATTGAAGACATTAGAGGATTTATAAGAGTATAAACTTTTGATTTTCTTGGAGCATAGTTTTGGATACGTGATATGTGTAAAATAAAGTCCATGTTACATTAAGTTGTTGGAGAAATAATATGTCTAGATATTTCTAAGATTTCGGGTATGCCATGCATGGAACATGTTATTTGTATTCTGGTGGTTCATTAAGAAATGCAAGACTTGATGTGAAAAAAAAAAGAAGGAAAAACTAGGGTTTGAGCCCTAGAAGTATTCGGCCGTACCCATTTTCTAAAGTTTGGGTTGTTGAATAATTTTCTTCATATGAATATATGCATATGACATGCTTGTAAGATACTTATATTCATATGTTCGCATGAATAAGTTATGGATTTAAAAATGCATTCAACATACACCTCATGATCCATGTGTCTTGTATAAGAAAGTCAAAGTCATAGCATGCATGTCCATTCAAGTCAAGAGTTCCATGTCTTTTAGGTCAATACGTTTTTCAAAGAAAAATGAAATGAGTTAAGAAACTTTTTATAAAAACTCCAAAGGCTAGGACGGGATAGTGTTCTAATGAAACTCTCTATTCACTCAGGAGTGATTAAAGTCGAGTGAAACCTCATGGGTTGACGAAGAACAGTCGGTGGGCCACGAAAAGTTCCAAAAGGATCTCGGAGCGTGGTCGCACCTAAAACTGGTGGGTGCCTAAGGACGGTGGAGGCGTGTTACCCCTAAAGAATAACGCAGTAATTGTAATGCAACTTTAGGGTGTCGATTCAACAGGGAGACAAATTAAAAGAATAGTAAAATAGCAAAGAAACTAAAAAAATATTAAATGATTAACGAAAGAATAAAAAATGCTTTTAAATGAAAATTAAAATTAATTTATATAATTAATGAAATAATCAAAGTTAACAAATGTTTCAGGAATCCCTTGCACATATTCGGTATTCTAATTATTCTTAATTCATTGATAACTCAATTGAGAATTCAATTCCATAATTCTCAATCGGAAGATATAGAATTATAAACCAAGATTAAACCAAATGTAACCCTTTAAAAAACCATTCATCACTTTTAAATCTTACAAATTGTTATCCACATTGAGAAAACTCAATGTCGACAATATACCTAGGGAGCGATATTGCAGCAGAGAATTAAACCAATATAAACAATCAATTTACCCAAACATAATCAAATATCTAAACCATTCAATAGAAAAAATATAACTGAATTTATAAACGAAATAAATTTTATGATTATTCAGAAAAGAAAATATTAATAATATATTGAGAATAATTAAACAAAAGAATTTAGTAATTGAAAATCAAATGCATGAATTAAAAATAAATTAAAAATATTATCTAATGTGTAAGTTTATCTCTAACCCTACTTGAGAATTTAGTTACTCATAAATATGATGAGTAATAAAATTCACAGAAGAAAAACCAATAAAACGGCGACCATCAATTATTTCTTTTTGATTTCGTTCTCAGACGTCGGTGTTCATGCAACCCTCGTTCATCCCCACCGCGCATGAGGTCTCCTCTTATATATATATATATATATATATATATATATATATATATATCTGTGTGTGTGTGTTGCTCCAATCGATGCCCCCCTTGTTTTCAAGTGTTGTGCTTCCTTTAAAGTCCAACCCAAGGATGTCGTGTGTTTCAATTGAATTAATGGGCCATGATGAGTTGAAGAGGAGACATGTGGCTTTATGTGTGGGACATGGGCCCGTGTATGTTGAAGTCAGCTTGTAGGTGGGATGACCCAAAAGCAATGTGTGGCCCCCATGTAAATAAGGATGCAAGTGATATTCTCAATTTGAAGTCCAAATGAGTTGCCATGGGCCCATTTATCTTTTTCACTCCTTCACACTAACAAAGAAATAAAATAAAAAATAAAAATAAAATAAAATAAAATAAAATAAAAATAAAGACAATAAAGAATAAAATTAAAAGAAGATAAATAATACTTAAAGGCATCTCAATGTAAATAGAAATTCAATTTAATAAAATGAGTGAAATCCAATTATTTATATTTTCATTTTTTGTAATTTAATCAAATATTATGATATTTAGAGTGCACTTTCGCGCACTCATCACACCTCCCAACTTACTCATTGCTAGTTCCTAACAATTTCCATGCAAAAATGATAAAAGGGACAAAAGAAGATCACACACAGAGGTCACCAAGTCACACTTTTCAGAGTTATATATCAAAACAATTTTAGAAATCCAATAAGCCTATCATAATCAATCCACCTATATCAATCTACAAAGTGTGTGTGTGTGTGATCTAAATTATATCCATCTAACCGCAAATCCTTACACATGCAACATCAAGAACATTTTAAGCAAAATGTTCAATTCTATAACTCATGGATAAATAGTGTTTCGTGTAGGGATTATCTCTATAGAATTGACAAGGGGTGCATACACTCAATGAGAAATTAGGCAATTATGTACAAATAATAAGCAAACATTAATCTTATGATAGGAACACTAACAAAAGAGAATTTCCACCACTCATTCCATAAGCTTACATAGGATAAGAACGATCAACGTAAAAATGTTGTAACGTGGCTTGGGTTAAGGGCTATATGAAGAAAAAGATAAAAAGGGATTCAAAACTTTCAAGTACATACCAAGGGAATCTTATTAAATATCTCAATAGACTACATTTCTCCCTGATGCACTTTTCAACTTTTTAGTCAAATAATATTTTTTCTTCTCCAACTTCTCTATCTCTTTTTCTTTTCTTTTCTTTTCTTTTTTCAATTTCTTTGTTTTTTTTTTTTTTTGACTTTGAAGCTCACTCAATTGAACACTTTGCCCTTGTACTCTTCCATTTTTCTTTTCCTTTTCTCTTTTTCCAATCTTATTTGTTGGGTTTTTTTTTTTTTTTTGCAAAATAAAATATGCAAATTACACACCTAGTACACACTTGGAAGCAACAAGGACAAGAAAATAAGTGTATAGGCTACATTCCAATATGGAGAGGTGTGGATGATGTAGGTACATAAAAAGAAAAAGGCTATATATGTTTATTGGCTCAAACTTGGCTATTAAGGATGTATGATGAGAAAGGTTAGCTTGAAAGGCTCAAACATTAATCCTAAGTTGACCTCCGTCATATCCCAAGTATATTCACTATCTTACCACCAACCATGTAATGATATTCTCAAAAGAAGTGCCCAATTCATCAGATCAATGAACGCTTATCACAATTTCTGCATTCGTAAGCTCTCAATTCTCTCTAAAACTCACTTGAATACTAAAGCGAAAAAGTTCTCCAGCTACATATGTCAAACCACCATCTTACCACAAAATTTAAATACGTGCATTAAAAATTCTGTAAATGCTTCAGCAAAATGATTAAGATGGGTTTGAGGAATTTACTAAGATGACCATGAATGAGCATGAGTACACATGTGAAAATGTGCCTGTGTGATGCAATTGTTTTTTTAAAATTTGACACATAAAAATATGCCACAGAGTTCCAATAAACATCATTCTCACCCTCCAACTTAAATGAAACATTGTCCTCAATGTTTAAAAATTAAAATTGAATGGGGAGCAACTGATAATGGTAAAATACATTTGATGTAGGGCGTGGGTGACTCCCTAAGCATCAGAGATGGCAAACTGAAATGACAAACTAACATTAACATGCAAACAAACAATGAAAATAACAGCAAACAAAAAGAAAATGACCAAAAATAATAAACAAAAATAAACAAAAATAAAAATGACTGCATGGTGTGGTCAAGGTGGAATGTCTTCCACTTCTGGTGTCTTCCACTTCTGGAGCTACCTCTTTTGCGTCAAAATTGAAATGCTTGTTAGTCTAATAAGCTCGATGCTCAAGGTCCACAGGTAGGTGGCAAGATTTCAAGTCAACTCTTGGTGTTTTTTCACTTGAAGGAACCTGTTCTTCCGTTTTCTTAGGCAACTCCTCAAATTTCAGTTGCCAAGCTTATGTGTCATGATCCTGAGTTGTATAAAAAATTGTACATATATCAGCCACATCAGATGAATCACTAATAGAATTAAACTCACAATTAACAATGAAATACTCAAGAGGGTCATAATCACGAGTTGTGAAAACTTTCCTGTCTATGAGTGAATCAATCATATATGTCTGGTGGCACTCGTCATCCTCTTCTGGTTGTTTTGCAATATAGAAGATGTTCACCTCGAGAGTCATGTTTTCAAAAGACAACTTCATAAGCTTATTCTTGCAATTAATAAGAGCATTAGCAGTGACAAGGAAATGCCTACCTAAAATCAAAAAGATTTTAGATATGGTGTCAACAATAGAGCTAGTGTCCAGAATTAGGAAATCAACAGGATAATAAAATTTATCAATTTGAATTAAAACATCCTCTACTACACCCCGTGATACTTTGACTGAACGGTCAGCCAATTGCAATACCACAGAATTTGGTTTGATTTTCCTCAACCCCAGCTGCAAATAAATATAATAAGATATTAAATTCACACTGACTCCTAAATCTAGCAAAACTTGCTCAAATTCTTGATTTTCAATGTTGCATGCGATGGTTGGACACCCAGGATCCTTGTACTTGGAAGGGATCCACTACTCAATTAGAGCACTAATTTGCTCTATCAGGAACGTTGTTTTCTTCACATGGTGCTTCCTCTTAACTGTACACAAATTCTTGAAAACTTTTGCATAAGTAGGAACTTGTTTAATTACATGCAAAAGAGGGAGATTGACTTTTACCTGTTTGAGATTTTCCAAGATTTCATTGTTAGGATCCATAGTTAGCTTGCTTGATTTCAAAGCTTGAGGGAATGGTACTTTAACATGGCTCTTTGTCTCCTCTAGTTCCTTGGATAGCTCAACAGCAATATTATATTGATCCTTCTCCATATCCTCTGATTTATCCGTTGTTGGGATGTGTGACGACTTACCATTACGAGTCACAATGGCGTTAACATCATTCAAATTCTCTTGCACCATGTGTTGACCATGGGGTGTGGACTAAGCTTGAGAAGGAAACTTACCTCGCTCAGTCACACTCAAGGAGCTCATCAGTTTGGTCACTTGACTCTTTATCTCCTTGTTTTCTTCCACAATCTGTGTAATCAAATATTCAAACTTTTGGTTAGTCTTGCCTTGTGCCTCAATAAAAGCATGCAAAGTGTCTTCTAAAGGACTCCTAGAAGATGAAGGTGCATAATATTGTGCAAAGTATGATCTAGTGGACTCTGCAGGCTATGTAGGTGGCTGGTTTTCAGACTTCCAGCTAAAATTGGAGTGATTATGCCACCCCAGATTATATGTCTCAGAGAAAGGTGTAAAAGACTTCTTGTACATATTTAAGACATTACAGTATTCCTCATACAACCCTTTCTTCTTAGCAAATATGGGACACTCTTGGGCGAGGTGAATTACCTCGCCACATACAAAACATGGTCCAAAAGACTCTGCATGATTAGTCAAGTGTGTTGGTTTTAAGTTCTTAGGTTTTAACAACTTTAACTCCCTAATAAGCACTTCAACCTTAGCCTTCGAGTTGTCTTCCTCCCTGAGATGGTAAATTTCACCACCATTCTGGTTCCCTGTAGGTCGTGACCTATTTGTGCTCTCAGTAGCACTAAGTCCTGTCCAAATGTGAGCTTTTTCAGCAAGCTCATTGAGGTACTCTATAGCCACATCAGAATCTTTCTGTAAGAACTCACAATTACACATCATCTCCACAATTTGGCGCTCTCTAGGTATAAAAATTCATCGTAGAAGTAATTCACTAGACGCCACTCTCATACCCATGATGATGGCATGTACTCAATAACTCCTTAAATCTCTCCCAAGACATATACAAAGTCTCACTGTCCTTTTGTGCAAAGGTGGAGATCTGTCTTTCAAAGCATTAGTCTTGTGTTTGGAAAAATAATTATTAAAGAAAACCAGGGTCATCTCATTTCACAACCCAATAGATCGCAGTCTTAGCGAGTATAGCCAACTCTTAGCTTTATCATTTAAAGAGAAAGGAAAGAACTTAAGTCTCACAATATCATCAGTTGCATTTTGACTATGAAAAGTTGCAACTACCTCCTCAAATTCTTTAATATGCCCATACTGGATTTTTATTTTCCAAACCATAAAAAACAAGGAGTAACTGTATCACTCCCGTTTTAACATCAAGCTGACACGTATTTGGTGGAAACATTATGCATGATGGTATGGCTATACGTGTAGGGTGGAGGTAATCTTGAAGAGTCCTAGCGGGTTGATCCTCATGTTCACTCAAATTTTTAGAAACAGAATAATTATCAAACAAATGAATAGAGAAATTGGATTTTGAATCTGACTCTAATACAGGCCTACAAGCAAATAGACCTTATGCATCCCTATACCTATTATGCATGCAAGATAACAATAAAAAGTAAAAAAAAAAAAAAAAAAAAAGCAACACTAAAAAAAACTAAGAGAAAAATTAAAAAATAATGTAGCAAGTAAAAAGAGGAAACGAAGTTACCGTTTTTACAAACTGTTGAAAAAAAAACTATCTAACAATTCTTCTACCATCTCTCCGACAACGGCGCCAAAATTTAATTTAAAAAATGCGATAATTGTAGTGCAACTTTGGGGTGTCGATTCCACAATGAGACAAATTAAAGAATAGTAAAATAGTAAAGAAACTAAAAAAATATTAAATGATTAACGAAAGAATAAAAAGTGATTTTAAATGCAAAATAAATTTTAAAAAATAATTAACGAAATAATCAAAGTTGACGAACAGTAGAGTTTCGAGAATTCCTTGCACATATCCTATATTTTAATTATTCTTAATTCATTGATAACTCAATCAATTCCGTAATTCTCAATCGGAAGATATAGAATTATAAACCAAGATTAAACCGAATGTAATCCTTTGAAAAATCATTTATTGCTTTTAAATCATACAAATTGTTATCCACATTGAGAAAACCCAACGTCGACAATATACCTAGGGAGCGATATTGCAGCATAGAATTAAACCATTATAAAAAATCAATTGACCCAAACATAATCAAAGATCTAAACCATTCAATAGAAAAAACATGACTGAATCTATAAACGGAGTAAATTCTATGATTATTCAGAAAATAAAACACTAATGATATATTGATAATGACTAAACAAAAGAGTTTTAGTAATTGAAAATCAAATATATGAATTAAAAATAAATTAAAAATATTATATAGTGTACAAGTTTATCACTAGCTCTACTTGAGAATTTAGTTACTCATAAACATGATGAGTAATAAAATTTGCAGAAGAAAAACCAATAAAACGGCGACCATCAATTCTTTCTTTTTGATTTCGTTCCTAGACATTGGCGTTCATGCAGCCCTCGTTCATCCCCGCCGCGCATGAA
This sequence comes from Platycarya longipes, assembly GCA_036559045.1. Lineage (NCBI taxonomy): Eukaryota > Viridiplantae > Streptophyta > Magnoliopsida > Fagales > Juglandaceae > Platycarya > Platycarya longipes. The sequence continues at coordinate 30,947,697 of CM071789.1, read as the reverse complement.
GTCTCCTCTTATATATATATATATATATATATATATATGTTGCTCCAATCGCTGCCCTCTTGTTTTCAAGTGTCGTGCTTCCTTTAAAGTCCAACCTAAGGATGCTGTGTGTTTCAATTGAATTAATGAGCCATGATAAGTTGAAGAGGAGACATGTGGCTTTATGTGGGACATTGCCCTTTGTATGTTGAAGCCAGCTTGTAGGTGAGATGACCCAAAAGCAATGTGTGGCCCCCATGTGAATAAGGATGCAAGTGCTATACTCAATTTGAAGTCCAAATGAGTTGCCATGGGGCCATTTATCTTTTTCACTCCTTCACACTAACAAAGAAATAAAATAAAAAAAATGAAAATAAAATAGAATGAAATAAAAAAATATATAAAAAAAGGATAAATAATGCTTAAAAGCATCTCAATATAAATAGAAATCCAATTTAATAAAATAAATGGAATTTAATTATTTTTATTCTCATTTTTTGTAATTTAATCAAATATTATGATATTTAGAGTGCACTTTTGCACACTCATCAAGGCGATTCGCCTTCTTTAAGAATATGATTAAGACGTAGTTACCTTGTGTTATGCGGTAAGTAGCGGGGAGCACATGGTACGTAGGGAAACTGTGAGGTATCTAATATGAAAAGTCATGACAAGAAAAGCTATGGGCCTAAGAATGATAGGAACATGAATAATGGCGCCTAAAGATATGAATATGACGAAAGACACGAAAAGTTACGAAAATGTTTTGAATACTTGTCAAAGGAATTATGATATGAAAGCCTTTCTATGAAAAAGCACGTACATGAGTCATAAGTTTCAAAGAAAATCAATGTTACTTGAAAGTTTTTATGAAAGTGCATGTGCATAAGTCACTTCATAAGTCTTATGCTCATGAATATGCATTTGTTTTTTGTGTTTACCTATATATGCCTGTGATGCTTTTGTTATGATAATTGTGTACTTACTGAGATTTTTCGAAATTTCACTCCTTTAACTTACAACTATCATTCATTCTGGGATGATAGAAGTTGTTACAGGCATTAATGGATTCCAGAAGCCAGATTCCCCGAGAGATTCCTCGAACTCTTGAGGACTGAGTATTCTCCTCTTGATCACGTGGTCCTTTTTTGGTATGACCGTCTTATAGATGATATTTAAAGGAACCCATATTTTAGGGAGGGGTAACGGGGTCATTTATTTTCTAGTGGTGTATTAAGTGATATTTTGGTAATTTGGAGAACTTTGTATTTTTCCCTTGTGTTGGGAATTTAGTATTTTGTAAAACTTGATACATTATGACATATGTTTACAAAGTTTCATTCGGAATACTTATTTAGCTCTACCATGTGATAATTGACAAGTTTTATATTTCTTGCCTATATTACTCGGCTTGACCTTATTCCGCTACGAAAATTATTGCATGCTGCTAGTAAGTTAGGTGTATGCATTTATTTATGTCATAAACGAGGGGTAAGTAGTCTAGTGTTACTTATCTTCGACGCTTCAGTTTACGTGCAATCCCAAACGCAGGCTGGGGACGTCAACAACGAGAGTTCGTGGACTTTTCCATCAGACAACTCAAGATAAAAAGTTACAGTGCATATGCTTTCATCGCCGCTTTTAGTGGAGGTTCCACTGCCTCCAGCAGTGGTTCCATTGTTCGTTTTTATCAAACACTTTATTTTCATCTTTTTATAAGATGCCGTTCTCTTATAGAATTTGGATTGGGTCCAAGAATTTGTTTCCAAATAAGCTCACTTTTATTTTATTTTATTTATTATTTATACTATTATTTCTTATTTTAGAGTGATTGTAAAAAAAAACCTTACCCTTTCTTTTATATCATTTTTTGGTTAATGAAATTACAGTAATGCTACAAACAAACGTCTGTAACAAACGCCGGACAAACGGCTGATGCCACATCGCCACTATTTTAATTTATTTTGAACAAAAATTCAAATAGAAAACGAAACCGTTTCACAGAATCAAAGCATTTTGAATTTTCCCTATCTAGAGCTCCTTCATGCATTTTCCTCCTTGAAGACGAACAAGAAATCTTCCCCTTTCTCCCATTCCTGTTCCCATTGCTTTCCTCCGACGCCGTCCGATCTCGTGCCCTCGCCAATCACTCCCCCTTTTTCCCATTCTCGTTCCTTCGTTTTCCCTTCTCTCCCGTTCCCGTTCCCATTGCCCCACCTTCCTCAGTGAAATCAACCCACAAAATCGACGAGAGAGAAGCATTTCAAAACCAAACTAGAGAGGGAGTGTCCATCGTTGTGGGTAGGGGACTGAGTCTTTGTCTGTGGTCGCCATTGTGGGTAGAGTCGAATCTACTTGCGCGGTCGCCGTCGTGGGTTATTCTAGATCTGCTTGTTGTCATCGTCGTGGGTTGGACACAGAGATCTATGGTCGTATTTGAGTGGGTAGGAAAAATTGCATATCTGCATCAGATACTCCCGCTGGAGGTACTTTCGATATTTCTCTTTTTTTGTTACTCGTATTTGAATGGGTATTTTGAATGATGGCCCCTTAGAAATCAAAAAGCAAACATTTGCGCATGTTCCTTGATGATTTTGAAAGTTAACTCGTATGCTTATATCATGTATATGAAATTTTACTCTCTAGTAACAGTCTCACGTTCACATGCACATGCTCATGTGAACCTTTAGGTGGTGGAACTCAAACATCTCTCTTGTTTCTTAAATCCTTGTAAACTTAAATGATCTGAAAATGTAGTAAATTGGATCATTATAGGCCTGCCTTAGCGTACCATTTTTTGGATAATCGCGAGCTAGGATAATATCTCTTGCACTTGATCCGGAGGCTGATTTCTTTGACAAGCCAGAAATTCTTGGCAAGTCTATTACAACCATGTGCTTACTACACTATGAAGGTTGACTTTAATTTCTTGTTCTTGAACAATTTTGAACCCGACCATGTTATGGCATTGGTAACACATGAAGGAACTTTTTTAGGTCAAATGTTTGATCCCTCGAAGGGAATATATGGAGCTGGGGCCCATTCTGACTTTGGTTTGATTACTCTTTTAGCAACAAATGATGTCTTAGGTCTCCAAGTAAGAAGACTGCTGTTAAAATTAAATCATTTTGAGTGAAATAGAATAATTAGATTTTTTTAATCTGATTAGCTATTGCACTTGTGTTAATTGATCACCAGATATGCAAGGATAAGGATGCTAAACCTTAGATATGTGAATATGTACCACCTCTAAAAGGGTGAGTAAGTGAGGGTTTTGGAGATTGAGATTCTATAGCTTTAAATATATTGAGTTTGGCTGATGCAGTAGAACTAAAATTAGTTTTCTAGGTAGACATCATTCTCAAATAGTTCTGAATTCTATTAATTCATTATTATGAACAAACATGAATTTGATCTTCTTCCTCTTAATTAAACATCATAACATTTTCCTTCAATAGTTGGAATTCCCATCATAAATAGATCCCAATGTAAAGTTAGTAATGAGATTAATAAACTTAATTATCTAGTATATTGGCTTTGTTTCTCTTATTAGGTGTTTTTCATATATATTCTCTATGTATTCTGATAACAACTTGTTTCTTCATTAATTAAATTCGAACTTTCTTATGAAGAAAAATCAACCTTCATTCGTGCAAAAGGATGTTAGAAGATTTTCTTATTAGCTAAAAGGTATAATTTATTTATTTATTTTTGTGAAGATGATACTTTGTAAGCCTTACTTCAATACTAATCACTCGGATTAATATTTTGAGGACCATATTGATGAAGTTGTGGAGAAATTTAATTAATTAAAACATTTTCTATCCACCATGATTATTAGTGGTGTGAAGACTAGGCATAAATACTATTGACTGAAAACATTGAAACTTCTACTCCAGCCTTTTGGTTTGATAATATTTTTCTTCCAAGTAATTGTGCCGTTTTGAACGGTAAAATGCTCCTATGCCACCATTTTAGTTGTACATTGTCTATCTGTAATCTCAATAACATTTAATAAATATGTTTTGGTATGAAATATTTAGATGATCACTTATTCACATTGTAAAAGTGATAAAGAAAATTCACATCTTCTGGAACTATTGTGGATGTTGAGGAGTGTTTGTAATGTTTAATTTTAAATTCTCATCATCACATTCAGAAATTCCCTTTTATTATTTTATTTTGTTTTAAGTCATTATTTACATATTTTAACAGTACATATACCCACCAACATAAATATCACATCTAATATTTGCATATTATTTATTATAGGTGCAACTTGATTTGGATGTAACACAGACAAAGACTATGTCCCGCAACTTGATCGAGAAAGAAATTCTTGAATTGGAATCCACGTATTGAACTTCTATTGGGTCTATTGTAATGCTTGGAGACAATTCATATTTATGTATTTGGCAATGTAATCATATGGTGTAAAATGTGATCATCCAATGTTTAATCAGAACTCTGTTAACAAAATGCAAATTGTGTATGACATTGACAATATAAGATGTGTTTTAGTTTTAAAATTGTGTAGTAAATTGTATCTTGAACAGAGTCGCTCAAAGAGAGCTATATAAGACAGTCGTACAACTGCTAAAATAAAGTGTCAGGCAATTGCTAAAATAATATCACAAGGATCTTTTAAAAAGTTATAGAAGTGGGTTCCCATATTGCAAATGTGGTGCTACTTGATGCTAAACATTAAGTTCTCATATTCTCAGACCTCCAAGCAAAACCGACAATTGCTAAAATAATATTACAAGGATCTTATAAAAAGTTACATAAGTGGGTTTTTCCATATTGCAAATATGGTGCAATTTGATGCTAAACATTAAGATCTCAAATTCTCAGATCTCCAAGTAAAACCCACACAACATACATAAACATAAAAACTACAAGCATCTATTTATAACTATAATTTTCATAATTCAGAAAATTTAACCTGCTTCTCAAGAACCATTGAATGAATTGTTTTACAAACTGCTATCTAATGTATCAAAAATTTGGAACAATAATGGTTTACAAAATGCTCAATGGCCAATATGAAGTAAATTTTATAAGTTAGCACTAATTCTCTCTCATTCCTTAACAGTTTCTTGTTTCTTTCTCGAAGTTGGAAGGAGCTTGGCTATCCAAGCTTGGGCTTGTGAAGCTGGTAATCCTTCGATGTCGTGGTAAGACAAGCCTTTGTGGTTAACTAAGACCGAGCAGCCACTTTAACCCCTGCCAAAATGTTTCTTTAGTGGAGACGCTCTTAACAATAGCATAAATAATCTCATCTATAAGCTCTACCACAAGCCCCTCCCTTTAACAGACAATCTGTCTTAAAAGAAGACCAGATGCACATTTTACCACTAATGAGATTAAATCAAAGTCTAATGAAGGTTTAACAAGCAATAATATTAGCAACAACTGCATTAATTATAGAAGAAAGGCTTAACAGTATGCAAAACCAAACATGTTTGACAATAACATTCAAACCAAAATATATAAGTAGCAGCTAAGGCTAACACCCATAAATGAAGATATATGGATGTATAGCATAATCACAAACATATATGGATATATAAAAGCAATTAGACCAACTAACTTGCATTAGAAAATATACACTCAATTTTATAAATAAATGGAGCTGAAGACTAGAAAATATACCCTCAGTTTCATAAATAAATGGAAGCTAAAGATAAGAAAGAAAAAAAAAATTAAAGTAGCCAGAGGAAAAGTTCCCAAAGGAGGGAGATGCAGGAATTTTTTTTATTATAGGTATGGCAATAATGAAGCAAAAAATAAGGAATCAAAAGCTGATCTCAGACATTCAATTTTCCACTTAGTAGAAACTCCAACTCCGATTGTCGAAAAATCAAAGGTACTTAACTCCAGATGGATCTTTTTGTATTGCTCTACTTCGGGTACTTAACTCCATGCTCAAAGATATAAGATAAGATAAAACAATTATATTTTGACACAAGTTTTACATTCTCTCAAGCTATCAAATATTTTAATGTGCATTCTTCTTTAAAATGACCATTTTAAGAGGGAAAAAAAAAACCTAATAAATTTATGAATCCAAGTCCCAATTCACAAGCCCAGAAATCTCAGAAAACTAGGAGCACAATGCATCAGATACTTCTACATCCACTAAAATTCCTTCATCACCTACCACTAAAAAAGATTGCAAATCTAACTCCAATCTCAATGATCCATCCTAACTTTGACCACACCACGCGTAATTGTTAATATTGTCCAATTTACTAAGCCTAATGCACGTATCATACCCAGACAAAAAGAAAAAGTTGAAGACCCATACAATTTTTGCACAGAGAAGGGTCACATATACCAGTGGATGATGATGAAGAGGGCCTAGTCAGGAGAAGAGAGGCGTAAATGGGAGCCTTGCACAAGCTGGGGTTAGGGTTACACCAAAGATTTTAGGGTGAGGGTTTCGGGATAAGAAATCTGAGGAGGGTTAATGCCGCTCAAAATAGGGAATAAAAAGATGGAGGGAGTGTTTCACGGCTGTGAGGGGAGGACCTAGCTTCGATGAAGAAGATGGGGGAGGGAAGCTAGGGTTCAAGGGCTGGGTTGGTTCGAGGGGAAGGAACCCCTCGCTAGTTGTGGTTCGAGGGGGAGGAAATGTGGGTTTTTGGAGGAGGGAAATGAAGGGGGAAACGATAACTAGGAGGGAACCGAGCTGTGAAAATAGAGAGGGGAGGAAAATGAGAAAGGGGAAATGAAAGACTCAGCTCACATAAAACGCTTCGTTTAGCGGCATATGCCACATCAGCAATGTTTGTCTCGCAATTGTCCAAGCCGTTTGTCCATAACATTTTTCATGAAACTAACTGGCTAACAGCATTCATATTAGTCTCATGTATTGATAAAAAAAAAAAAAATTTGCACACATACTAAAATAATTCAATGATTTAATATTTAAAAGTTAAATAAAAAGTACATTTTTAATATTTTCCACACTTTTTTTAGTCATATTTGATCAAATATAATATAATTTTTTGGTATGTGTGTAAAAAAATACTTTCGATGATAAAAAAAGATGAGATTAATGTGGATGCTCGAGCACTCTTATTAGATTAGTTAAAAGTCAAATCTAATAAAAATTTAGATATTCAAAATCATTTTAACTCTACATTAGATTATTCAAAAACTATTTCTTAATTTTTATGCCAATAAACTTAAATGAAATGTCCAATATGGCAAATCAGCTAGAAGGGCCAAATCTATTATTTTATTCTTTCTCTTTCATACTTCTCTCTTCCTTGGTAAAAAAAAATACAGTTGGATGAAGAGTAAGTAAAAATTATTTTTTTAAAATGAGGAATAAGTAAAAATTATTTTTTTTAAATATCGGTTAGTAATTTAATTTAAATATAATATGATTATTAATTATTTTTTCAAACTCATAATTTAATTAAAATATGATTATTAATTAACATATAATAGATAGAATAGTCAAATATGATAAAATAATTTAAAAAGATTTAATTATTAATTATTTAATTATTATATTTTGAAAAAATAGTCATTTCAACATGAAGATTATATGAATGGAATTGTTAAAAGTCAAAATAAGAATTAGATTGACTAAAATTATATTTTAATTTTGGACAATCTAATAAGAGTGGTCAGAGCATCTTATTAGATTGTTTAAAGCTAAACTTTAAAAAATATAATTTTGTACAAATATAAAAAAATTAGTCATATATGATTAAAAATGAAAAGAAATTTGTAGAGAAAAGAAATAAAAATACCTTTTATCTTTAAAAATAAATAGTAAAATTAAAAGTTTTGTCAAATTTAATTAATATTAGATAAAATTTTAGTATTATCATTCATAAAAAGTAATTTTATTTTATTTTTTATATTTTTATCTTTTTATTTTTGATTAAATAAAACTAAATTTTTTTAATAAATATATAAATTTAGATTTTTTAAATAATAATTTTAGATAATTTAATAAAAATACTCTAAAACAATAAAAGTGAGGTAAGGTAAACTGAGAGAGAGAGAGAGCCCCGGGGGGGGAGGGAATTAAATCTTAAGCATTACGTTTTGCCACGTGTCAAAAAACCGAGAGTGGAGACAGACTAATTTTGAGTTTAATTGAAGCGATGTGGTCGGCTTGGTGTCAAAAGAGATGTGGTCGGCCTCGGTTATCATGTTACGTGAACGTCTTACACTCATGAGTTTAATTGAAGGGACACCCATCTTTTCAAACTGTCAAAACTGCAGAAACTTCCATGTCCGTGAACGCTTTTTCGTCACTTTGTTCCACCAAGTTAGCTCGCCTACTTTTATTTTTTCTTTCGTCTTCTACAAAGCAAATTTCGATTTGACATTCTTAATATATATATATATATTTTTGTAATCTTTAAAGACATTCTTAACTTTGTTTAAATTTAAAAGTAGATTAAATTTATCTTAATTTATTTTTATTTTATTATTATATTTTTATAATTTTTTTATAAAATATATATTTCAATATAAATTTTTTAAATTTCAATATAATTTTTTTAAATCTCAAAATAATAATAATATTAAAAAATAAACTAAACTCATCTCAACTTCTCTTATCTTTAAATCCAAACAGAGCTTAATTCATTGCCATAGCTTTAGCAATTTCACTTCGGTCCATTTGAATTCGAAGTTAAAAGATAAAATAAGTTAAAATAAATTTTAAAAATTAAATAAAATAGTATTATTATTATTTTAATATTTTAAAAATCAAATTAAAATTTAAAAAGATTATATTAGAATTTAAAAAATTATATTAAAATTTATATTTTATATAAAAATTTAAAATATATAATAATAAATTTGAAATGAATTCAATTCATTTTTAAATTCAAATAGGACCTTCCTCAATCATCTATCTCCACGTACGCATCAATATGAAAATAATATAATATATAAGTTAGCCCTTACAAATTTGGAAAATAGGAAAACTTATGTAGAAAATAAGAAAAAATTAATAAATACATTTAAATATTGAGTTGAATTAAAAAATAAAAATATGAATGATAATAAGTTAATATGGTTAAGTGATCTTGTTGGAATCCTCTTAAGATAAATTTAAATATATTAAAATATTAAAATTACTTTAAATATATTTATAAAAATTTATATAATAAATGAATCTCTTAATTAATTCTTATTGTTCATACGGCAAATTAAAAATAGTGAGCCGATGTGAATTGCTCAAAAGTAAGGCTTCAAAAGATTCAAAATAGTTGAATTTGAGTAGAGAGTCAAAAACTCGCTTATAATATTTTATTTCTCGAACTCGACTCAAGGTAAAAGTACTTTTAAAAATTTCTAATCAAACTCAATTTGTTTAACATATAATTTCATCAAACTCGACTCGAATTTGAGTATAAAAAATACTCAAGTTGATACGAGCTCAAGTAACTCGACTTAAACTCGATTTAATCTGATACATAATTTATTTATTTTTTTGATTGGCTGAAGCACAAATTAGATTATTCTTTTAATCAATTTGAATAGAGTTACTTATTTTTTATAAATATTTGATTTAATAATTCTTTTGTGAACTTAATATATTATTATTATAAAGTATATAACAAAATATGTTACTTATACATAATAACATAAGATAACAAAATATATTACTTATATAAAATATCAAAATTAATAAATATAACTCATAAAATATAAATAATAAAATATTATAAATAAGAAATGAGAAATATATGTAAGACAGTATGTATATATATATAAATATTACGAGTACTGTGATGAGCTTAAAATGAGTCGAATCGAGTTTATACGAATATTATTTAAGAGCTTAAACCGAGTCGAGTCAAGATATACGAGTTTTGTTCGTTTAATATTCGAAATAATAATAGTGTTTACAAACAACTCATTTATTAAATGAACTAAATTTAAGTCGAGATTATACAAATTAAACTCGAATTGTTTATGAGCGGCTCTATTCATTTGTAACTCTAATCAAAAAGACAAAATATTTTTCTCAAGCTACAGTTGCAGCCATCTGAATGGAGTAAAATAAGGGTAAAATGAACAAAACCTTACTTTTTATTGCAGCCATCACTTTAGCCGGCATTTCTGGTATTTGGTAGGAGCATTAAATAAATCTACAATATAAACTCATTTAATTTAGCATCGATGCAGTTCAAATTGTCATCAGGATGGTATAAGTGAACTGTAGTCTGTACTAACTAAATTCCCTTTTTATCCCTATATGGCCAAATATATCTAACAATTTTCACAGTCAAATTTGTTAGATATCAATCGTGTGAATATTCATAAATATGCAATAAATAAATTATCAAGCATAACACACCGATTGGTTACGAAGGGAAACCTTTTGAAGAACTCTTCAAAAGTAAAACCCTACGGGGCAACCAAATCCAGGAAAGTCATTTTTATTGATTGAAAATCAGTTTACAAGTAAGCTATTCAATTACAAAACCTTTATCGATTGACTCCCTTACTTGACCGAATAAACGACCCGTTTATCCCTACCGCAGTAGCAGCCAGAACCTCTGACGATCTTCAATCTATATCTTTCCTACTGAAACCTCCAGTGGTTGATCACGTACACCAATCAATGATCTTCTCAAACCTTGAAGAAGATCACACTCGCAAGTGTATAAAAATCACAAGGAAAACTCTCCACTAATTTTCCTCTCAAATGGCTCTCAAATATATCTAAAATCAGCTCTGGCCGAAATCCCTTCTCTAGGATTACCATATGACTTGATTTAAATAGACAATCCAAAAGTGCTGCTGAAACGCTTCTGCTGATAAGTCATCCTTTATCAGAATCCGTCTGCTGACAGGTTGCTAACAGACTTCCGGATTTACTGTTGCAATTTGAATTTTGAATTTTTCTTCTGATTTTATCCTTCCAGATCTCGAAATTCAATTTCCTTGCCTCTTTAACAGACTCCCTAAACTCATAAATGAATTCAAAATACTATGGATAAATCCCATAGTTTAAATTACATTCATTCAAAAATCAAATTTATCCTATTTGAATTCAAATTTAACAATTCAAAATTATAGCTTTAGAGATAAGATGAAATCTTATCCTATTTGAATTCAAATACGCCAACACTAATCCAAGCTAATAAAATTTACATTAACACTAATGAATCAAACCAAATGAAGCCACATTTTCATGGAGGAAACCCTTTGCAATAGTAAGCAATGCTAGAAAATATTATTATTTAAGAGTATTTATTATACTCGTGATTATTTATTTAAAGATAAAATAATCAATTTATTTAAATCACATCTTAAATATAATATTCTCAAATAATAAATATTCTCAAAATTTTCTATTGCAATATAGCTCCGTTGCTATTGGAGAAAAATCAGTCCACTAATAAGCTAAATACACGTAAGATCAAAGGTGTATACAACAAAAACGCTAGATATTGTCTCGAGATTTTCAACGTAGGCAAAAGCAAAGTTTTGTTTTGTTTTTTGTTTTTTGTTTTTTTTTTCTAAAGGATAAAGCACGTTTTGGGAGTTCTTTCTCTCGGTCTTCAACACACAGTGGCTGGGCTCACTCCAATTTTGAAGAAATATTGAACGCAAACGAACTAGAGAGACAAAAAAATGCCCGCATAAAAGAGTTCTTCGGCTGGGAGCTTTTCGGTGCTGCAAGTATTAGAGCTGGGGACTCGCCACTTCTCGATCTCAAAGTAAGTGAGAAAATACGATTTCTGAATTAGTTTGTTAGATTATTTCTATAATCCACAACCATGTAACGATATAAAAACAAGTACAGGCTTATTTGATTGGCAAATAAGACAATCATTCCAGATGAGCTTTACAAGGTTATTTCTCCTATATTTCCAAGCTATAGCTACTCCAATCAATGCAAATATTCATTGCCAACAAAAACTTTGCTTGCTTCCCTTCAGTTGCTTCTATGGCAGCCATGGCGGAATTTATATTTGCAGATCATGAAGGGGAGGGCTACGTTAATGGCCATGAAGAGAAGAACATAATGATTCTCGACTTGGATTGTCTTTGGCAGCTTGTCAAAAGGCACGAATTTATCGACAATGTCTTATTTTATAAATGGCTGATGCGTTGAAATTTTAGTAAAAGGCTGGTTTTTGGGGGAGACCAGTTCGGTTAGTCTCCATATCTTCTCTTTCATCGATTGAGATGTACATAGAATGTCGCACTTGAGCGGACTTTGATAATTCCCTTGTAGTAAAAGTTAATTAGGTTGAGGGTTTAAGAATCAAGAGTATTTGGCGAAGATTTAATTTAAGATTTCTTACAAAACAAAAATCATGACACATATATGAATTCGATTTTGCCTTTTAATTTAAATAATGTTTTTCGTGCTTAATGGATAACCATTGTTACAAGACTTATTTTCATGAATGTGAGAGGAGGTCCACTTAAGTAGATAGGGCTTGGGCCCAAAAAAGGACTTGGATGGGCCCATTCGTAGAACATTGCACCAATTAAGTAATGAATACCGAGCCCGGCAGCCCATTATAAGAATCAGACTTTGAGGAGGAAACGACACCCGACTCGACACTATCAGGACATGTCGAGTCGAGCAGCAGTGTATCACGCCCATAATTGCATTAAATGCCAAGCCTGCTAGAACCATGCCGCATTAAATGTGTGTAGGACAAAAGTGTGCCGCATCCCTCACTACATTAAATGTACTATAAGTGAGCACCATGTCGCATTAAATGTGGGTCAAGGACTCCAAGCACGCAATGACCAAAAGCAAGAGCTAACACAGCTTGGAGGAGATAGCTCTCCCTTGACCCTGCCCATGATGAGGCTACTCATCCTGACATGATAAAGTAAATGATGATTGAAAGGACAAGAAGAATGTTCTCTCTGTCTTCCGGGATTAGACAAAGTATAAATTCGCATCTACAAATAAAGAGACATTCCTCGTTATTAAAGTTAAGCTCTTGCCTTTCATACTATTAAGCATTCTTATCTTTTTTAACTCATCTAATTTTATTATCGGGGTGACCACACACCCCGATCCCCACATTCTTTAACTCTTTTGCAGGACCGAATTGTTTGGATTATCGTTGAGCAGTACAGGCCGCGGACCATGATTTCAACAATGAGAATTTACATGGCATTTATCACTAAGAAAGATGAATTCCTTGTATCTCTCATTAAACCTAGCTAAAATATTCTTTGGATTGGTTTCATTTGTGTAAAACATAAACAATGTTTTGTTAAAAAAACAAAGAAATTGTTTTATGAGTTGTATTAAAATTCAAATTAACTAGTATAAGCTCAGATAATTGTAGTTTTTTTTATGGTAATCTCTTTATGTATAACGAGAATATTGAAAAAAGAAACTCTAAATTGTCATTTATGCTCTCGAAATTACAAACAATAGCTCCTTTCCTTCTGTTAGTCCTTAACGCATTCTTCCTCTCCTCAATCCAGCATCTTCTTTTCCTTGGTCTATTAAGTTCCTTCCACATACATGTAAATATAAGACTAATCCACTATAAGAAAATCGGTCTTTTCCAACGATTTTATATTCGCTGAAAAAGAAAATGTCAATTATTTGCAGCTATTTTCAACTTACCGCACATTTTTACACAAAACTTTCAATTCCATACAGAACATCACTTAAGTTGCTTTTGGCAGCGATTAATTAAGTATTGGCGGCGAGTTAGGGTGCTGAAAAATATTTTAGGTTTGTTGTGGTGAATTTATTGTGCCGCAAACAACATATAATTAACAAATAGTACTACTCTTGGCTTTTTCTCAACGAAAAACTAATTGCTGTTATGTGCTGTTGCGGCGAATTTAATGCGCCGCAGATAACATATAGTAGTAGTCCCACTCTTGACTTTTTCTCGACAAAAAACTAATCGCTGCAATATGTGTTGTTGCGGCAAATTTACTGTTGTGGCAATTTGTTGCGTCGAAACAGATTTAATCACGTCCAGACAATTTTATTTGCGGCAACTCCTAAACCTTGGAATATTCAAGCTACAACAATTATCAACATTACTGCAAGTAATCTCACTTTTTTGAGGTGAAAATAAAGGTTTTTTCGTCAGCTAGATATCGCTGCAATAAATGTTTTCTAGCGATTTTACCTTGAAATGTGATGAATAATTGCAAATAAATTTCGCGTTATCTACAACGAGAAAATCGCTAGAACTGATCACATGTTGCTAATGATTTTTGGCATTCGCTGGTTCAGCTTTATAAGCAGGGTTATAATAGCAATGATTGAGCGACGGTTCTACAATGGTTGCGATTATCATATGGTAGCGATTCTAGGGGTTTTTTGTGGCAAATATTTGCCAAAAAAGGTTTTCTTGTAGTGTAAAAATTGAGAAGTAATTATGACTATAATTGAGCTGAGTTGAGCAAATCTTTGACTTGTCGAGCTCGGCTCGACTCAAAATATTTGAGTTCAAGTTCGAGTTTAAATTCGATTTCTTTTATTTTTTATTTGAGCTCTACTCGATAAACTAAATTTTTAACTCAAACTCGAAGTCATCTCACAAACGAGTTCAAACTCGAGCTTGAGTTTTTTTTTTAATTTTTTAATTTTAATTTTTGAATAGAATTTAATAACTAATAAATTAGATTAATTAAAAATATAAAAAATTATTATTGAATTTGTACAATTAACAAGTAAAACTTTTATTGAATTATAAGATTTTCAAAATTCATAAATAATTAATATCTAATTAGTTGATATTTATTCATATAAGTATATATTATATGCTTACATATATTATTATTTGATAGTATATATCTATTTCATATGTGGTTCTCACATATTAATATATGAAATCATTAAATTTTATCAACTAATTATTGTATAAATTATAAAATATACTTATGAAGTATATTCAATATATAAACATAATAATTAGATTATATATTATATATTTAATCATAAAAATGGTATGCTTATATTATTAGATAATACACATATATGTGTGTGTATGTATATATTTATCCATATCTGAATGCATTTTAATCGAGTTGAGCTAACAGGTCGACTCAAACATAAATGAGCAGACCTTAATGATCCTTAACAGAGTCAAGCCAAGTTTTGTCGAGTATATGTCATTTATTAATCGAGTGGGTATCTGTTTTCACGGACGATTTTTTTTTTCACTAGTCGAGTTTGATTTAAGTTTAATCGAGCGAGTATCGAACGAGCTATTGAATGGCCTGATTCATTTACAGTTTAGAAGTAATCTATCTCCACATATATTTACAAAAAAAAAAAAACTCAAAGAGAGTCGCATTTTTCAAAATATTGATACCACAAGTAATAAAAAACATTAACTCCACTTGCTTCCCCAATATATATGGGAAAAGAAGTCTCTTGATCCATCCAAAAATTTTTAACAAAAAATGTACCCCAGATCAAACATGAAAGGAAAAACCTATCCTATATATAAAATCTAAAGAAAATCCGAGTTTATCCAAGCTGTGCCTTGTATCCTCCTTGTGTGCTTCAAACCCTCGTACCTACATTTCAAACTGTATCAAATGCTTGATAAAAAAAAAAAAAATCACATCTGCCAAAGAAAAGAGATATATGGATATGTTGAAAGAAATCAAACGAATGAAGCCGATGGATCTGTGGGAATTATGAAGAAAATAAAATGCATGTGTAATACCTTTTTCTTCTATACGTGCATCACCAGCGGCGCCGAAGCTCACATTCTCAACTGTTCTTTCTACAAGTTCTCATCAGAAGGTCAGATGATGGGTTTGAGTCTACGATGGGTTCTCAGCTAGTTCATTTGTGCGGAATTCTGCAATTATAATATTGTTAAGGACGTATTTTGCAATCTAATTTTTCGAGAACCCAATTGACTGGTACCTGCAAACACGAACAGATGGGTGGTCGGGGTCCGAGACCGCTGTTAGTATTTGGAGGATGAATCACAAAGTTCCGTAAGAGAGATGTTGTTTTAAGATGCTTACCTTATACCGATTTAAATGAGTCTTATTTATAGGTAGTTACCTAACTTCTTTTCAGGAAGAGGATTAAGGATAAAATGCCACCGACTGTGACACCATCCGGTCGTTATCCCAGAGAATGATGGTCTGATCCCATATATCTTGTCTCTAGGATCAGATTGCTTCGATCAGATTGCTTCGACCAATGTTTAGCCTGGTCCTAATAATAGATAATATTAAATGCGGAACCATTTCTGTCCAGTTGAGTAATTAATGTGGCGTGTTTAGGTCGCCTTTGCATTTAAGTAAGGGGCTCTGTCAGAACGACTGAAGTCTTGTTATTTGTTGATGTGAGTTCGATTCTGATGTGAGAGGGATATGCACACTGCTTTTCCAATATGGTCTCTCCTCTAATTTTAGTGGACGGTCGAGTCTGCATTAACCTTTTCCTATTTGATGTGGAGGCTCATGACTCATATTTCTTCTGGTTTCGACATCTTCAGCCAAATCTAGGCTTGTGCTATTTGGATTTGGACCATAAATTTCGCGATCAATTCATTTCGGGCTTGGACCTACTATCAACTCCCATTTCAAATATAATCTTGTTTTAATATTTTTTTCCCAATTTTTTCACATCACTGCCACATTTATCATATGTGCAGAGTGCCACATTTAATATCTGATTTTATACTTGGTTTTAAATAATGCACTGCTGTTTAGCACGGCTTTATGTAAAATATTCAAAGAGAATAGAGCAAATCATTTTCCTACTATTAAACATGTTGCATTGAATTTTTATAAATAAAATGATCCATATATGTATAAACAAGTACATAAAAATATTCATAAAAAGTGAAGATTCGTTGGGCAGAATTTTTTTGATAAATTTAGAAACTAAGATATAAAAAAATTATTTTATTTAAATGAAGTAGTTTATAAAACAGTCTTAACCATTAAACGGGTTGATCGTGATATAAAATTTAACTCAATAAAAAATTCAAACTCTCTTATTTATAAAAGAGTTTTGTGATTTATTATTTTTACACAATTTTTTTAAATTAATTGAATTCTTTTATTTGTCATCTGTATATCGCATATTTAATAAAATAAAATCAAAATATGTGTGACATATAAAGACGAGGAATAAGTTTTTTCTTTATATAAACCGAAAAACTATAATCTATGTGAGGGTACATTTACACTACTCGTGGACTAGCATGACTCTCAAAAAAATCTCTTCACGTGCGTTAATAAAAAGCCAAAAGAAAAATAAGGAGAGAAAAAACGACAATTATAGCCATTGATAAGTTATGACGTTCACGGATAAATTATGAATGAAAACTAAACAGATTGGGATTAGATAAATTAAGTATGAAAACTAAACAAATTGGGATGAAGACCAACTGATCAATCAATCCAACCTGTCGCCGCGAGAAAAGCAAACGACACGTCATAATGTCTGTCCTCTTTTCTACACTGCTAGGAAACACGCGTCAAGCCCGGAGCCGCACATTTCTCATGATCTGTCGGACAACGTCACCACTAATTCGATCGTTTTAACACGTGTATTTCACGCGCGTAAACCTTTCTGTCTCTGTCTCCAAGCCATATCGGCATATCCTGCCCCTACGAAACCAAAAAAAAAAAAAACTCTGCCAAGCTGCCAAGCCATGTAGGTCGAGTACCATACTTCTATCTACGCGCGGGGCCTTGACAGCGATGTCAGAGCTGCCTCATCCTTAATTGTCACGTTGTTCACATCACCTACAACAAAATAATAGGTATGGAAAATGCTTAGGAATCCGTTTTGGTGTCTGCTGGATTTTTTTTGTTTTTAATTTAATAATTAAAAAATATTATTTAATAATATTATATATATTTTACATATTTAAATATATTTGAAAAATATAAAAATAAAATAAAATATAAAAAATATAAATTAATACCAACGGACAAAACTAGCGGAGCACATTAATGACTCCCTAGCATTGTCCGGATAGGTATTAATTGTTACGATTTTTTCAAGTTTAAAAAAAAAAAAAAAAATTATGGCGACATTATGGCGACATATATATATATATATATTACATATATTTTGCTCACTTTATTTTTATCTTAAAAATTCAGTGAGCTTTGAAAAAAAATAATAAATTCGGTGTTTGTCGGAGAAAATGGAAAGTCGCTCGCAAATTCTCTCTTTCTTTTAAGATTTCCATGCCGTGTAGTCATCGCTTGCTTTATCACCTACTGCCCTCTTACTCACGAGTTTCACGGGAAGTGAAAGAGAAACAGAGGAAGGAGAAGAGAAACTGAAGGAAAAATTATCACATCTTTCTCGGGAAACGCTTTTAATAAGTTTTGCCTCTTGAGAGCAAAAGCTTTGCACTTGGAGGATTCCAAGCTTCCTAGCCCTTAGAAATAGTTGGCTTTACCCTCTTGTGGTTGCTTTTAGTTTCTCATTTCCTGCAATTTCAAGGCAGCGGTCGTCCCGTACAGTCCCCAAGTTCTGCTCAGAATCAGTGCCTAACTTTCATCTCCTTCAATAATTTTGTTGATCTTATACCAATCATTCTAGTTCTCGTCGTTTGGATTGCTGATTTTGTTGAATTTGCAAGAGAAAGAAAGATTCGTCAGGTGTAATAGGTCCGGGTTTTCAGCCGTTCTGTTCCGAACTCTGATCAATTTGTGACTGCACTTGTGGGAAGATTTTGGCGAAAATGACGATAGATTCCTTGCCGGGGAGCTCTGGGTACTTGGACTTGTATCCGGAGAGGAAAATGTCTTATTTCAAGAACCCTTATGTGCTGGGATTGACTGTGACCGCCGGAATAGGTGGATTGCTCTTCGGCTACGACACAGGTGACCGAAATATTGATTGCACTACATGGCGTCTTTATGTGTCTTTCTAGAAAAACAAAACAAAATTGTTCAAAGATTAATTTCGTTCTTATAAAAAAAAAAAAAGTATACCTACCGTTTTCCATACTGTATATTGGTGGGCGTCCATGTTAAATTTGTGAGGAATTTGTGATTAGAGATTATACTTGCCTATGTTTATATTTTACTGTTCTTGGATATCTGTAGTGATTGGTACCCTTTGCGGCATGACGATAGTAGCATCCCGCTCTAGCTATCAAGATGAGCTGAGTATAACCTCAGCCCATCTAAGGGCATTTATATAGAAAACATGATGAGTATAATGATATGGTGATATCATAGGGATACAGATATCATATTTTTATAGAGATATGGTATATAGATATCATAAGTTATATATACCTGCGTAAATGTTCTATATACGTGTGCTCGGATGTAATTTTTTCTTTTTGTTTGTCAAGTAAAACTAGGAGGCTCTGCAAATATGCCTATCTGTAAATTTTTTTTTTTGGCTTGACTGTAAATTTTTTTTAAGTGAAATAAATGATTCAGTGTAACATCCTATTTACTTTTATGGATATTTGCACATGCATATGTATGTATGATACCTTAATTCTCTTTCGATGGATGATAAGTTTAATTGTTTGCTTTCATGCTTATCCAGTGATGAAGTCAGACATGACGACAATTTTGCCCATGTATAATGTATGATTGTATTATACGTATACATTTTGGATTTGTTGTCAACATAATTCAATTTTGATGCCTTCTAAGGCCTTGTTTGGTTATACAAATGAGATGATGACATGAGATGAGAAATCTGTGAATAATAGTGAAACAATTTGTGAATAGTAGTGAAACAATTTGAGTTAAAATTTTATGGGGTTTTGGAAAATGAGAGAGAAAAAGTTGATAAAAAAATGATAAAGTTAAAAGAGGGTTAGAATATAACTTTTAAATATTATTTTTGTTTCGGGATTTAAAAAAGTTGATTTTTTTGTGTGTTTTGTTTGAAAATTTGAAAAAATTGTAACGAATAGATGAAAAAGTTTAAAATTTGAAATTGGAAATATTTGTATTTGAATGGTGTTTAGATGTTGAGATGAGATGGTTTGAAAGAGACCAAACCAGGCCCAAATCAAGTTAGAACAGTTTTTTCATATTTTTTAGAAAGGTTGAGATATTTTACAAATTTTATAGTAGGGCCCAAAGAATTTTGTTTCCTTTTTTAATTCTGATTCCTTTGGGAATTGTTTTCAATTTTTTTGGTTTTTTTTTTTGGGTGCGGGGGAAATCTCCCCAACCTGGCTGCTGGCTCCATCTCTATGGTGAACTGAATCAGATACTCACAAGTTTAGAGGTTAACGTTGAGTCTTTCATCAGATTTTATGGCTGAAAGTAACTACCAATTATGATTATACTGTTCAAAAGAAATTATGATTATAAGAACTCATTTCTCTGGCAAATATTTCTAGATAAATACTTTTTTCTTCTCTCTAATGACAATCTCTCTTTTTTTTTTTTTTGATAAGTAAACAATTGTATTGATAGAATAGGCCAAGCCCAAGTACACAAGATGGATACAAGAGTCAAGACCTAACTAGGTCGTAAATGGATTGTTAGCTACAAGAAAGTCATGAAGATGGAGACCATTGAAATCTATCGCTATGGCCCATAATAATAAAGTACGAAAAAAGAAAGAAACAAGTTCGTCCCGAGTCCGTTCCTTATCTTCAACAGTTCGATCATTTTGCTCACACCAAATGCACCACAAGATTAATGACAATCTCTTATTCTTCTCTCTCGTGACAATCTCTTATTCTTATCTGTCATATGATGTGACCTTAGGTTATTCAATCTCCTTAAGCAACTTGTTATGTATGATTTTCTAGTCTAGAACTAGAATTAGGTCATGTTTGGGAATCAAAATTTTTTCAAAAATTTTACTGCACTCTCAAAACATCATTATTCCAAAACAAACCCAATCATCAAAACATATTACCTCGATTTCTTTAACAAACAAAAACCAAAATAAATTTCGCAGAACTAAAAAAAGTCACAAAATTTTCTTCCCTTCATATTTTCAATGGGTCCCACCACTTTCTCAAATTTCAATGAAAACATCTCCATAAAACTTTTTCAATCCAAATATACTTTTAATGGGTTCCACCACTTTTACAAGCCCCATAAACCCCATCTTTAAAAATTCTCTGAATGGTTCCAAAATTCTCGTGAAAATATTACACGCCCTATATCCCCTTAGCGTCTTTAGAGATTGTTATGCATGTTCTTTTCCTTAATTAGTAAATTTTCCTGTGTTTGGGAAAACCTTTCAATTACAGATGTCCTTTGGCTATCATAATTTCCTTTCAAGATTACATATAGGAAATAATCCAATGATAATGATGTTTATTAATTGGTCTATGCTTGGCATCCTCAAATTAAGCCTTACCTTTGTAATCCCTTTCACATTTAAATCAGCATTCAAAGCTACTTTTTACCAAACTATAACACAAAGAATGAAGGATAAAAGATAGTAGTGAGGTTGGAGAAGTATGTACCACATAATTCCAAAGATGTTTCTCAGGATTAAAGTTCTCATTCTTGTTTTTTTCTTTTTTTCAAATTTATGAATTTCATCTGAAATTGGCTATAGTGTATATCTTGGTTCTCTTTAGTTATTTAGGTTTTGATTTTCTTTTTTGTTTGTTGCTTTTTGATCTTCATGTAAATGTTACCTGTTGTGAATGTTGATTGCAGGTGTGATATCTGGGGCTCTTCTGTATATTAAAGATGATTTTGAGGTGGTGAAAGACAGTAGTTTCTTGCAGGTACCAGCTTTGCAGTGCTGTGATCTATATGAGTTAGGAAAATTTGAATTTCTTGGTGTAGCATTTGGTTGGGTTTGGAAAAGGAGGAAACAAGAATGTGAGGATGTAGAAGTTTTATTAGTACCTGCCAGGATTGCTGTTGGTATCTATGTGGAAATGATAGCATTGTAGTTGTGTGTGTAGATGCTTTTTTTTTTTTTTTTGGTTGATTGGAGAATAGAGCTCGAGGCCAATCTTTTTAATTGGAACATAGGAAGCTTTACACTTGCTCTCTTTCTTTCACTTTTCCTAAATGTAAAGCAAGTGGTTGATATTGCAAACTTTGAGATCTTTGGATTTTTTTTATGTGGCAGGAAACAATTGTCAGCATGGCATTGGTTGGTGCAATTATTGGAGCGGCAGCAGGGGGTTGGATAAATGATTATTATGGACGTAAGAAGGCTACTCTTATTGCAGACGTGGTATTTGCTTTTGGATCAGTTGTTATGGCTGCTGCACCAGATCCATATGTTCTTATAGTGGGACGGCTTCTTGTTGGCCTGGGTGTTGGTGTAGCATCTGTCACTGCTCCTGTATATATTGCAGAAGCATCTCCATCAGAAATAAGGGGAGGACTAGTGAGCACAAATGTGCTTATGATAACTGGTGGACAATTTATTTCCTACCTCGTAAATCTTGCTTTTACAGAGGTTTGGCTTGTTTTTCATTTCCATGTAATTGTATCCATCACGAAGTATTTAATTATATGCATATTTCTGCATGGAAATGTCTACCAACCATCAAAATGCTGTACTTAGTTTTTATAGGCTTTTAGAGTTGCCAATTTCTTTCCTTAACCATTTGACTCTTTGAGTGAACCTAAAGAGGCTATCGTACTGATGATGCATGAAAAATTAAAAACATTGAACCCTGCTTGTTTTTGCGTAAAACTTCAACTCATATATTAGACATAAATGAACTTGTATTAGGGTATAAGCAGCTCAAGACCAATACCATCATGTCCTGCATTAAGAAGATTTCAAATTTATTTTCAGTTTTATGAAATTTAACTACATACTAAGTTGATAGATTGGTTCTTATACTTTGTTTTTCCTGATCGAGGGATCTTACTATTGAATTGTATGTTTGTGATATTATCCTTAGGTTTTTTTTTTGAACTGGTATAGGTGGCATTATTCTTGGAACTTGGTTCTCAATTGATTTAATTTGCACCTGGGTTTGCATAGAATCTAAAATAGCAGGTGAGGATTATTTTGATTAAATAAGAGATTGAAGAACCACAAAATTGTACTCAAGGAATTTGTAATTATAATCATGAGTTGTTGACTTTTTGAATTTACACTTTCCTTGGTTTGGTGTTTCTTCTCTGAAACCATCAGTGAGAGGAATAGCTGTTGTTGAAACTAATTCTCAGATGGGTTTTGAGTAATAAATTGCTGGGGGTGATTATACTTCTTTTGACACCAAATTTATTGCAGGGTTGTTACGTTCTTGCTAGTTACAGATACTTTGCTGGAAGAAGTTCTGAATTTGCAGTGAAGAAGGGGAAGCATCTAGATAGAATTTTGGGCTTTCTATTTTAAGATTTCGTACTGAGTAACATCTCTGAAGGAATCTCTTCTGTTCTTTGCTGCTCAATTTAGATGATGCATGGTGCTGTTGTTTTACTGTGCATGTTGCTGTTTTTTTTTGCACTTTCAACTGGTTGCATGCCACAGCAGTTGATACACTATTGTGCCTGATTCTTGTGCCGACATTTATAATCTGTGACATCTGTTTGCTGGTTTAGAAATTTTCAATTTTTATTTGGTTCTTGTGTCTTGTTACTGGCCAAGAAAATGAAATTGACTAAGAAATTACAGTTGGAAGTATGTTTTTGGAGACTTTTGTTGATCATTTATGTAAAATGAAAAAATAAATAATAAACCTATCAGAGACAAAATTCTTGTATATTTTGTTTGTGGAAAAATTTCATTATTGAAAGAAAAGAGAAAAAAAAGTTGTCACTATTTCTGAATTTTAAGCTCCTGTCTTACAAAGGCAGAAGTTGTTCTTGTATCCTGTTTGCCCGAGGTTATCTACTAGATTCTCAAGTATGGTAGAAGTGACAGTTGAAAGGCTTCATCGTATTGCCCTAAACCCCAAACACCCCCTCCCCAAAAAACAAAACCAAAAGAAAACAAAATGTTGCTAGTAACTTACAAACCGGTTCTTGAATCTCTACATTTTAGATACTTTCGATCATAAAATGAATTCATAGTTTCTTCCTAGCTTCTTAGCTGGGGAATTGGCTGTGAAGCTTTAGTTGTTATGGGGGCTTGGGGAGGGTCAGTTAATTGTTGGTTAGGTCGTGAGATGATTTTCAGTTTGTGAGCATTTTAGACATTTCTTTTTGCAAAGGTTTTCATTACTTACATCAGGCTCTCTAACATGTTTATAATGCTTGGGCAGGTCCCTGGGACATGGCGATGGATGCTTGGAGTTTCAGGTATCCCTGCTGTCATTCAGTTCTCTCTTATGCTTTTTATGCCAGAGTCCCCCCGGTGGCTTTTTATGAAGGTACAGACTATATCATCATGCAAAAGTTTCTTACAAGCCCAGTTTCCTGTATCGATAAATCATATTTACTTCTTGTATCTTATCTTCAGGATGATAGATCTAAAGCTATTGACGTGCTTTCTAAAATTTACAACGTTGCTCGCTTAGAGGACGAAATTGACTACCTTGCAGCTCAATTAGAGCAAGAACGCCAGAATCGGAGTAAAGTCAGATACTTAGATGTTTTTAGAACAAAAGAAATCAGGCTTGCGTTTCTAGCTGGGGCTGGACTACAGGTAAGACTATAAGCTTGGTAGAAAATATTCGTGCTTCCATCCATGCTTTTGTCATTGTGTTAGGATAACGTCCTATCAACATCCAGTTTACAAATACCAAGCTTGCAGGTTTCGTCATCATTATATGTGATAAAGATTCTGGCTTCTTTTCTTCCCCCATTTGTGTAGAGGTCTCTTGCATTCATTGTTATACATCACAGAACAAAATTTTTGAGTTGCTACAAGCTCTTAATTTGGGGCATCTTTGAGAATTTAACAACAGCATATTTTCTGTTGTAAGAAAAGTAAAGGGGTTATTACATTTTCTCCCCTAACTCCCATTAAAAAAGACAAAATTACCTTCAAGTACTATTAAAAAGCTTCACACACACACAAACTATCATCCCATTAGAAAAGACAATTACCTTCATGTAATTTTTAAAAGCTTCACACACAAATATTTTTTTTTTGGATAAGTAAACAACTAAGGCCTGTTTTTTTTTACAAACATTCTCATCTCATTTTATCATTACTACTTTCCTGAATTTTCATACAAAATAAAATAAACAATTTAACTTTTTCAAATTCCAAAACAATTTTTTTAAATCACAAAACAAAACAAATTTAAAAAAAAAATATTAGAACAATATTTTATTTAATTTTTAACCTTTATCTCATCTTATCTCATCTTATCTATGAAAACAAACCAGGCCTAAGTTACACAATCTATTGTGGTTATTTTTATCAGATGGGGGGCGAACTAAGCCAAAATATGAAAATAGGATACAAGTTGTATCGAGTCAAATTTATTTGTGTAATTAAGGTTGGGTGGTAGTTTGTGGATGAAAATGTAATGAACACGAAATAGAAATTGACAATTTCCTGATACAGTTGGCGAATTCATGGAGGCACTCACTTGACAACTTCACAATACCAGCATGTGCCTAATGGGCATTTTCAGTTTGCATCATTTGCAGTGCGTGTGGGATTGTTTGGAAATGGATTTCATCCCAAAATTCTCATCTCATCCTGTATCCTTCCCAAACATAATTCAAATACAAAATTTTCAAACTAATCATTATAACTTTCCCAAACATTCAAACAAAAAATAAAAAACAATTCAATTTTTTCATATCCTAAAGCCCATATAACATTCAACTCAAACTATCTCACTACTATTCACAAACTATTTTACTACCATTCACAAAATTCTCATCTCATCTCATTTTCCAAACTAGCCCCGTTTTCCAAGTTCATGGACTTTTGGTTAAACTGCTGGATAAGGTTTCTTCAGACACATAACTGAACCTTTGCTAGTTGTTGGATACATGTTTGTTCATTTTTTTCAAGTGTGGATACATTACACGTATCATGAAAATGGGTTCTTTTAAAAATGTGTTAAGTATTGAACCTCCCTTCACTGTATAAGATATGTACCGAGTCTATGGCCATAGTGACAAAAAGTTGTACTTGTATGCCAGGCATTTCAGCAGTTTACTGGTATCAACACAGTCATGTACTACAGCCCAACAATTGTCCAGATGGCCGGCTTCGAATCCAACCAGTTGGCTCTTCTCCTGTCCCTCATTGTCGCTGGTATGAATGCTGCTGGGACAATTCTAGGCATTTATCTTATTGACCGTGTTGGACGGACAAAGTTGGCCCTCACAAGCTTATCTGGTGTATTTGCATCCCTTCTCATCCTTTCCGGAGCATTTTTTGCCGAATCATCAAATTCTACAAATGCACTCTATGGATGGATGGCAGTTATAGGGTTAGCCCTCTACATTGGTTTCTTCTCACCTGGGATGGGGCCTGTGCCTTGGACCATGAACTCAGAGATATATCCTGAACCCTATCGTGGAATGTGTGGGGGTATGGCAGCTACCGTGAATTGGATTTCAAATCTAATCGTGGCTCAGAGTTTTCTTTCACTTGCTGAAGCTGCCGGGACTGGTCCGACTTTCTTGATTCTTGCTGGCATAGCTGCACTTGCATTCGTATTTGTGATTGTATATGTACCTGAAACAAAGGGATTGACATTTGAGGAAGTGGAGAAAATCTGGAAGGAGAGGGCTGGGGCTAGAGATCAACAAGATGCAGAAAGACTTCTTGAGCAGGGTAATGAATCCTAGGTATGGCGACTGATTTGCTTGTTTTAATAGCAGTATACCCTGTATCTTGTCAAAGACAACTCCAGTAGTTAACCTTTTATATTCACATATATGGTTATGCATTAAAATGAGCTTATGACTTTGAATCAGTTCCATGCAGCCTGTAGACTTATATATTCTTAGGGCACCTTTGGCTGGGCAGATTTGCATTTAGGCACATTTTGAGATCTGCCAGAATGAAACTGCCTTGGGTTTGTGTGCTCTGTTTACATAAAACTGTACATTGTTTCAAATGAGAGATGGTTACTGGGGAATCTAGATTGTCTTGTAAACCTGATTATAATTCCAGGTTTTCTGGAACTATTATGATAAACATATCTTTAGTAGCCCTACAAAACATCTTGCATAGTGGATAGCAATTCTTCAACACTGAGCATAAGAATTTTACTGCAATCAGGACTGGTGTTAATTAGGTCTTTTACACCAACATTAGCTTCAAAACTGAATCAAACCCATCAAAACATAAAAATGAAAAATGTTAAATAAATCCAATTGTAAAAAAAGGGTGGTGGTTCCTCCCTCCAAGGGGTGATTCAGTCATGGCAGCTAGTAGCAAACCACCCAATTTGGGCACAACTAGCCACCCCATGGTTGATCGGCTGCTCCATTTGGTGCGTGAATGGCCATCCGAGCTTAATGCCAACATTGACAAATTTAAGCTTCTTAATAGACTCCTAGGTCTCGATTGGATTTAGAATTGGTCTCAATTCATTTCATTTAATCATTATAATTTTTTTAAGTTTTTACACTATTATAAACAATTTAACTTTTTGAAATTTCAAAATAATAATAATAATATTAAAAAATAATATTTTTATAATATTCTATTTAACTTTCGTATCAATTCATCTCATTTCAACTCAATTCACTATCTCAACCTCACCTTAATCAATTTTGTTAGGAAGTTAAGTCTGCAATGATATTGGTTTGAGTTGTATATGTTCACAATAAATTATGCAACACAAGAATAACAACATTATCATTTAATTTCCTCAAAATTCACATATGTCCAAAGAGGTTATCATCCTTTGGGGAAAGTCCAGTTTTGCCCACCCGAATTTAATAGTATTTCAATTTAGACCATAAATTATCGAAATCGTTAATGAATTCAGTAAATTATGAAGTTTGAACCATATGGAATGATCTTGGCTAAATAGGACGTGAAGCAAAATTTAAGTTGCATGTTGCAAATATGTTTAAAAAGGAAATCTCTAAGAGGTGCTTTGAGCACCCTAAAAAAAGTGGATTATCATGGCATAAAGCCTCAAGAGAGGTTACAATAGTGTTTGTCAATGAAAATAACATTCTCAATGAACAAAGGAACACTATCCCACCAAATACACATTTCTTCTAAAGACCAAGCATATCTTCCAAGATGATGAGCAGTCTCATTAGTGAATTTGGAATTGTGATGCAGACTGCATTGTTGGAAGCTATTAATCATTCTCTTTATATCAGCAACAACAGATTGGATTGAAAAATTATAGATCTTTCTTCACTATTAACTTTCTCCACCAAAAACTGACAATCCAATTCAAATGTAAGATGAGGAATAGCTAAAGGCATGCATAATTGTAACCCCCTAAGCAAAGCTACTGCTTTAGGTGGAGACCAACAATACCCCAGCTCCTTTGAATTTCTGCTATCTGACTGAGCCACTTTAACTACTGATATAAGTTTCTGCAAAAGAGAAAAGCCAATGCTTTGCTGAGGAGGTAACTCAATTTGATGATTAATCTTCTTATTTATTCTAAACCAAAACCCCTAGGCCATCAAGATAAATTCATAAAACTCTTCAGATGTACTTCCCCTGAAATTATGCGTAGTTGTATCAAGGAGTGAGCTGTTATGAGATTCATCCTTTAGCATAAGAAACTTTCTAATCCAATGATCATGAATTGAGCGGCAGAGGATCAAAGCATGTATTAGATTCTCAAATTGTCCTTGGCAGAAACAACACTTTCCATTTACATCAATCTTCCTTTGAATTAAATTAGACATTGTTGGTAGAGTCTCCTACATGCACGTCAAGCAAATATCTTCACTTTATGAGGAATTATGAGTTCCCATAGAATATTCCCAACAATTGAAGGCTCCCCCTATTTTCTGTTAAACAGATTTTGAAAAATCGATAGCCACTCTTGACTGAATATTTCTCTGATTTTTCATACTCTCGCATCCACATGTCAGGTGCACCAGTAGAGCTTAGAATTAATCTGAGCACCACTTCAGCGATGTCTGGATTGAATAGAGCTCTGATCCTTTTTGAATTCCACTAGTGTGAAGAAGGATTCAGTAAAGTGGATACTTGATCTTCAAGCACATGAATCTGTTCCACAATTTGGGATTGATACATTTCATCTCTCAACTTTTCAGTTTCAGGGATGCAAGCATCTAAGATATGAATGGATTGTCCATTTCCCACTTGCCATATGCCACCTTTCACCAAAATCTGCTTTGCTTCATAAATGCCCCCCAAGCAAAGGATGGGTCAACACCCAAAGTATTCTTCAACTATCTCCAAGCTTGTTTTGCCAGAATGGCCATGTTAAAAAGGTCAAGTTCCTTGAAGCCCATTCCTCCCACGGATTTTGAATTGCACATGAATTTCCAGCCAACCCAATGAATTATCCTCTCCACCTTTTTTTGCCCTCACCAATATTGTGCCATCATGCTTTCTAAATTGGAACAAAGTGAAGAAGGTAGCTTAAAACAGCCCATAGCATAAGAGGGGATTGCAAGGGCTATTGCTTTGAGAAGAACTTCCCTCCCACTTTGTGAAAATATATGCCCCTTCCATCTTTGCAACTTGAGCCAAACTTTATTTTTAATTTCAGTAAAGGCTCGTGTTTTTGACCTTCCAATTAATAGTGGCAGATCCAAATATTTTTCATACTGCTACACTTGAGTCGAACCCCAAAGATTTATAATAGCTTGCTTGTGATCAGAACTCACATTAGCACTAAATATCATAGCAGTCTTTTCCTTGTTCAGTTGTTGTCCATAATCCAACTCATATTGGTTCAACAAAGCTTGCACCCGAGCATTTGAAGTCTCATCTGTACCACCAAAAATTAAACTATCATCTGCAAACAGCAGATGATTTAACTTGGGGCCTTCTACGTAACTAAATACCCAAAACCATAGCAGACCTTTCAGCTTCTTTTAACAAAGTTACTAACCCTTTTGTGCATAAAAGGAAAAAGGTAAGGAGAAATTGAATCTCCTTGCCTCAAACCTTTTGATGGAGCAATAAAACATGTAGGCAAGCCATTGATTAAAACTGAAAAAGTAGGGGTGCTAACACATTTCATCACAAGTTAGACAAACTTCTCATGAAAACCAAGCTTTCTTGTAATTGCTTCAATAAAACTCCACTCCACCCTATCATAGGCTTTGCTCATATCAAATTTAGAGACATAAAACCTTTCCTACCCTTCTTCTTCCAATTTTAAAAAATGAAAAACTTCATTGGCAATTAAAATATTATCAGTGATTAATCTTCCTGGAATGAGAGCTGATTGTGATTATGATATAACAGTAGGCAACATTTGTTTGAGTCGATTAGCAATAACTTTAGAAATAAGCTTCTAAATTACATTACAAAGGCTTTAGGTCTAAAGTCATTTACTCTTTGAGGTGACTTTTTCTTTGGCACCAAAGTAATGAAAGTATGGTTTACAGATTGAGGAAACTCACATTGATTCAAAGCTGACAACACTGTAGTAGATATAGAACCTCCAGTCTTGAGCCAAAATTTGTAATAAAATAAAAGGGGCATACCATTAGGACTTGTAGCTTTAGTAGGATGCATCTCTTTAAGGGCTTGGAATACCTTTGTAGTCGAGTAATCTTTGGTAAGTGCTTCATTCATTTCAGAGGACACCCTACTCTCCATATTGTTAAGGATAACATCCTCATCTCTGGAACCTGCATATGAAAATAGACTGGAAAAGTGGTTAATAATCAAATCATCACATTGTGCTCCTTCCTTCCAAGAACCCCTTTCATTCATTAGCCTCAAGACATGGTTCTTTTTTTTTTTTTTTCCTCTGATAGGCCTTGGTATGAAAAAATCTCATATTCTAGTCTCCTTCAGCTAACCATAAAGCCTTCGATTGCTGCTTCCACATGATTTCTTCTCTATCCATCCACTTGTGCATTTCATCTGCAGCTTCTTTAATCACATGAGAATGTAAAACAGTGGGATCCTTCTTTTGTTTAGTAACTAGTTTATCTCAAGCTTCCTTTAATTTCACCTGCACTTTTCCAAACTAGGTAGTGTTCAATCTCTGCAATTTTCATTACAGCTAGCAATACACTTCATAACACCTTGCAATTTCCTTGAGGAAACAGCCTGGGACCATTCCTTAATGATCCTTAAGCATTCCTCCTCCCCAAGCCACATTTGCTCAAATCTAAAGGATCTTGCACCTTTCTTTCATACAACTGCTCCCTTAAGCTCAATCCAAATGGGAAGGTGATCTAAATAGGAACTAGAGCCGTGAGTAACTAATGCTTGAGGAAATATAGAACACCAAGGCATATTCCCAAGAAATTTGTCAATCCTCTTAGAAACTTAAGCACCATTTTCCCGACCATTACACCAAGTATACCTTGGCCCACAAAATCCTAAGTCCTTTAACTCACAATCAAGAAACATTTGTTGGAAAGCATCCATCAAGCAACTGGGTCTACCTCTACCACCCCACTTCTCATTCAAAGTTAAGATTTCATTAAAATCCCCACAAACTAACCAAGCATCACTTGAGGTCTTTTTTAGTCTCTGTAGGAGATTTCACGTCTTCATTCTCCTTGATGCATCTGGTTGACCATAAATTCTCATTAAGTACTGTCGACGACCCCGCCTACACTTGAGATCAGACGTAAACCGAGACATCGGGGATAAGTAACGCAAGGATACTCACCCCTTATTCATGTTGTAAGTAAATATATGTGCCTAAATTACTAGCAGTATGCAAAAATTTTCGCAGCGGAAAAAAGGTCAAGACAAGTATTATAGGCAAGAAATATAAAATCTTACCCAACATCACATGGTAGAATTGAGTAAATATCCTAAGATGAAACTTTATAATCATACATCACAATGTATCAAGTTCCACAAAATACCAATATTCCTAATACACAGAAAATATACAAAGTTCTCCAAAATAACAAAATTATAACTTGGAAACAACACTAGAAAAGAAATGGCCCCGTTACCCCTCTCTAAAACAGAGGTTCCTCTGCATATCTTCAATAAGACGGTCATATTGAAAATGGGCCACAACATCAAAAGAGTATACTCCGTCGGGCTTTCAAGGGTCCGGGAGTCTTTAGGGGAGTCTGACTTGTGGAATCCATCGTCGCCTGCAACCACTCCTATCGTCCCGAAAAGGAATGATAGTTGAAAATTAAAGGGATGAGATTTTGAGAAATCTCAGTAAGTACACAATTATTATAATAAAAGCATTACAGACATATATAAGCGAACACCAAACAAATGCACATGTCATGAACATGAACTTATAACTTGACTTATGCACATGCCCTTTCATAAAAGATTTTCATGTAACTTGACTTTCTTTGAGACCCATAACTTATGTACGTGCTTTTCATAAAAAGGCTTTCATATAACTTTGACTTCTTTGACACGTATTTAAAACCTTTTTATAAACTTCTCGTGTCTTTTATCATATTCTTATCTTAGGCGCCATTAAACATGTTCATATCATTCTTGGGGCTTAAAAGTCGTTCTTGTCATGACTTTCTTGTGGACACCTTATGGTTTCCCTACGCACCATGTGTTCCCCACTAGTTACCGCATTACCCAACAATCACTTAAACCAAAGTGACTATGTTATGCATTATCGCATCACCTGACGACCACTCAAGTCGAGGTGACTACGTTATCCACTCTTTATCACCTGGTGACCACTCAAACTAAGGTGACTGCATCCTTAATTTTTATAATGGCAAGGCGTAACGCCTTTACTGTCCTTAGGCACCCACTAGCTTTAGGTGCGATTACGTTCCAGATTCCTTTTGGAGCCATACAGGTCTGCCGATTGTTCTTCGTCGACCTAGGGATTTTCACTAGACTTTAATCACTCCTGAGTGAATAGAGAGTTTCATTGGGACAATACCCCGTCCCAGCCTTTGGGATTTTTATAAAAACTTTTTATTCATTTTTTTTTTGAAAATGCGTTGACCCAAAAGACATGGGACCCTTGACTTGAATGGACATGCATGCAAAAACTTTGACTTTCTTTATGCAAGGCACATAGTTCATGAGACATATGATGCATGCATTCTCAAACCATAGTTTGTACATGTTAACATGTGAACATAATTGTTTTCAAGATAAACATAATCAAATAAAAGGAAGGCAACCAATCAACTCTAACTTAAAAGGGAAAGGTCGAACCACCCAAGGGATTCAAACCTAGTTTTTCTTTCTCTTTTTCTTCTATCATCTCATGCATTCTTTAGAGAAATAAATAGATAACCTAATTCACAAACCATAAGGGATCATTGGCCGAAACTTTAGATGCTATAAACTTCAATATTCTTTTATCAACTCCCATAACAAGAGCAAAATCTTATTTTATGCATGTACTCGGAATCATATTCCAAAGAAAACAATATCCTTTAACTCTTAAGCCACTCAAGAATTTAGATCAAGATCATATCAATATCCAAGAGATGAACACCTAAAGTTCTTTTTCAAAAACTCAATAACATAGTCTATACATAATATAACTGAAGCCTTAAAAATACACATATATATTATTTCTCCAATAACTCAATATAACGACTTCATATTGCACCTAACACACATCCAAATTCATACATCGAGAAAATCAAATGTTCATGCTCTTATAAACCACCAACTGCTTTAAATTTTCATCTTTCACCAACCAAGAGTTAAAACCTAAAGTTTCCTCTCTTTAGATGGCCATAGCTGAAACCCATAAGATAAGATAATAGATTTCTAATTTTCCACACATTATGCCATTACCACCAAAGCACTAGCCGAAAATCACTATGGCATATCCCTATCATTC
The DNA here is from genome assembly GCA_036559045.1 of Platycarya longipes. Taxonomy (NCBI): domain Eukaryota; kingdom Viridiplantae; phylum Streptophyta; class Magnoliopsida; order Fagales; family Juglandaceae; genus Platycarya; species Platycarya longipes. Next base: position 30,913,999 of record CM071789.1, on the reverse strand, counting down.
TTTTAATAAATAATCAATATATTCCAACAATTAAGCCTTAGATCAAAAGCCTAAATATTATCTCAACAACACTTAGAAAAAGTATACTAAACTCACTAAACAAACAAGTCAAACTATAGAACAAAGCAACACAATCACAAGTTCACACCATTCTTCCACATACCCTAGCCGAAATCACCATAGCACATTTCTTTTTATTCTTCCAACAAATAACCACTATTTTTCCACAATAATCTCTTAAATTAAAAGTCTAAAATATCATCTTAACCACACTCAAAGAGAGCATAATATACTTACTAAATAAACAAGCCAATCAAGAGAGCAAAGCTACACAATCATGAGTTCACCTTACACATACAAGTGATGCTAAGGTTAATGTAAGAATGTACTTACAAATATTCCATGTATAGAGTAAGAAAAATCTGAAAATATACAAGAAGAAACATGATTAAACCTAGAGAATATTTGCTCTACATAACCAAAATGGCTTGCTTAGGAGGAAATCCTTTTTGTTATTCAAAAAGAGCTATTTTTTCAAAAACATCCTAGTTTTCATTTTCCTTTAAAAAGAAGAGCCAAAAAGATTAGATTTTTCATGTAAGTTCAAGAAAATATTAAGAAACATGGTGATTAAAACTTTTAAAAAGAAGAGCTCATTTGATTTTTGCTTGAAAGGAAAAAAAGAGTTTCTAAAAAAAATACTTACATTCCAAAATAGATGTTTTACAAAAACCTTGAAGAAAAAAAAAATTCTTTAGCTTGCTAGGATATGGTGTTTGGAAGGTGAGAAACTATATAAGAAAGTGGAGAGTGTAGAGAAACTAGTGTGGCCGAGAATTACAATGATGGAGTGGGAGAAAAACCAAGTGAGATGAGGAGAAAAGATCATGGTCGGCCAAGGGTTTTCTCCTAGCCTAGGGTACTCCACCTAAAATTTGATTGACACAAGTGATTGAAAGACCCCTATGTCAAGTGATGAATTTGATGCCTAGGAAAACACACTTAAAGACTTGGTCTTGTCTCCCAAAACCAAGTTTAGTCGAAACCCTTCAAAGGTGCAAGTCACTATACTTGCTTACAAGTCACTCAATCCTCACTTGTTAATCACCATCACCCAAAGAATCTTCTTACACATATCTTTACTTGGGAAACTCAAAATAAGGGTGTTTGGCCTCCCCTCCTTTTTGCCTCCACCGAAACTCTCTCTTCCTTAAACCCAACAAGTCTTCACATGTTATCATCACTTGCTTTTCCAAGAAATTTGTTTAGTCAAACCTACCATTCACATGTTTCCTCCCATAAACCTACTATTCTTGAAAGACTAAAGAAATTTTCTTAGAGTGCCAAGTGTCCAATAAGATCTCACCGAATCCTAGGCATATCATCTCCCAAAGATCTTACTTTCTCAACTTCCTATGCAAAGGTGTCTTGGGAAACTCAAAGTACATAGTTGGTTCTCTCTTGCTCTCTCTCTAGTGGAAACTCCTCTCTAAAAAATGACCATCCCCCACTTGTCACTTGTCTCACTTTTCCCAAGAGACCTTCCCACTCTCACACCATGTCTTCACTCTTCCTCACAAATCTACCTTCTTGGGAAACTAAGAGATAGCTTCTTGAGATGCCATGTCTCTAACACAATCCCACAAAATCCTAAACACATCATCACCTATATATGGCCGGCCACCACTTCCTCTTTGGGCCTTGCCACACCCCCTTGGGCCAACTCTCAAGTCATTCCTCCAAGAAAAGCCCAAGTTAGATCCACATGCAATTGCCATCTTCGACACTAGCAAGAAACCCAAAATGCTACTAAATCAAAATAACACAAGAACAAATGATACAACAAAATAAAATAATAAGAATATAATAAAATATAATATAATCTTCACTCCAACCATACCCAAGAATTCAAGTAGGGGAATGAAAAATTCGAGTTGTTACAAGTACCACTCTTGAGAGCTATCTGCAACCACAACATCAATATGAGAAACATAATAACTGAGAATGGTAAGAGGCACTTCCTTCATCCATAATATTGCAAGACCACCACTTCTTCTAATTGCTTCAATAGTTAAACAGTAATCAAACTTTGTTCAAACTCGTATTTTTTCCATTTTAATAGCATTCAGTTTTGTTTCTTGCAAGAACAAAACATCAAGAACTTTTTTTTTTTTACTAGATCAACAACAGAACGAATACCACGAGAGTTTCCAAGCCCTCATGTATTCTAGTTGAGGATTTTCATTGGTGTCAATGGAATTGTATATTAGTACCAACTGAATCTTGATTATTGTAAGCATCAACATCATAATGAACTTTCTCTTTATTCTTGAGTCTCTTAGAAACCCTAGGTAATTCAGTAGAATCGACATCTAGACATGATCCTTTGTAGCCCCCTTGATCCTTACTAAAGTCAACATCAGTACTCTAAGTTTTTTGAAGTCTCTTCCGCTTCCTAGATGATCAAAATAGAGTAGAGCTTGCAAGAGTGGAATCCCCCAATTGTTTTCCACCACTATCCTTTTTAAACTTCTGAGCTGTTTGAGTTGAATTAATCTACTATACATCAGTTACCTTATTTTGAGCTTGGAAATCTGCCTTAGATGATACTCTCCTTGTTTCGCCTAATAATATATCACCTAGCTGGCTATCCTGAATATCCTCTACATAATTGATGCCTTTTAACTGACTATTTTGGGAAGTTCTCACCTTTTGAATGTTTCCTAGGAAACTCGCCTCCATATCCTCCTCAATATCTGCCTCTAAATTATCAGTTTTCTTCCCATCAACTGATAGAACGCCAGTAATTAGTGTTGATACCGACATTAAACTCAGAGACTGTTGAACTTGACGAACTCTACCAGGGCCTCCATACTCACCAACATTCCCCGCATGCAACCAAGGACCATATGGAAATCCTGAAACATGAAGCTTTTCTTTTAATGGATCTCAATGATCAGACTCTTTCTGGTTATGTCCAAGAAAACTGCATACATAACAATAATTAGGAAGACGCTCATAGGAAAAACAAACCCAGAAAGGCTTCAACAATCTCACACTAATTTTCTTTCCACAAAGAAGAGGTTTTGACATCCAAACTCACTCTAATGCACATAAATTCCCCTTTTGCAGTTTCATCCTTCTCCAAACCAACTTCCTCCACCCGCCCAATCTCTTTTGCATTAAGATTTCTCATTTTCCAATTTCTAGCCATGATAGGGAGATCATTGATACAGACCCAGAAAAGCACCTAAGGGAATTCCACTTCATGAACTTGTAGAAGGCCATTCACATCACTGATCAAAACCAAGTTTTTATCAAACAACCACGGACCCTCACGTTTGACACGCTCCTTATCCCATGGATCTTCAAATTCAGCAAGGAACAACGTTTGACTAATATCACAGATAATTATTAGCTTTGTAGGATGCCATGGTTTTTTCACAGTACTCTTGAACACCTCCTTGTGAAAGTGTTTACCAATAGGCAATTTAAATAGTAGTCATCTCGAACTTTTCTCTAGCAAGCCATCCAATGAGCCCTCATCCACCACTAAAAGAGATTCTTCCTTCTCAGTAAATGACAATCTTTCACACGTTGTCTCAACACGCTATTCCATAATCAAGAAAACTAGAAAAAAAAAAGTGAAGACTCATAAAGAAAGAGACCTACATCCAGCAGGGGGTAGCCTTTACTCAGGGGAGCCCTCGAGAGGAGAAAGCACTCAAAATAGAGATATTCTTGCGATATGAAAATCCATTTTTTAAAAAAGCATAAAATTGAAAGAAAAGCTCCCTTAGATGATGTTACATTTTTTTAAACTATCATAATTAACTTTAAAAGTTTTAGATGCTTGTTTATCAAATAGTAAACAATATTTTAATAATAGAATCTTATTAATAAAAGTGCTGTTATAGGAAGTTTTATTCCCAAACAAGCACTAATACATGGACTATTATTTTTCTTTCTTAAGCAAGGACAGAGATTGGCGTTCAAAATTCTGCTAAAATAACCAGCATATGTATCATCTTATAGGCACCCTCTTAAAAGGATAAGAAAAGGAAATCTAACAAAATTGTTTGAGGCATGAAGGAATGGTAAAGTCATAAGAAAAAAGTTGAAATTTAGCAGCATCTGATAATCTGATTGACGTTACTATTGGTTAAATCTGGCAAAAATTATTTTACCAAATTAGTCATAAAATGTTGTCAAAAGTGCATTCATTTCATCCGCCATAATATAGAATGATTTAAAAGACAAGATCCTTTGGATTTAGCCTACGTAAAGCATCAAAGTAAATTACCTCTTTAAATAAACCCTCCTCAAATTACCGCCTAAATTATACGTTCTTTTTGAAATTCTAAGTTTGGCAATAAGTTAGTCTACGTGTAATTCTTATTCGGAGACTATTTATGCAAGTTGATATAATTATCTGTAATTTTTTTTAAATGACGTAATATCCTTCTTAAAATAATATTTTTTCTCTCTTTTTCCCAATATATCATTTGGTTTGCACACGCAGTCTTCAACTCAAGACTGCAAATAAAATTTCTCTTCGGCAATATTTTTTAAAACTAACAAAAAAATTTACTCTATTGATAATATATATAAAGAGTTGTACAAACACCACTGATAATACATAAACAGAAATAAAACAAAAAACTCAGTAAACATTAAAAACGAAAACTTAAAAGCTAATAAAATATTTTAAAAAAATGTGCCTTTTTTTTTGAAGTTTTATCTTTTTTATCAAGAGTATCCAGTTTCAAAGGCTGGATCAACTTTGTAAATCATGGGTCATCAAGAAACTCCTATTTTAATTGTATCTTTAGCCGTGGTTTTGCACTTTTTTTCTGATTTTCTTTTCTCTTTTCAATTTGTTCTTTTTTTTTTTATAACTCTTTCCAGTTTAATAGGGGTGTTTGTCTTCTGTGAGAATTATATGAATAATTTTATCATGGCATGGGCAAGATAGGGAATATTGAATTGCTATGGGGGGTTCATTATCAAAATTGAAAGCATAGGAGAACAATGGACATTACATAATAGCTTGAGGGATAGCTCGAGGGGATTTTGTGTTTCTCCCCTAAAAATAAAAATATGAAGCAAGTTGTTTTCATGAATTAGTAGCATATCATGTGGGTTTAAATCTTCTTAATTAAATTGTTTTCAAATCAAGATGTTTCTGTCATTAGTTCAGATAACGACAGGATCTTGATACATTATTTGCACGTATTAAATTAGAAAAAATATCATCGACATGAAATGTGAACAATAAGATATCCTACCAAAACCTATGAAATATCACTCTAATGAGAGGGGGACCCGACTCATTAATATACTTAGATGCCAATTTGGAAAAATATGAACAAATTAAAATGTGAACAGCAACATAACCTATAGTTATAGGTACAATGTGCACACTCTGTACCAATCACTTAAAATGTCGTTTTTATGGGTCAAAATGTAGGAGTGTGAAAGCAATTAATATAATAATAGCAAAGAAAATCTTTGGAATTGTCAGAAAGCAGGTCAACAAAACCACAGCTGCATGTAGAGGTAATGAATTCATTTGGTTTGGATACTGAAGGTATCTCTATTTATTATATTATATTTTATTGTTATAATTGTTTAAAACTTTTATATAAAATATAATAAATAATTTCAATTTTTTAAATTTTAAACTGATAATATATAATATTAAAAAATAATATTTTAATAATATATTTTAAAATTTTAAAATTTTAAAATTTATTTTCAATTCATTTATCATAATTCACTATCCAAACCATTCTTATGTGCATGAGAGATCATAAATCTTTTAACAAGGATTCAGCATAAAGATTTGGCATCAAAGATTGCCTAAGATTATGGGTCTCAATAAAATAATTGTAATATTGTTCATATGACAGGTTAGTCAGAATATGCTAGATCAATAGGTACAGTTGAAAATAAAAGAAAAATCTTGTGGCGAATCATTTTAAGTGTAAGTGGAAACTGGTGACACATTTCCCACGTTACCAATGCCATACAATTTGTAAGAAAGTGTCTTTTGGCAAGAATAGAATTTTTTAAAATTAATTTAGAAATTTTCATATCTAAAATATAAAATAAGGATAATGTCATATTTAAGTTTACAATGTATAAACATTGTGCAGATCCTTCGTAAAAAAATTATCCAAATAACTATTTATAAAATAAATTCTTTATTATCATAATGGTGGTTAGCTTTTTTTTTTTAATTGTACTTGCATGATACTTAAATATTTAAAACTTATACAAATAACTACTTATAAAATAAGTTCTTTATTATTTAAACTTGTAATTTTATCATAAGTTCTTGTACAAATAAGAATTAATATTTTTAAAACTAATTACATTTATCTTTCTCAAGCTAAGTTTTAGAACTAACTATACAGTTTTTCCCCTTCTGAGAATGAAAAACACTCAACTAATCATTGCATGCCATAAAATAACAATCAAGTCTTTCTCTCTTATTAACTTTTTCTTAAAATATTCAAAAAGGTTCATTTGCTCTTCTACATAAAACAAGAACTCTTGTAAAAAAAAAAATTGCATTATTTGGTCTACGAGAAATCTTAGAGCATTAACATATTCTATCAAAATTTTCTTTAAAATTTGATAAAAAATATAAATTTAATAAAAAATTCAATATCTATATATCTATAATCATATATTAGATTCATTATTAAATTCATCAAAATAATAATATAATATATAATTTATAAAATCAACAAATACATTTATAATTTATTTATCCAACAAACATATTAAAAGATACTAAAAAATTATTTTTAATGAGTGAAAAGGGTGCTGCCAATACTAATATCCCTCTCATAGAGTGCATTTGTTCCTGGGCATATTATGAGTTTGTCCATTTCATAAAGAGAAGAAGTCAAGTTAAAAATGACTTTATGTCATTAAAGTTAGATATGAGTAAAGCGTATGATAGAATTAAGTGGGTATTCCTTAAAAGTGTGATGATTAAAATGGGATTCTCTGCCCATTGGATTGCTTTAATTATGCATTGTATTAGAACAATATCTCTGTCCATTTTGATTAATGGTGAACCAAAAGGACCCATTTTTTCAACTAGGAGAATTAGGCAAGGGGACCCTCTCTCCCCTTACCTATTTCTTTTATGCACAGAGGGTCTGATTGCCTTACTAAAACAAGCAGAGCTAAGTGGTACTGTGGTCGGAATCTGAATAAGTAGGGGAGCTCCAAATATTAATCACTTGAGATTCGCTGATGATTTCATTTTATTTTGTAAGGCAAATCTGGAAACAAATAGCCATATTATTCAACTTTTGGAGAAATGTGAGGAAGCTTCGGGTCAACAAGTGAATAAAGGCAAAACTTCTATGATTTTCAGCAAAACTGTCCTTCCATGTATTAAGAGGGATTTAATGAATATTTGGGGAGTTCAACAATGCTAGCAATTTGAGAAATACTAGGGGCTTCCGTCAATAGTGGGAAGAGACAAGAAACAAGCCTTCTCAAAAGTCAAGGTCAGGGTGTGGGCTAAGCTCCAAAGATGGAAGGAAAAGTTGTTATCTCAAGGGGGAAAATAGGTATTAGTTAAAGCTGTAGCTTTATCAATCCCTACCTACACTATGAGTTGCTTTAAACTACCTCATTCTTTATGTACTTGAAAACTTAGTTGCTAAATTTTGGTGGAGTCAAAGGAAGGAGGAGAATATGGGGAGATGGGTGAGTTGGAAGAATTTGTGCAAGACAAAGAGCAAAGGAGGTATGGGCTTCAAGGATATGCATACTTTTAATATGGTGCTCCTTGCGAAACAAGGATGGCAGATTCTTAAATATGAAGATTCCCTCCTTCATAGAATTTTTAAAACTAGATACTTTCCTACTTCCTCATTTCAACAAGCCAAGCTGGGAACTAACCCTTCCTATATTTAGAGAGGGATTTGGGAAGCGAAAAAGCTTTTGTTACAAGGTTGTCAATAGAGAGTAGGTGATGGGAAGGATATTAATGTCTAGACAGATTACTAGATTCCCAATTTGAAGAATTTAACAGACATGGTCTTGGTTTCACAGCAGGAATAGGAAATGAAAGTTGCTGAATTGATTGATGGTGAAAATAGAAGATGGAACATGGACAAGGTTTTGAGGACTTTGCCCCCACACATTGCTATTGAATTGTTTAAATTATTCCTCCTTAATAGTGATAGACCAGATTCACTTATTTGGGAACCAGAGAAGAATGACTTATTTACAGTTCGGAGTGTTTATAAGCTTTGTATGCAGATTTGGGAAAGCACTCAGCAGGGTGAGGTATCTACTGAAATTGATTTGCGGAAATTGTGGAAAGGCATTTGGCAACTAAAAGTTCCAACAAGGATTAGAAATTTTGTCTGGAGGGTGTGCACAAATAGTTTACCCACTTTTAAGAATCTGTAAAGCTGAAAGATCATCTAGGATGCTACTTATAAAAGATGCAACTCCTATCAGGAAACTTTAGAGCATGCCTTATTGTTTTTTTCTCGAGTTTGGCCTATAATAGAGCTTCACCTTACTTTCTTACAGGACAATGAAGCAAATAGAAGCATTATGGAGATTATATATCAGCTTATGCAGAGGAAAAGGGAAGGGGAGCAAGACAAGTTTTTCCTTTGTTTGTGGGGTAATTGGTTTTGTAGAAATCAGTTTTTATATGAGAACAAGGATGTGCTAGTAAACCAGGCCATTCAGCATGCATTTTCTCTAGCTCAAGATTATAAGTAGGTTAAAATATCTAGTTCCCAAGGCACTAGACATCATCTTTGCTGGATTCCTCCACATATTGGTGCTATGAAACCAAACGTAGATGGAGCTATATTCCAAAAATTGGAGAAATCAAGTGTCGGATTGATCTTAAGGGATGGAGAAGGGAAAGTCACGTTTGCAGCAAGCAAGCATTTCAGACCCAATGAAAATAGAGTTGCTGGCAATTCTAAGAGTTCTACAACTCTGTTATCCACTAAACATTCCAAATCTAATGGTAGAAAGTGATACTCCTTTTGTGGTTCAAGAGATATTATAGCAAGTTAAATCTCAATCAGTTTTAGGTCACTTTGTGCTTGAAATTAAAAGCTTGTGAGTAGATTTCCTAATATTGTTATTGAGCATAGGAGCCAGTTGGCTAATACAGTTGTCGATTGTTTGACAAAGTACTCTAGGCATTTAAATACTTGATAATGTGGTTAAATAATTATCCAAAGTTTGTTTCTCACGCCGTTAAATATGATGCTTTGTACTCATATGATATTGGATGAATAAGAAGGTCTTTTCCTAAATCAAAAAAAAAAAATTATAATTTTATTTGATGAATTTAATATAAATATATTTTTAATAAATATATTAAGTTTACATTTGAATTAGTCATTCATGAAATCAATACCAATGCGCTTTCTCCCTCCACGTGTAAATAAATTCCTCTGTAATAAGATCTATCCTGGAAAGACATGATTCCTCCAATTATCATAGCCGTTCTTTGGTATTTTCCAGGTGGCACCAAACCATTGGACCAAAAATTGCATCAGGAACACTGGATGATGTCGTGGCAATGGACGTGCAAGTATTGGTGGGGTCCACTCTTACCCGTCCTTAGTCCTTACTGAGTTCTGCTCATCCCAAAGAGATGCTGATCTTTCATAAACAAAAAGAAGAAGAAGATGCTGATCCGTGTTTCTAGCTCAATTATTGACCGATGGATACAGGCCACGTGGGTGGTTGGCCTGTTACGGTCATGTTGCAGTTCGGCTCAAGAAAGATGTCCCACGTGGCATCTCGTGAATCACGATCTTCATAGCCACGTCCTATTACGTCATGTCTTGCGCATGCATGCGCATGCATGGGAATGCATGTGCATGCATGCATCCGTTTTAATACATAATGATATGGACGGACATCTTCCAGTATTTGATACGTCACACTCCCTGATCTTAAATGCATTGTTTTTAAAAAAATTTAGATACAGTCCTGCAAACCTAACTCATAAGAATAATATTTATTATTATTTATATAAATAATAATAATATTATTTATATAAATTAGGTTTGTACAAACTGAAACTATACTCAACATTCTTTTTTTTTTTCTCTGTTATTGTACTTACTATTATTAGATCTATTAGATTTTGTTCTTATTTTATTTAATTCTAAATGTAAATAATATTAGACATCTATATATATATATTGAGATAAAAAGATAAATTTAATAAAATACTTCAATTAAAAATTAAAAATATAAAAATAACTAATCAAAATATATAAATGGACATATATTATAAATTTTATTATAAATTAAAATGTACAAGTGCACAATATTACTTATATATAACATTACTTTGATTATAAATCTATTCTTAAAAAAGTCAAATTATAAAAAAAAAAAAAAAACCCACTATGGTACACGTATATATGTTTTTGTTACGAAAATGGATGAAAAATAAGAGTTTGTGAAATTAATCCAAGGTGTTTATTCCGAAAAGTAAAAACTCAGAGAATTTCGGTAAAAATGTAAAATTTGAGGGTTTTTAATAAGGTTGGATTTGAATAGTGAGATAATTTTAGGTCAAAGTTAAAAATTTAATAAAATATTTTAAAATATTATTTTTTAATATTATTATTGTTTTGAAATTTAAAATTTTAAAATATTAAGTTATTTATTATATTTTGTATAAAAATTCAAAAATATTATAATAATAAGATAAGATAAAATACTTTTACTATTTAAACAAATCCTAAATTATGAATTTTATTCTGTATATAGACCAACATTTATCACATTGACGTCGAAAGCAAATATACGATCAAATGTAAAATTTGTTATTTCTGTTAATTTTTTCTTCTTAACATCTTTTAATTATGATAGGTAGTTATCTAATTGCTATTTAATAAATTTTTTTTGTTAAATTTTCTTATTTTTTATTAAATTTAACTCCATTCATTCATTCATGTGAATTTTGAAATGATGTGATTATTGAAATTTAGTCTCTATATTCAAACTTTTAAATTAAACATTTCAAATTTAAATCTAACCAAATTCAAAACTCTTATATTCTCAATAATTATAATCTGAAACTCTTCCTCAACTCGAATTCGTTTAGACTATCGCTCAGTTATAATTTGAATAGATTCTTAAATTGAAATCAACACCTAATTTCAAACTTAACTCAATTTTCTTATGATTGCACTACAAGATTTTCGAGTTTTTAAAATCAATATATCATCCCAAGACTAACTTTCGTGGCTAATAAGTGTATATAACACGAACAACCCCCCGACAAATAAAAAATTACGTTTGCCACAAATTTTGCTCGGCTACATTATTTCCCGCGGTTAAAAAAGCATTTGCGGTGAGTTCAAACCTCGGGAAAAACTTTTTTATACGAAACGCACCAAATTACCGTCGTTTTGTGTAAAACCTAGCGCACAAAACGTCGTCCCCCCCACCCCCAAATCTCAATTCTGTTTTCCCTCTCACCCCCCAGCCCCCCGCGCGATTCTTTCCCCTTCTCCCATTCTGATTCTTTTCCCTTTTCCCCCCTCCCCACGTCGATTCTTTCCTCTCTCTCCTCCCTCCAATTCTTCTCTGCTTCTCCTCCTCCCCAAAATAGTGAGATTCTTTTATGTGGAAAGTCTCGTCTCGCTGCCCTTCACGCCGTGCACTGCCGCCTCCTCCCACACTGTGCCCACCACGCCGTCACCACTTGGCTTAGTAGGTGAGTCACTCTCTCTCTCTCTCTCTCTCTCTCTCTCTCTTTCTCTCCATTCGTCTCTCACTTTTGCCTCTCTCTCCATTCCCCTGTCTCTTGACATCGCAACCTAGGGTTGCTCTGAAAATGTTGTGAATGCTTCCAGCCGAGAGTCCTCCTCTATTCTTTCGTAAATGCACTTCCATTTCCCTTATTTTGATGCTTAAATTTGCATCTTATGAAGAATAAGAATTAGTTAATACATCTCTAGATGTTCTTTCTTTATTTTTCCGGCATCATGATCTCTTAAGACTTATTATATGCCTTTTATTTTTCTAGTTAATGATTCCTAATGCTTTGGTGCATTTTGTTGGAGATTAATCTTGATTTTAGGTTTTCTTATTGTGATTGTAATGTTGTTAAGTATCTCCAGGGCAATGCTTCTAATTTTTTCTTTTGAAATAATATTGATTAATCTCTGTTTGGTTATTTTTTTCCTAGGTTTATTTCAAAAAAATTCTTAGGTTTATTTTGTTAGGGATTAATCTTGATTTTAGGTTTTCTTACCAAATATAATATAAGTTTCCTTTGTCTACAACTATGCACTTTGATTGCATTAACTGGAAAAATTGAAGGACACTCGGCATTGAAGGACAACACTGTAAGTCTGTTGTTAAGGACTTCATCTTCTAGGGTTTGGTTCAACTCAAATCCTAAAAGATGAAGTCACTGAGTTCAGCATCCCTCTTACTCTATTTTTGTTTTGTTTTTTGTTATTATTATTATTTTTTTGTGTTTATTTAACCAAATGCATTCATCTCTAGAACAGCCACATCAATTTAAACTGGTAAAATATAACTTACTAATTGTGTAATCCATGTATTGTTTATTTGTTTCAATATAATGCCGTGCCAGCATATTTACTAACCACTTACATTTGTCAAACCTAGGAAATGATTTAATACTGAAATACAAATAAACAGCTGGTTTGGAGGTCATTGTTTAGGTTTGTTTTGGTCTGTTTTGGTCTGTTTTTAGAATATTCTAAGTAGCGACACTATGCAACATGCGGTAGTCCACTCTATTTAGTAACAAAAGCTCTGCAACTGTTTATGATTGGGAATGTGTACCAAGTGTACGATAGTACCAGATTTGCTAGGATTATTATGGCTTGATAATCCCTGATGTCTGATCTAAACTCAGTTGAGTCAAAGACATATGTCAGTAATTTTAGTCAGACCTAGGTTTGGATACTAGAGTCAAAAAAGTGTCTACCTATTTATTGTAACTTCTGCCCCACATTGGAATGACTGTACTGGACTGCCAAGCTTATAATACAGCAACCCCATCTTGAGATTCATATCTGACTATATTTTATATTAGCAAACAAGCTTAAAGAAAAGAAAAAAAAAAAAACAGACCCGTCTTCTAATAACTGTGGTTTTGACATGGTTTTGAGTTATTCACTAGGTACTTTGAGTTATTCACTAGGTACTTTGGTAAGTAGTAACATCAATGACTTCATCAGCAAATTCAATTATTTGTGGTTTCATATGAGAGGAATCATGTCTAATCTAAACTCTGTTGTTATTAGGGACTACATGGGAGCACCAATGTGAGGTTGCTGCATTTAAGGTGATCATCTACACAGAGACATTGCAGTATGTTCGGGTTAATGGGTGGATATTGCAGTCCAGATGGTAAGTTCCTGGAATTCTTGAAAATTATAGTAGAATTGTTGGCAATGGTCTGTTGGAATCAAGTTTGCAATGCATTTGAGTGAAATACAAACTCGTAAATAGCAGTTTCTGTTTTATATAACTCTGCAATTTGAGTTTTATGATTATGTATTTTATTTATATTTATTTTTCTGTCCAACTGGAACTGCATTATTTTTACATGGTAGGACATGGATGCTGGTATATATTGATAGACTAGTTTTATATGATAATGTTAATTATTTATCATGGCCTCATTATATACTCTTGAAATACAAACAAAGTATTGTGTATATAGTAGAAAGCTTGAGGCCAGGTTTATCTACCCTACTGTTAAGGCCTTTTGTCATAATATTCTACATTTATTGCCTCTAATTGCAGAGGAAATATGGATTTTAATTTTGACATAATTTACTTATTAAAATGTTTAGAAGAGAATAAACATGATAACTAGGCTCAATGGGCGTAAGCATTGGGTCTGTTAATCTCCGTCTTTTTAGCAAAACAAATGCATTTGTTGATGCCTAAGAATTAATCCCAGCTAAAGGATTTTTTGAGACATATTTCATGGCTGCAGATTTTTTCTTTTCCTCTTAGTAGTTGTACAGATTAGATAAGAGACAAATATATATTTAACGAAAGTTAGTAACATATGTATTGTTCCAGCTCATAAAAAATGGAATGCAATAAATATGAGATAATGATATATAGGTTGTTGGGATTATTTCTCAAGTCACACAATTTATTGCATTCCATAGAAAGGTTATACTTGAAGCTAGTAAATGGCTAAATGGATAGATCATGTCAATGTTTTTTGTTTTTGGAGACTTAGAATATATAAATAATTCAACATTACAATGTAGGCCTTGTCAATATTTTTTGTTTGTTGGCCAGGGATAAATAAGAAAGTGGTAAATGACACTAAACCTATAAACTGATTATTACACCAGCCAACCAGCTAGCTCCAAAACAAATAGAAAAGAAATTAGATGCAATATATTGACAATATTATGAATTAAGAATATATAATAGGTACTGATTCAGGTCATTGAAAATTAAGCTTTTCATTTCATTCAAAAATTCAAAATAGGCATATCGAGTACGTACTTAGTCTAGTAACATATGTATTGTTCCAGCTCATAAAAAATGGAACCATAATATATGAGATAATGATGTTTATGTTATTAGGATTATTTCTCAGACTGCCAATTTATTGCATTCCATAGGTGGGTTATTCTTGAAGTCAGCAAATAGCTAAATGGATAGACCTTGTCAATGTTTTTTGTTTTTGGAGACTTAGAGTGTATAAGGACATTCACTGTTAAATGTAGGTCTTGTCAATGTTTTTTGTTTGTTGGTTGTTAACTAGGGATAAATAATTTCTTATCATATTGGAATTTGCATATCTAAATCCAGCTTAATGTTAGATTAATTTGCATAAGTGGTTGAGAGAAGGGTGAGATTATTAACTGTTAAGGATTAGCCACTAATTCTTTTGTCACAACTAAGCATTTCACAGCATTCAACTATTTTAATGCCATGTAATCTCCATGCTCTCAGGTGATCCCAGGAAGGATTAGACGGACCTCATTGTGCTCCAGTAGTTACATGAATGGGATTGTTTTGACACCACAAGATATGGTATGGCCCGGCTGTGCTTACTGCCAGTGAAGTTGGGAAATTAATAGCTGACTTTCTTCTGCTCCTAGAAGTAGTTTCGTGCCCAAATACAAGATGTAATTGCTATATATATATTTATGTTATGTATCAATAATCTGTACGTGTCCCACTTCAGTGCTATTATATGAGCATCTACGGGTACTTGATCATCTTTCTCTATTTTAGACTTCTAACTCATTTATCGTATACTTAAATGAGATTGACAGTGTTATATATATGCTGATGTAAGCCATGTGCATGATGGAATATGATATTTAATTAAGATGCAAAAATTTCTAGTACGGTTTGTTATAAACTCTCTACTTTTGGCTTTAATACAAACGTAATCAATTATATATATGGAAATTGTATATTGAAATTGTTAGAGCATTTTCATGTTGAAGTACATTTAATTATCATTTTATTGTAAGATGTTAGATGAACCAGATGTAGTAGATGAAGTGGTCCAATTTGTATAATTGCCAAAATGAGAACCAAACATGCATAAGTGGTTGTCGTAAAAGTTAATTTACCACAAAACCGGCCATAGAAATGCATTAAGAAAAGCAACTTATTGGTATCCTATACTAAAAACAAGCAAATAGTTGTGTTTTCCCATGGTAAGGTAACATGGCAAATAGTTAATTACCGCAAATCAATATTGTAACATAAATTTTGTTGTGGCCATAAGAGTAGCGGGAAATTTTTTTTTCCCCAGGACATCATATCATGGCAAATAATCATTTGTTGCAAACCATATCGTGGGTAGAAAACAATATCCACTAAAAATTAAAGATTTGATTGAGTTTTTAATATGAAATTCGAAGGCATTAACCATGAATTAGTTCGTGACAAGAAGGGTTCATTTGCCGCCAAAATTTTAATTCGTGGCAAAATGAACTTTTACCGCGAGTTTTATGCCACGAACATCCCATGGATGAAATTGGTGGCAGTTGATCTATGGCTGCGAAATAGGTACTTTTAACTACAAAAACTCTCCTTGGCTAAAATCCGAAAATCTTGTAGTGAATTGACATTGTCCTTTCCTAATCATATATAAAACTCGTCCAAAAGTTAAATTCAATAACACAAATTATATAGAAATTAAACAACATTTATTAAACAACATGCAAATAATAAATTATTAATTTTTTATTAATAATAAATTATATAACATGCAATTATAATATAACATTTTTTTATATAAATTATAATTTCTATTATATATAATTTAAAATTTCTATTCATTCTTTATATAAAAAAAGATAAATATAAAATATTAAGTTTAAATCTGTTTGTCAACTACATTTACGAATATAATTATTTGAATAAAATATTATTTATTTCTCAATTTAAATTCATTATGAAACATTACATTCAAATAATAATATTTTATAACCGAAATTGTAATAATTATTAAATAATTATATTTCATTATTTCATATCAGTTTATGATTTGTTTTTATATAATTATTTCATTATTAAGATATATTCTTGTAGTTATCCATCAAATATTTGTTAGAATTTATATTCCTTTTTCTTTATGCATTATATTATTGATCAAATTTTTTTCTTAATAAATATTATATTATTTTTTAAAAATAATTACGTTACTAAACTAATAAAACGTGCTTTACACGGTTCTTCTTTTATATATATATATATATAAAAGAATAAAAGATAAGAATGAGCAATTAGTACTAGTCTTGTCGTTTCAGGTATTATGCCAAACATTATATGGCCTGCCAAGATGGTTGTTATCATCAACTTCACCTTCCTATGTTTTCTAGTGCAAGTTCTAGACTTTATTTGATATTAAACTCGTGTGTCATTGGATTTGTTCTATTTTAGTATTTGGTTAGTGAAGTCATCTGAAATCATTTTAGACTATCCCACTATTCATAAAATATTCACTATTTTTTATTATTATCCATTATCTTTTTTATTACTATTCACATATTTTTTGAAATTATCTCAACATTTAAACGTATTAAAATTGATTGCATCTGCCTATTTTAACCAATTTTAACTTATTTGATAGTTTGATTTTAATCCAGAATTTGGAATAACTTATCAAATATTAACTTTTTTATTCTTGTATTTGAATATAGGAACGAGTATTTTGTAATAAAGGTATCTATAATTTAGGTTACGAAAAATACAACTTGTATTTACAATTCTTACTTAAATATATATAACAATAATATGTTTTGAGGTATCAAGTATTGATAGACTTAAATATAAAATTTGAAACTCAGATTTTAAATTTTAAAAAATTGATAAAATGAGTCTTTAACATAAAAATATGTAACTGCATTCGAGCCAAGCTCGGTCGATCATATGATGATGAGCTTAGTTTGGTTATAAGCCGAGCCCAAAATTTTGTTCGTTTACATGAGAAGTAAACTCGAGCTCAACTAGAAGTTATCTCTGAGCTCGACACGAGCTCGAGATAGGTGGTTCTTTTTTTCTCAAACAAATTATAAAAAATTTAAAATAAATGCTGACTTTAAAATATAACAAGTTAACAATAAAATATAAAGTTACGTCAAGATCATTAAAGGTATAGTCACTACAGGATTTAAGGGGTCTTTTTTGACGCCGGCGTGACGTCGCTGTAATTGAGCAGCGCCAAGTCACTGGCTACGAATCAAGTCTGGATCAAAAATTTTTGCGGCGAGTTAATTTTGCAGCAAAAAGCCTTAAACCGCCGCAAAAATTGCCGCCAGAGTTACGTGTATATACGCGGGAGAAGACTGATTGTGAAGAATTTTTTCCCTTTTGCGGCGAGTTTAAATCGCCACAAATAACATTTTAGATAAAAAAACCAAAAAAAAATAAATATTAGTGAACCAGTTTTACCGGCTTCACTAATATTTCTTTAAAATACATTATCATAAAGTCTCAGCAGCCAAGACAAATATAGGCAAAGATTAAGTTAATATCATACTTTAATATATATTTTTAAAAAAATGATTTTACAACTTGGATTACATTAAACCATGCAGGTATATAAACTTTCTTGTACTATATTTTATTTTTTTGCTAAGTCTTTCTTGCATAAAATTTATTTGTATCAAACCATTCTTATCTTTACCAGAAATGTAGTCATGGACTTGGAAGATAATTAACTTGTGTGGGAAAACAATGAGGGATATTGTAACCTTTCAGCTTTTATCCATCATTGTTTTGCTGTCATTTGCATTATACGATATGCACATTCATGAGGGCTAAACTGCACCACTATGGACCCTCTAATGTTAGTTTAAACATGAAAAAATGCACTAAATGAATAAAAAAGTAAAAAGAAAACAAATAGAGGAGAAGTCTAGTCTAATTGTTATTTGATCATTAAACTAACATTACTAAAAAAAACTTGTATGTTCTGAAACTAGCTTATACAACATTACAAACCATATAAACAGTAATCTTTAGGAGTAAAAAATGAACTACAAATGTGGGAATAAAATACACCTTAATCCGTTTCAAGTTTTCCTTTAGTGTACTAATGGATGAGATGATGGTACATCACTTCAACCGTCAACTGGGCCAGCTTTCAACAATCCATCTCCGTGACACCAACAATAAATTCTGAAACACTTCTTGAAACATGCTTTCATCATTAAATCTCTCTACTTTTAATTTCTGCCACCTATATAGAAGTGGCTTGCATAAAAAGAAATGCAACACTAATAGTATAAAATGCCACTTTTAATTTGTTGGAAGGCACCAGTATACACATTAACAGCATCCGTGGCATAATAAACCAGTTAATTATGGTATTCACTAATGGTTCAATAAGCAATACCAAGATTTACTTGAGTTAAGCGACAAAGTAAAGTGCTACTCTTTGTGAATATGAGCTCAAGGGATTCATGAAGATGATAACTCCAGAATTATGTGTTAATATCAGTTTGTGTACTCCAATATAGATCACTTCCTTGACCAGGTTGTTACATCAAGACTCATTTAATAATTACCCCAAATCCAATAGCCATAGCCCCCATCTGACCTAAATCAAATGTAAGTGGTACCCAACTAAATAACTGCTAAAACAATGATAAAAATAAAAAATATAAATAAAAACTTAGAAAAAACCAACGATATCTTTATAGTGAAAATGAAAGCATGGCTAATATCTTTTTAGTGCAGCAACATGTATATGACAAAAAGGAAATACAAAGTAGTCACCATACATGGTGAATCACTTCAGCCCAACAATGTATTCTCTGGCATCTAAATTAAGGCTAAGATCATCATTGCCACCTATACAAAAAACATTTCCCAAACAGCAACAACATATAGATATAAATCTACCATAACTCATGAGTATAGAAAGGTCCACGTATATATATATATATATATATATTATAATATGTAACAGGCCAGTATCATATAATAGGGCAGTATTATATACTATCCATTCACTTAAAAAATAAAGATAGAGATAAAGTAAAGATACAAACATAGTCTAACAAACATAGTCTAGAAAACATATAACTATTTTTGGACAGATAAACTCCCCCCAGCAAAAAATAAATAAATAAATAACACACAGATTCAGCCCTGCATCAAGAAGTGTAGGTAGCCAGCTTAATGTGGTCTGTTCTCAGCACTTGATGTCATTCTTCTTTCCTTTTTGTCTCATGTAAATGTTTACTTCCTAGTGATTTCTGTGTAGCAAGTCTTAAACTAGAATAAGTGCAGGACACCATATCTAATGAAAGGATGTGACTTAGAACCAATGCATCAGCAGAGAAAGCCAACAAAAAACAGAACCATGCTCTCCTATAAATTTGATCTAAAATGTGCTTCATATCTGACAGCAGGTAATGTTAATTCACATGCCCTCTCCCAGATTTCTATTGCATGGTTTTACAATGTGACAAAAGAACAATTGGAGAGAATTACAAACAATCAGGTTACATAGCTGCCAAACTCAAGTTGGCTTTTAACATATTATTTTCTTCATTTCCTAATACAAGCAGGAACCAAGTGAAGGAGCTATCAAAGGAAACATGCTATAAACTTTACAGAACAGGAAAAGCATACAAAGAAAACCTAACTAGGAGACATGGGGTTGGGGGAATAGATAGAAGGAGAGATTATGAAAAGAAAACCCATGCACAATATCACCTTCTCTCTAAACAATAAGAACCGAAATGTAAAACCATCTCTATGAATTTTTGCCATCAAAATCTAGAATCTGAACCATCCAATAGTAGAGTGCATAGGAAATCAGTGTTCATTGTGGTTTCTTTAAAACTTCAGCCATTAACTTTGAAATTGTCTTACTGTGCTAGCGCAAACCAACTCTTCTAGTATGCTAAAAACTCTACCACATTTCTAGGCATCACCCAACTCAGTCCCAAAAAGATTGAAAATAGCTTGTCTGGGGTAGTAAGTTGCATTAGAGAATGCACATTAAAAACTAAGGAACTAAAACTATTGATTAAATTTTAGCATAAAAATCAAGTGGATTTACAATACCAATAATAAAAATGTGATGAAATATGTACATAACAAGACAGCTATAAATAAAAAAAGTAACAAAATAAAACCAACATTTCAAGTCCAAACTTAACAAAATATAACCAATAAAACCAGATCAAACAGGGTAGAGAAGATCCAGCCAAGAGGAACCCCTCCAATGTCACGGACATAAGCTCAAAGGAACCCACTCAATGTGCTTCAAAAACTCTATGAGACCATTTCTTAGCCAAAATGAAGACATAAAACCAGAATAACCACAAAAAGTAAATTGACTACAATTTCGTACGAAAATGAACAAAATTAAACCTTAATAAACTGAAAATCAGACCTAATTAACAATAAATCCATCACTAGTTTTCAATAGCCAATACCACTATATTTTTTATACTATTTAGCTACAGTCCCACGCACGAAGACAACTTAGAGATAAAAAAAAAAAAACTAGCTAATTTCGTGTAGAAGTAAAAACCTGAAAAATGAAAACCAAGGTTTTGGGTATCGACGAAGGACACTCACCTGCCAAGCGAGACAGAAACTGCGACAGCGATGGCACGGTATTGACGAAGTTGCCGCAACGACGACGATGGCACGGTATCGACGAAGGTTTTGGGTAACGGGTATCGACGGCGATGGCATGGCTATGGCACGACAATGGCAGGGTATTGACGGCGATGGCACAGAGACAGAGACGGTATTGGTGATGGTGCAATCAGAGAGAGAGATTAGGTTTTCGGTTCCGTCGGGGGTAGCGAGAGAGAGAGAGATATTATGTTTTGGGGTTCGAATATCGGGGGGTAGGTAAATCGATTTTATTTTTATATTTGCGGCGCTTACATATCGCCGCAAATACGCTATTAAATCACCGCAAAAAACAAAATCCCCCAATTAGCAGCTTAGTCAATTCTAGATGCCGTTATAAACCACAAAAACCGGCAAATGTAGCTGTGGCACTCTTACAGGCGCCGTTTTAACCCCATTTTCTTGTAGTGAGTGCCGCAGATACATTTTGATACATTAAATTACAAGTTAAGAAATTAAATATAATACAACATAAGCGAGCCACAAATTAATCGCGCGTTAGCAAGTGTCAGGGTTTCACAACGACATAAAATGCATGCAAACTTAAAGCAAACTTATAAAACAATGTCTTAGGTCCTTTCCCACTTGAGAAATCGAATGAAAACTAGGGGTGAACAAAATAGCCGTAAGCTCGACTCCACCATTATTCTGACCTGTTATCGACTAGAAATGCCCGAACCGATAAGCTGAAAACGGAACTATCTCATTCCGCTACGGTTACCGACTCGACTGGTTTTCAATCGAGTAATGCCGATAAGCCGAAAATTAAGGGAAAGTTAAGTCGATGGCTTGTCGTAGTTGTGGCAGTTTTCCACCTTGTTAGGCGCTGAGTTTGCTGACTCAGTTGTGACTCGTTCCCATGGGAAGGCGAAGGGATTGCAATGGTTCTCGCTTCAAGCCGAACCACGTGCAAGGTGGAGATCGCTGGGAGAACCGAATCACTGCCGTCCGATCCGGACGTGGTACATGGACTGTAACGTCGACCCAAAACCAACTCAAACGGATGCATTTCTAGAGATTTCTTGAGCGGCCCAGCTTCGTTGACGACGATTGTGGTAGCGGCAGTGTCATTACTCATCGAGGTGCACATCCTCTTCAACGTAGAGTTCCAATGGTTCTTGATTGCGTTGTCTGTACAGCCATTAAGAAGCCTAGCGATGGTGTCCCACTTGTTGCCATACTTGGCGTGTGCCTTAAGGATGATCTAGTCCTCCTCTAGTGTGAATGTCTGGTGCCCCACCTCTAGCAAGATTTGGTTGCACCATCGGAGCCTACAAGATTTTGCGGACCGCCACGAAATCACCTTGCCAATCACCGGCCAGCTCTGAGTCTTATGGGTCTGCTCTAGCTTTTACAACATCTCATCCTCTTCGGGGCTCCACAGACCCTCCATAGCCCAAAAATCTTGGTCATCCATAATCAATGCTAAAAGACTTAACACTTTTATTTTAATAAACATCAAATAAAATAGATCAGGTCTAATAATTCTTCCCTCTTAACGCACGAAATTTGTTTTATAATCCAGCAAAAGAGCTTTATAAGGGAAAAAAAAAAAGTCGGAATACCCAATTACCTGAAAAGGGTTATCAGGTCGAGTTATTGGGCAAGTGGGTGTCAGCCAAACGGAATGTCCTGTTGTGGGTCGGGTCGGAATTATATGCTAATGGGTCGGGTCGGGTCGGGTCAAATGTACACCCTTAATGAAAACCACAAATTCGAAAGAGAAGGATAGAATTCAAAGAACAAAGGTCAATAGATATACTTCCAGTGAAGTCTATTTAATACCTGTAACACTAAAAAAAAGTAAGCTAATTTTTAATGCCATGCATAATTATTCAAGTATTTTTTTTAAACTTAGTAATAGTGTCAAGAGATGTTTGACAATGATGCAAAATTATTTTTTCTCAATAAAACTTAATATGTAATTTACAGACCTCTCAGATTGTTCATTCATATCATATTTGATATGTACTAGTAACGCAATATAACTATCAATCAAGTAAAATAAAATATCAAATATAGCATCATAGTCTAGAGATCTCATTGAGATTAAGATAGCATCATTCAATCTTGATGCAGAGTCATAGACTATACTAATATCATTAAGATGGCATTATACAAAGTATCAATTAGCACATAAGATATAAACTAGTAGTTAAGATGCATATAAACGTCAACAGGATGTTAAGTTGCAAAAGTCAACATGTAAAATAGAAAAAAATGAATTTTGATAATGTATTTTAAAAAATAAAATAAAGGATCTAGTCGGAGTGTTTTTAGGTTTAACATGACAACAATTGCCATCAATTAGTTACATTTTCTCTAATTTTTTTTTTTTAACTTAGAGCTCATTTTTCTTACCATTGATTTCATGTACTCATTCTCATATCTAGATTTCTAAACTAAGGTATCCTTCATTCTCCATACTTTAGAAAGAAATACATTCACTGTTGGCTAATCACTTCGAGATTTAGTATGGGTTACTTCATTGAAAATCTCAAGTAGTTCATAAATATTTTCAACTTGCTCACAATCTGCAACACTTAGAACTCATTCAAAATTTCTATCTCTATCATCATATATGAAAAACATTTCTTTTAATTGGACTGCAACATCCAACATTTGATGTAACATTCCGAACTAGATGTTTTAGAGATTTATGAATAATTTGATTTTTATTTTTTCAATTTTTTTATATTACTTTATAATCCTCATTGTTATAATTTGTATTATTGTTTTTATGAGATTTTATGATATTAATAAGTTGTTCATATTTTTAGTTGCTGATAAGTTTTACTTGGGTTTAAAATTGGATAATTTTGTACTTTTTACTTATTAATATCGGTTTTAATCACTACAAGATATATGCTCTTTCCCATCGATTTTAAATTCGTTGCAAAATTTTTTTGATGCAATTACGTCCTTTCTTGCGTCGGCTTGTGGAACACCGTATAATTCTCGGCACTAACGTCTTAATTATCGCTGGTGAACAATAAATATGTGTGTTGCGTCGACTTCTTCTACCAATTCTATCTAATTTTTAGCCGCAATAGGTAATTGCAATTTGCGTCGATAGATTACTTCGGTTTAGCTCCTTTGTTGCGGCAGATCTTGTTAAACGCTGCAACAAATCTTCCTTTATTAATTCCTCTAGTCCATCGCGAGTTCTCTAGAAGATTTCCTTTATTCCTCTAGTCCATCGCAATTTCTTCCCCAGATTTCCTGATGACCCTTTCTACCGCAACTCACCAGATTTCTTCCCCAAATCCGAACTAGAGCTAGGTCTGATCATTGAAATCTTTATTGCCAGTTCCCCAAATCTTCTGTGAGTTCATACTGATCTTAGGGATTCGAAGAGGGCTTGGAGTTTTTCTTCTTTTCGCGTGTTCATCACCATCGCCCCCAACCGTTGAATACTCGATTTCGATGCACCGAATCCAACAATCCACCACTTATTGACATTTCTTTGTTGGATTTGTTCATCAACACTCACTATTTACTAATGGCTCCGTAGTCGGCCATAACTCTGTAAGTTGATAATTTTAGGATTTGCCGAAATTTCTTGGAATTTTGGTATGTTCTCTGACTCGCGCGTATATCATACAGCTCATCTATAAGATTAGGCCTCATTTTTTGTCTTCCTCGAAGGATCCCACCATTTACCATCGACATAGCAGAGCTCCAATTTGCATAGATGGTGCCTCCGAACAATAGAAGTTGGAAAGTGGAGAAGGTATTTGTTCCATCCTTTACTTTTTGTTTAAAAATCCCTATTTTCATAACTCTTTGATCATTCCAATTTTGAAGATAGTCATGTTCATAGGTAGAAATCTCTCATCCTATAATCCTAGCTTTGATTTTACTGGATTTTGGGATGAGTCCTGTACCCTAACTTCAATCTCTCACTTCGGTTTGTTTTCTCTTGTTTGGCTAGGTTAATTAGTTGTTAGAGTTGTTCAAATATCATATTCTGCCACTATTTTGGCTTCTCGATTGCCCTGTTTTGTACTGCTCCTTGCATGTTGTTCATGTTGCCTACTGATTAAACAAATGGACTTATTTTCCTTGTTAATTAATTGGGTATAATAGACAGAAATTAATTGGGGCTTTTTTGGAGTTAAGTACCTCTGTTAGAAAAATATATAGTAGATTTTGTCTGGGAACCATCTAGATTTTGTTTAGGAAATGTCAAATATATAGTAGATTTTGTTCTCTCTCTATTTATTTATTTTTGTCTAATCTACTTGTGATATGATGCTTTTTTTGCCTTTGTGATCTGATGGTATTTTGGATTTTGTGATCTGACCTGCTTTGTGATAAATTGCAACATGTTAATCTTAATGGCTTCCTGGAACTCTAGATGAAACTATGAAGTAATTAATTAATTTCTGTTAACGGCCACTGCTAAGAGAGTTACATAGTGTTATAATGATTTCGTATTTTTCTTGTAGTTATCTTCAACAACGTGCGGCAAAGGATGAGTCATTTTCTTATGAGGTATCGTTTTGATCATTTTGTTTGCTGGATCTTTTGAATTAGTTAGCATGGTCATGAGGGATGGTCATATTGTGTGTTGATTTTTTTTCTTTAATGTCAATGAAACTCAACTTGGAATGTTTTTATTTTTATCTCTTTAACGCAAGTATAACAAATATTAATGAGGGCTCCACTGTGCAAGCAGATGGTAAATTTCTGGAGCACAACAATATTTCTAAAAAAAATGTGATGTTTGGCTTCATCATTAACGCATTGAAGTTACACTTTGCTTGTTCTTAGTTACTAGGTACTGCCTTCTGTTTGCTTATCTTCCATTTTCATTGGCAGAGAATCCTTGTGCAGCTCCATAGTCCCGCTGCTTAATTTACACAACTTTTTTTTTTTTTTTTTTGGTAAATTGAGAGCAGAGGATAAATGATTTCTTGTAGTTTCTCTGGCTGTTCATTATTATAAGGAATAGAGTTTTGCTATCCTTCTAGAAAAGTATGTCAAATATTTATTATCTTCTGTTCCTTAAATTTCGAATGGATGGGTCTTCAACAGGTGGTGATTATTGATGATGGAAGTGTTGATGGGACAAAAAGAGTAGCTCTTGACTTTGTAAGGAAATACACCATAGACAAAGTGAGGCTTATCCTTCTTGGTAAAAATCATGGCAAGGGAGAAGCAATTAGAAAAGTGAGTCCAATACAAACCACTCACTTCTGAAGATGTACTAATGTTTTAAGGGTTCCATTTCTTCTCCCTTATGTGTGATGACAATTGATTGAAGCTCTTTGTCTTGGTGAAAGCATTGTAAAACAGGGAATGCTTCATGCACGTGGTGAATTGCTTCTAATGATGCATGCGGATGGAGCAACCAAGGTTATTGATCGTGAAAAACTTGAAAATTAGGTTTGAATCATCCATAATTTTGTATTGTCACCTTTTTGCAAGTACTCTAGCTATTTAAAAAACTTAGTTCAAAGTCTATGGAGATGTTGACCAAGCTTCTGCAAATTATCTGATGTTATGCCTACCAGATCCTGCTTTTGCCAAAAAGGAGTGTAATGTTGGAGATTTAGCTGCTAGCAATTCAACTTTTAGGATATCTGATATCCCAATTACCGCATTTGGTTCTCGTGCTCATCTGGAGGAGAAGGCTCTGGCTACAGTTTAGTGTTTTGCTAATACTGCTTGCTTCTTTACATATTCTCTGACTCTTCTCTTCCAAATTTGTTTTATAAATCACATCTTTGAACCATTTCACTTATGTGTCACAGAGGAAATGGTACAGGAACTTTTTGATGATGGGTTTCCATCTTGTGGTGCTCTTGACTGCAGGTCTTGGAATTTGTGACACACAGGTATATTTGCTTTATTTTATTTTTAGTTTTCCTTTTTGCATTATCTGACCTCCAGTTTTGTACTAGTATAAAATTCCAATACTTCTTTTATACTGTTGTTCAATGAAGCTTTAATCTTTACTCTGGCATGAATTGCTGCTGCTGCAATTCAAGAGCTGCTGCAAGGAAGCTTTTCAAGAACATCCGTTTGAAGAGGTAGTTGCATTCATATGAAATTTTCTTCATAGGTTTTTTTCTTCCACATTATTTTTAGGATTTTTGTCGCAGGAATTGATTTTCAACATGGATTTGATGCAGGTGGTGTTTTGATGTTGAGTTAGTGTGTCTGTGCAAGTGGTTTGGTATCCCAATGATTGAGATATTTGTGAAATGAGTTTTGCACAAGTGTATATATACAAACTCGTATATACACAGTGAAAATACATGTACAACCCTTGTTGGGATGGCAATATTATATGGTAATTATACTGTTAGTAGTAATTGTTTTATGAACTATTTAAATGGCTAGCTTAGAATTTTGATGAATAAATGAGCAGTTAAATTAGATTTCTTTCCTTCAAAATCCTCTCTTTTAACTATTTTATATTAAGAATATTATATGTATTGTAAAAAATTGATTAGGTCAGCTTGAATTTTTTTTTTAATTAATGTATAAGACTATTTGCGGCGACTTAAGTCGCCACCAAAAGTGCTTATATTGCCGTAATTGACTTTTCTCAACTCTTTCAAGTGATGCCTGAATGTCAATTGTGGTGAAAAATTATTTCATTTGCAACGACAACAATTTGCCGCCAAAAATTTTTTTTGCAACGAAATCAGGCCAGCTACGCAGATGTCTTAATTCAACGAAACAATCTCGACGAACATGCGACGTTGAGTTCTGTGCTGCAAAAGCATAATTGCAGCGACATATGTAGGTTTTTGCGACAAAAACCAACGCTGGGAAAAGTCATT
The DNA here is from genome assembly GCA_036559045.1 of Platycarya longipes. Classification (NCBI taxonomy): domain Eukaryota; kingdom Viridiplantae; phylum Streptophyta; class Magnoliopsida; order Fagales; family Juglandaceae; genus Platycarya; species Platycarya longipes. The sequence continues at coordinate 30,886,031 of CM071789.1, read as the reverse complement.
TTCTTTGTAGTGAATTTGAGTTAAAATCCTATTGGATAAGTTATATTATTTTGAACCTTGACCCCACTTTTTCTTTTTTAAAACTTCAAGCCGCGAGTGTTTTTTTTTATCCGAACCTTAACCCACTGGATTTCTTCGATAGGCTATACTCACGCACGACCCTCACGTATACGTATATAAGTACTTCCTATACGAACCTTAAACTTCCATGCACGTATGTACCAATCCCTACTTTCACGGCAACGAATTTCACGGCAATGACACTCACGACAACAACCATGCTCAGGAAATATATCTTCATCGATTCACAGTTAGTTTTAGGGTTTTCCTTCACACACACACACACACACACACACACACACACACACATATATATATATATATATATTATATATATTTATATGCACGCTTCGGTCCCTCCGCTTGAAACAACCTCCAGGTTCCAAGCTGCAACCCCTTCTACGTTGAGAGCATTCCAAAAACCTAAGCCTCACGCCACAGCAGATGGTTTGGTGTAATCCCGCGAGTGAAGACCAACTGAGTCACGTTTAACGTGCATCCTAGAACCTCCCTTAGATCCACCTTACCGAAACCCTTCCTCTCTCAAGCGGCCTTACACCACCGAAAGAGTCCACTGCCAATCTTCACGTTGATGATACGAAGGATGATTCACCGCCCATTCAAACTTAGCCACAGTACCTCTGTTTTACCCAACCGAAAACAGAGTATAGGCAAAACAGTGCAGGAGCAGCTCAGCCACCCATGGTGCCAGCCCCTCCACGTCGGATCATCACCAGACTACACAGAGACTGCCGACGGCCCGACCTCCTCTCTCGCTGTCGAGCTATTTCCCCCCACGGTGAGGCTTAGTTCTAACATCACGTTTTTTAGTTCAGAAACTTTCCTTTTGTAAAGTGCAACCTTCCAAAGGCCATGCATTTTCTGTTTACACCGATGCCCTTAAGCTCCTCTATCGTCTAGTTTTGTAAATAATATTGAAAACTTTGTTTGAAGTATAATACATTATTATCCTACTTAATATGTCCGGCAGTATGTTTTCCTTGTTTTCATGATGTTTATTTTATAGTTTATACTAGACTTGATTTTAATTGGAATTGGGATTATATTACAAATTGTTTAGTTGATTTTTTACCAAGTTGTATTTATTACAGAAAACTATTTTATCATGTCTTTACATATATTTGATTTACTTTTGTTTAGCTATACACTCAATTATTTTTTTGCAGAAACCCTATTTTCTTATAGAAAATAATAAAGAATTTAAACTATGTTATTTATTATTAGTTTTACGAATAGATTTCGATGATAAGTAGTAAGTGTTAAATATTTAATTTTAAATACTTTAAAATCCAATTTAAATAGATTTTGCGAAAATAATTCCGTTGGTTACCTAAATAGGTTCTTTTATATGGTTGGCATATTAAAGTCGTAAGTTGAAAATAACGAAATAATAGATTAAGAATGTTTTAATGATATTACTTATTTTTAGATTTATTGTAAGATTAATAATCATGTTAACGAGAAGGAAGTGAACATATTTCAAAAGTTGGGGCTTTCACTACTTATTTTGATAGAAGGATATAGTTCGGAGTATTTCAACTCTTATTTTCTAGAGGTAGATAAAGATATATTAATTACTAGATTGTATTTGGAAGGCTAAATACGATATTATTATTTAAATAGAATGTTATACACGCTATTCTAAAAATGTTAATGACGATTCATATTTTGTATAAGTGCATGTGCATAAATTACGTTATAAGTCTCATGATCATGACATGCATTTATTTTTTTGGTGTTTGCCTATATATATACGTGTGATGTTTTTGTTATGATAATTGTATACTTACTGAGATTTCTCGAAATCTTACTCCTTTATTTTCCAATCATCACTCCCTTCATGAGATGATAGACTTGATTGCAGGCGAGTATAGACTCCCGGAGCCAAATTTCCCGAGAGACTCCTCGGACTCGTGAGGGCCCGATTGAGTATTTTCTTTTTGATGAAGTGACCCCCATTCTGTATAATCTGTCTATGGTTGAGATGCGGAGGAGCGCGCTTGGGACACTAGAAGACCGGCGACCAGTAGGATGTTGCCTAGTCATGAGGACAGATGGGTCTTTGTCCCTAGACGGCATATATGCCGCGCCATCAGGGATGAGTGTCCAACATGAATACGATTTAAGTTTAGGGTGTTTTTGTTTTGGACCGGGGTATTAGGAGATCAAGAAGGAACCCTGTTCTAGAGAGAAGTAGCAAGGCCAATTCTTTCTGATGATATTTATGTTTTATTTTGGTAATGTTGGAGGAGTTGAAATTTCCCTTTTGTTTGGGAAATTTGGTATTTTGTGGAACTTGATACAATATGACGTTTATGTATAAAGTTTCATTTGGAGTATTTTTAGTTCCTGCTCGGCAAGTTTTATATTTCTTACCTATTTTGTTCGGTCTGACCCTATTTCGTTGTGATGATTATTGCATACTGCTAATAAGTTAGGTACATGCATGTATCTCTGACATGAACAAGGGGTATGTAGCTGTGTGTTATATGTCCCTGACGTTTCAGTTTACGTGCGATTCCAAGCGTAGGCTGGGGGCGTCAACAGTGGTAGTATCAAAGCATTATGTCTCTGGGTAAACCCACAAGTGTCCTAGGAAAAGAATCACATGGTACTCAAATAGGTTTTGATCTGATAGAGATAGACTTGAATCTTTAGAAAGGTCAAAGCAATCGATTGATGCGTGGAACGGTGGATGTTTCGGGTTGTAAGGCTTGGAGTTGCTAGTGAAGGAGTAACTCACGTGGGTTTTGTGCTTTTCAGGAAGATAAGATGGCAAGAGGATGGCGTGACATCACTCCTTCAAGGCATGCAGAGCGGGCAATAGAGAATCCTCCTCTGGCCACTCCCTAAGACCTGAAGAGCAGGTAGCTCAGAACCCACCTCTAGAAGGTGGGCAAGCAATAACGGAAGCCATCCGCCAAATGATGAAAGTCGTTAGAAACCAAATCGAGCAAAGCCAAGGCCATCGTTACGAGGAAACTAGATGAGAAATGCAAGGTTGCCCATTTAAAAGTTTTTTGGTCTACAAATATCCACAATTCTTTGGAACAAAGAGAGCTCTGAAGGCGGACAAGTGGATAATAGATCTGGAGCACACTTTCGAGATCAGCAGGTGCACTAAAACATAAAAGGTGCAGTACGTCGGACATCTACTCCAAGGAGAAGTCGGGTTATGGTAGGACACAAAGAAGGAGCTACTGAAGCAAGATTTGGGAGAGAACGTGGTTCCCACATGGGAGCGATTCAAAAATGAGTTTGACGATCGCTTCTTTCTAGAATCGGCTAAGCAGCGAAAGGTCTTGGAGTTTGCCACCTTAGTGCAAGACAACATAACGGTGGAGCAATATGCAGCTTAATTCACGGAACTGGCTAGGTTTTCCCCTCATTGGTTGCCACGGAGAAGATGCGAGCATAGAAATTCTAAGAGGGACTACAGCCTCGAATTCGCAGTCAAGTGGCATGTCTACAGTTCGAAAACTTCCAAGAGTTGGTGAATGCAGCATCCATTGTCGAAGCGGAACAGAAGAAGAGCCTGATCTTGCAAGCCCAAAAGTATCGAAAAGGGGATTCCCCTATTCTCCGGGAAAGGTGGTCGGGAAGAGAAGGAAAAGTGATTGGCCACGGAGCATCGTTTATACCACCATCATGCCGAAGATGCGGGCAACCGCATAGGGGTGAGTGTCAACTGGCGACCAGAGCCTGTTTAAGGTGTGGGCAGGTAGGCCACATGTTTCAGGATTGCCCACAGAACATTCCCGAAGGAACTGCAGTACCAGAAGGCAAGGCAAAGACCCTGGTGAAGGTTAAGGCATATGCAATTGCACTAGAAGAAGTAGATGTGGAGGCTGAGGAAGCAATTAAAGCTGGCATCGTAACATTTCCTGACCTTACTTTGATTAAAATATGCAGTGGTCTTTCTTGAGGTAATGCTAGGATGGTTTTTCTAGGCAAGGTTAAATTGATGCAAGATGTGGTGTATGCCTTATTTGACTTTGGAGCAACGGGATCTTTTATTTCTTACAATTGCGTCGAGGGGTGTAAATTAGATATAGAGTCTTTAGCTCAAAAGGTTTTGGTAACGATCCTGATGGGAAGATCATCAGATGCAGTCGAATAGTGAAAGATTGTCCTATTGAGGTTGCTAGATTAAAGTTGACCGTTAATCTGGTTCTCTTTCATTTGATGGGATTTGATTTGATTTTGGGTATGGATTGGTTATCTAAGCATTATGCTAAGATCGACTGTCTAAAGAGAGAGATAGCCTTCAACATACCAACGAAGGAGAAACTCTGTTATGTGGAGGAAGTAATTAGTTCTGGATCCTCAATCATGACAGCAAGACGGATAATAAAGGGTTTGAAAAGAGGAGCAGAAGTGTTTCTAGCGGTAACTCTGAGTTCGCTGGAGGAAGTTAAGGGCATTAAAGGGATTCCAGTGGTAAAGGATTTCCCTTATGTCTTTTCAGATGATTTACCTGGATTGTCCCCTGATCGGGAGACGGAGTTTGCAATCGAATTGGAACCGGCTCCGACTTTAGTTCATAAGGCACCATACAAGATGGCACTAACGGAGCTAAGGGAGTTGAAGATGCAAATCGAGTAACTGCTGGACAAAAGATTCATACAACCTAGTTCGTCACCATGGGGAGCACCAGTCTTGTTCGTAAAGAATAAGGATGAGACGATGTGCGTGTGTATCGACTATCGAGACTTGAACAAGGTCACCATCAAGAATAAGTAACCTTTGCTCCAGATAGACGACTTGTTGGATCAACTACAAGGAGCGTCATTATTTTCCAAGATAGATCTTAGATCTGGGTATCATCAGCTTAAGATCAAGGTGCAAGATGTGCCCAAGATTGCTTTCTGGACTTGATATCGACATTTCGAGTTCTTGATTATGCCGTTTGGATTAACAAATACGCTAGCAGCATTCATGGATTTGATGAATCAGATTTTCAGGTAGTATTTGGATAGCTTCGTGGTGGTCTTTATCAACGACTTTCTCATATACTCTCGGAATGATGAGGAGCATGAGGAACACCTAAGGATTGTGCTAGGAGTTTTGCAAATGCACCAACTTTATGCCAAATTTAGCGAGTGCGAGTTTTGACTTCGAGATGTTAAGTTTCTAGCTCACGTGATTTCCAGTGAAGTAGTTGCCGTAGACCCAGCTAAGATAGAAGCAGTACGGACTGGCAGAGGCCTACGAATGCTTACGAAGTACGTAGTTTCCTCGGACTAGCAGGATATTATAGGAGATTTGTAGAAGGATTCTCCAAACTTTCTAATCCTTTGACGGCATTGACAAGGAAAAATGCCAAGTATATTTGGAGTGACCAATGTGAGCAGAGTTTTCAAGAACTTAACAGAAGACTGACTACTGCATCGATTTTAGCTCTGCCAGAACCTCACAAGCCATATGTAGTCTATAGTGACGCTTTGAAAATGGGCCTAGGATGCGTATTGATGCAAGAAGGGTGAGTAGTTGCATATGTATTTTGACAGCTTAAAGATCATGAACAAAATTACCCCACTCATGATTTGGAATGGGCAGCAGTAGTGTTTTCATTAAAGATATGGACACACTACTTGTATGGGAAAAAATGCGAGGTGCATACAGATCATAAGAGCCTCAAATATCTGTTTAGTCAGAAGAACCTGAATATGAGGCAAAGAAGCTGGATCGAAACTATAAGCAATTTCCAGTGTGAGATCAAGTACCACCCTAGAAAAGCTAACGCAGTAGCTGATGCATTAAGTTGGAAGGCTTAAACGGAAGAACCTTCGACATTGTTGGTTATGCAAGACTTACTAATCAGAAATCTACCAAGAGATGTTGTGTTGGCAGCAGTACAAGAGATTGTTTCCCTAACATAAGAGGAGATTAGATAAGGACAGCGTAAGGATGCCAAGTTGGAAAGGATCTGATAGCAATTGCTAGAAAGACAAGGGTCTCCGTATTTTACAATCTCAGATGATGAAACGTTGTACTTTGGAAAGTGGATAGTAATCCCTAATGATTCGGAGTTGAAAGAGAAACTTATGATAAAAGCTCATTACACTCCTTACACAACCCATTTTGGTAGTACTAAGACGTACTAAGATTTAAAAGAAAGATTTTGGTGGGAAGGCATTAAGAAGGATGTGGCTACTTTTGTGACTAAGTGTTCAGTGTGCCAATTAGTGAAAATAGAACACCAACGACCAACGGGAAAATTGCAACCCCTACCGATTTCAGAATGGAAATGAGAATATGTGTCCATGGACTTCGTTGTAGGATCCCTAAGGACGTCGGCATGTAAGAATTTGATTTGGGTTATAATAGATAGATTGACATAGAGTGCTTATTTCTTGCCTATAGCAAACAAAAACTTGATGGAAAATCTAGCACGAACCTATGTTAAGAAAGTAATTCATCTGCATGGAGTATCGAAGACAATAGTATCAGATCAAGACCCCAGGTTTACGTCTCGTTTTTGGCAGAACTTACAGAAGATTTTGGATACCAGTTTAAAATTCAGTAGGGCTTACCATCCGCAAACTGATGGACAGGCGGAATGAACTATTCAGACCTTAGAGGATATGTTGCGGGTATGTGTGTTGGATTCAAGTGGTGACTGGAAAAGTCTCTTACCCTTAATTGAGTTTGCCTACAACAACAATTTTTCAAGCTACCATCTAGATGACACTGTATGAAGCGTTGTATAGGAGGAAATGTAGGTCACCCCTGTATTGAGACGAAGTTGGAAAAAGTAAGGCGTTAGGACCCGAGTATCTGTAGGAAGTCTAAACATAGGTAGAGATGATCCGAGAAAAAATGAGGACAACTCAGAACAGACAGATGAGTTATGCTGATAGGCGTAGAAGATCTTTGGAATTCGCAGTAGGCGATTGGGTATACATGAAGATCTCACTTATGAAGGGTGTAGTGTGGTTTGGCAAGAAGGGAAAGTTAAGTCCCCGATACGTTGGACCCTATGAAGTTGTAGAGAAAGTTGGCTTTACCAGAGAGCCTGCAAGGAGTTCACAATATATTTCACGTGTCTTCTTTGAAGAAGAGCTTTGGTGAAGGACCGGTGACAGTAATAGATCCAAGCAGCAGTAGGTTACGTCCTAACCTAACCTATGAGGAATGGCCAATGTGAATCGAAGATTGGAAGGAGCGGAAGCTGAGAAATCGTAGAATTTCCCTGGTTAAAGTAATTTGGAACAATCATGCTTTCCAAGAAGCGATATGGGAACGTGAAGACGTGATGAAGGCTAACTACCCTCATTTGTTTGTACGTTAGTTATGTAATGCTTCTTTGTTTGGAACCTAGTTATGACTAGATCTATATATATGTGTTTGATTTCGTTGATTCTATGGTTGTGGTTGTTATGGTTCTTCTTTTTTTGGCTTCTCTGTTGTCCTTTAGAAACCCTAGTAATTTATCGTGTGACCTGGATCAGGAGATCACTAGAACTAGAAGAATGTCGCGCATGTCTGTCTTGTCAGTAGCTCAGTTGAGGGAAAGAAAAGAGCATAGCTGCAGGATTCACCTTAGAAGATGGAAAATTTCGAGAGCAAAGAAGCTTAGAAGATTAGATAAGTACGAGTGGCATCGTACCCATATAATGGATGTAAGTCGTCAAGGGAATCCTTTTTTTTTTTATGCGTGTTATCGCATGAAGAGCGGCAACCGCCATGCAAGTGGCTAAGGTCAGAGAGAGAACACTTGCGCTAGCTTAGTCGAGGAGAAGTGAATGATGAGGATTTACATCCTTTAGAGACTTCGAACACTTTCGATGATTACATTCGACAGCGAGAGGAAGGTCAACCTCTCGAGGATACCGAATCGGAGAGTATGCACAAGCTCTACGAGATGAGAGTTAATATGTACTATGATTCGGACGTGGACGCAATATTTTATTTCTCACAGATTCAAAGACAATGGAGGATGACGTACCATCCTACTCCTCTTCAGAGGAATTGACAACTACTAGTGCTAGATGTATGGAATTTCTTGTTTTGATGGAATCTTGTGTGTTTGGGATGTTACCTTAGCCATTTTGAGGACGAAATCTTTTTTTTTAGAGGGAGAAGATGTGACAACTCGAATTTTTTTTCCTTTTCCTCCTTGGATTATTGGGTATGAATAGAGTGAATATTATATTTTATTAGATTATAGTAAGAAGATGTTGACTAACCTAGGCCTTTTGGAAAAAGGATATAGTAGTAGGCCCAAGAGTACTGAAACAAGGCCCAAAGGCCCATTGAGATGAGTGATGGCCGGCCATACCTTGGGTGATAATCACCTAAGATTTTGTGTGATCTCATAGGACACTTGGCACTCTAAGAAGCTTTCTTTGGTCTTTTAAGAATGGTATGTTTATGGGGAAAAGAGAAAAAGCATGTGAAAAATAGATGTGACTAGCCAAATCTCTTGGAAAAGTAGGTGATGGTGACAACAGGAGATATGCTATCATTGGAGTGGAAGATTGAGTGTAAGAATATCCCTTGAAAAATGTGTAACAAGTGACATATAAAGATTTGAAGGGATTTGAGGAAGAGAGTTTCGGTAGAAGAAAAGGGTGAGGGGAGCCGACCATGCCTCATTTTGAGTTTTCCAAGTAAAGATATGTGTAAGAAGATCTTTGAGTGAGAATGATTGACAAGTGAGGATTGAGTGACTTGCAAGCAAGGTGAGGTAACTTCCCTTTCTTGGAGGTTTCGGCTATGCTAGTTTTGGGAGGCCAAGGAAACCAATCCTAGCCCATGCTATCTTTAGGCACCATCTTGTCCCTAGAAGTAGTAGTCTCTCATGGGTCAATCAACATTTGTGTCAAATCTTTTCATGTGTCAATCAACTAGAGAATGGACTGCCCTATGCCTACGAGCAACTCATGGCCGACTATGGCCATCCATTTATCTCTTCACTTTGTTTTTTCTCATTTCTCTCATGTGACTCTTGGCCACTCTATCCTCTCCACATTCTCTACTTTCATTTGCATTTTCTCACCTTCCAAACATCATTTTCTAACAAGCTCAAGGATTTTTCTTCAAGGTTTTTGCAAAAACATATACTTTGGAAGATTTCCTTACTCTATACTTGGAATATTTGTAAGTACAATCTTAAATTAACTTTAGCATTATTTGTATATGGAAGGTGAACTTGTGGTTGTGTAGCTTTGTTCTAGTGTTTGACTTGTTTGTTTAGTGAGTTTATTATCCTTTCTCTAAGTATTGTTAAGATGGTATTTTAGGTTTTTAATCTAAGAGATACTTGTTGGAATATAGTGATTATTTGTTGAAAGAATGATAGGAATGTGTTATGGTGATATTCGGCTAGTGCATGTGGAAGAATGGTGTGACTCATGGTTGATGGAAACTTATATCTTTGAATCTATGGGTTTCGGCTAAGGCCAACTAAAGGGGATGATTTTAGGATTTAATCTTTTGGTTGATTAATAATGATGATTTAAGACACTTGATGATTTAAAGAGCATGAACCTTTGATTTTTTTTTCTTGGAGCATAGTTTCAAATATGTGCTAGGTGTAAAATGAAGTTCATGTTATTAATAGATGTTGGAGTAATAAAATATCTAAGTTCTTTTAAGGTCTCGGTTATGCTATGTATGGATCATGTTAAATGTGTTTTGGTTGTTCATTAGGAATGCAAGAGTTGATGTGAGAAAAAAGAAAGGAAAAACTAGGGTTTGAGTCCTAGGGGTATTCGACCATACCCATCTTCTAAAGTTAGAATTGTTGAATGACTTCCTTTGTTGAATATATGCATATGACACGCTTGAAAGATATGTTTATTCATATGTTGGTATGAATCAGCTATGGATTTGAAAAGGCATGCATCATACACCTCATGTTCCATGTGTCTTATATAAGAAAGTCAAAATCTTATCATGCATGTCCACTCAAGTCAAGAATTCTATGTCTTTTGAGTTAACATATTTTCAAAAGAAAATGAATTAAGAATTTGTTTTTTAGAATCCCAAAAGTTGAGACGGGGTAATGTCCCAGTGGAACTCCCTGTTCACTCAAGAGTGACTAAAGTTGAGTGAAACCCCCTGGCTTGACCAAAAACAGTCGACAGGCCATGAATGGTTCCTATTTAAAGGATTCCGGATTGTGGTCGCACCTAAAGCTAATGGATACCCAAGGGACGGTAAAGGTGAACCGCCTGCCGTAAAAATAAGATTATGACGTAGTCATCTTATGTGATGTGGTAACTAGCGTGGAGCACACGGTACATAGGAGAACCGTGATATATCCAATATGAAAGGTCATGACAAGAAAAACTATAAGTTCAAGAATGATATGAACATGAATAATGGTGCCTAATGATATGAATATGATGAAAGACACGAACAGTTTACGAAAAGTTTTGAAATACGTGTCAAAGATGTTTATGAAAATGCACATGTATAAGTCATATATCTCAAAGAAAGTCAATGATGTGTGAAAGTCTTTTATGAAAGTGCATGTGCATAAGTCACGTTATAAGTCTCGTGATCATGATGCATGCAATTATTTTTTTGGTGTTTGCCTATATTTATATACCTGTGATGCTTTTGTTATGATAATTGTGTAATTACTGAGATTTCTCGAAATCTCACTCATTTATTTTTCAATCATCACCCCTTTATGGGATGAAAGACTTGATTGCAGGCGAGCATGGACTCCCGAAGCCAAATTCCCTGAAAGACTCCTCAGACCCATAAGGACTCGACTGGGTATTCTCTTTTTGATGAAGTGGCCCCTTTTTTGTATGATCTGTCTATAGTTGAGATGCAGAGGAGCGCGCTAGGGACGCCAAAAGACCAACGACCAGCAGGATGTTGCCTAGTCATGGACAGATGAGTCCTTGTCCCTGGACGGCATCTATGCCTTGCCATCAGGGATGATTGTCCAGCATGGATACAATCTAAGTTTAGGGTATTTTCATTTTGGATCGGGGTATAAAGAGGTCAAGAAGGAACCCATGTTCTAGGGAGGGGTAGCGGGGCCAGTTCTTTCTGAAGATATTTGTGTTATATTTTGGTAATGTTGGAGGAGTTGTAATTTCCCTTTTGTTTGGGAAATTTGGTATTTTATGGAACTTGATACAATATGAAGTTTATGTATAAAGTTTCATTTGGAGTATTATTTAGTTATACCATGTGATGCTTGGCAAGTTTTATATTTCTTGCCTATTTTGTTTGGTCTGACCCTATTCCACTGTGATAATTATTGCATACTGCTTGTAAGTTAGGTGCATGCATGTATCTCTAACATGAACGAGGGGTATGTAGCCGTGTGTTACGTGTCCCCGACGCTTCAGTTTACGTGCGATCCCAAGCATAGACTGGGGGCGTCGACATTAGCCAATGCTGATTTGGTCTTCATGGCTCATGTTCCTACCTATCCAAACTGGGCCTTATTTCTCGGGTCCATGGGGATATTACCCCTAAGAGTTACTCAACTGGTTCCCACTAAATGCGCCTGATGTGAATTCCATTACATTCTTCCCCACTTGTCCCGCCCTTACTCATTCCTGGTATGGTTCGTGCTTAATGCGTCGCTTGCTCTCCTCCAGTTCAGCATGCTTCACCTTGAAAGGCAGTGTTGACTTTGATCCCATCAGCGTGTCCTTTTTCTTCCCCTAGGCCAATAGTGTTAGATATTTTCTTTACTCGAGTGCCGCTTTGTAATGCGCTCTCCACAATATTTGAAGGTACATCTTTCTTGACACCCTATTGGGAGTAAGGATTCAATTGTTGCTTATTTCCTTTATAATGGGGACAATTGAATCGCTTCCATTATTTAAAGATACCTATCCCCTCTACAATCTTCTTCCTCTCTTTCGACAGTGATCTTCTCATTTCTGCATTTTACTTTCTTTTAATTTCTCAGCTCCTTCCATGTGGCTCACACAAGGTCCACTTCATCCAGGAGTTTTCAATCTCATGTCGTTGCGCCGGTCTTATGTGGTTTCTCTTGGCGCTCCTTTATGGACCGTATGATACGTGCGCTTTTGTCTAGTACTTTTTTATTCCCTTCGACCGTTATGCTTAAAGTTCCTAGGCCTTAACAGGATATTGTTGATAATGACGGTCGCGCTTCTAAAATGGCCTTCCATGCTGTGATGTTTAACAGTGGCCACCTAAGGTAGCCCTTCATCCATCCTACTCGGGAGGTTTTTAACCTCCTGGTTTTGGCTCCCACTCAACGTCATCCTAGTGCTTGGACATTACTGATCTGTTGCTGCATCATTTGGCAATGTGCATTGATGAAGTTCACTACCAGGCATGCCGACCTTACCACCAACAAGTTTCTTCTTACACTTGGTGTCCTGTCTCTTCGAGGGAACATCTACAATTTGATGGTGGCGCACGTTATTGCCTATGTTAAGCCACGCTTTCTAAAGGTAAAGGATTGGCATTTCCGATTCTTTTTATCTTTGAATTTGGATGGGAGTTCTCCACTGGGAGGGCAAACATCGAGAATTTCCAATTCGAGCAGAATAGGGGTTGATTCCTGACATTAAGACGGTTCACCCGGTGACCACTAAGGAGGAGACTAGATGTATCAAGATTATTAGGTGGTGGGTGAGTGACCATTCCAATGAGGTATTCTCAAAGGGTCTTCTGGTCGAGGAGAACATTAGATTTGATTTGCTCCTCCTCAAGCTAGCTTTACGGAGGGGCCAGTCCGAGGTCTTCCCTAAGTTGTAATGATGCCGCTCGCCTAGGAGCTTCCTCTAGAGTCTTCTGCTAGAGGTTGCGAGAAGAGGCGCTGGTTGAGTGGGGCTGAGGCAAATGGTGCGCCTACCTTCTCATTCACATCCCTTTCAGGATAAGGGCTGTTGAATCTTGAGGCCTAACCTCCCATAATTTTGAAGGCCTCCGATAGTCTGATCGAGGTGTCAATGGTGCCGCCCACCGTTCTCATAGTGCAAGTAGAGTTGAGGTGCTTTTAAACCCTCAGTGAATGCTCTTGGCATGTTGAACTTTGGGAGGTAGTTGGCACGGAAATGCCTCGTCTGCGTGGCCCTAGGAGCCATCAGGAGTACAGTGGGTTTGTAAATATTTGAATCTTGTGTCGCTCCTTCGAGTCTCTACACATAGCTTAATTATACTCTCTTTATCTCGAGATGCCGTTTGGTGTTGACAGTTACTGTTTGCTTTTCAACTGTCACTGGTTGTTCGATGTTTGTCTTCATTTTTTTTTTCTATTCTCTTCTTCTTTCTCCTTTTTTCCTTCTTTCTCTTCTTCTTTTTGTTTTTACCCCGCTAATTCCTATTGAGTGTGGGTGATGAGAATTATGTTAAAACTTTTCCTCTTCGTTTCGCTAGCTTTGCTCTGGGTGAGGTCCTACCTTGCTGAGGTCCTCGACTCCCCCCCCTTACCCGCTTGTTCGCTCGTCTGAAATTTGAGCGGCGGTCCCACCCTACCAAGTCTCTTTTATTAACCTAGTCAATGACCTTTTAAGTGGGGTTCTATCCCGCCTTGTTTTTTTTCATTCTTTATATGTCCATCAATTATAATGCTCTTTGGGCAAGGTACCATGTTGTCGAGTCTCCTTGTGTTCCTCTCATGTTATATTATCCGTTGATCTTGTTTTTGGGTAATCATGGCCAAGATTTCTTCCACGTGTCTTGACTTCATGACCCAATTGCTTTGACAGTGCCTCTTTGTTGTTTACACCCTTTTGGCAATTGTTTGGTTTGACTACCATAATTACAGCTAGCTATGACTATTTAGCTCCACATTAAATGTCATCTTTTCAGTCCACTTGCCATTAATTCCGCATATCGTTTATCTCCTCTCATGTCATGTCATCATATATGTGATTGAGCTAAATTATTTCATATTTTATACATTTATAATCAATATATTTTTTATTATTGCATGACATTTTATTAGTTTTAGAAGAAAACATGGTTATGAGGTGTAAAATCAAGTTGTGATTAAAATTTATTAATAGTATGGTTTATACTTGATTTTATAACTTATAATTTAACTGGACAATATTTCTTCACATGCACAACACATTTTTGATATTCTATTTTTATGTTTTTATTTTTTTTTATTTCTTCTTTATATAAGTCATGTTTAGAAAAAATAAAAAATAAAAGAAAATAGAAGCAACAGGCGCACGATGATAATTTTTGCTTTGGATTGCTATAACTTGCAACCAAATCTTTGTTATTGGAAAAAGATGGTAGCTGTATTAGTTAAATGGTTTTGTTGGGTTCAAAAGAAAAAGAAAAAACGATAAAGAAAGGATAAAAAGAACTTTTTATTTGTTTGAATCTTGATAAGAGCAGTAGCGTGGTAGGCTTCTTAGTTTTATTTTCAAAAGTTTGAGTTTTACTAAAATGCATGCATGTTTAAAAAAAAAAAAAAAAAGACAAAGCCTGGGCTATTAGAAGTAGAAGGAAGTGGCAAGATTTTGTTTTTGGGTGACGCTAGGGAACATTGGGCAAACAAATGTAAAAGAACAGCCCTCCAATAAGGGAATGACACGTTAGCAGCTATAGGAATCCTACTTTACCACGAACCACACTGGAAAGCAAGTTGATTTCCCCATTCTCTTCGATTTATTTCTCTTGTTAACATACTTGGGCATCTTCTAATGGCAGCAGATCGACGCCAAACCCTAAACCACTAGCAGAGTTTCCTCCCTTCCATCGACTCCCTTCCGTCACCCCATTCCCTTCGCATAAACTCTAAACCAATTCGACCCTTCCCTTCCCTTCGCAAAAGCACAGCCCGGACCCTTCCCTTTGCACAAGTACAACTAGTTCGGAGACTAAAGGTATTCCTTCTATTTCTCTCAGTTTAATTTTTTTTAGCACACTAGATAAATCTTTCTATTGGCTAGGCAAGTACATGGGTGAAAATAGTCAAATAAGTGGTTTGTTGTTGTAACTATATAAGTATTTCCATGCTCATCTTTTAATTGACTACACAGAAGTTGAGGCATTATGAACTCCCAGGAAACTTAAAATAGATTGAATCTTCTATTGTTTTAAGTTTAAGAACGAGCAAGATCATCCATCCAGCTGGAGATTAAAAACAGTGCCTATTCAGACTTCAAGTTGATAAGTGATTTACCTACATAGAAGAATCCAAGAAGATTTTTCTCCATCGTTTCAATTACTTCTAGAACTGAACCATAGTTCTGCCCATAGTGTCTCAACTTCTAATTGATTACACAGAAAATAGTCAATAAAGTTGTAATCTTTGTTCTAATGAATAAAATTAGGACAATGAAAATTTTACAGATTACATAGTTGTAATCTTTTACCATGTGTATTCCTTCATGCATACATCTTTTTATTCTCTTCATGTAATTGTGTCATAAGAACATAGTGCATCAGGAATGGGTCGACTCTTAGTATTAATAGTCCATCTGTCTAGAATATATTGCCGTGACAACCTATTTAACTTCACTTTCCTTCCAAACACACACAATATATGCCTACAAAGAATCCCCATAAACTCCCACTTCTTGCATGTACACGCAGCATTATCACTCTCCAGTGTCATTGATAGAGAGGTGTTTCTTTTTCATGAGGTGTCACTCTATGTGTTTTGGTCTCACCATTCTACACCAATTTTTTTGCTTGGAGAAGTAGACAACTAAACAGCTCATCTTAGAAAATGATGAAAGACTTTCTTGTATAAATCATTGCCACCTTCTCTTCAATTTTAAAAGGTGTCTTCATAATTGACCGTGTAATAACTTGTCGGCACATCCCTCTCTTTCTCTTTAATGTAATGGGCATTTATGACTTTTTCATATTGATGCACAAAGTCACTAATCATAGTGCTTGAGCGAAGTATATTTAAAAAATTTGTTCATGCTTTCACTCCTCTGAGTTGTTGACATGCCAGCACAGAATGTCAACCAAAAAAAGGCTGGCACCCACTTATCCCATTGGGTGTAAAGGTTTTGCAGCCAACTTTTTTTCCAAACTCATATTTCTCAAAAATCATTGCCCATTCTTGCTCGAACTCATCAGTCGTAAGTGTCGCATGGATGCAATGATCAAACTCCTCACCAAAGTCTGGAAATTTGTTATGCACATGGGCCAAATGTTCAAAAAACTTTTGTAAAATGTGCCATAAACACATTCTATGAATTGTATTTGGAAGTACCTCTACAATTGCCTTCGACATCGCCTTATCATCATCGGTAATTATCGTTGAAGGGACACGTTCAAAATAGCCTCTAGCCATGCTCTCAACAACCATATCTATGATTCTGCCGTTTCATTAACCAACAAAGCACACCCAAACATCATGGTCTGATGATGATGATTTACTCCAATAAATGGCACAAATGACATCTTATAGATATTAGTTAGTGGCATCAAATATAACAACGTCCCCAAAATATTGGTATGCATCTATGGAACACTCATCAGCCTAAAAACAATTGCCTATACTTCCATTTTTATCAACTTGCATTGAAAACACAAAATCAAGTTCTTTACGTTGTCAATCAAGAAAGTAGGAATATATGCTTTGTGCATCCCCTTCTTCTTGAAAAATTTTTCTCCTTTCACTTCCCACATAATTCTCTACATCTTTGCCAATACAACCAACATTAAAGGCACCACCTGCAACTTCTCTCAACACCGACATTATTTTCCTTGTTGGTACACTGAAACCATTCAAAATCATAATCAATTTCTTTTGAGCTTTAGTAACTCCCTTATTTCCACAAAGGAGGTTGGTACTTTTTGGGCTAAATAAGATATGGTTGTGTCCAGGGACAAACTTGTTCACTTTCCAGTTTTGACCATCTTTTTTTATTCTCATAATTACTTTACAACCTATTTTTATCTCAGCAGGTTCAGGCATTGCTCGATCTTCGGGATTCACTCTTACTCGCCGTTGGTCTTCTGTTGTACAAACATAGTTTACTATACAAAGAGTTTTATCATCTTTCGATAATCAAGTATTGTTTGTCCATATTACAAATCTGGTTCGCCTTGCATATTCCTTGTAAAATGTTTGGGTATCTTCGACCTCCTCAAATCCCATATCAATGAATGGCTCCGGCAGAGCGCTACTTGAAGAGGGAATCAAGTTAACTCCATCATCATCATTGCCCACATCTTCGACATGTACCTCATCTTCGATGTTCACCTCATCATCACTATCAAGATTATAAATTGGTACCTGCCATATAAAACAAATTAGCCCAAAATGATTTATGTGACGATTGCAAAAAAAAGTACATGCACAATCTAATGCTTCTTGATCTAAGTGTCTGCCACTTGTGCAAATATGTTTCTTATTGCCAAGAGAGTTTATAACACCTTCTTATCAAATTTCATGCCCTACCATGTGAATTTCATCCATATCCCCTTCTTTTGAATCTTCTTTAGTTTTTTAATTAGTTCTTCTGCTTCTTGTCGCCTTCTACTGATCGGGTGCTAGGAATCAATTAGCTTGGCTTGAAGACAAGGTCGTGGACTAAACTTCTCATGTGTAGAGATAATAACTATAATGTTTGTTGTTTTGGTCTGGATTTACTTATATTTAAAACATTAGGAAAAAGTATACATATCACTGTTCAATTTATCAAGAATAACTATCAAGACTAGTAGATGATAACCTTTAATTATAAAAAAGAATAATACTAAATATAATTTTAGGATACGCAAGATTCACATACTCCTTTTAAAAAAAAGTGAGACATGCCATTAAAACGAGTATACATAGAAGAAATAGATTCATCATCATTCATTTTGAACATTTCATATTCATGTGTAAGAAAATAAATTTTTGATTTTTTAACTTGCAAAGTTCCTTCATAGGTTATTTTCAAGTTGTTCCAAATTTCCTTTGCTGTCCTGCAAGTCATTATTCTGTTAAATTCATTACCATTGAGAGCATTATATAGAAAATTCATAGCCATTACATTCACTGTATAAAATCTATCATCTTCGCGATCACACTCTTCCTCTTCCTTTTTGACATTTACTCCATCAACAGTTTTTGTTGGAATATAAAGCCCATTTACAATACATTTTCAGATTTCTCGACCTTGAGACTGAAGAAATATTCTCATTATAGCTTTTTAGAAAGTATAATTATCTCCACAAAATAGCGGAGGTCGACTACTAGATTGACCTTCAGCGAAAGTAGCTGCAATATTAGCCATATGATCTTAACTCAACAAATAGTTAATCTTATAACAGAGCCCTTGTTCTGATACTAATTATTACCCAGATGACTAATACAAGAGGGGGGGTGAATTGGATTATATTATAAAAATTAACATTTATAAATCAAATACACAATATAAAATATAAACAGAATATAAAGCAGTAAGAAATGTAAAGAGTAGGATAAGAAGAAACAAACTCAGTATTTTTACGAGGTTCAGCCCCACTGCCTACGTCCTTGCCTCAAGCTACCCCTTGAGGATCCCAAATTCACTAGTCAATCTCATTTAGGTGAAGATAGAAACTTATTACACCTTTGAGCAGCACCGCTTCAAAGAATCTGTGTAGAATACCCTCTACACTTCCAATCACCTCACTCTTGGTGATTCAACTATTCCCTATGTAGAACACTTTCTACACACATAAGAGTTATACACACCCTATTATTGATACAAGAGTTGATAGTGGGTAGACTATCAAAGTATACTCCTCAATGAGTGAGATAGAAACAATGCAGCGCAACCTATATCTCTCTAAAAAAGAACAAGAATTAAGGCACAAAATTTTAGAAAAGAAAGAGTGAGAGTTTTGAAAGAATGATGCAAAAGTTAGCAATAGATGTGTAAGCTCTTGTTGTGATTTTTGCAAAACTCAAGTGAGCTATTTATAGGCAAATGAGTCTTCAATTTTAAATTTGAAAAGATTCACATGTCAAATAAGAGCACTATTCACTTTTCAAAAAATTCAAATAAAAGCATTTCCTTTTTGCATTTGTCAAAGACAACTCCATTCATTTTTCAAAGAAATCAAACCTAATCTTTTGCTTTTCATACATGACAAAATGATCATAATTTATTTTTCAAACTAAATCATCTTCTTTTTGCATATGTTAAATTTTTGCATATGTTAAAAAAACACACAACCACCCTTTAAGATTTTCAAACAAAATCATCTACCTTTTGCATTTGTCAAAAAAACACGCAACCGCCCTTTAAGACTTTCAAACAAAATATGCACATGTCAAATATGATAATCAATCATCTTACAAATTTAAATTTTTATATTAAAAAAATATAATTTTCGAAATTATATTATTTGATGATGTTATGCACATGTGAAAAACATAATTTTCAAAACTAAGATATTTAAAAATGTCTTGCATATGTGAAAAAAATAATTTGATGTTTTATAATAAAAAAGAGTAATTTGAAACCTTAATCCAATTTCGAATTTTATAAAGAGATGTACAAAAATAATCTATGAGCTTCATTTGTAGACTTGTTCTTTTATGCATGATGTGCGCTTCGCTCCATTGTGTAAATAATTTGAGATTAAGATTTGAATTTATTTGTTATCATCAAAATCTACACGTAGATACGAAATTTAAAACATTGGATTCAACAATCTTCCC
The DNA here is from genome assembly GCA_036559045.1 of Platycarya longipes. NCBI lineage: Eukaryota > Viridiplantae > Streptophyta > Magnoliopsida > Fagales > Juglandaceae > Platycarya > Platycarya longipes. The sequence continues at coordinate 30,866,371 of CM071789.1, read as the reverse complement.
CTTTTTTATGATGACAAATACTTAGTAGAATTTTGAGACTTGCAGTAATGCTTAAGCTCCCCCTGAGAATGTGCGTTAGTTTTTCAAGTAATAGATAAACATAATTCCAACATATATAACAGAGTTAAAAATCTAAATATTTACGTCTAAAACTTCTCCCCCTTTTGGCATCATTAAAAAGGAATCATAATTAGCTCAATAAGACATCTTCCTACAATAACTAATAGACAAATAAAACGGTGCGTTAGTAGAGACTGTAGAAAATTCAGTGCGGAGTCACGCGTGTCTGACAAAACCTGCAAAGGTTGGCAATTCGGTGCGGAAGGAGATTCAAATCCACTTGATGTTGTTGACAAATAAGATACGTAGAGATTTGAAAGTTTTCAGTTTCTATTTAAATGACTATTTTCACCCACTGAATACTAAAACAAATCTCACATTGCTCATTGATCAAGTATCTATTTATCCAAAACGATAAAATGGCGGAGAAAATTTCATCTAATAATCTTCCGGATTTGAATCAGGAACCATCTCAACCAGTCATTTTATCTCCCGAGGTTGTCAACACCATGATAGAAGCAGAGATGCATTTTTCTGGTAGGACTGATTCTAAGGTTGTTGCAGCATCAAGAACTCTCAGTGCTCAATATGCTGCCTCTGTTACGACCATGTCTCGGAGATTACTAGCGAGGGTAAATGAGGTTGATCGACTTAACAATCAAATATCTATTTTGCATCAAAAGCTTGCAAATAAAGGTAGAAAGAATAAGAGGTTAAAGTAAGAAAATAAAGATTTGACGGAATTAGCTCGTGTTCTGAAACTTCGAATAGAGGAATTGGAATGAGTGAGAGTTCAAGCACAAAGTCAACATCAGCAGATAATGGCAGCATTTCACGAGAGAAATAGAGACAATCTGCAATAAATCTCGCTGGCTTAGCTAGCTAACTTTTGAAAATATGCATCCAGCATATCTTGTAAGCTTGACTAAGTAAGATTTGAAGAAATGATAGTTTGTCTTGTACTTATTTCCATCTTTATAAGAGCGGCTATCAATTTTATCTAAATCGCATCAAGTCTTCTTCTCATCTCTGTAATTTATCTTCATTCCCGTACTGCAAATTTTCAATGGCTCATCAATATCCTTTCAGTACTCCTCGTGATCAAAATATGATGTATTCTTTATCTCAGTCCCAAACTGTTTCCGCATCTGTCGTAGGCGCCATGAAGCAACAAACACTGATTTGGCTAATAAATCAAATCATGATGCCATTTACGAGCTTGTGAGTCTCGGAACTCGATACTCATCATCCATTGTCGCTTTTTCCGCTCGGTTGCAGTCCAAAACCCGCGAGATAGAAAAGTTTAATGAGAAGATCGATGTTCTTCAACGACTTGTTCAAGAGTCTAACAGAAAAATAGTAGACTTAAAGCAACAGAATAAGGATTTAAAATCCTTACTTGCCTCTTCATTTCGATTGCCTAATCCTTTAGATAAGGATGGCATGATGATCTATGAGGAGCAAATGCATTTAAATGATGAGGCTAAACGTCTCAAGTTTCTATAGGTCATTTGAGATAATGGAATAAAAGTATCTAGCAGATATTCATGGCATGCATCATTCCTATTTCTCTTCTAATCATGCATATTCTATCTTCTGGTAGGGGTTTTGTGAAAATGTCTGTCAATTAATCATGTGTGCTAGTGAATTTTAATACAATATCGCCCTTCTGCACATGATTTCTAAGAAAATGATATCTAATTTCAATATGCTTGGTCCTAGAATGTTGTATTGGATTCTTTGAAAGATTTATAGCACTAGTATTATCACATTTAATAGGAATATGATTGTACATAAGTTTAAAATCTTCAAGTTGTTGCTTCATGTAAAGAACTTGAGCACAATAACTACCTGCAGCAACATATTCTACCTCAGCAGTAGATAATACAACAGAATTTTACTTTTTACTAAACTATGAAACAAGTGCATTACCTAAAAAATGACATGTTCCACTAGTACTTTTTCGATCAACTTTGGAACCAGCATAATCTGCATTTGAATAACTAATAAGATCGAAAGAAGTGTGCTTAGGATACCATAACCCTAAGTCAATGGTACCGGCAAGATATCTAAAAATACGCTTGACTGCAATCAAATGAGATTGCTTTGGAGATGATTGAAAATGTGCACATAAATATACACTGAACATAATATCAGGTCTACTAGCTGTTAAATATAATAAACTACCAATCATACCTTGATATACATTTGAGTCAACTGGCTTACCGCTTTCATCTTTATCAAGTTTGGTAGTTGGACTCATTGGTGTTCCAATTACCTTCGCACCTTCCATCTCAAACTTTTTGAGTAACTCTTTGATATATTTTGACTGATTAATGAATGTTCCACTTTTTGCTTGCTTGATTTGCAATTCAAGAAAGAAATTGAGTTCTCCCATCATGCTCATTTCAAATTCTTCCTGCATACTCTTAGTAAAATCTTGGCACATATTTTCATTAATAGCACTAAATATTATATCATCAACATAAATTTGAACTAGAAAAATATCATCCTGTTCATATTTGATGAAAAGAGTTATATCGATCTTTCCTCTTGAAAAATTTTTTTCAATCAAGAAACCACTAAGCCTCTCATACCAAGCTCTAGGTGCTTGTTTGAGTCCATATAATGCTTTTGCGAGCTTAAAAACATGATTAGGAGAAATATAATTTTCAAAACCTGGAGGTTACTCAACATATACCTCTTCAATTATAAAACCATTTAAGAAAGCACTTTTAACATCCATTTGAAAAAGTTTGAAATTTTTATAACATGCATATGCAAGTAACATTCGAATAGTTTCTAATCTTGCGATAGGTGCATACGTTTCATCATAATCGATTCCTTCCTCTTGATTGAAATATTGGGCTACAAGTCGAGCCTTGTTTCTAGTGATGATTCCAGACTCGTCTTTCTTATTTCTAAAAACCCATTTTGTTCCAATAACAGCATGATTTTTGGGTCTAGGAACAAGTGTCCATACATTATTTCTTTCAAATTGATTTAACTCTTCTTGCATAGCTAGAACCCATGATTCATCAATAAGTGTTTCATCAATATTTTTGGATTCAATTTGAGATAAAAAAGCAGTGTGATTACAAATATTTCTAAGAAATAATCGAGTACTTACACCTCGTGAAGGTTCTCCTAGAATTTGTTCCACTGGATAATTTTTCACATATTTCCATTGTTTGGTTGCATCTTGTACTAAATTTTGATGATCTTTCCTTATGTCTCCATGTTGGATTTCTTCCATTGTATTCTCTTTGTTGAGATTGAGACTATTTGTGTTATTTGTACCTTCTGATTTCTCATCAATAGATTTCTTGGAGAGTAGAGGGTTAGATTCATCAAATACCACATGCATAGATTCTTGTACAATCAAAATCTTTTTATTGAATACTATATAAGTTTTACTATTTGTTGAATATCCAAGAAAGATACCTTCATTAGATTTTGCATCAAACTTTCCTAAATTATCTTTGTCATTGAGTATAAAATATTTGCATCCAAATACAAGAAAATAACCAATGTTGGGCTTTTTCTCATTCTAAAACTCATAAGGGATTTTATCTAATTTAGACCTTAACATAACTATATTTATAACATAATATGCAGTACTTACAGCTTCGGCTCAAAAATAACTAAGTAAACTATTTTCAATAAGTATTGTTCTTGCCATTTCTTGAAGAGATATATTCTTCCTCTCTACTACCCCATTTTGTTGAGGAGTTCGAGGAGCAGAGAAATTATGCAGAAAACCATTTTCATCACAAAAAGACTCAATATCTTTATTGACAAACTCTTTCCCCCTGTCACTTCGGATGTTTGAAATAGTATAGCCATTTTCATTTTAAATTCTCTTGCATAGCTTGGTAAAGGCATTATGTACCTCATCTTTATGAGCGAGAAAGATGACCCAAGTATATCTAGAGAAATCATCAACAATAACAAATGCATAATATTTTCCTCCCAGACTCAAAACTCTGTTTGGTCCAAAAAAGTCCATGTGTATTAGTTGCAAAGGTCTAGTAGTAGAAATATATTTCTTGATTTTGAAAGAAGTTTTTGTTTGTTTACCAAACTGGCATACATCACAGATTTTGTCTTTAAAAAAGTTTGCTTTTGGCAAACCTCTCACAAGATCATTTTTTGAAAGTTTGGAAATAAGTTCCATGTCTGCATGACCTAACCTTCTATGCCATAACCAACTATTTTTATGTTGAGCTGATAAACAAATAGTATCTTGTGAGGCAATTTCTTCAAATTCAATTGTATAAACATTATTGTTTCTAAGAGCAATAAAACAAACATTGCAATTATGATTATTCAAAATAATGCACTTATCCTTTTTTAAGGTAACTATAAATTCCTTATCACATAATTGACTTATACTTAAAAAATTATGTTTTAGACCTTCAACAAGTAAAACATCTTCAATTATGAGAGAAGACTTATTACCAACTTTACCTATTCCCACGATCTTCCCTTTTGAATTGTCTCCAAATGTCACGTGTCCTTCTTCTTTAGAAGTGAGATCAATGAACTTAGTTTTATCTCCTGTTATGTGTCTTGAGCATCCACTATCTAAAAACCATCTTGTTTTACTTACGGAAGACTTCATACATACTTACAAAAACATTTAAAATAATTTTTCTTTATACCCATGTTCTTTGGGTCCTTTATTTATTAGTATTAGAAAAAATAAGATTCTTTGGTATCCATATGATCCTAATAGTCATTGTATGTTTTCTTTTAATAGGACAAGCATGATAGTTATGACCATTTCTATTGCAAAAATTACAAATAACATGTAACATACTTGAAGAACTTGAGTGATTGTAATAATTTTTTTTTTTTTTTGACAAATCTATTTTTAGAAAAAGAATTTTGAAAGTCTAGTTTTGATTTAATGGGTTTATCAAAGAAATTTTTATAGAGTTTGAGTTTTTCTTTTGACATGTATCCCAAGCCTACCTTATTAAAAACACATATTTGATCACCAAGAAGTTTTTCGAAATTTCTTTTTCCATTTGTGAAATTTTCAACAATCTTTTCTAAATCAGCTACTTTCTTTTTCAGTTCATCATTGTCATCTTTTGAAATTATATTTTCTTTTCTTAAAACATCAATTTCATTTATTAAAGAAGAATTTTTCTTTTTCAAAGCGGTATACTTAATACCCAATTTTTTAAATTCCTCATATACCTCTTCCAAAACATTTTGCAACTCTTCATAAGAAGGATTTTCAATATTTTCAAAATTTGTTACCTCAAAATCATCTTTAGCCATGAGACAAAGATTTGCAGATTCTTCATTGCTTGCATCGCTGTCTGAGCTACTTGAATCATCATCCCATGTAGCTTTCATTGCTTTCTTGCCTTTGTAACGATCTTTCCTTAGCAGGGGACAATCTGCTTTGATAAGTCCAGACTTTTTACATTTATAACAAATTAATGAATCATTTTTACCTGTATCTTTGTTGGAAGATTTTTTGAAAGGTTTCCTTGGAGGAGTTTTATTTTTCAAGAATCTCTTAAATCTTCTTGTGATCATTGCAATCTCTTCGTCATCGTTTTCTTCATCTTCATCGCTTTCACTTTCATAAGGAACGGCTTTGAGTACCAAGCTCTTCTTTTCCTTTCCTTCTTCTTCTCCTCTTTTCAATGTGCACTCATGGGTAATAAATGACCCGATGAGTTCATTTATTTCGAGTTTTTTAAGATCTCTAACTTCAAGAATCGCCGTTACTTTTGATTCCCAACGTTTTGGCAAAGAGTTAAGAAATTTCCTTAATATCTCCAAACTGGAATAAACTTTACCAAGAGATGTCAAACTATTTATAATATTAGTAAAACGAGTATACATAGAAGAGATAGATTCATCATCATTCATTTTGAACATTTCATATTCATGCGTAAAAACATAAATTTTTTATTATTTGACTTGCGAAGTTCTTTCATAGGTTATTTCCAAGTTGTCCCAAATTTTCTTTGCTGTCCTGCAAGTCATTATTCTATTAAATTCATTACCATTGAAAGTATTATATAGAAAATTCATAACCATTACATTCACAGTATAAAGTCTATCGTCTTCGCGATCAAACTCTTCCTCTTCCTTTTTTACCTTTACTCCATCAACAGTTTTTGTTGGAATATAAGGCCCATTTACAATACATTTCCAGATTTTTTGACCTTGAGACTGAAGAAATATTTCATTTTTTCTTTCCAGAAAGTATAATTATCTCCACAAAATAGCGGAGGTCGACTACTAGATTGACCTTCAGCGAAAGTAGCTGCAATATTAGTCATATGATCTTAACTCAACAGATAGTTAATCTTATAACAGAGCCCTTGCTCTGATACTAATTGTTGCCCAGATGACTAACACAAGAGGGGGGTTGAATTAGGTTATATTATAAAAATTAACACTTATAAATCAAATACACAATATAAATATAAACAGAATATAAAGCAGCAAGAAATGTAAAGAGTAGGGTAAGAAGAAGTAAACTTAGTATTTTTACGAGGTTCAGCCACACTGTCTATGTCATCGCCTCAAGCTATCCCTTGAGAATCTCAAATTCACTAATCAATCTCCTTTAGGTGGAGATAGAAACCTATTACACCTTTGAACAGCAGCGCTCCAAAGAATCCGTGTAGAACACCCTCTACACTTCCAATCACCTCACACTTGGTGATTCAACTATTTCCTATGTAGAACACATTCTACATACACAGGGGTTATACACACTCTCTTACTGATACAAGAGTTGATAGTGGGTAGACTATCAAAATACACTCCTCAATGAGCGAGATAGAAATAATACAGCGCAACCTATATCTCTCTAAAAAAAACAAGAATTAAGGCTCAAAACTTTAGAAAATAGAGAATGGGAGTTTTGAAAGAATGATACAAAACTTAGCAATAGATGTATAAGCTCTTGTTGTGATTTTTGCAAAACTCAAGTGAGCTATTTATAGGCAAATGAGTTTTCAATTTCAAATTTGAAAAGATTCACATGTCAAATAAAAGCACTATTCACTTTTCAAAAAATTCAAATAAAAGCATTTCCTTTTTGCATTTGTCAAAGACAACTCCATTCATTTTTCAAAGAAATCAAACCTAATCTTTTGCTTTTCATACATGACAAAATGAGCATGATTTATTTTTCAAACCAAATCATCTTCTTTTTGCATATGTCAAAAAAACATACAACCACCCTTTAAGATTTTTAAACAAAATCATCTACCTTTTGCATTTGTCAAAAAAACACACAACCACCCTTCAAGACTTTCAAACAAAATATGCACATGTCAAATATGATAATCAATCATCTTACAAATTCAAATTTTTATATAAAAAAATATAATTTTCGAAATTATATTATTTGATGATGTTATGCACATGTGAAAAACATAATTTTCAAAACTAAGACATTTAAAGATGTCTTGCATATGTGAAAAAAATAATTTGATATTTTATGAGAAAAAAGAGTAATTTGGAGCCTTAATCCAATTTTGAATTTTATCAAGAGATGTACAAAAATAATCTATGTGATTCATTTGTAGACTTGTTCTTTTATGCTTAATGTGCGTTTCGCTCCATTGCGTAAATAATTTGAGTTTGAGACTTGAATTTATTTGTTATCATCAAAATCTACACGTAGATACGAAATTTGAAATATTGAATTCAACAATTCTATATATGTGAATCACTAGTCTTTTAACTTGAGCAAAAGACAACCAAATCGAGGTTGCATTTTGATGTTCTAGCTTATTTAACACATGTTCGGAATTTTTGGATCAAGAATGGATATGTGGGAAACATCATCAATTATAGTGCTTTCCATTGAAATTATCACCCAACCATTGTTTCATTTGAGCATCCTTCTCTTGAACTAATAATGCTTCCTAAGAGTGTTATTCTCTGATATGCATTAGGGGTTGTTAGAGGAAGTGGATGGCAACATATGGCAACATATAGGCAGGGGCGGAACCAGAATTTTATGTTTGGGGGGGCGATCGATAAAATGTACGGTGTGTATAAATTTTAGAAGGATGATCATCAGTAATAGAAATATCATATTCTGTTGTTACCGAACTCTCTAAACGTATATTATTTTTCGAATTGTACTCCATTTCTTTCTTTTTTTAAAAAAAAAATTTAATTATTCTTAAGTATTTGCTCATATTTTTTTTATGATTTAAGAAAAATTTATAAATTAAGAATAAATTTGAAAACTTTCTATTAAGTAATGATGTAACGCTATTAGATTTTTAACAAACTATATCTCACAATCATACAAGTTAGAGTGAAACTAAATAAGTGAGTATAATTAATGAATTTTACAATCATATAAATTTATAATTAATTTTTTTACTAGAGTTAGACTATTATAGTAACTGTAAGATTATGTAAGTTAAAATTTAGGTTTACATAAAGTTAAAAATTAAAATATAAATGAATGTATATTGAGATTTAAAAGAATAATTTTCATAAAAAAAATTTAGGGGGGTCAATTTTTATTTTTATTTTTATAATCTAAGAGAGAATTTTAATTATATATATATAATTATATATATATTTCTATTATAAATAAAATTTGGAAAAATTTTGGGGGGGCCGTAGCCCCCCCAACCCAAGGCGTGGGTCCGCCCCTGGATATAGGTGCCTTTGTCAACCTTGGAGCATATTACTTGGTTGGAATTCCAGGGGCTGTTCTATTGGGTTTTGTTCTACATTTAAGAAGGAAGGGCCTATGGATTGGGATTTGGCTAGTTGTACTATACAAACAGTCTTTAGCTTGCTCTGGTTATAACTTTCACAAATTGGCAAAAACGGGTTCTTACTTATTTGTCCTAAGCTTTGGCTATTTTTTTTTTCTTGGAAAACTTTTGGGACTAACTGTGGAGAAAGTGGGGAAGAAAAAGAAGTTGGAATCCTGTACTACAAACGACTAGGAAACCTAATATTAGCTTCTGTGATTATGTTGCAAGCGACCAAGGCAAGGGCGAGGATATTTCAGGGAACAATAATTTAGAGATTATTTTTAAAATTCTTGTTACTTGTTAAGTTAGAGTTTATTTTTTTAAGAATTTCTTTGATTAACTAACTATTTACATCTCTATTATCCATTTCATTTGCAATGGTAAATAACATCAGTATTTGAACATGAGGCCCCAAGAGCCCACACAAATCAATCACTTTGATTTCATTTTAGTTCTTATCTTCTCCAAGACCCCACAAACGAATCACAGTATTTGAACACCCCACACAAACCAATCACAGTATTTGAACATTGATGAAGTGATATCATTTTTGTGCTCTTCAATCCTGCATAAATGTGGTGGACTTTCCATTTAAATAGTGAACATACAAAAATGGTTCAGAGCATTCTCATTATTTTTGATGAGGCAATATCATACATGTGATGCAGTTTCTCGTAATTTTTCTTCAATTGCCAAGTTTTTTTACAACACTAAAGAAAAACAAAAAATGGTTGTAAAGAGGATGTGCATTTAAACATTTTATCAAACACTTGCTGTGTCAAAGAAGAAAAATATCTAAGGGACATCGAGAGCATTGGAGTTAGCCATGAACAACAATCACTTGGTGGTTGGGATGGTGGGCGATGGAACCACAGTCTACTTTAAGTGCGACGAATCTGTGGTGCGAAGATAAATCGAAGGAGGCTATGTATATGCAGGGCTGTTCAAAGAAGAAATGCAGGGCTGTCAAGTGCGACAAAATGAGATGCTGTGATGGGGTCGGAAGGGGAAGCTCATGTGTGGCCGGTCTAGTGCGATGGAAGCGTAGCATGGGTGCTGGGTGTCTGATCACTTTTTTTAGGAGCCAGAGGATCGGGAAATTTATTGAGAATGTGAGGGATGACTTGATTTCCAGTGTGGCCTGGCTCACTCAACATTTCCTATAGTTGCTGACGTGTCGAATTTGCATTGGTAGACTGATTTTTAAGCCCCAACAACCGATCCAATCCCCAGATAATCTCTTTGTTTTTAGATAGGTAAAAAAGAAAGGGTAGCTTCGCTTCCAAACAGTTAGTATGAAGCCTCTCGGTCAATGGGTTCTTTGGTTCGTATTCGTAGCATTCTTTCTCTCTTGGGTACTTCTAGTGGGACCAATGTGCCTACCGATGTCCAGACTGATTAGTGCATTTCTCTTATTAATTTTTTTAACATTTTTAAATATTTTTTTATATAAAAAAAATACACAAACTTAATAATATTCACTTACTTAATCACTAAGAGATTTTTTTTAAAGAAAAAAGCAAAATTAGTTAACTATCAGTACAAGCTTCGGTTCACTTAGCATCATTATTTGGTTTTGGGCGCGGCCGACGAGACAACACATTTGTTTGTTTTTCTTTGGCTGTCTCTATGCAACACGCCAGCAGGCTTTACAACAAAAGCAACTTTGGTGCATGCAGTAGAGTCTCTTGAAGGGGGCTTCAACACGCCATAGAGCAACATGCATAAATAATTCTTTTTTATCCTTGTCCGCTAGGTTGAATAAGGGAGAGTAGTCAGCAGATAGGCTCTTGGTCCTCTTAGTTTTACAACATGCATGCGGCCGATCAGTTTTCATTTTTTGGACACGCAAGAGTTACTAGAAGCAAAAATATGGAGTCATTTTCGGAAGGGAACCTGGAGCAGGCTGCACAACAGACTTTTTTTTTATTTGGAACCCCCACCCCCGCGCGACGGGGCCCAAATTTCAAAAAAATCATATAGTATATAAATATATAATTTATATATATAATATTAAAATTACCCCTCGGATTAAAAAAAAAAAATCCCTCCGCCCAAATTTTTACTAAAAGTATTCATATGATGCATCTAGTTCAATTCTAATTTTTAACTTCACTGACATTCAAATTTCAACTCACTTAATCTCATAATTACTTTAACAATCTAATTCTAACAAAAATTTTGATTATAAATTTATATGATTGTTAAAATTGATTGATTATACTAACTTATATAGTTTCACTCTAACTTGAATGATTGTGAAATATAGTTCTTTAAAAATCTAATAACATTATATCATTACTTATTAAAAACTTCTCATGTTTATTCTTGATATATAATTTTTTCTTAAATTATAAAAAAATATAAGCAAGTCAAAAACAATTTATTCTCTCTTTTTTAATATATAAAAGATATGTATAACTCGAAGAGTAATATACGTTTAGAGAGTTCGATAACAATGAAACGTGATACTTTTATCACCGATGAACATCTTTCTAAAACTCACACACTTTGTCGATTATTCCCAAATACAAAATCCTGATTATATCCTTAATAGACACTCGTTTGTGCCTCCGAAAGCTTGTTGCTTTCTACCCGCATTGTGCACAGCATGACAACGCTTTGATCTGGTGAGTTGTTGACGGAAGTCTCCGTCGTTATTATATCATTAATAGTTATCGATGGCTGCACGTTGCACGATGAAAGAATTGAGTGCACGCCATGTAACTCTTACATATATCGTGCGGAAAATTGATAGAGTTACAATTTTATTACTATCTATTTTGTATTTGTTTTTTTTTTAATTTTTAATTTTATTTAATGATTAAGAAAGTGATTATTAATAAAATTATATATTTTTTAAATTTTTTCTTAATGATTAAATATGCAAAAAAAATACTTTAAAAAATGATAAAAAAAATTGAATATAAAGATGAGTAATAAATAGATAGTGATAAGATAATAAGCCTATCACAATCCTTTTGTGCATGCACAATGCATACTGCACGTGCAATGCATGCAGTTTGCTTCTCGTGTTTTTTTTCTATTTTTTATTTTTTAGTTTATCTTATACCTGGTCAGGCTGGTATTTTTAAAAACAGTCCTTCAATAATTTGATGCCACATAAGCTTTCTCATTTACAGTATAATCAGGAACGGAACTAGGATTTGATATTTGGGGGCGATCGATAAAAGATATTATACGTATGAATATAAGTAATATGTATTTTTTGTAAATGATTATATATTAAAACAACAATCATATCTCATAAAATTATATACAAAAAATACATATCTAGCAATTCACTAAATTTAATATCAACACAAAAAATTTAAATAAAAAAACTCAAAAAAAGAAAACATATAAAAACATAGACATAAGATTCTAAGAAGAGCATAAATTGAATTCAATAAGTAAGAATAACACAGTTAATAATTCAAAACAATTAATATTGAAGCAACGATTGAGAGAGAATTAGGCTAAACATAGTAAATTAATATCTGTGAGAATATTTTCATTTTATAATATCTTCTTTTATGTTTTGAATTAATTTATATTTTTTATTTAGCTTATAAATTTGGATTAAGTTAAAATAGAGCATAAATATATGACATTGTATTTGAAAAGATATTGCAAATATCAAAAGATATGAATATGTCATTGATAGTTATAGAAAATATTTGAAATGAATAAAAAATATAATATTTAAATGATATGAAGGAAAAATAGATAAATTAATGTATGATATATTATAAAACTTGGTAGGTAAAATAAAAAAATTAGATTTTGCATATATATTTTAAAGGATAGATCTAGAATAGTCATTTGGGAGTGCTCTTATAGTAACTATGAAATTAGATGAATTGAAAATTTGGATGTCAATAAAATTAAAAGTTAAAATAAAATTAGATAAATATTAAAATTTAGAGGATAATTTCAATAAAAATTTTGGAGAAGGGGGGGAATTATTATTTTTTTTAATATGAGAGAAAAATTTTCATTATATATATATATATAAAGATTATATGCCTATATAATATTTAAATTTTTTCAAAAACTTTGGGGGTAGCCCCCCCAATGCATCACTTGGCTCCCCCCTGACTATAATATAACCAATAGAATCGCACCCCAGGAAAAATATTACTTATAACTTAAGTCTTATAGCTTAGAATTTAATATAATAAACTCTACTAATTTACTGTTTGAGATTTATATATCTAAAGTACTTTTTAGAGTTAGTTACAGTAGTTTTTTAAAATATATAGTTCTTTGAATGAATTTTTTGATAAAAGCTTCAATTTAGTGCTTTTTGAAAAATCTGATTTTTAAATTTTTTAACTGCTTAAAGCACTTTTGATAAAATTACCAAACATGTTATTTTTTTAAAATATTTTTAACTACTTAAAAATACATTTTAAAATTCGAAACATAATCTCAAATATACTCTAAATTCTTTCGTCAGTTCATTCTCACTATTGTCCTCCCCAAATCGATTCTCTCCTCCCCCCTTCTCACAGTTCGTTCGATTTGCCATTGAACGAGAAAATGAAACTTTTTTTAAGAAACGAGAAACATAGAGGTTACACCGTCTGAAAGAAAAATGCTTACTAAAATAGTAGCATGGATAATATATAGATAAAATCAAGGAATATTTGTAGAAGTTAATTTTTTTTTTTTTTTAATTTTTTGTTCTTGGAAATTTTTTCGTTTCCAGTTGGAATATTAATCCCCATCCAATTTTTTTCTTCATTTTTCCTCCAGAAACCCATAAAAGCTCCAAAAGAGCTTCAACCTTATCATTTGAGAAGTTCTTTTATTTATAGTTTTAAATTTCGTACCGTATTGACTGTACATGTCGTACTAGAACAGTAATCGATAAAGAAATTTGGTCTGTTTTGTACCGGTTGTACCAGCCATGTATATCGACTTGTAACGGATTTTGGAAATTTTTTTTTTCTTTCATTTCTTGTTATTTTTTTATTTTAATTTAGACTAAATTATTTACATATATATTTATATATATCATTTACTCATATATTGACTTTTATTTTGAAATATAATTTATATATGTATTTATCTATATAATTTTTTTATATATATAAATATTTTGAAACGGTACACGAAACGATATCAGTATCGAAATATTTTGTTTCAATATCTTAATCGATATGCTCATCAATACGATATTCAAAATATTACTTTTATCTCATTTTTCCTTTCCAAATTGAAAGGAAGAATAAAGTAATTGGAGTATAATATTCATTCTTGCCCGCATTAACAATAAAATCTTACCTTTATTTCATTTCTAAAATCAAATTTGGACAAATTTCTTCCTGTCCAAATCGTACCGTTATTCTCTCTTCTAGTGCCACAAATTTAGACAGGAAGAAATGCAGAAAAATGAAGCAAAGATGGGCTAAGCGAAAGGCAGAGGTGTTCATCCAGATTTCGGATTTGGGAATCTGGAATCCAGATTCGAAATTTCTTTAAACAGTTTTAAAAAAATAATTCAAAAATGTAAAGAAATATATAAAATCTTAAATCGGATCGGGTACAACCCGATCCGGATGAACGCCCCTAGCGAAGGGTACGTATTTTATCAGTAAATCTGTTGAACTGAGTTGCAGTGTGCAGTGATTTTCCGCAACGAGCGGTGATTTTCTATGGCTTTCGGGAGAGGTTGCGCCGTTGCAGTCTCTCGGTGAGAGGTGACTAGCTTCTATCTGGTGTGATTGTACTTAGTATCCTCTTTTTTATGTTTTCTCTGATGTGGCTGATGATTGAAGGGCTGTTTATCTCTTAATAAGCAGTCGGACCAGTCCTAAGGATCTCTCTTTTGCCATTAGCTGCAGTATTAAGGGAGTAAATAATAGGACTGCAATGGGTGTTATCAAGACAAATGTTAGCTATTTGTAATATTCACATTAATTAATTGCAGAATAAATTTTATTTCTTTTTTACTTTTTGGTCACGACTTGGAAGCTTTTTCTTATCCTTTTGCATGCAAACCAGCTGATCGGCTGATCTGTGGTCCTCAAAAGGCATTGCCTTTTCAACCGAGAAGTATAATAATAATAATTATTATTATTATTATTATTATTATTTGTGGGGTATACAGGAGCTAGTGAACTTAATTAATGATCGAAAACACTTTCTTTTTATTTTTTATTTTTTTTATAAGCCTTCTTTATTCTTCTTTTTATAAATTAGGTCATCATTGTAGTGAAGGGCTCACTTTTTTTTCTCGATTCAGCTGAAAGGTCTGTTGAGTGATGTAGGCTCTTTTTATATTGGTAAATGAGATAATTTAAAATAAGTTTAATTTATTTTTTAATATTATTATTATTTAAAAATTTAAAAATATTTGAATTGAAATTTAAAAAATGTATTAAAATTTGAAAAAGATATATTAAAATCTATATTTTTTTATAAAAATTTAAAAAAATATAATAATAAATTTAATATAAATTAAAACAAATTTATTTCGTCTATTAATCAAACCGGCCCATAATAGTCGTTAATTTGTTTTATTCGATAATAATAATAAATATAATTGGTTTTGATCCGTGCCAAGTGCAACAATTATCTGGTCAGGGTTGGCTAGAGCCCAGAGCCACTCAAAAAAGTTTGTGGTATGGCTTGCCTGCATGCAGTACTCACGCAGTCATGCGTCTAAAGTTGCAGTACGAAATCAGAAAAAAAAAATTATTATTAGATTTTTTTTAAAAAAAAAAAATGAAAACGATGAGTTCTAAACTTTATGGCTCATGCTATATATATTCTGGTGTGTAAATATATTACGTACTGTGGGTCGGACTTACTATATTTATAAAGGTGATGCTATTCATTTCGGTGAAATAGATTTTGATGGTTTTCATTTCACTTTTTTTTTTCAGTTTTTTTATATGATTTTTATTTTTTTATATAATTCTTTTAACATTTTAAAATATTTTTAAAAAATATAAAAAAATCACAATATTATTTAAAATTACTTACTTAAAAATTATATAAAAAAATTAAAAAAAAAAAGTGAAACGAGATTCAATCGAAACCTATTTTATAAAAAAGAATAAAATTTCTCTATTTATAAATGGGGTCAAAGTATCAATATTTTTTATTTAAATTAATGACAGGCATTCATTCATATAATTAATATTAGATGTATCGATAAAAAGCCTTGCAAATAAATTCATTCTAAGTTTTATTTAAGCTTTCTAATAATGAACATGCAGCTTTTAAGCCTAATTTTGTTCAATCAGGCAACAGCAATCCCATAAAGTGAAAATCGATCGTGATCAGTCAAGTGGCATTGAATTAGATTGGAGGTTCTTAATTTGATCTGACCTCCTTGAAAAGTGGGCATGCACATGATGCAAGCCTAAGTACCGTAAGTTCAACCAAACATATAAATAGGGAAATCTCATATATTTGGTGCTACCATGATAATATATATTTTTATTGTTCATTAATGTTAAATTTAAAGTTTCAAGTTTCATATTTACGTGTAAATTTTGATAATAATAAATAAATTCAAATCTCAAACTCAAATTATTTACGCAATGGAGCGAAGCACACATCAAACATAAAAGAACAAGTCTACAAATGAAGCTTATAAATTATTTTTATACATCTTTTGATAAAATTTGAAATTAGATTAAGGCTCTAAATTACTCTTTTTTCTCATAAAACATCAAATTACTTTTTTCACATATACAAAACATTTTTAAATGTCTTAGTTTTGAAAATTATGTTTTTCACATGTGCACAACATCATCAAATAAAATAATTTCGAAAATTATATTTTTTTTTATAAAAATTTGAATTTATAAGATGATTGATTATCATATTTGACATGTGCATATTTTGTTTGAAAGTCTTGAAGGGAGGGGGTGTATTTTTTTGACAAATGCAAAATGTAGATGATTTTGTTTGAGAACCTTAAAGGGTGGTTGTGTGTTTTTTTGACAAATGCAAAAGGTAGATGATTTTATTTGAAAATATTAAAGGGTGGTTGTGTGTTTTTTTTATATATGCAAAAAGAATGTGATTTGGTTTGAAAAATAAATCATGCTCATTTTGTCATGTATGAAAATTAAAAGATTAGGTTTTATTTCTTTGAAAAATGAATAGAGTTGTATTTGACAAATGCAAAAATGAAATGTTTTTATTTGAATTTTTTGAAAAGTGAATAGTGCTCTTATTTGACATGGGAATCTTTTCAAATTTGAAATTGAAGACTCATTTGCCTATAAATAGCTCACTTGAGTTTTGCAAAAATCACAACAAGAGCTTATACATCTATTATTAAGTTTTGCATCATTCTTTCAAAACTCTCATTCTCTCTTTTCTAAAGTTTTGAGCCTTAATTCTTATTCTTTTTGAGACAGATATAGGTTGAGTTATATTGTTTCTATCTCACTCATTGATGAGTGTACTTTGATAGTCTGCCCACTATCAACTCTTGTATTTGTAAGATGGTGCGTATAACCCTTGTGTGTGTAGAAGGTGTTCTACACGTGAAATAGTTAAATCACCAAGTGTGAGGTGATTGGAAGTGTAAAGGGTGTTCTACACAGATTCTTTGGAGCGGTACTGCTCAAAAGTATAATAGGTTTCTATCTCCACCTAAAGGAGATTGACTAGTGAATTCGGGATCCTCAAGGGGTAGCTTGAGGCGAGGACGTAGGCAGTGGGGCTGAACCTCGTAAAAATACTAAGTTTGCTTTCTCTTACCCTACTCTTTACATTTCTTACAGTTTTATATTCTGTTTATATTTTATATTGTGTATTTGATTAATAAGTATTAATTTTTATAATATAACCCAATTCACCCCCCTCTTGTGTTAGTCATTTGGGCAATAATTGGTATCAGAGCAAGGGCTCTATTATAAGATTAATTATCTATTGAGTTAAGATTATATGGCTAACATTGCAGCTACATTTGCTGAATGTCAATCCAATAGTCGGCCTCTGCTATTTTGTGGAGATAATTATACTTTCTGGAAAACTAAAATGAGAATATTCCTTCAGTCTCAAGGTCGTGAAATCTGGAAATATATTGTAAATGGGCCTTATATTCCAACAAAAACTGTTGATGGAGTAAAGGTAAAAAAGGAATAGGAAAAGTTTGATCGTGAATACGATAGACTTTATACTGTGAATGTAATGGCTATGAATTTTCTATATAATGCTCTCAATGGTAATGAATTTAATAGAATAATGACTTGCAGGACAACAAAGGAAATTTGGGACAACTTGGAAGTAACCTATGAAGGAACTTCGCAAGTCAAAGAATCAAAAATTTATGTTCTTACGCATGAATATGAAATGTTCAAAATGAATGATGATGAATCTATCTCTTCTATGTATACACTCGTTTTACTAATATTATAAATAGTTTGATATCTCTTAGTAAAGTTTATTCCAGCTTGGAAATAGTAAGGAAAATTCTCAACTCCTTGCCAAAACGTTGGGAATCAAAAGTAATGACAATTCTTGAAACTAGAGATCTTAAAAAACTCGAAGTAAATGAACTCATCGGGTCACTTATTACCCATGAGTACACATTGAAAAGAGGAGAAGAAGAAGGAAAGCAAAAGAAGAGTTTGGTACTCAAAGCCGTTCCTCATGAAAGTGAAAGCGATGAAGATGAAGAAAGCGATGACGAAGAGATTGCAATGATCACTAGAAGATTTAAGAGATTCTTGAAAAATAAAGCTCCTCCAAGGAAACCTTTCAAAAAATCTTCCAACAAAAATACAGGTAAAAATGATTTATTAATTTGTTATAAATGTGAAAAGCCTGGACATATCGAAGCAGATTGTCCCCTGCTAAAGAAAGATCGATACAAAGGCAAGAAAACAATGAAAGCTACATGGGATGATGATTCAAGTAGCTCAGACAGCGACGCAAGTAATGAAGAATCTACAAATCTTTGTCTTATGGCTAAAGATGATCTTGAGGTAACAAATCTTGAAAATCCCTCTTATGAAGAATTGCAAAATGCTTTGGAAGAGGTATATGAGGAATTTGAAAAATTGGGTATTAAGTATACCGCTTTGAAAAAGAAAATTTCTTCTTTAATAAATGAAATTGATGTTTTAAGAAAAGAAAATATAGTTTCAAAAGATGACAATGATGAACTGAAAAAGAAAGTAGTTGATTTAGAAAAAATTGTTGAAAATTTCACAAATGGAAAAAGAAATTTCGAAAAACTTATTGGTAATCAAATATGTGTTTTTAATAAGGTAGGCTTGGGATATATGCCAAAAGAAAAATTCAAACCCTATAAAAATTTCTTTGATAAACCCATTAAATCAAAACCAGATTTTCAAAATTCTTTTCCTAAAAAGAGATTTGTCAAAGAAAGACATTATTACAATCACTCAAGTTCTTCAAGTATGTCACATGTTATTTATAATTTTTGCAATAGAAATAGTCATAACTATCGTACTTGTCCTATTAGAAAAAAACATACAATGACTATTAGGGCCATATGGGTATCAAAGAATCTTACTTCTTCTAATACTAATAAATAAAGAACCCAAAGAATATGGGTATCAAGAAAAATAATTTTAATTGTTTTTGTAGGTATGCATGAAGTCTTCCGTAAGTAAAACAAGATGGTTTTTAGATAGCGGATGCTCAAGACACATGACAGGAGATAAAACTAAATTCATTGATCTCACTCCTAAAGAAGAAGGACAAGTGATATTTGGAGACAATTCAAAAGGGAAGATCATGGGAATAGGTAAAGTTGGTAATAAGTCTTCTCTCATAATTGAAGATGTTTTACTTGTTGAAGGTCTAAAATATAATCTTTTAAGTATAAGTCAATTATGTGATAAAGGATTTACAGTTACCTTCAAAAAGGATAAGTGCATTATTTTGAATAATCATGGTTGCAATGTTTGCTTTATTGCTCTTAGAAACAATAATATTTATACAATTGAATTTGAAGAAATTACCTCACAATATACTATTTGTTTATCAGCTCAACATGAAAATAGTTGGTTATGGTATAGAAGGTTAGGTCATGTAAACATGGAACTTATTTCCAAACTTTCAAAAAATGATATTGTAAGAGGTTTGCCAAAGGCAAATTTTTTTAAAGACAAAATCTGTGATGCATGCCAGTTTGGTAAACAAATAAAAATTTCTTTCAAAATCAAGAAACATATTTCCACTATTAGACCTTTGCAACTAATACACATGGACCTTTTTGGACCAAATAGAGTTGCGAGTCTGGGAGGAAAATATTATGCATTTATTATTGTTGATGATTTCTCTAGATATACTTGGGTCATCTTTCTCTCTCATAAAGATGAGGTACATAATGTCTTTACCAAGTTATGTAAGAGAATTCAAAATGAAAAGGGTTATACTATTTCAAACATCCGAAGTGACAGGAGGAAAGAGTTTGTCAATAAAGATATTGAGTCTTTTTGTGATGAAAATAGTTTTCTGTATAATTTCTCTGCTCCTCGAACTACTCAACAAAATGAGATAGTAGAGAGGAAGAATAGATCTCTTCAAGAAATGGCACGAACAATACTTAATGAAAATAGTTTACTTAGTTATTTTTGGGCCGAAGTGGTAAGTACTGCATGTTATGTTATAAATAAAGTTATGTTAAGGTATAAATTAGATAAAACCCCTTATGAGCTTTAGAATGAGAGAAAGTCCAACATTGGTTACTTTCATGTATTTGGATGCAAATGTTTTATATTCAATGACAGAGATAATTTAGGAAAGTTTGATGCAAAATCTGATGAATGTATCTTTTTTGGGTATTCAACAAATGGTAAAACTTATAGAGTATTCAATAAAAAGACTTTGACTGTATAAGAATCTATGCATGTAGTATTTGATGAATCTAACCCTCTACTCTCCAATAAATCTATTGATGAAGAATCAGAAGGTACAAATAATACAAATAGTCTCAATCTCGACAAAGAGAATACTTGGAAGAAATCCAACATGGAGACATCAGGAAAGATCATCAAGATTTAGTACAAGATGCAACCAAACAGTGGAAACATATGAAAAATCATCCAGTGGAACAAATTCTAGGAGAACCTTCACGAGGTGTAAGTACTCGATCATCTCTTATAAATATTTGTAATCACATTGCTTTTTTATCTCAAATTGAACCCAAAAATATTGATGTAGCACTTATTGATAAATCATGGATTCTAGCTATGCAAGAAGAGCTAAATCAATTTGAAAGAAATAATGTATGGACACTTGTTCCTAGACCCAAAAATCATGCTGTTATTGGAACAAAATGGGTTTTTAGAAATAAAAAAGACGAGTTTGGAATCATCACTAGAAACAAGGCTCGACTTGTAGCTCAAGGTTTCAATCAAGAGGAATGAATCGATTATGATGAAACGTATGCACCTATCGCAAAATTAGAAGCTATTCAAATGTTACTTGCATATGCATGTTATAAAAATTTCAAACTTTTTCAAATGGATGTTAAAAGTGCATTCTTAAATGGTTTTATAAATGAAGAGGTATATGTTGAGCAACCTCCAGGTTTTGAAAATCATATTTCTCCTAATCATGTTTTTAAGCTCGCAAAAGTATTATATAGACTCAAACAAGCTCCTAGAGCTTGGTATGAGAGGCTTAGTGGTTTCTTGATTGAGAAAGGTTTTTCTAGAGGAAAGATCGATACAACTCTTTTTATCAAATACGAATAGGATGATATTCTTCTAGTTTAAATTTATGTTGATGATATAATATTTGGTGCTACTAATGAAAATATGTGCCAAGATTTTGCTAAGAGCATGCAGGAAGAATTTGAAATGAGCATGATGGGAGAACTTAATTTCTTTCTTGGATTGCAAATCAAGCAAGCAAAAAGTGGAACATTCATTAATCAGTCAAAATATATCAAAAAGTTACTTAAAAAGTTTGAGATGAAAGATGCGAAGGTAATTGGAACACTAATGAGTCCAGCCACCAAACTTGATAAAGATGAAAGCGGTAAACCAGTTGACTCAAATGTCTATCGATGTATGATTGGTAGTTTATTATATTTGACAGCTAGTAGACCTGATATTATGTTCAGTGTATGCTTATGTGCACGTTTTCAATCATCTCCAAAGCAATCTCATTTGATTGCAGTCAAGCGTATTTTTAGATATCTTGTCGGTACCATTGACCTAGGGTTATGGTATCCTAAGCACATTTCTTTCGATCTTATCAGTTATTCAGATGCGGATTATGCTGGTTGCAAAGTTGATCGAAAAAGTACTAGTGGAACATGTCATTTTTTAGGTCATGCACTTGTTTCATGGTTTAGTAAAAAGCAAAATTCTGTTGCATTATCTACTGCTGAGGCAGATTATGTTGCTGCAGGCAATTGTTGTGCTCAAATTCTTTATATGAAGCAACAACTTGAAGATTTTAAACTTATATACAATCATATTCCTATTAAATGTGATAATACTAGTGCTATAAATCTTTCAAAGAATCCAATATAACATTCTAGGACCAAGCATATTGAAATTAGATATCAATTTTTTAGAGATCATGTGCAGAAGGGCGATATTGTATTAGAATTCACTAGCACACATGATCAATTGGCAGACATTTTCACAAAACCCCTACCAGAAGATAGACTATGCATAATTAGAAGAGAAATAGGAATGATGCATGCCATAAATATCTGCTAGATACTTTTATTTCATTATCTCAAATGACCTACAAAAACTTGAGACGTTTAGCCTCATCATTCAAATGCATTTGCTGCTCATAAATCATCATGACATCCTTGTCTAAAGGATTAGGCAATCGAAATGAAGACGCAAGTAAGGATTTCAAATCCTTATTCTGTTGCTTTAACTCTACTATTTTTTTGTTTGACTCATAAACAAGTCGTTGAAGTACAGAAGCAGTCTCGTTAAGCTTCTCAATTTCGCGAGTTTTGGATTGCAACCGAGCAGAATACGCGATGATGGATGATGAGTATCGAGTTCCGAGACCCACAAGCTCGTAAATGGCGTCATGATCTGATTTATTAGCTAAATCAGTCTCTTGTTATTTCATGGCACCCACGACAGATGCAGAAATAGATTGAGACTGAGGTGAATAATACCTCAAATCTTGATCAAGAGAAGTACTGAAGGGAAATCGACGAGCTATTAAAAATTTGTAGAATGAGAATGCAAGCAAATTGCAAAGATGAGAAGAAAATTTGATGCGAAATAGATAAAGGTAAGGATTGCTCTTATAGAAACGGAAATAAGAACAAGACAAGTTTACAAATCCTGATAATATCTCTTTTTTAGCAACATCAAGTGGATCAAATCTCTGCACCGAATTGCCAGAGCTACGCCTCCAGCCTTTGCAGGTTTTGTCGGGCACGGGTGTTTCCAATTTTATTCAACTCTTTACAAAATCTCATTCCGCACCGAATTGCCAGAGCTAGGCCTCCAGCCTTTGAAGGTTTTGTCGGGTACGACTGGTTTCAATTATTCAACTCTCTACAGTTTCTACTAACGCACCATTTTATTTAGTTATCGCTTATTGTGAAAAAAAAAAAAATCTTACTGAAGCTAATTGCGGTTCATTTTTAATGATGCCAAAATGGGGAGAAATTTTAGACGTAAATATTTAGATTTTTAACTCTGTTATATATGCTGGAATTATATTTATCTATTACTTGAAAAACTAACGCATATTTTCAGGGGGAGGTTAAGCATTACTGCAAGTCTTAAAATTCTACTAAGTATTTGACAAAATCAAAAAGGGGGGGATTGTTGAATCCAAGGTTTCAAGTTTCGTATCTATGTGTAGATTTTGATGATAACAAATAAATTCAAGTCTCAAGCTCAAATTATTTACGCAATGGAGCGAAACGCACATCAAGTATAAAAGAACAAGTCTACAAATGAAGCTCATAGATTATTTTTGTACATCTCTTGATAAAATTTGAATTGGATTAATGCTCCAAATTACTCTTTTTTCTCATAAAATATCAAATTACTTTTTTCACATATGCAAGACATTTTTAAATATCTTAGTTTTGAAAATTATGTTTTTCACATGTACATAACATCATCAAACAAAATAATTTCGAAAATTATATTTTTTTTTATAAAAACTTGAATTTATAAGATGATTGATTATCATATTTGACATGTGCATATTTTGTTTGAAAGTCTTGAAGGGAGGTGGTGTGTTTTTTTGACAAATATAAAATGTAGATGATTTTGTTTGAGAATCTTAAAAGGTAGTTGTGTGTTTTTTTTACAAATGCAAATCTTAAAGGGTGGTTGTGTGTTTTTTTGACATATGCAAAAAGAAGATGATTTGGTTTGAAAAATAAATCATGCTCATTTTGTCATGTATGAAAAGTAAAAGATTTGATTTGATTTCTTTGAAAAATGAATGGAGTTGTCTTTGACAAATGCAAAAATGAAATGTTTTTATTTGAATTTTTTGAAAAGTAAATAGTGCTCTTATTTGACATGGGAATCTTTTCAAATTTGAAATTGAAGACTCATTTGCGTATAAATAGCTCACTTGAGTTTTGCAAAAATCACAACAAGAGCTTACACATCTATTGTTAAGTTTTGCATCATTCTTTAAAAACTCTCATTCTCTCTTTTCTAAAATTTTGAGCCTTAATTATTGTTCTTTTTTAGAGAGATATAGGTTGAGCTGTATTGTTTCTATCTCACTCATTGAGGAGTGTACTTTGATAGTCTACCAACTATCAACTCTTGTATTTGTAAGAGGGTGCGTATAATCCTTGTGTGTGTAGAAGGTGTTCTACACGGATTCTTTGGAGCGGTGTTGCTCAAAAGTGTAATAGGTTTCTATCTCCACCTAAATGAAATTGACTAGTGAATTCGGGATCCTCAAGGGGTAGCTTGAGACGAGAATGTAGGCAGTGGAGCTGAACCTCGTAAAAATACTGAGTTTGCTTTTTCTTACCCTACTCTTTACATTTCTTACAGATTTATATTCTGTTTATATTTTATATTGTGTATTTGATTAATAAGTGTTAATTTTTATAATATAACCCAATTCACCCATTTCTTGTGTTAATCATCTAGGCAACAATTAAAGATAATGATCTAATTATATCATATCATGTATATCAAAATAAGCAATAAGAAAGCCAACTAGCTTGAGGAAAACATTATTGTAAAATTATCACTTATTATTGTGAAATTTTTCAGAAGTTTAAGCTGAAAAGCGGTTAACTTAATCATTTATATATCATTAATATTCTCCTTCACATTTGGCCAAACTCTCGTTGCTAAGTAGGTACAATTCGTGTAATATTTAATTATTTAAATATAATAAATTAGTGGGCCAGAATTTGAACGATTGAAACCTTTTCTTAGATACTATTTCAACTATTGGAACATTTATTTATATTTTATGAAAGATAATTTTATACAATCTAATGAAAATGCTTGTAGGCACATCCATATCCAACTTTTGGCCAAAAAAATCAAACAGATCTAAATCACATGTGATACCCACCAATTTCATGGTATTTTTCGCTTGATTAGCTTGTAAACGAGACCTTAATTTATTCAGACTGCATTACCAATATATATGATAAGTTTTGTTAAGTGTTGAAATTTTTATTTAATTATTATCTAATAATAATTATAATTTTTTTAAATTTTTAAACAAAATACAAAAGACAATTCAAAAATTTTATACATTAAAATAAAATTTGTATTTTAACCATTTTATAATTTTATAATTTTTTTTATTCAATCGTTTTTTCTACTTTTTGAAAATCACATAAAAATTTTAATTCAAATTATCTCACTGTTATTAACAAATTATCTCATATAATCAAATGGTAAAGCGAAGGTAACATCAAGAAAACTTGAAAATTGAGTGATCAATCGGCAATAATAACTAAAGATGGCAAAGAGGGGGTGATCAATGGGAAATTAGTTGTCTCGAGGATGGGTTTCCAAGTAATTTTGTTTTTATTTAGTGATTAAAAAATTCCTTTTTAATAACTTCATTAATTTAAAAAATATATATGTTTAAAAGTAAAAAAAATAAATAAATGAAAAAAAGACAAATAGTCTTATCGAGCCATCCTTGGCTACTCCCTCTGAGTGTAGCACGAGTCTGCCAGTGATCTTACTAGTTTACTGATCAATAGCAAGGCAATAAACCAAAGTGCTCCCCAAATCATAATCATAATGGCAATATACGTGTATATATATATATATATATAGAGCAAGTCTCGTTTATATAATGAAATAATATGAGATGTTTTTAGATAAAAATCAATTAAAATATTATTTCTTAATATTATAATTGAATTATTTATTATAATTTATATAAAAATAAAATAAAATAAAATAAAATCATTTTTATATTAAAAGAGAACCTTAAAAAGAAAAAAAAGGTCAATTCTCTCCGGGTTTCTTTCCCGATTTGATGAGGCGTCTTTTAGCCTATAATCGTGTGTAGTGAGGACAAACCCGAAAATCTCTCTACTTTCATTCGTTTTTTCAGAACAGATATATATCCGGGTTAGGGGTAGAGTGCCTGATGTGTCCAAACAAATGGAAAAGGAAGGATTGCCCGCATAAAGGCAAAGCTGCTCCTCGTTCACATGCTCGCCTTCCGAATACAAACAAAAGGTGGACCAAATTGAGCAACGTGGTGGACCCCCACCATTCTTAATGGGCCCCAATGGTAGCTGTTGTCCTACTTCGTATCTTGTCCCCAACCACCACCACGTGTTCACTTATTATTTCTGTCATCATCACCCCACCACCAGTACAGTTGTCTCCCGTCCACTTTCTCAACTTCTTCGTCGCACCTACATACATATTTATCACATCCATCCATCATTCATCACCCGCCATGCATACATACATGCATTTAAGAAGCTCGTCCATAAATACTTCGGGCCGGTTTGAATTCCTAAACGAGAGTAGTTCGCTTTAACTTATTTTAAATTTATTATTATATTTTTTTAAAATATAAATTTTTTAAATTTCAATATTTATTTTTTAAATTTCAATTTAATTTTTTTAAATTCTAAAATAATATTAATACTAAAAATAAATAAAATCCATCTAATCTCCTAATCCTAATCAAACATTCATATATATATATATATATAATCTTCATCATATTTTTTCGTCATCATATAATATAACATTAAATAATAAATTTACAAAAAAATATAATAAAAAACAATATTACAAATAAATATAAGAAACAAACGACATAAATTAATATGACATGATAAATAAAACGTATCGTTCTCATTATTTTTAGTTTTGGATCTATTTTTTCATTTTTCAACTCATAGATATTGTACATCATACAATAGGCACCAAACATTACAAATTATCAAGTAACGTTTATCTATTATTTATCTCTAATATTTGTTCTTAACATTTTTTAGGATCATATATATATAATTGTGATTTATATTTTATCAATTTAAATAAAACAGAAATTTTACAGTCCTTATTAAAATTATATGTGTGATACAAACTATAAATTTAATTTATATTTAGCTTAATAATATAGTTGGTGTTTTATAATTTTCATAGTTTTTTGAAAATATTAATGTATAAGTTATCTTTCGGTTCAGTAGTTTTCTTAATTTGGGAAAATTTTAAATTCAAATTCAGTTATTTTCTCCATCTCCCAAAATTTCGCAAAAAAAATATTAAAAGATTACAATATGATGGAAACGGATAGGCCAAAATGAATATGCAAGACAAATCCTATATAAATTATCCGGAAATTATGGGGAAAAAAAGGAAAGTGAAAGTACTTATTTGCCCTCCTTCATACAACTTTAAAAGCGGCTTCCTCTTGTCTCTCACATACACCTCAACAGAGAAGGAAGAAAGTTCTGAGAAAGAGAGAGATGGAGAGCTTTCCTTGTGAATCTGAATCTTGGGTTTCCTCCATAATCTCGATCGAGCAAAACCCAGAAGACAAAACTTTGGAAATCCACCAAAACAATAATGGGTTTCTCAACCAAGATGAAGAGTGGTCAAAATTGAATATCAATAACAAGAAGAACAAGAAGAAGAACCAGGTTTTGCTTGAGGGGTACGTGGAATCTGCCGATGAGGACGACCTAACGAGGACCAAAAGCTTGACGGATGAGGATCTCGATGAGCTTAAAGGGTGCTTAGATCTTGGCTTTGGATTCAGTTATGATGAGATTCCTGAGCTCTGCAACACCTTGCCTGCGCTTGAGCTCTGCTATTCCATGAGCCAGAAGTTCATGGACGAACACCAGAAGCCGCCAGATAATGCTGAGGCTGCATCCACGGACTCTTGCCCGTCGGTGTCGAGCCCGATTGCCAATTGGAAGATCTCTAGTCCCGGTGAGTGTTCTGATTTCTTGGTCTTTTTTTTTTTAATCTTGTTGGTAAATTTTGGATCTTTCTTGCAAGTGGAAGGGCTTGCTTTGAGTTGAAGTTTGATCTGCTTGTGATGCTTTTTAACTGGAGCAATGATCTCGTTTTCTTTCGTTTTTTTTTTTTCTTTTTTTGAGGGAAACTTTGGTTATCACGGCGATTTGGGTGGCTTCGGTGTTTTGTGAATGAAATGATTTGCTTAGGATATCTTTAAGATATCGTTCTCCTTTTCTTAGGTGAAACTAACTAAGGAAAATACGACGATTTTTGTACCAAACCATTGTGACGGTTTGTCGGAGACAGACAATGTGTAAATTACCCTTAATTGTGACAGATAATGTGTAAATTACCCTTAATTGTTTGCCTTGTTTTCGAACATTCATGCTTATTGATCATAGACCCTTTGGAACTTCTTCCCTGACTATTTCCTAGGTGTCTTAGTGACTTTAATTCAAGTTAGCATCAGATGTCTGATTTAAATTTTCTGGTTCTTTTCATGTCCAGGCGACCATCCAGAAGATGTCAAGGCAAGGCTTAAATTCTGGGCGCAAGCTGTGGCATGTACCGTTAGATTGTGCAGCTAAATAAAATAATGGATCCATCAGCAAAGGAAAAAAACGTTTTCTTTGCAATTGGAAGTCATTAACCTGGACTTTCCTGTGGAGCTTGTACTCCACTCATTTCTCCAGGTCGAGCTTTACTCAGGAATGAATGTTCCTGCTATTTTTTAGCTGGAGTTGGACCTGCTAAAACCAATTGACATGGGCCGGCTGTAGTTAAGACAAGGAAGCGGAAGATGAAGAATCAGGTTTGAATTTAACTAAAACCTTAACATCGGCTGTAGTTAAGATTATTATGTGATTATTGTATCCAGCACTTGAAGATATCTGAATAAAAGTATCCATCTTTAGCGTGTTAATTTACTTTTTTGGCTATGCTGGTGTGTTCATTTTATTGTTATTCAAGTGTTATGTGAGGCTCTGAACTCCAACCTTAGCTGTTGGTTTTATGCAGCGGTGAGAAACCTTCATTAGATCTTCACCAGCATCTTTGTAGACCTCTACATTTGCTGAGGTAACTAACCTAACTGAATTAACAGTAAGTAATTCTCTGGGTGCTCCCTTTCCTGACCCTTATGGATCTATAATACTGACTTATGTTTATCCATCCTATGGATAGATGAATTCCCATTCCAGCTGAGGCTGCAAAGGAGCAGCAAGAAGTTGGGGGGGGTGGGGAGAGTGGAGAAAAGGAGTGCTAACTTGTACATCTTCATTGAATACGCCATTTCCATTAGTTCTCCCAATTTCCTGTCACTTCAGTAGGAACATGGTTCCTGATGTTTCATCTAAGAACAATTATATTGTTGTATCAATAACAGTGTTCTGACTCAGATGTTGAAAAACATCTTAAGATAGCAATGAAATCCAAAGAACTGTCCCCGGTTTTGTTATGTGGTTTTTGGACTGGCTCTATTTGTTTTGCCATTAGTATTAGTAAATTATATAATGCTGAGGGATATATGATCTACATGGAGAGCTATAGAACTGCTGGGTTTTGTCATGCAGTCGTACAAGTTGTAATTTGATATGGTTCCTGAGTTTTAAATGGGAATGAGAATGAAAACGAGTTGTAATTTGATATAAGATGGATGCTATGGAAATTAGAGAATGACAAATTCAAGATGAAGAGAAACATTGGCAAATCAAAATGTCTTCAAGATGCTTGAGATTAAAAAAATATGCTTCAGATTGTCCAAAAGAATCAAAATTTGGAAGCATGAGAATTGAGAATGGTTCAATAGGCTGAGGGTACGCCATGCATGCTTGGATAGATTTACCAACTAGACTAATGCTAGGGACAAACCCAAAATGCACATTACGTGTGGCCTAAGTATCGAATGCTATTGTCTCTAATAAAAAGATAGGTGAAATTAGGTTATTTAATTCTGAATTAGGACTTTGAACGAAAGAATATTACACGTCTGTTTGGAATATTCTCATTTCTCATCGGCAAATTCGCTCCACGTTTTCTATGCCTTCACAAATAAGTTGTCAGTCTCTGTCAATGAAGTTGCGTTGTTTTGACGCACACCACTTCATTCAAATGTTGGAAACAGAAACGGGAGTTGTGTACACACTCCACACTGCCATTGTTGACTGCGTTTCAATCGATGGATGGCACGTTTGAATCATGATCAAACATACGAAGATTGCGCACAGTGATGCTATGGCTATTTTCCAAATTCACATGTTTTCAACTTTATAGGGCAGTTTGGAGGCTTATAATTTATATTTGTAATCAATAAGAAATGAAAATTTATTTACTATATTATTGTTTTACTTTTATTCCATTATGTAAGATATTTAGATATGACACGTGTATTATTGATAATTTATTAAATGATTTTTTATCATTTAATAATTATCAATATAACATATAATATTTTATGTACTGTACTGTTCCCTTTTTTCTTTTCTTTAATTTAATTTAATTTAATATAATATTAAGTTAATAATATTATGATTTTTTTCTTTTTTTAAAATGTTAAAAAAAATTATGGAAAAAATAAATAAAAAAACAAGAAAACAAAAAATGTACTAATGGTGCGAAAAAAGTAGGTGCTATGACTGTGATTGTAGCATCACCTTAAATGTGATACATCTTATATAGTGAAATGAAGTTATAAAATATAGCATTACACGTAATGAAGTAGTTAAAGTTAAGATATTTTATGAAGTTTTTAAAAATGAGATTGAAAAAGTTGAATTCAAATATTATAAAATTAAAAATTATTAGAATATAAGTTTTTAATATTATTTATTTTAAAATTTGAAATGTAGCATATAAAAATTTTCTAAAAAAATGTCAAGTTGTTCATAACGAGATTGAAAAAGGAATAGCTAGGGAGATCCGTACAAGTGCTACCTATGTTGTACATGATATTGCAAAATGGATCGATTTCGGCATTTACAATGTTACATTCCATCCATTCCACCCGCCTTCTTAATCCAAACTTTAAGTTCAAGTCCCCATGAATCTAGTTTTTTTTCCCCTTTGTTCGTATTGGTTATTTTCCCAGAACAAAAAAAAAAAAAAAAAAAATCACAATTATGCTGATTTCAAGCACATCCGGTTAAAACTTAAAAGAAGGTATTCCACAAAAATAAAAGGTTGTAAGCACGTCGTTACTCCCTCAAAACGTATTTGGAAAGTGCCCAAGATACAATTTTTTTTTCCTAATCAAGCATGATATATAATATATATATATATATCTATATATATATATGAAAAGATGGTAGCATTACAACAGGTTCAAGGGGGATAAAAACGGTAGAACTTAATAGAGCTATTTAAGGGTATTTTACCAAAAATTAAGTTGGTAGCTACTCATTGTGCCGCCAAGTGCGCATATTGATTAGCAAATCAATGGATTTTTGTAAATTTTCAATGCTGAAAAGAAAGAGAAAGGCACTAGATGTCTTTGACCAGAGGGGAAATGATCCAAGGGAAAATGAAATCTCATTTGGTAGCATCAATGACTAGCTTGGAATCACCTTCAAAGATTGCCAAATCTTGCTTACGGTTATAAGCCATAGAAACTACTAGAAAGGCTACTTTAGCTTTTGCAATGAGAGAATTAGTATAAGGGATTTTATTTGACTGGATTTCCAATATGTGCCCTTTATAATCTCTGCATACTACTGAAGCAACTAAGAAAGAGTCTCTAACAACGGTCTCGAAGAGAGGCTAAGATGGTTGGGAGGAGGAAGCTTCTAGATTTCAATTTTAGTCTCTGTCTTTTTTTTCCATGCTTCATTGTAGGTAGGGGTGTGCAAAAATTCCGACTTTCAACTTTCGATTTTCGATCGACTTCCAATCGATTTCCAATTCCAACTTTGATCGGAGTTGAAAGTCGAAAGTTGAAGTCGGAGCCAAAGCCCAGGAGGATTCCGAGTTCCAACTCCAAACAAACTCCAACTATTTTGTTTTTTGAAAGATTATATAAATTATATTATATATAATAAAAGTATCCCGTGTAAACAAGTAGCCTACTGGTTTATGCGTGGTTTTGTTTCCCTTATATCATGGGTTCGAATCACCGAATGGCCATATCCTCCCCAACTTGCTGTTTAATTTTTACTAAAAAAAAAAAAAAACCTTAAACGATGTCGTTTTTAATAAATATATATTCATCTCTTTCACAATTTATCCTAACCCTACAGCCCACAGCGAGTCCAGCCAATTCTTGGGTACAATTCTTCCTCCTCCAAGCTTCCGGCCCTCCACCCAATGCACCCATGGTCCCATAATCCAGTGAGTCCAGCCAACGGTCTAACGGGCGGCACGGTGCACTGCAAATCAACATCCTTGAGGCGCGACTTCCATGGACGAGCCAAAGAGGTGGGGTTTTGGTTCACATAGCATCCATCCTCTAAAGCTGCCCTTTAACTATGTTTTCTTTCGAGGTTCATACAAGTAAGAAACTAAGCTATTCTTCTCGTCTTTTCATGGGTTTTGCCTTTTCTGGATGCTTCCTTAGATCACTCATGCTGAAATGGTTGGACTGTTTTTGTGTGTTTTATAGTAGTTTTGTTTTGGGCATCTAAATATTTTGAGAATCTTGTTGTCGGCGACGGCGTAAGGATTCTGATTGGAGGTCGAAATTCCGACCTCCGATCGGAACTCCGAACTTCGATCGGAGTCGAACTCCGACGTGAGTCGGAAACTCCGAACTCCGACATCATCGAAGTCGGAGCACAACCCTAATTGTAGGCATTATATATACGGCTCAGTTGAGATTTTGCCTCTTCAATCGAGAAAGAGATATAGTTGTGAACAATGTCATTTCTTTGGTTCTAGATAAAGTCCATAGTGATGACAACAAATAATTGGAAATTGTTCTTTTCTGAAGCTAGCAGACTCAACTCTTTCTCTAAAAAAATTATCATTCTAATCCAGTCTGACATTGTTTAAATGGGTAAAGATTCCAGATTAAAGGGCCATGAACTCTGGTGCCAAAGTATTTTAACTATTAGGCATTTGATAAACAGATGAAGTGAAGATTGTGCGTGCTGGTTGCATAAAGGGCATTCTCGAAGGGCGCCTTCCTTGATGACAACGTTGACTCTTGACTTTGTAAGAAGAATGTCTCGAAGAATTTTCCAAAGCAATAATTTATCCCGATCATGAATCTTCATTTTCCAAATGAGGTTAAAGAGATTTGGAGAGTCCATAAAAGGGAGACTACCTTGATTGTTAATAACCAATTGGTAGGCTGTTTTGATTGAGAACTTGCCATTTTGATTTGGGCTTCAGACTTCTTTATCTTGGCTTTTAATGTAGATGGTAGATGTATTTTCTAAATTTCCTTGATTCTTTTTTTATCAAGAAAACCTTTGCAATTGTGGAATATCCCAAGCTAATGAAATAATATCTGAGACTGTGAGGTTTGGGAAACTCTAATTCATTGCCTGGGCTGGGGCTGGTTTGAAGTTGTTTAGCATGGGGATCCAAGGATCTGTCCATGCATTGCTTGAGTTTCCATTGGTGATCTAGTAGCATCTCCCTTTAGTGAAAATCTCCCTTATTTTAAGAATCCCCTTTCAAAAACTAGAGTCTAACTACTTTGTTTTCGATGACCATAAATTGGAGTTCTTTAGATATTTGGCTTTTAAGATTGAGTTCCAAAGTCCATCTTGGCTTTGACTCAGCTCCTAACCCGTTTTTTCAAGAAGTGCTTGGTTCATATTTCCATCTGTCTCATTCCTAAATCACCTAGGATTTTTGGTAGACAGATAAACTTCCATGACTTGAGGGTCAAATTATAAGTTTTGTCATTTGGGAATCCCCACTAAAAATTATTAAACTTTGAGTTTATGGTCTTGCAAACTATTTTTGGGAGTGTGATAGGTGGGTATGGTACTTACCACCGTTCGAATTGACATAGTTTTACCAACTTGGGATAACAGCTTA
Organism: Platycarya longipes; assembly: GCA_036559045.1. NCBI lineage: Eukaryota > Viridiplantae > Streptophyta > Magnoliopsida > Fagales > Juglandaceae > Platycarya > Platycarya longipes. The sequence goes on along the minus strand of CM071789.1, from coordinate 30,832,170 downwards.
TGTTTCCAACCCTTCATTTTTTTCTACCTTGTCTGGCATTTCTTGATAGTCTATCTTTTTGTTCCAGCTGAAGGAGGTTGGAAGGGCCCAGATATTTCATTCTTGCTGAAGAGGCTTTGAAATGTAGACTTTGGCTGATTGTTGATTTGATGCCTGGAGGAGTGTTCGTTGTTATAAAGATAGAAGATTTGCTCATATTTACTTTTTTTTCTAAACACTCCTAGTATTTTTCCAGGCATTCAAAAATTGTTGTTGCATTGTTTTCTATGGCTTTTGCGAAGAAAATCATGTCATCTGTAAACAAAAGATGTGAGGCTGGCAAGCTATTTCTACTGATCTTCACTCCCTCAAAAGTACCTTGCGCTTCAGACTTAAGAAGCAATCTTAAAAGAGCATTTGTTACCAAATTAAAGAGGAAGATAGATATTGGGTCACCTTGCCTTAGTTTTCTTCAAGCATTGAAGAAACCTTTTGGTGAGCCATTGGTCAAGATTGAAAATTTTGTTATGCATTCTTTGATCAGGTTTATCTTGGCTATATCCGAGCAACTTCAATATGGTTAGGAGAAAATCTCATTCAACTAAATTGAAAGCCTTTTCCATTTCCAATTTTATGGCCATCAACCCCTTTTCCCATTTTGTTTCTTGAGACGGTGGAAAAGTTAATGAGCAATAATGGTATTTTTCTTTATGTTACGTAGAGGGACAAAAGCTGTTTACAATGGGGAAATGACACTATTATTTAAGGTTGCTTAGAAACGGTTAGCCATAATTTTGTAAATAACATTAGTGAGGCTTATGCGATGGTATTGGCTTGGATTATTCGGACTCTGAATTTTAGGGATGAGGGCAATGTTGGTGGGGTTGATTTACTTAATAACTTGCCACTTCTGAAAAAATTCTGGACGGCTGCTATTACTTCTTCTTTTTATGATGTGCCAATAGTGTCTGTAAAATAGTGCAGTCATTTCGTCTGGACTTGGTGCTTTGTTGTTCAAGATCTGCTTCAAAGCTCCAAAGAATTCTATTTTAGTAGGTACTGCTTTGAGTGCGCCATTTTCTTGGTCTGAGATTTATCGCTCAAATAGGTTTTCCAATTGCTCCAAGAAGGATGGATTTGATAAAGCATAAATGGATCTAAAATGATTTATGAAAGTTGAATAAATAATGTTTCAGTCCGAAGATCGGTTACATGCACCCAACTTGACGGAGTCTGTTGCATTTCTTCTTCTTTTGATTGTTGCTGAAAGATAGAATAATTTGGTGTTGAGATATGTTGTCGTTAGCCGTGTAATCCTCGCTTTTTTACGCCAAAGCCTTTCTTCGTTATCTATGTGCTTATGTAGATCATGTTATAGTTGCTCCTCTTTCTCTTGGTTGTAGACAGTAGTCAGACTACTCTGGATTGTAAGTAGCTCAACTTCCAATTTGTCAATGTTGTGTTGTATATTTCCAAAGTGTGTTGATAAATGTAATTTTTACATGATTTTATTACCATTTTATTTCTAAAAAGTTGTTATTTTTAGTTTATTTTATCTTATTTTATTTTATTTTATTTATCTTTTTGTTAAAGGAATGAGAAAGAAAAAAAATAAGAAAATAAGATGCAAAAAGGAGCTAACGGGCCTTTAATCTCTTCAATCAATCCTTCAAGGCCTCATTTCATGGTGTTAATTTATTTGTGGGACACGCCTCTTTGAAGATCAGAAAGCAGGACACGGCAAGCCACCTCACATTTGGAATTAATTCAATTCTCTACTTGAACACGGGCTGGAACGCCTTACTCATGGACCCGCACGTGATTTACTCTAAATATAAGCCCACTAATTGCCTTACCGGATAGCATTTCAATTCAAAAAGCAACTGGTCGTTGACTCCTTATATGATACGGCACTCCTTGGGAGGGGCTGCATTATATATATTTACTTGATGCTCGTCGCCGAAGAAGGGGAGACCAGACTTGAAAATAAGGAAAAAAATCGAGAGGTGGAAAAATATTTTGAGAGATCCTCTTCGAGTTTTTTTGAGGAGAATGATCTGAAGGATAGAGGCGAGAGCTACATATTCATCAACCGAGTCTGATGAAAAAGATAAGTTTTATTTGTTTTCTTTTTAATTTTATTATGAACTAAATTTTATTTTCTAGAGCGTTGATGTAGTTTAGCATTAAACACACAGTTTATATTTTAAGTTATTTTATTTTTAATATTTTCATGATTGAGTGTTTAATTCTTATTCTTAATACTTACAATTTTTTATGGATTATTGTTTGATTAATTGAATTACAATAAGATCGAGAGGTGATTTGTGGTTTTAGTTTTAGAATTAAATACCATTAGTTAAGCAAAAGTATAGATGCTTTATTACGACTAGTGTGATTTTTCAGAAAATTCAAAATACGTAATGAGTCTCCAATTAATTAAATTCACATAGAAATATGAAATTGTTACTTAGAGATATTTTTGATATTATTTGAGAGAAAATATTGAATAGTTAAGGAATTTTTAATCGTCAACGGGAGATTATTAGAATTTAATAATTATGAAGAATAAATTGTGTGGGTTTTGCTAGGTGAAATCAACTGCTCTAGATCCATTCTCATCATATTTGTTACACTTTTAGATTTTAAGTTTTATTATTTTTGATTCGTAGATTTATTTTTATTAAAAAGTTTAATTTAATTTAGATAGTCGAAACGTTAAATTTAATTTCGATTTTTCAAATAGTTATTTATTTAGTGAATTTCGGTATTCAATAACATAGTTAATCCTTGTGACTTCGACATCCGTTTTCTATAAAACATTTTACTACTTGTTACGATTCTTTGTACTTGCAGATTATTTTACACGAACAAGTTTTTGGCGCCATTGCCGGAGATTAATTTTTGTTATTGATATTGATACTAGCTAGATTTTTACTACTTTGAATTTTATTTTAGCTTTTTTTAAAAATGTGCATCTGAGTTTGTTTTCTTTTTTTTCAAGAATTAGAAATGCATGCCCCGATCTAAACAATTAGAGGATACATTCTTCGATCCCGAAATTGAAAGAACCTTATGTCAGATCAAGAAAGAGAATAAGAAAGAGGCCAACGCACCCCCATCTAATATGGCTGATCAGGAGCACAAGGCATTACGATACTAAGCTATGCTATGCCCTCGATCAATGGAGCTACATCGAGCATAAGGAGGCCGGTCATACAAGCTAACAATTTTGAGATTAAATCGGCCATCATCCAAATGATATAGCAAACTGTTCAGTTCGGGGGGCTGTCACAAGAGGATCCAATTTCCATATTGCAAATTTCTTAGAAATTTGTGACAGATGATGCGATTTGATTAAGATTTTTTCCCTTTTCACTTAGGGATAAAGCAAAAGTTTGGTTGAATTCATTACTACTTGGTGTCATCACTACCTGGGAAAGAGTTAGCACAGAAATTCTTGGCAAAATATTCCCCCCCCCCTCGGCAAAGACAGCAAAGCTAAAGAATGATATCACCACGTTCATCCAATTTGAGGGTGAATCGTTATGCGAAACATGTGAGAGGTATAAAGAATTATTGCGAAGATGTCCTCATCATGACCTTCCAGCATGGCTTCAAGTACAAACATTCTACAATTGTCTGAGAGCTACAAACAGGTCTATGGTTGATGCAGTAGCTGGTGGAGCTTTAATGAGTAAAACTCATAACGCAGCCTATAAACTTCTGGAAGAATTGGCATCCAACAACTATCAATGGCCTTTGGAGAGAGCAATGCCAAGAAAAGCGGCTGGAGTTTTCGAACTTGACTCTATTATCATATTGGCAGCACAAACGGCAACTTTGTCTCAACAACTAGGTAAGATGAATGTTAATGCTATTCAAACTAATGTTATTTGTGAACATTGTGCAGGAAATCATTCAAGTATAGATTGCCAAGTGGGGAATTCTTTTGCCCAATCGAGTTATGGAAAAGCAAATTACGTGTCAAATTTTCAACGTTAAAATAATTCATACTCGAACACATACAATCCTAGATGGAGGAATCATCCAAACTTTTCATGGAGCAATAATCAAGAACCGACTAGACCACCTCAACAACCTCCACAGCAAGAGAAGAAGCCGGTACTTGAGGACATGTTCATGCAGTACATGCAGAAGACAGATATAGCAATCCAAAACAACACAGCTTCAATCCGTAATCTTGATGTGCAAATTGGTCAGCTCTCAAACATGCTTACAGAGATGATCGCAGGGACGTTGCCGAGCAATACTGTCACCAATCTGAAAGAACATGTCAAGACAATATCAGTGAGAAGTGGGCAGATATATGAGGAGCGTAAAGTAGAAAATGTTAAGCAAGATGAAGTTGTGGATAATAAGGACTCCAAGATGAAGGAAGTCGAGTTAGAGATGAAAGAAGTAGAGCAAGCTGAGAAGGCTAAAGAGAATAAAAAAGTTTCAAAATCCAAAAAGTCCAGGGAAGTTACTTATGAAATTTATTCTCCTTCAATTTATGATCCACCAATTACTTTTCCGCAAAGATTAAGAAAAAATAATATAGATGATCAGTTCTAAATTTTTAAGCATATTTAAGCAATTGCATATTAATATTCCTTTTATTGAAACTTTAGAGAAAATGCCTAATTATGTTAAATTTTTGAAGGAGATTATATCAAAGAAGCAGAAGTTGAAGGAGCATGAGATGATAATGCTGACAGAAGAGAGTAGTGCAATTTTACAAAAGAAGCCGCCGCCTAAGTTGAAAGATCTGGATAGTTTCACTATCCCATGCACTATTGGAAAATCTTATTTTGATAGAGGTTTATGTGATTTAGGGGCAAATGTTAATTTAATGCCTCTCTTTGTTTTCAGGAAATTGGGTCTTGGAGAAGTAAAATCGACCACCATCTCTCTACAATTGGCAGACAGATCAATTAAATACCCGAGAGGAGTCATTGAGGATGTATTGGTGAAAGTTGATAAGTTCATCTTCCCGGCTGACTTCATTGTACTTGATATGAATGAAGATGAGGAGATCCCTTTGATACTGGGTAGACCTTTTCTTGCGACGGAGAAAACCTTAATTGATGTCTAGCAAGAAAAACTCGTTATGAGAGTTGGCAAGGAGCAGATCACTTTTAATATATTTAAGCCTATAGAGGTCCCTTCTGAGGTATATTTTTATTTTCAAATAAGTGATCAAGAAGTGGTCAACAAGACTTATGAAGCGAAATTTTCAAAGCTACCACCTGAGAAAGTAGAAGAGCTAAATTCACTTCGGCCTACATCTCCAAGTAAGGAACCACCCAAATTTGAGCTTGATCCGCTTCCATCAAATTTAAAGTACACTCACTTAGGCCAAGACTCTACTCTTTCGGTTATTACTAAAAATTCTTTTGAGTGATGTAGAGAAGGATAAGTTTCCAAGAGCTTTGCAAGAATACATGAGGACGCTAAACTTAGATTTACAAGCGACTGGGAAAAGAGAATATTGCAATTTAACGAGATGGATGAGTTTCACAATAATGCTTATGAGAATACTTGGATTTACAAAGATAAAATTAAAAGATGGCATAATAAGCATATTCTGAGAGAAGAATTTGAAATCGGGCATAAAGTTCTATTATTTAATTCAGAAAAGTGTTCCAACAATCTCGCCAATGATAAAGGATGAGATGATAACGTCTAGCTACAAACGTTAAATAAAGCGTTTTTAGGAGGTAACCCAAGTTTTTTATACTTCTGTTTATGTTATATTATTTTTTCTTTATCTTATTGTTTTGCCTTTTTTTTTTTTTTAGGAATAAAGAGACCGAAGAAATCTCTAATGCATACACAGCTGCACCTCAAGGAAAAATATTAAGCTGGAAATCAGGAGAGTATCTATTATCCTCACTCATTCTTTTTATTAGTCTTTCTTCTTTTTTCCCATTGAGGACAATGTGAAATTTAAGTTTGGGGGAATGGAATTTATTTTATTTATTCAAAAAAAAAACTTTGTCATTGTGTTTGGTTAAAAAAAGTGCCTATGATAAGAATATGGTTGAAATTCCTTATAATTTTTAGGTATTATTCTCATTGCTTAAGTCCAGCTGTTAATTCTTTACTTGATCTTGTGTAATTTGATATGATCATCAATCATTGTGCATACCTAGAAAAGTTTTATGTGAATTTTATGAATTTCGATGGTCTTTACTTACTCTAGAATTTGTTTGATTATTCTTGAGGTGAAATCTTATACAGAATATTACGTGGAAAATGATTTAGGCATTATTTGAGTCAATTGAGCATATCAAGCCTATCTCTTTATTACCTTTACCCTTGGTCATCCATTTGTTAGTCCTAAACAGGATTGAAGAAAAAAAAAAGTGATATACAAGTGAAAAAAAAAATGTACAAAGTTCCATTTACTTCAATATTTTAAGTTGCTTAGTAACTAGGAATATTCATTACCAATGTTTACTCTTACGTCAAACCGTGACTTGAAATATGAATATGCAAAAGTAGGGGTGTAAATGGTCCGGTCCGGTCCGGTCTGAGAAATTTGTGGACCGGTTCCATTCGGTCCAAAAATTCTCTCACCCTGGACCGGACCAAACAGGAGTTCGGTCCATACCGGTCTAGTCCAATTCCGTCCAGGGGCGGTCCGGTCCGGTCCAAGGGTGTCCCATATGATTTAATGGACTAAATTTAATCTAAAATTCTGCAATGATCAAATATTTTTTTGGCCCAAACTTAACTATTATGAATTATAATATCTTAATATTATAAGAGTATATATTATATATTAATATGTTAGTAAATTATAACTAATAACACTATTACATTAGTATATATATATTTATATGTTAGTAAATAGTGATAAATTAGTAATAATATATTAAATAATAATAATACACTTATTACTTATAAGTTATTACTAATATTCTATATAGATATATTATAATTTATATTTTTATACTACAACTAGTCAACCAATAAATTATAATATATTAATATTATAAGAGTATATATATTATATATTATATGTTAATATATTAATATATTAATTTATATTAATATTAATATTATAATTTATATACTATTTTTATATATACATATATAAATATATATATATGTGGGGTTCGGTCCGGTCCGGTCTAGGGGGAGAAATCCTCTGGACCAGAATTAATCAGTCCATGTAAAATTTGGACCGGACCGGACCGAATTCCATTCTGTCCGGTCCGGTCCACCGGTCCGGTTCGGTCTTTTTACAGCCCTATGCAAAAGCACTAAGTGTCTAACTTGTTGAGTAACTGGATGCATCTATCACAAATGCTTGCATTCACGTCAAAAGACGAGTGACACCTCAAAGTCAAAGAAAGAAAGAAATAAATAAAAAAATAAAGAAGCACTTCAAGTTAATGACTTATTGAGTAACTGGATGCATCCATCACAAATGCCTGCAATCATGTCAAAAGATAAGTGATGACTTGAAGTAAGAAAAAAAATTGGAACTTTGAAAGAATGAAAAAGAGAGATATTTTGAGCTATTCAAAAGACTGAGAAGAATGTATATTGTATAAATGCGAGTGCTTTATTTGCTTAAATCCTATTTTATTTGAAACCCTCACCCTAGCCATGCACAACTAGCCTAATAAAGACCTATTAATCCTGGTTAATATTTTGTTCTATATTAATAGAGACTAATTTGAAAAGTAAGTCTATGGAGTTTTAGAGATTCTTTTTTTTATTTACTTGTTTGCATAAAATCATCAGGGCAGCTAATGATGAAGTGAGAATAATATGTATGCATAAATGTGAAAAAAGATAATGCAATAGAGTTGAGTTTTGAATTAATTTTTGGACTTGATTGATTTGAAATGATTCCTTTAAATTATAAGTTTTATGCAAATCTTTGAGGCAAGAAATTGTTTTAATTGTTTTTCTTTTTCTTTGTTCGAGGACTAGCAAAGTTTAAGTAGGAGAGAATTTGATAAATGTAATTTTTACATGATTTTATTACCATTTTATTTTTAAAAAGTTGTTATTTATATTTTATTTTATCTTATTTTATTTATATTTTATTTAACTTTTTGTTAAAGGAATGAGAAAGAAAAAAAAAATAAGAAAATAGAATGCAAAAAGGAGCTAACGGTCCTTTAATCTCTTCAATCAATCCTTCAAGGCCACATTTCATGGTGTTAATTCATTTGTAGGACACGCCTCTTTGAGGATTAGAAAGCAGGACACGGCAAGCCACCTCACATTTGGAATTAATTCAATTCTCTACTTGAACACGGGCTGGAACGCCTTACTCATGGACGCGGATGTGATTTACTCTAAATATAAGCCCACTAATTGCCTCACCGGATATCATTTCAATTCAAAAAGCAGCCAGTCGTTGACTCCTTATATGATACGGCACTCATTTGGACTTGGGAGGGGCTGCATTATATATATTTACTTGATGCTCGTCGCCGAAGAAAGGGTGACCAGACCTGAAAATAAGGAAAAAAAGTTGAGAAGTGGATAAATATTTTAATAGATTTTCTTCGAATTTTTTTGAGGAGAAGGATCTGAAGGACAAAGGCGAAAGCTATATATTCATCAACCAACTTTGATGAAAAACATAAGTTTTATTTGTTTTCTTTTTAATTTTATTATGAAATAAATTTTATTTTCTAGATCATTGATGTAGTCTAGCATTGAACACACAGTTTATATTTTGAGTTATTTTATTTTTAATATTTCTATAATTGAGTGTTTAATTCTTATGCTTAATGCTTACAATTTTTTACGGATTATTATTTGATCAATTGAATTACAATGAGACCGAGAGGTAATTTGTGATTTTAGTTCTAGAATTAAATACTATTAGTTGAGCGAAAGTAGAGATGGTTTATCGCAACTAGTGTGATTTTTTAGAAAATTCAAAGTACGTAATAAGTCTCCAATTAATTAAATTCACATAGAGATATGGAATTGTTACTTGGAGATATTTTTGATATTATTCAAGAGAAGATATTGAATAGTTAAGGAATTTTTAATCGTCAACGAGAGATTATTGGAATTTAATAATTAGGAAGAATAAATTATGTGGGTTTTGCTAGGTGAAATCAACCGCTCTAGATCCATTCTCATCATATTTATTACACTTTTAGATTTTAAGTTTTTTTATTTTTTATTCGTAGATTTATTTTTATTAAGTAGTTTAATTTAATTTAGATAGTCGAAACGTTAAATTTAATTTTGATTTTTTAAATAGTTATTTATTTAGTGAATTTCGGTATTCAATAACATAGTTAATCCCTGTGGGTTTGACATCTGTTTTCTATAAAACACTTTACTATTTGTTACGATTCTGTGCGTTTGCAGATTATTTTACACGAACATGTATAATGTTCTAGAGTTTGAGCGCTTTGGTCACCTTAATTTTTTTGCAGAGGATGAAAGCTGGATTGCCCTAGAATCTACTGCTCCAAGCTTCTTTAACAATGTGTTGACTGATTGGTTCCTGAACCCAAAAGGCTTTAAACTTAAAGGATGAAACTTTTTTTGCATTGTTGATCGTGTGAAGCGTTAAGGGGTGGTGATCCATAGCTGAGGGTGCTAAGTGTTGTAGCATTGCATCTGGGAAAAGCACTCGCCATTCATGATTAGCTATCACTATATCCAACCTTTCTCTAATATGAGTTGAGCCATATCTTTTATTTGACCATGTGTATCTTGGACCTGAGAATCCTACATCAACTAGCCCATTCATGTTCATAAATGCTTTGAGGCCGTTATTTTGATTGCACGAGACTGGACACCCTCCACATTTCTCGCTTTGACTAAGTCTATCATTGAAGTCACCCATACAAGCCCATGGCCTTTTAAATGCTTGGTGAACTAAGTCGAAGTGACTCCAAAATTCAGCTTTTTGGTTCTAGTGTGTCAGGGCATACACATAATCAATTAACCATGGGTTATGAGAAGGATCCGAATCACATTCATGCTCACATTGACCGGTTCAATATCCACACTCAGTCTTCACATAAGTAGTAGTCTCCCTTTTTTACAAGTGGCGGGGAAGAATACAAAAAGATAGAAGCCTATAATATTAACAATAGATAAGGTGCGGTCTTCCGTCACTAAGGTTTCCGACAAAAAAATACATTAGGGTTATATTTTCTTATATTAGCTCTTAAATTTCTGATTGTTGTGGGTCGGACTAATCCCTAGAAATTCCACGCCATTGTCCTCATTTTGAAGGGGGAACCATCTAAAAGCTTGCCTCTTTAGCTTGTTTAGACTTTCGGGTGGTAGGTGGAAATGGTCTACTGTAAGGAGTTGCTTGGGCCTTTCCTCTGAATTTTTTCCCTCCTCTACTTCCTGACTGTAGGTCTAAAAGGCTGCTTGTCATGATGGTGTCCTCTTGCATCTGTTCAACCACCATTTCTATTTCTTTTGGTGGCGTAACAATCCTTTCAGTGCACTATTTCTCTAGCTTTACAATTGCTAATATTTGCTTCTTCATCGGCTACTGACTATCCTCATTACCAAACTCAAAACATCGCTTCATGGGAGTTAGTTCGGTGTTTGTGCTTAATGGGGAACTCTTTATTTACAATTCAGCTTTTGTGACCATCTCTGGCTGAGAGGAGTTGGCCACCAATGTAACTGTTGCGAAGTGTCAATTATGAGAAGTGCTGGAGACCCTTTGTATTGGCCGTTTTGCATACGGTGGAGAAAGTTGAGGTTTTCGGATTGGTCTTGAATGTTGTAGGAGAAGACTACATGGGGGTTGAGGTCATCTACATGGTGTTAGTTTGATTCACTGGAGGAGTCTGAAGGATATTGGGTTCCGTGTTGATTTGTTTGGGGGGGGTAAGTGAAGCCCGGTGGTTTGAAGGAGATTGAGATGCATTTGGGTTTGGGATCGATGCAGCTTTGAGTCTCTCTAAAAGACTCGCGTTATTGGGTCAAGGGGATTAAAAAAAGTGCTACTAACTAGGTTAGCCATTGGCGGCTTGATGTTTAGGATGAAAGGCCTGAAATGCTTTGGTGTTAGGTGAGTGAATTGAAGGCTCTTTTGCACTATAGGTGAACAGTGACGATGTGCACTAGAGATCAATTGTTTGGCTAAGAAACAAGGGGTTTTTCAAAGTGTCCACCTCTGTTGGGAAGAATTGGTGGAGTTCCAGCATATTTGCTGCAATTCCTTCTTTGAATTCACTGGTATATTCTCCTGGGCTTGAAAATCTTAGCTTATAACTTTTCTGTTGACCTTCATCATAAATGAGTAATTATTTCCCTTTCTGTGAATTTGTTTGGTGCATAGGCTCAATCCTATTTCTAGTGGTTGGTTTTATAAAAGAATTGTCCACCAACTGCTTGACGAAAATTGTGTGTGGGAGGGGATGATGTATTTCGAACGTAACCAAGGCCTATATTTATTTTTGTGAGGGAAGATGTTTGATGATTACAGAAAATTTGGGAATGAAGCAATCTACCACACGCATAACTAAAGTCCGCTAGGCGTTCATATCTCTGTGCAATCCATATCTTTGAGTTCCCCTGCCTAGGCATCATAAACCCCTACTATAAAGGTTGTGTAATATTAGCTATACTTTGATGCAAATGAATTTTCTCCAAGCGATATCAAAAACAGGGTCTTCTTCTTCTATCTTGAAGGGATTGAAATGAGAATATGTACACATTTGTTTCCAGGTCCTCTATGCGAAAAGGTTGGATGAAATTCCTTGCTACTTTGATAGTTGATATAATTGATTGCTTACTGAGAGGCCTATATGCAACTATGCGACCAATGAGAACTGTAGCTGAGATTTTTTTAGCTCTATCTGGTGCAGGTTCAAGGTCCAAGTCATGCCAAGACAAAGCTTCCATTTGTGAGATAAGATTTTCCATATCCATGCTATTTATCAATGGGAAAAGATTACTATTTTTGAAAGTTTGGATTAAGCTAAAGAGTGGGGTATGAGAAGGTAAAGAAAAGAAAATGACACAATAATTGAGTTAAAATCATTCCCAAATACATGGTGCAGTATGGAATCTTATTAGACTCAATAATTGAGTTAAAATTTTAAGTTTATGACGCAAATAGCCTCATATATGTTAGATAATAGGCTAAAAAAAATTAGAAGTATATAAATATTTATCAGAGAATTTAAGCTTATTTTGGACTCAAGACCCGACCCATTGGAACTTATTAGATATTTAGCTCTTGAATATTGAAATACAAGCATAGCCTAAGAATTTAAATGGATGCCCATGAGGGAGAGTATTAAGTATATATCGGGACTTTGAACGAAGATTTCCTCTTGACTCTAGAATTCTCTAGTGAGGAGGAAGATTATCCTTCACTTGGTGGAAGGGCTTTTTGCCTAGGACAAATACTGTGAGACAATTTAGCTGTTTAGAACTAAAACTTACACAGGAAGATCGGTAGAATAAAGAGAAGCTTGAGATGGCCGAAGAAATAGCTAAGTTACGGAATAAGCTTTTGTTGACAGACACGAAAAAAGATGAAATTCTGATTATGAGTAAAGACATCAAGGAAACCATGGAAAGAGGTAAACTATGTTTGGTGGGGAAGCTTATAAATGATAAGAAGATTAATAGAGAAGCCTTCAAAAATACCATATTCAAGATTTGAAAGTTCTGTGGGGGAAATTAACATCATTGAAGTGGAAGAGAACTTGTTTATATTCAAATTCCAATCTGAATTTGACCTGAATAGAATATGGGAAGGTAGGCCATAGTTGTTTGATATGAACTTATTATGCTTGAAGAAATTTGAGGGCACTACTCCACCTATTGAATTGGCTTTTACTCATACAAATCTTTGGGTCCAACTACATAACTTACCTATGCATAAATAAGAGGATTGGGAAAAGAATTGGTGCATCAATTGGTAAAATGATGAAAGAAGACTCTGATAGACATGAAAATTGATGGGGTAATGGGTGAGGGTATTGATTGAAGTGGATGTAATGAAACCTTTGGCAAGGAGAAAAATCACTAATCTATTAGGCCAGAGGGGGTTTTGTTGAGTTCAAATATGAAAAACTTCCTAAGTTTTGTTTCACATGTGAGGTTATTAAACATGACTTCAATTGTTGTGTTAGTCAGAATAATCAACCAGACAGTTTGAAAAAGACTAAAAATTACCAATATGGAACATGGCTTAGGGCTACTAATCTTGGAGTTAGTTCAAACATCTCAAGATCTAGCTCGAGTTATGGTAGCAGTTCTACAAGGCAATATAAGAACATATCTAAGTCAAAATTCATGGCTGAGGATGAAGGCGATAAATCTCTGATATGGTATGTGGGTTTGGGAAGTATGGAAGAAAGAAAATCGACCCTGCAAACTATTGCCTCTGAAGACATAGAGGAGAGCAAAACAGAATCTGTGCTGCAAGACAGTTCTCCTAAGTTGAACCTCGATAGGGAAGAATATCTTAGGGATATTGCTGCTATGGACTCAACACCTGATCAAATGTTAAACAAGAAGGAATAGGATATTGCTACTATGGACTCCACACCTAATCAAATGTTAAACAAGAAGGAAGGGGATATTGACCCAATTGAGTCTAAGACCCTAAGTAGCAAGTCAACACTAATACCTGAGATTAATATGAACAAATGGAAGAGAAGAGAAAGGGGTTACCAGACTAACCCAATCTACTTTGATAGCCCTGCCAAGAAAAATGAGGCTTCTAAGTTGGAATTGCTAAGAACTTGGCAACCCTCAGACAGTTAAGGATTTTAATCTTTTGATTAAAACCCACAAGCCTAGCATCCTCGTTCTCATGGAAACTAAGATGCAAAAAAATGTTAGAAGCTATTGAATGTAGATTGGGTTTTAAAAATGTGTTTTCAATGGAAGGGAGGGGAAAAGGTGGAGGTTTTGTTTTGTTTTGGAATGAGGATGTCAGGCTAAGAATTTAGAACTACTCTCAAAGACACATAAATGCTTGGACTGATGAAGATAAGTTCTCTTGGATGTTAACATGCTTTTATGGCCATCCTGAAACAGAAAATAGATATTTAGGCTGTAGCATTTTGAGACATTTAAATTTTCAGCACCATAAAAGATGGCTTTGCATTGGATATTTTAACGAGATCTTGTATCATAGTGAGAAGATGGGAGGAGCAAGAAGAGAGGAAAAACAGATGGAGTCCTTTAGAAAAGTGTTGCATGACTGCATGCTCACTAATCTAGGCTCAACAAATGGCAGGTATACATAGGTTAATAAGAGAATAGATCACACTTTCACAAAAGAAATGCTTGATAGAGCCACTGCTAATTCTGGGTGGTGTTCAACCTTTGGTGGAGGAGAGGTGCAAATCATGCCTACTTCAAGTTCTGATCACTGCCCTATTTTGATATGTATAGGACGGAAGCATAATAAAGTTTATAAGTCATCAAAAGTGAGAAGATTTGAAGATATATGGTCAACTTTTCCTAAATGTGAATATGTGATTAAAAAAATCATGGCAGAATGACAGAGGTAACAATGGTGGTTTCTAGAAAATAAAATGCAAATTAGAGAGATGTTTGAGGGATTTAAGATAATGGAGCTACAAAAAAGACTATGAAGCAAAAGAAAGTCTGAATCAAAAGATAAGTAGAATGCAACAAATGCAACAAACTGTTAATGAACAAACTATGCATCAGTTAAAGCAACTCCAACAAGAGAGAACTGAGATGATTGAAAGGGACCATCTAACATGGAAACAAAGAGCAAAAGTGACATGGCTACAACAAGAGGATCGAAATACAAGGTTTTTATCACCTATGTACTAGCCAAAAAAAGAAAAGAAATACAATTTTGCAAGTGATAGATGCAAATGGAAAGAGTATACATATACTAACTAGATAGGAAAGGCTTTCACTCAATTCTACAAAGGTTTGTTTACAACATCAAAGCCTACCAATATAGAAAATTTCAACTGAGAAGAGTAACCAAGCAAATGAATGATAGATTGTTATCTCCTTTTAGAAAAAAGGAAATTAAAGAAGCTGTGTTTCAAAATGGGCCCTTATAAAGCTCTTGGCTCTAGTGGCTATAAAGCATGATTCTATAAAAAAATATTGGTCTGTCGTGGGAGAGGAAATCAGTGAGGCTATTTTATCTTTTCTACAGACTGATCAAGACATGTCAGTGATTAATCATACTGATCTAGTGATGATCCCTAAGAATAACAGTCCAAAAAGCATCTCAGAGTATAGACCAATAAGTCTACGCAATGTGCTTTACAAGATTATGAACAAATTGATAGCCAATTGAATGAAGGAAGTGCTGCCTGCAATCATATCTTAAAATCTGTGTGCATTTGTTTTAGGAAGAATAATCTCAAACAATATTCAGGCTACATATGAGACACTCCATACAATAAAAACAAAAATGCATGGAAAGAGAGGTTATATGGCTATGGAATTAGATATGTACAAAACCTACGATAGAATTGAATGGAATTTTCTAATGGAAACAATGCTCAAGATGGGCTTCAATAAGAGGTGGACAGATCTAATCTATGGATGCATATCCTCTTCATCTTTTTCTGTTTTGTTGAATGGAGAGTCTCAAGAGAAGTTCAAACCCTCGAGAGGGTTAAGGCATGGTTGCCCATTATCCACATTTCTGTCTATTATATGTGTAGAAACCTTGTCTGCAAAACTTGTGCAAGTTGAATAGAAGGGGCTAATTTCTAAGGTTCCATTAGCAAGAGAAAAAATTAAGATGAAACATAATTTCTTTATTAAGGATAGCCTAGTGTTTTGCAAGGCTTCTAGGCAATAATGGGCTAAACTAAACCAGGTATTGCTAAGATATGAGCAAGCTTATAAACAACAGTTAAATAGAGAAAAAAAAAACTTCACTAATTTCCAACTCTAATACAAGCCATTTCACAAAGAACTACATTCTAGAGATTGCAGGTTTAAGAGCTTCCTCTAACCTGGAAAAATATCTAGGTTTGCCATCTTTAATTGGTAGATCAAAAGTTGGAGAATTTCAGGAAATTTTGGAAAGGGTCAGCAAGAGGTTGGAAGATTGAAAACATAAATTTCTTTCACATACTGGAAAAGAATTATTGATTAAGGCTATCATACAAGCTATTCCAACTCATTGTATGTATGTTTTTTCTCTACCTACGACATTGTGCAAAAAACTCAATGCCTTAGTGGCTAATTTCTTATGGGGAGCTCAAAAGAACCATTCCAAAGTTCAGTGGAGAAAATGGGAAGCTATGTGCACAAGCAAATCAGATGGAGGATTGGGGTTTAGGGGTTTAGTGAGTTTCAACCTTGCTCTTCTTGCTAAACAAGTGTGAAGAATTCTCACTAATACATCCTTAATGGCAACAAGAATCCTGAAGGAAACCTATTTTCCTAACTCCTCTATTATACAGGCCAAGATGGGTTCGAGACCTTCTTTTGTTTGGAGGAGTATATACTCTGCAATAAATCTTGTTAGAGATGGATGCATGTGGAGAGTAGGAAATGGAAAAGGAATTAAAATATGGAAAGAAAATTGGATTCCAAGATATGGAAATAGCATAATTGAGTCTCATATGGTTGCACTACCAGAAGATGCAAAGGTGGCAGAATTGATAGACCAATCTTACAAGTGGTGGAAGTGCAACTTCTCAGAAATACTTTCAATGAGGAAGAGGTCAAAGAAATAGTAAAGATTCCTATTTCACAATGTGCTACGGAGGACAAGATGGTGTTGATAGACATGCAAAGGGAGACTTCTTGGTGAGGAGTGCTTACCACTAATAGGTTCAACAATGGACTAGGAAATCTGGAGAATGTTCAAAGAAGGTTGAACTAGGAGAATTGTGGAATGTGATTTGGAAATGGCAGATAAAAAATCTGTTAAAATATTTATCTAGAAAGAATGTAAAGATGCTTTGCCTACTAAACATAATTTATGTAAAAAGAAAATCATAGCTGATCCACTTTGTCCTATTTGTCAAGCAACAAGTGAAACTCCTATTCACATACTCTAGTCATGTCTTATTACACAGGATGTCCTTTCTCCAAGTACTGTTTTTACCAAAGCATAGTAGACAGATGAAAATCTCAAGCAAGCACAAAATATAGCTAGCAGATCACAGAGAAGAGTACAGCAGCAGTCGAGTTCTATATGGATGGTTCCAGTTCAAAATTGGCTCAAGGTTAATTGGGATGTGGCTGTCAGGGAAGCAGATCAAAGGGTTGGTATTGGAGTGGTAAGTAGAGACAATAAAGGATAGGTTTTTCTCACTCAAATGAAACCAATTCTTTTTGTTCCAATCCATTAATTGCAGAGGCAAGAGGACTAGTATCCGTTGCTATGTTATGCAAGGAAATCCAACTGAACAATGTGGTTCTAGAAGGGGACTCGAGTCAAGTAGTTAATGAAATGAAACAATGCAAGGATCACAAGTCAATCCTGAGCTACCTCATAGAGGATGCTAAAGCCACCTTAAATTTTTTAACTTGGGATATTGAACGTGTGAAGAGGGAAGCAAATAAGATTGCTCGCCTATTAGGTTAACAAGCACTAGCATTGGATCAAGAAGTGCTTGACATAGACTATGTAAATCCATGTATAAGGTCCCTTGTATTGGCTGAAGGCCAATAAACGGTTGAAGTTTTAATGGAATGGCTTATGAGTTCAAAAAAGAAAATGGATGCCCACGGGAGTTGCTCAATGCGGCAATGCCCCCAAAAGACTGAATGCAAAATCCTAAAACCCATGGACATTGGATACAACCAAAGTACTTATAAATACCCAAGCCCTTTCTATCAAAAATAAATAAATAAATACCCGGGTGCTACGTAAAGCCCATGGCCTCATCCACATTGCATCTAAGATCACCCATTAGAGTTGCCTTAAAAGTCAAGACACTTTGGGCTCTATTCGACAATTTTAGAATGTCTTATAACTTTGTGAATAATAGTGAAATAAATTGAATTAAGATTTTTTTTTCAAAAATTAGAGAGAGAAATTGAATAAAAATATTATAAAGTTAAAAGACTATTTGAATATTATTTTTGTTTTGAAGTTTCAAATTTTTTGTATTGATTTTCTATGTTTTGTGTTGAAGTTTGTTTAACATTGTATTGATTAGATAATGATTAAATGTAAAATTTGAAAGACTTGAAATTGAAAACTATTTTGTGTATATTTGAAAAAACAAATTGTGGTTTGAAGAATTTATTATCTCATCTCATTATCCAAACGTACCTAATCAACCATGCATAGCCATCTACCTATAACTTCCTCAGGGGGTGGATGGCAGAGCCTCGCCCCCGCTGGAGCAGACCCTATATGCCAAATGTGGGTGGCAGGGCCACCCTGCATTTGGCACCCTAACGAGGGTGGGGGCTAGGTTGGGCCCAACCCCGACCTACTTTTTTTTCACACCACCCCTGCTTACATATATATTTATAATTTGTATATATTACAATATATTGGACCTATATTCACTAGATTGTGTTGCATTGACCTTCTAGACAAACATTGATATAGAAGGTCAAGACAATATAATCATGTGAATATAAGTCTAACAAATTTAAAACTATGTTATTAGTTTTTAAACTATGGTTATATTTATAAATTTTATTTTATAAATGAAAATATATAATAGTTTGGATCAAAAAAATATATTTTTGGACTCGTAAATAATATTTAGGTCAAATGGGCCATTAGTGCTATTAAATGGGTGGGGATGGGTGGGGGTGGGGCAAATGAGATGTCTGCCCCCGCCTCCCAATACCGGGGCGGGGGCCCTTCCCTACCTACCTGGGGCGAGGTAAAGGGTGTAGGTGTGGAAAAGGGTTGATCCCGACTCTGCATATGCGGGCATCACACCTAATATCAAGTATGAAGATGGTCGACAATGGATTGATAATGGATCAAAGCTAACAAATGGCTAATAATAGGCCAAAGATTGAGCTAACAATGAGCTAAACATGATATTGGTCAACTATAAGACCAAAATCAAGAGGCCAAAAATGATTTTGGGACTTCAAACAATAACCATAATAGAGAAAACCTAAAAAGGCTCATAGCTAATAAATGTATTCCAAAGTCATGGATTTTAAAATAAACATGGTTGAATGACAAATGAAATATCATGGTAGGTAAGGCTAATGGAAGAGTTTAAAAAAAGAATAGTCCACAAAATCGAAATTGGCATTAGCCAAGGGCACCAATACTATGAGAAATCATCACAAAAAAATTACTAAAATCCTTTTACCAACCGATTAAAGAATGTATAAAGTAAATCTTGAACCCTTCGTGAAAACACTAAATCTAGGATCAAATTAGAGGAATGTATCCCACAGTGCACCAATGGCAAAAACCATTGGGAAAACAATCTAACCTTTGGAAGTCAAATTAGGTGAGTTGTTTGTACTGTTCAAATGGGAACATATGAAAGGAGGTCGGGGGGTTTTCAACACAAAAGGCATAGGATTCTCGGCTTCCTCTCTCTCCTCTTGGCCGAAAATCCTCTCACCCCAAAATTCCTATTTTAGCCTTCAATCCTTACCTAAGACAAAAACTTAAGAATGACTCTTTGGGTATCTCACAAAATCCTAACCTCTATGCTTGCCACTTGACATGAAATGGGTGAGGGTGGCTTGTCATTTCCTATGTGACATTTTTACTTTCCCACTCCACTCTCTCTTACATGCCTAGCATGCCCTTGATCTCTACAAAATCTAATTTTTGATCTTTCACATGTAAGAAGCTTCTTTGGAATGGCAAAAGACTTGTGTCTTTTTTGCCACTTGTTCAAAGGAATCCCAAGGGTCCTTAGGCACCTCCTCATTTGCATAGCAAGCCATCTAAACTTTTGTTTGGCCTTTGGGCCTTGTCCAATTTCTTAGGTCAATCCACTTTACTTTAAACAAGATAAAATGGTCCAAATCCACCAATACTTAGAGTTTTATTCAAAAATGCTTTCTCTCTTTTTTTTTTCTAAGGCACTAAATATCTCAAAACAAATAAAAGAATTACTCATCCAGTCCTATCACGGATAATTGATTTTCTCATGAAAGTCCGAAATGTCACATTCAAATAGCTCCAACAATCAATTGCCTGCACAATTGGTCATCTAGGTTATCATGACATGCAGTATGTTAGAACCTTTACATGTTTCCACTCATATTTGTTATCATCACAGTTAGGGGGATACACAACCTAAATCATACCAAACAAGAAAAGAATCCAAGAAAAACATACCTTTAACTAACAACAAGTTCATCCAAGTAATCGAGCTTTCAAAAAACTGAACCACAATTATAGACACAATAGTTCGTAGAAATGAGCCATCCTAGTCAGTTAAGAAACAAATTGTGATGTAAAGAAATGTTTTGAATGCTAAATGAATAAAACCATTTGCATCCGCTTCTATAAAGAATGTGAGTTCTATGGAGCTCAAAATGGTTTTTTTACTTATAGCATGCTCTAATGAATTCAATTATAAAGGTGTAGAGAATTGCATAAAAAAATTTAAAGCTAAAACATTCTAGAATGCAAACCAACATAGCTTCTAGAATGTCTGCCAAACTGTGTATGAATGGATTGAAACCAACAAGTAATTCAAACCAACAGTAGCTCATCCAAAGTAGCCTCAGTAGGTAATACCCACTCAAATGGTTGTCGTGAATGGAAACAAAGATAGTGAAATCAAGAACAATAGTAGAGAGAATCCATAAAATAATAATAATAATAATAAAAACATGCTCTAATGAATTTAATTATAAACAAGTGAGAGAATCCATAAAGTTATCTAGAACTAAAACAACCCGTGAATGAATGGCTGCTAAACAGTCTATAAATGCTTACAAAGAATACAAAAATATATAACCTCGAATGGCTGCCAAATAATCTATAAATAATTGAAACTAACAAATAATTCAAAACAACAGTAATTCATTTACCAAAGTAGGTAGTATTAGCTCGAATGGTTGCCATGACTGAAAATAAAAATAGTGAAATAAAGAACAACTATAGATAGAATCCATAAAGAAAGATAATGGAAACATATTCTAATGAATTCATTTATAAAATAATAGATAGAATCCATAAACATCTTTAAAGCTGAAATAGTTTATGCATAAATGGATGTCAAACAGTCTATGAATGAACTGAATTGAAACCAACAAAGAATGTAAACCAACATATCACCTCAAGTGATAAATGAATTCAAACCAACATCAACTCATTAGTCTAAAGTAGATAATAGTAACTCGAATGGCTATCGTGAATACAAACAAAGATAGTAAAATCAAGAACAACAATAGAGAGAATCCATAAACAAAGATAATGAAAACATGCAATTCAATTATAAAGCAATAGAGAGACTCCATAAATATCCTAAAGCTTAAACAATTTATGAATGGATGGCTACCTAATAGTCTATGAATGAATTGAGTTGAAACCAAAAAAGAATAAAAACCAACATATCACCTCGAATGGCTACCAAACAGTCTATAAGTGAATTGAAACAAAGTAAGTATTCAAATCAACAACAACTCATCTAGTCCAAACTAGGTAATATTAGCTCGAATGGTTGCCATGAATGGAAATAAATATGGTGAGATCAAGAACAACAGTAGAGAGAATTCATAAAGAAAGATAATAAAAACATACTCTAATGAATTCAATTATAAAGCAATAGAGAGAATCCATAAACATCTCTAAAAGTTGAAACAATTTATAACTGAATGGTTGTTAAACAGTCTATGAATAAATTGAATTTAAACCAATAAAGAATGCAAACCAAAAAAATGCACCTTGAATGGATACCAAACAATGTATGAATAGATTGAAACCGACAAGCAATTTGTTCAAACCATAATAATGCAATTCATGACAGTGATCCAAACTAAACTATACCATATTGAATTGCTTCAATTAAGAAAGACCAAGATCCAAATTCAAACCACATCAAAACCCTATATTGATTATATTGTACCATTATCATCAGAATATTTACCAATTAAAAAGAATAAATATACAATACAAAATTACTCATTTAAAACAAAATTATACAGGCCATTAGACCAATTAGCAAAGATCAGGACCCACAAGTTTGCTTATCGATCTAAGTAGAAAAAAAAAAGCAACTTTGGATGGAAAATAAAAAAAACTCTAGGGTTTTGAATTTTAAGTGCCCAAAAATAAAAAAAATTTAAAAATAAAGTGCAGCTTGGGATGGAAAACGAAATGTAGGATTTTGGATTTTGATTGCCCAAAAATCCAAATACATACAACTAACAAGTCGAAACTATGCAATATCTTAGATGAAAGCCATAATAGTTTGGGATTTGAGTGTGTGCTCAATTTGTGTGAGAGAGAAAGAAATAGTCCAGCCAAAGGATCTTGATTGAAGAAGTGCACTTGTGTGAGAGAGAAGGACGAAGTCCAGTCATGGAGGCCGATTCAAGAAGTGCATTTGTATGAGAGAGAAGGATATAGTCTAGCCATAGAGGAGATTGATCAAAAATGCATTTGTGTGAGAGAGGACAGAGACTTAATATTCCAACCGATGGAGAGAGGTTGTTGTCAATGGTGGCAAACAATGTGAGAGCAGGTGGATATGAACAAGGCCAATCGAGATTCAAGAGTTTTTTGCATGAAACCAATACCAAGAAAGGAAGTGGATGAGTTGATTGGGATATACAGTGGTTTCCCAAATCAACTTTTTAATTTTAGGGATCCAAATGGGAGGGAGTTTTTTATGTTTTCTCAAATTTTTTTTCTTATAATATGGAGATAATGGACATTTAAAGAACCAGTTGAAAAGGAAAAACCTTGAGACTGATCGGCTGTGAAATTAGTTTTCACACCGTTCAATCATCAAGTTCTATGTAGGCATCTTAAAATGTAACACCCCATTTCCGTAGGTTAAGGAGTATCACGTGATTTTTCTAAAATTTTTAATCCAGGTCAAGATTTTTTGTTTAATAATAAATAAATAATATTTAGTTCATAGAAATGAAATTCTAACAAAATGTCCGTCACAAGAATTTTAATCAAAATAACTGAAAGTAGCTTGTGTCGTAGAAACACTTATTTTTTAGAAAACTAAGAACTTCAACTGAAATAACCGAATTTAGACTTGTGTCATAATGACACTTATTTTTAATTAAAACTAAAAATTTTAAAATAGCTGCTCAATCTTCTCCTGATCTTCCTGCTCGCACTGATCTTCTTCCTCACCTGAATGGTTTTAAAAAAAAAGAAATAAACTAAATTGAGTCGATGACTCAGTAAGAAAATCCACCACAACGTAAGATAATACTATAAGAATTTTTTATAAAAATCTTATACTGAGTTATGAAATATGACTGTACATGCTAATGCTCATGCTATGCATGACTGAACTATCTGATTTAACTGACTGATTTGACTAAATTTACTAACTGATCTAACTGAACTGATTTAGCTGAACTGATTTAGCTGAATTGATTTAACTGAATTAATTTAACTGAACTATTTTAACTGAATTTTTTGGCCAACACACTTAACCCTGTGTGCAAGGTTGTGCACCAACCCCACGTCCCACTGTAATAAGGGGAGCCGTTGATAGTACTCTAGCGTACTATGGTGGACCACCCTAGTCTGATATGTATTAGTACCATGCATCTAAATGACCATCTGAAATAATTGATTTACTGATCTGATTTAATTGGATAACTGATTAATTACTTTTTGACATGACTGAATCTTATACTTGAATTTAACTCAACTTATGAGACTTATGTGATATGAGATGCATAATAATACTAATATAAATAACTATAACTCGCTGAATCTAAGTATAATGTTAAATGACATGATCGTGTATCGTGCTGTATTAAATGACATGCTTGCATGACATGAGTGGTATATGAAAAATGACTATCAAATAACTGGTTTTACTAATAATATAAGCTGCATGTGTGGATCCTAATTTTGTGATCAAATTCACTTAAATCGTAGCTCTGCTTCCTAAATTCTCCTTCATAACTGGACGTCACCTATACAAAATATTAACTGTCACTAACGCTTCTAAAATGATGTGTCTCAACATTATAATGAAGTAATACATATTGTGAAGATTAATACGTATTATGTTTTATACAAAAGATATTTAAATACTAATGTTTTAAATTATTTAAATACTATCAATGTATTAAAGTTTTAGAAAAAAAACTTTGAACTATATTCAATTATACTAAAATAAGTTGTGAAAATCTAAATTCTCAGAATAAGTTAACATTCTTATACTTATTATAATTATTTACTCCTAATTAGTGATATGGTTTAAAATATTCTCATCATATTAATTTATTTTAAATGTAAAATTTCCAAATGACATAGATATATTAAAATCTATAATAATAACACTAGAATCCATTCCATACGGTGGACTTAAAATGTTTAAGTTGAGATATTAAACACTTACTATATATTACTGAAATTGTAAGACTAATAATAATTAATATAGTTTAAAATTACTTAGTTGTTTACTACTAAAAGTATACATATAAAAGAATTTAAATATTGAAATAACATATTTAGATTCATCCCGAAAAAGTGTTCGTAACATAACTTTTCCGAATCAAACATAACTATTTGAGTATGAATAGGCCAATCGGAGACTAAGTCTAGTCAAATATAAAATCAAGAAAAACTCAAGTCTAAAATACCTTGCTATGACTTAAAACTAAAGCTAGTAAAATCATAGTTAGAAACATAATCTGTAAAATTATAAGCTTTGATATTAATCAAAGCCCAGAAACAACAAGGTCAACTTAAAAGGGTCCAATGCAAATGTGAAGGAAAAGAGCTACTGCCATATAAAACTTCTTTTCGGTTTTCACTTCATAGCAGAATGCTCAATACACTAAAAGAATGAGTTCGGTGACAGAGGCTTACTCAGCAAAACGTATTGCACCATGAATGAAAGAAATGCATGACGGAGTTAGGCTGGGTTGACGGTGACTGGACAGAGGTCGGCGACGCTGGGTGAACTTCTTTTGGCGTTTTTTGTGGCTCACGTGAACGGGCGATAGGGAAGTGGCCGAACGGTCTCTGTTTTGTTGATGAAAAATAGGGTTGTGTTCACCTCTTGCCATCCGTGACGATTACACCGCTTCCAGCCCTTAGGGAATGGTGATCTCTCAACATTGAAGGGTGTTTGGTGGGCGTCGTCTGTGCTGCGAGGTGGTGCTCCGACGTGCTATATGGTGATCGGCATGGCTGGGCAACCATGCTCTATTTCCATATGGTTAAAACATGGGACTTATGTTGGCTGCTTTTGGTGGTCTTCGGGCGTGGTGCATGGCGACTGCATGCAACGTAGGAACTACAGTCCGACCATGAAGTCTTGTTTTCTGGCACCTTCCATTGTTTACGACGATGCCTGAAGGTCGTGGGTGGTCATGCGGCCCAAGGAAAACGTGGTCATGGCTACTCCATTTTGTGGAGGAAGAACAGGGGACTTATACAGTGCTTCGGTGGCTGACCGACGGTGGTTCTCTGAGGGTGGAGCAGTTTCCATCGTGCATAAGGATCTTGGCGTTGGACTGAACTTTCTCTGCCACTTGGTTTGGCTCGAACGCTTACCGTGGGTTGTGGCTATGGTTGGTTTATGTGAGGTGGTGACTGTGGGGGTCTGGGCGACGGCTTGGGGTTTCACCAGTACATGGGAGATATCAGGGTGTATATAAAGAAAGCTAGAACCCTAGAGACAAATGAGGGAGAGAGAGTGACGTGCATGAAGTGAATTGCTTGGAGGAGTGCGGTCAGGTGAAGGCAACGGAACAACGAATTAAATTTTGAATTTAAAATAGATGCCTATCTATCCAATAGATCGGCTGCTAAAAAAAATAGAAGAAAAAAAATATTGCACATTTTCATGATTCACGAAGAGAAAGAACGTGGAGCGATTTTAGGAGGATTTTTAAAAAAGAAGATTAGTTTTAAGGAATAACGATATTCCATGATTCATGAAAATCACAAATTACTCTGTTCTTAGAAGATAAAAGGAGAATATAAATATAACCATAAGATATACATATGAAAGAGCAGGATTTCGACACTTACAATACGTTTATAAAAAGATAATAATAATATTGAATGTTGGAGAGGATAAATACGTGAAAGGTGATAGAAAGTTTTCAAAATATTTAAACTAATTAACATAGATTATTATTAATAAATTAAAAATATTAATAATATAATTAAAATAATATTTATACAAATTTGTATTCAAAATATAAATTTAATCATAACATTTGATCAAATCGATAACACTAATAATAATTAAAAAAAATAGATAATAATATTATAATTCAAAAGATCAAATCTATTCATATTTAAATCTTAAATATCTGGTCAGATGTTACATAATAGCAAATGAACTTGACCCACATATGCTTGATCAACCTCTCTCTCTCTCCTTCTTTCTCTCCCCCTCCCTCCCACAACTGCACTCAATCGACAGAAGCCCCCAAAAATATGACGCCGAAGGAAGGCCTACGACCTCTCCCTCTCATTCTTTTTCTCCCTCTCCCTCCCCTACCTACACTCAATCTACAAAAGCCCTGAAAAAGTGATGAACAAATAAGTAATTTTTTTTGTTCTCTTAAATATTTTTACGCCTATGGAGTTGGTTGTCACTTAACTCGGAGATTAGATGCTTCTTTTTGGTATATCTATGTGCTTAATTGTTTGTTCGGTCTCATTTCAAGTTTTGTAAGGGTTGGTTTAGAGGGTGAGATTAGATGACAATTTTGTAAATAGTAATAAAATATTTTCGTGAATAATAATAAAATAATTTAAGTTAAGTATTTTTTGAGTTTTTGTAAAAGGAGAGAGAGAGAAATTGAATAAATACACTATAGAATTAAGATATTATAAGAATATAATTTTATATTCTTATAATATTATTTTTGTTTAAAGATTTAAAAATGTTAGAATGTTTTTTATATTTCATTTGAAAGTTTGAAAAAATTGTAATTATTAGTTTGAAAAAGTAGTTATGATTATTTTGAAAAAATTTGTATTCAATTATGTTTGGGAATAAATTATGTTTGAGAATAAGATAGATGAGATGAAATAAAATGAAATAAGATCAAAATTTTGTCTCTATCTATTGGTCCAAACATGCATAATAGCTCTTATGTAATATTGCAGGCATCAAACCGACTGAGGAGCACGTCAAGACTTTGCTGTCTTTTGCATCGTGGTTGGGACGTGAAAATCTTGCCCTTTCTTTTTGCATTCGTTCCCACATGCATATATTTCATCTTTTTCCACAGGCAGAACAGCTCATACTTCCTGCGGCCACAATGGGAATCCCCACCCAAACCTTTTCATGTACTACCACATTTTCATCATAAGAATGTGTCAACAGAGAACCTGTGCAAACTTCATGGTTGGAGAACCCGTGAGTTCCCAATTCGTGTTTTTTATGCCGTTTTGTACAGCAATAAGAAGGAAACCTTGAACTATGATGGAAAGAATTGTATCCCTATGTGACACAATTTGTACTCCTTGAGTCAGATTCAACATTCACAGGATTGCTAAAGCTTTTGTTTTTTGCCAGACATCAAAATGAGTTCAAATATGTTGAATCTCGATTAATTTATGGGACAAGTCAGGGGAGATTTAGAAAAGGAGAAAGACGGAAAGGGAGAGATTGCCGACTGAAACTTTGGCGTCGTATTCTTTGGAGCTTTTGTCGATTGAGTCCAGATGGAGGGGGGAGAAGGAGAGAGGCAGAGGTCGTTAGCCTTCCTTTGACGTTGTAATTTTGGGATTGATTAAGTGCAGATGGGAAAGGGAGAAGCAGAGGGAGAGGTTGATTGTGTATATGCGGGGAGCATACAATCCCAGATGCACAAGTTTTGTATAAATTTTTTTTTGTAATAATGGGAATTCTATCAAGAGAAAGTGAGTTTATTATTTTTTATGGCAGCATCTATTTTTTTTTTTAAGAGTAATTTTAAAAAAGTCAGTTTTAATTAAAAAAAACTTCCTCATTTTTAATCTTATTTTTATGAATTTAATAAATTTTATTAATTTATTTTTAATATAAAAATTAAAAACAAAGTTAAAAATAAGAAAAAAAATTTCTTAAAACCAACTCCTCTTAAATTACAATTTTTTTAAAAATGATTTATTCAAGCATTTTGCTTTTGAGACATATATTATTTCTCGAGTCCAATTCACGTATTTTTGGGGTGCCACGTAGTACTTGCTGATTGGCCACTTGAGATTGGCCGGTATAAAATCTAATTTCGCACTCGATCGGCCTGGTGCGCTTCTCGGATGAAAATACTCTGAACTCTGAAGGCCTTGAGGAGAGAGAAGAGAGGAAGTGAGAAGGTTGGATTGTAATCTCTCGTTAACACCGCATCCGGTCCCGGCGCCTCTCCTACGGGCTACAAGAAATGTTTCGCGTCCGGTCTTCAGCGCCTCTCCTACAAGAATTGTCTCATTTTCTTCTTCCTCACTCTCTGAATTGACCAGTGTTTCTCGCGATGATTCCGGGATCTGTCAGCTTGTGATACTTTACGAAGTTACGTGGTCTCTTTTGGTTTTTCTATGCCATCTAACATGTCCGTGACATTAATTTCGCCCACCAACCTTATATCCTTGCCTGCCGGCCCATACCGCTTAAAATATTATTTATTTAAATAAGTAGTACAAAAATGTCAACATTGCATTAATAACCTCGTAGTTTTCTTAACCGTCTTTGGAATAAGTATTCAATGATATTGGATAGGTAAGGAAGGTACTGCCTATATTATATTGTAGACTAGGATGCAATTGTTGAAATTCACCAACTGGGTCTCTGTTCTCTTTCTGGGCATTGCTTTCTTGTACTTCTACGGAAACCCATCTGCTCCTTCTCATCCTCAGAGTATGGCTGAGGATTCTTCCAAATCCATATACGATTTTACGGTCAAGGTACTGGGTTTTGTTTGTTTCTTTCATCTTTGTTAATCTCTTTTTGGTAACTCAGAAACTCAAGAAAAGAGAAGGATAATTCAAGTTTATAGTACTTTTGCTCTTGGGCTTTCTTCTTCTTGTTTTGCTAAATGAATTTAATGGCAGGATATCCGTGGAAATGATGTAAGCTTGAGTGAGTACAATGGGAAGGCTCTCTTGATTGTCAACGTTGCTTCGAAATGGTATTCTAGTCGACTCTTTTTTCCTTTTGAATTTCTTGTCATGGTCGATTTCCTAGTCCGTTGATGTATGTCCTCATGACTCATGAGTGTGAAATTGTTCATTTTTTGTTGATCTCTCTTTGAAGTGATTGACAAGAGTGGTGGTGCAATTTGATATTTTGTAATTTGAAATTTTACAGAACTTTTTCTTTGAGTAAAAGATTAAAGTTTTACAAAACATATGGAAAAAACCATTTAAAAGATACCAATTTTGCTTTCTCCAATTCTACCTTTGCTGTGGAGCATTGAATCATTCTTGTTCTATATGGATACCTTATAATATTTAATCGCTTCTTTGAGGTAAAACATGAATCATTTGCAATTTGTGTTTACGATGGTTTTTATTGATTCCTTTGTTTGATGCTTCTTCCTCTTGTTTAAGTTTGACATGCACATGACATAATTAGCGTGGTCCATGGGTCAGGTAAGCATCTTAAGAAGACCTGCTTAAAAATTTTCCATCATACCAACTTAGATATGATGTTTCAAATTGGGGTATGCTCGTAAGATCTGAATACAGTTGGATTGACATTGCACTTGGCAAGGATTGATCCAATAAAGATCAAATTCCAACTGAAAAGATTAGTCAAAGCGTACTTCCTCATCAGTTTATGGATGCTTTTATGCATATATTTTAGCGTTTTGAGGCATGAGATATTCAAGGGTACTTTCTTTTTAGCATTTAATACTCCATTTTGTTCTTTCTTTACTCTGTTTTTAGGAAAAATAATTTGTAACAAATATGAAGTCACAAACAAAACACCATGAACTTGCGCACACTGAGTTCCTGTCTTCCTGGCAAGTATAGATGTTGATTTTGAAATTCATGTGTAGCACCGATTAATAGACTAGTGCATGCGTCCTAATTTATGCCTTCTTTCCAACCATTAGCAAGATCGTTTCTGCATAGCCAACTAGATCCTTTGCACTTATTCTACATAAAATATAAGTCTTAAGTTTTAAGTTACAACAAATATCATATAAAAAAAATTACAATAATATAAAACTAAATAAGTTCTTAATCCAACTATTAAAATAAAATCACGCATCCTCATCAAAAAGATAATAAGGATCAAGATTCGACGTATTAATCAAAATATTTTCATCAATGTCACCATCATCATCAACACCAACACCAACACCAACACCAACGTTATCATCATCTTCCTCATTTAGTGTGGCTAATGGCTCCTCAATACTAGCCCAATCCAAATCCTCGCCATCAAGAAGATCAGATTCTTCACCCACCCATTCTTCCATCAAGTCAATGTTTTCAAGATTGATTGGATCTAAAGCATCTCTTCCCTTTTTTATGCTCCTGTCAAAATAAAATCAATCATAAGTAAAAATGTTACATATTTTTCAATTTATGAAAAAAATTAGTATTAAAAAAAATTACCTCTCTCACAACTTTCAAGTTATAACAAACAAATACTAAATCATTTAAATGTTTATGCACTAATCTATTTTTCTTCTTTGAATGAATAAAATCAAATGTGCTCCAATTTCTCTCACATCCAGTTGCACTACAACATTGACTTAGTACTCGAACAGCAAACTTTTGAAGCGTTTGAACCTCACAACCAAATTGGCTCCACCATGCAACTATAACAATGATGCAATTAGAAATTATTAATTAAATGCAAGTAAAAATAAAATAAAATTTAAAGTACAAAATCACACTATTTAACAAATAAAATTGATAAATGATAATACATGGATTAATCTTATCACGCTGGCGGATTGCTAAAGAATGCCCAAACTCACCTACTGAATTCTTATACAAGTGAAGTTCTGCAATAATCTTGTCTTGATTATCGGGATCAAGTTCCATCTTCATAACACAACTATTGAAACCTCTTATAACTTCATTTTTATTTTTAAAGCAGGGGCTATAGTAAATTCCAAGGTAAGAAGACAACCTGCCGCATGTAATGGATTGTAAAGCTGTTTATCCCATTTGGAATCAATGATCATAGTGAATAGACTGAATACATTAACTTTGTTATTGCATCTCGCTTTTATGTTCTCTTTGGCTCTTTCCATTACAGCATACAAGTATCCCATTGCAGGCTTCTCATCCCCATCAACTAGTCGTAGATCACGAACTAAAGGCTCACTAACTTTCACAATAAACTGACATTGAGCCCAAAACTCTTTATCTTCTAGAACAATCTCAGTTATCTCCTTCCCTATATTGCTCCTAGAATGACTTGATGCAATCCATTTATCACAAGTAAATATTTGTCTGAGTTGTTTCTTATACAAGAGCAAGCATTGAATACTTCAAAAATTTGTTGCAAATCTTGTAACTATAGGACGACACAAATCATGACCATTAGTGAAGTCTTTTCTCATCAATGCCAAAACCAACCATGGTTATAGATGAACTTTGTTATCTTTTTTGCCTTTTTTATAGTATCATCAATAAGGAGAAAATACCTTAGATCAGAAAAATTATCCAACATCAAATCTATGCAATGAGCTGCACAAGGAGATCAATAGAAAGAGCCATACTTCTGCTGTAATTTTTTTTCCGTAGCTTTATAACTTGCATCATTGTCTGTTATGAACTGCACAAGATTCTCAACTCCAATTTCTTGAACAACCTCATCAAAAAGCTTAAACAATGTTTCAGCATCCTTTCTAAAGCTTGATGTATCAACAGACTTCAAGAACATTGTTCCTTTTGGACAATAAATTAGAAAGTTAATTATTGATTGTTGCTTCTGGTTTGTCCAACCATCTGCCATTAGTGAGCAACCGGTATCATTCCAAACCTTCTTCATTTGTTGCAAATAATCTTGAACATCATTTACAGTTATCTGTAACAGATTTCCTCTCAACTCATATAAAGAATGGCCCTTGAATCCTGGCCCGATCGCAGTCATGGCATCAATAGCTGGTTGATAAAACTTGGATTGAGTTGCATTGAAAGGTAGATTAGCATCATACCACCAGCGTGCTACAGCCATCTTTGCTTTTACAATCATCTCCTTCGAACACAAAGAGCTCTTAATTGAAGGTTGGGCGCCAGGAGTTGTTCTTGGGGCAAAAAAACTATTTATTCCCCCCACTGATTTTTCAGTTCCAGATTCTTTCGACTTCCCTTTGCCTTTTGAAAGTTGAGATTGTCCCTCAATACTATCATCAATATCATCAATATTATCAGATGTTAAATCTACATGGCCTCCAACCTCTGAGCTTATTTTTCTTTTTTTTTTCTTTGCTTTTTTTCATTTCATTAAGCAACTCCTTCATTTGCCATTTTACATCTTCAGAGACCTTTTACATGGTTCTACATTGCCTTGAATCCCAACTAGATGCTGCTTCAACCGAGTAATTCTGCCACCTCTAATTACTTTATTACAATACAAACATTCAATATTATTTCTCACTCTTGGCACTGCACATGCATGGGCCCCTACTGGATCTTCTGATCTTACAGGAGCAAGTGTTAAAGACATACCACCAGCACTGGTTGATTGACAACTAGACATTTTCAACTATTAAAGTAAAAAAAATTAACACTTATTACTTTGCCACAATATAATATGATAAGGGCAGAACTTCAAGTTTTTCCTTAGAACCCAAATCAATAAAGTTCTATTTTTTTTTTTTTTTTTATCAAACATACATGTTCAATCCAAATAAGAAAATTGGGTAACATTTTCTTTTATTTTATTTTTATGGATTGTGCATATATAGTCAGAAGATGATCTCACAAATGATATGAGTAACATTTCACACAGACACATCATCAAGCATTTCCAATATTGGCTTATCTAAATTTACCTTTTTTCTTGTTTCTTTTTAGGCGTCTTTAATTTAATGTTTTCTCATCCTCCATCAATTTCAACTAAATTATTGTCTGATTGGAGCATTCATCGGTCTGAGCATTCAATGAATGGGGCAATATGCCAATAATTCTTCCCTGGTCCCTGTTCATTCCTGAGCATGCTAGATAAAAATTGGTCTGAGCTATGAGTGATCTTTAATTACCATAACCAAAAAGCCTAACCTACTACTAAATCTGATTATTTGGATTTTGGAAAGCCATACATTATAATGAAAGCCATATATAGAACAATAAAACAAGCAAGTTTGCAACTATTGTAGTCTGTACAAGTAATAGATTAATGCTCTGAAGTCTGAACTAAGAACTAAGAACTTATAATTTAACAAAGACTTTTTTCTTTTCTTTTTTTCATTTGAAGAAAATGACTTTCAGTTTGCAAACATGGATGATTAGGAATCAGGTTGAAAATCATACATGTTTTCCTGGTTGAAAATGCGAGATCCCGAGATGAGCTGACGGAGACTGGTGACGGCAACGTGCAACGGCAACCGGCGATGTGCAACGACGAGCTGACGGAGCGATGTACGGCGACGTTGGCCTTTGGGTGTTGCACTACTGTTGCCGAGAATGAAAGGGGGCGGACAGGGGAGCAACACAATGTAATTAGGTTAATGTGTTGATGCAAAATTCCGAAATAGTCCCTAGAGATTTGATGAAATTGCAAAAATGCCATCTAACCCAGCTGATGAATCTGTACCGGGTGGAATTGGTATTTCGGCCGAAAAATAAAATACCGGCCAGTACACCCAGAATTTTTAGCGGTACGAAATAAGGTATATTTCTGTACTGGACGTACGGATGGTACGGCATATTTCGGCCGTATCTGCCGGTATGGTACGGTATTAAAAACACTGGTTGGGCAAGCCCTCACACTTGACCCAGTGCCCACCCAGCACATTTGCCCTATCCCAGTGGGGCAGGTAGTGGATGCTGTGAGTCAAAACAAAAGAACCATATAAAGAGGTAGAGGGTGAGTGGGATATGCACCCGCTTGTCCACCATGCCCAAATATAAATGCCCAAAAGATCGTTCAGAGGAATTGACTAGTGACAAGGCCCCGGGGCCATATGGTTTTACTATGGGCTTCTTTCAAACCTGTTGGGAGGTAATCAAGGAGGATCTCATGCATGTCTTTCATGACTTTCATGCCAATTCGAGGTTTGAAAAGAGCATAAATTCTACCTTTATAGCTCTCATCCCTAAAAAGATGGGGTCCTTGGATGTTAGGGACTATTGCCGCATCAGCTTTGTGAATGGGGTTTACAAGATCCTATCTAAAGTGCTAGCAAACAGATTAAGTGTGGTGGTGGAAAAGCTCATCTCGAAGTCCCAGAATGTCTTTGTTAAAAGTAAACAAATCCTAGACTCGGTCCTCATTGCCAATAAAATTGTTGACGGTCACCTCAAATCTCGAGAACCCGGTTTGATTTGCAAATTGGATATGGAAAAAGCTTATGACCATGTCAATTGGTGGTTCTTGCTAGATCTCCTTTCAAGATGCGGCTTTGGGGACAAGTGGCAGAAATTGGTTGAATTCTGTATCTCATCAGTTCGGTTCTCCATCTTGGTAAATGGCTCGCCGATGGGTTTTTTCAATTCCTCACGTGGTTTGAGACAGGGTGACCCTCTATCTCTGCTTCTTTTCTTATTTATTATGGAAATCCTGAATAAGATGATTGAGAGATTGGTGGATGCGGGATTACTTCATGGTTTTCCGGTTGGGAATGGGGCTCTTTCCATCTCCCATCTTTTATTTACTGACGATACACTCATCTTTTGTGGTGCACACCTCTGACACATTCAAGTCTTGAGGGGACTTCTACTATGCTTCGAAGTCGTATCAGGCCTGAGAGTCAATCTTTTGAAGTTTACACTAGTGCCAGTGGGGGTCATTCAAGATGCAGAGTTTTTGGCCACTTTCTTGGATTGTCAGGTATCCTCTTTACCCCTCACTTATCTTGGTCTACCATTAGGAGCCTCATTTAAATCCGAAAGGATTTGGAATGGGGTGATTGAGAAGGTAGAGCGGTAGATTGGCCTCTTGGAAGAGGTTATATTTATCTAAAGGGGGAAAGCTGACGTTGATTAAAAGCATCCTTTCAAACCTCTCTACCTACTATTTGTCTCTATTCCCGCTTCCCACAAACGTAGTTAATCACATTGAGAAGCTACAGAGAGACTTTTTGGGGAGTGGAATGGGGGAAGAGTTCAAATTTCATTTGGTTAAGTGGCCAACAGTGTGCACTCCAATATCTGGGGGAGGCTTGGGGATTCGTCAATTGGTGAAATTCAATCAAACTCTATTAGGTAAATGGTTGTGGAGGTACCAAAATGAAGAGAATGCACTTTGGAAGTCGGTAATAGATTCCAAATATGGTGTGTCCTAGGGTGGTTGGTGTTCAAATGAGATCTAAGGCATACATGGGGTGGGCTTGTGGAAGTTCATAAGGAAACAATGGGAGTCTTTTAGGGACCAAGAATATCTTCTGGTAGGAGATGGTTCACAGGTCAGATTTTAACATGACAAGTGATGTAGAGGCACTACCATCAAATACTCCTTCCCTATTATCTTTGATCTCGCTAGAGAAAAAGAGGCATCGATTGCAAATCTTGTGATCCTTTCAACTGGTACCCCTCAATGGAATATTGAGTTTGTGAGGGATGTCCAAGATTGGGAGATGGAGATTTTTATGGATTTTTTTGCGTCTTTATACTCCTTTAACATCCCTGGAGGCACATGAGATAAGTTGCTATGGAGACACTCTAAGAAAGGTATCTTCTCAGTCAGTTCTTACTATCAGACCCATTCTACTCACGGACTACCCAGATTCTCATGGAAGAGTATTTGACAGACGAAAACGCCATCAAGAGTGGCTTTTTTTGTGTGGATAGCAACCTTGGACAAGATCATTACTATGGACAACATGAGAAAACGCCGTATAGTTGTAATAGATTAGTGTTGCATGTGCAAAAAACACGGAGAATCAGTAGATCATTTACTCCTCCACTGCGAGGTGGCCAAGAAGTTGTGGGGTGACTTTTTCACAAGACTTGGCTTATCATAGGTTATGTCGCTTCACTTGGTGGATTTTTTAACCAGTTGGAGAGGTCTTCGAGGTAACCCACAGGTGGCAGCTATATGGCGTATGGTCTCTATATGTATGTGTTGGTCCTTATGGAGAGAGGAAATGCAAGATACTTCGAAAATTGTGAGAGATCTATGGAGGAACTCATAATTTTCTTTTATAAGACCTTGCTTTCTTGGGCAGGATCTATTATTTGTAACGGACTTAGTATTCATGATTTACTTTCTTTTTTGTAACACTTGCTAAGTTTTCATAAGTATACCTCCGGTATACCTGGGCTTAGCCTTTTTCTATTAAAGAAATCATTTTGATTACCTATCAAATAAATAAATGCCCAAAAACCCTAATTTCCTCATTTTTCTCCTCTCTCGCACTCCACCCCCATCTTCTTCTCACTAGCTCCATCTTTCTCTTATTTCATCCTTGGGGGGCTGGACGTTTGGCTGTGCAATCGTCTGTCCATTCAACAGGCGTGGGCAGGGTTGGGGCAGAGTGGGGGAAAGAAAGGCCACCCTGCCTGGGCAGGTTCCAAGGGAGGGTGTTTCCACGCCATAAAAAACAGGACACTTTTAATATTAGTTGTATTAAATAAGAACATATACATATAATTTGAATGTTCTTGCTCCTCATTGAAAACGACTATATGTGAAGATATGGGGAATTGTGATAGCCTCAAAAACATTCTACAGATGCAAAACCGTCTTGAGTTCTGACTTAATATCGACTAATTAGCAAGTACAAGTAGTTTAGGAAAATGAGAAGAAATTAAATGTATGTGAAGTTGACAATAATGAGAAATCATCACCACCTAAAAATATGTGGTCTGAATTTAAAGCAACGGCAATCCATGAGTTCTGGTAAATAAAGTTACTTAACTCAAATTGATGAGCATTAATGATATGTTAATATTTTCCTGAAAATAATAGAGCCAAAGACGTTTTCATCTCGCAGAATGGGATGTTAAACTTAACTGAAATTTTGGTTAAATAAATTTTAAGAACATTTGAAAGCTTAGATTTCCTATATATCTTGTAGTTCAAGTTTAAAGTAGCATTCTTGTGTTGTATGTGACTTCTGTATTGTGCTTGGGAAGAGACTTGTGTCCGGGTTAAGAGGTTTGTCTTGTGTCCGGGTTTCTATGCATTTCAGGCTTGTATTTGCAAACTTTGATTGTATCTATTACCCTTTCGTTGCAGTGGTCTAACACAAACAAACTACAAGGAGTTAAACGTGTTATATGAAAAGTACAAAAACAAAGGTCCGTTTTTTGATCTATTCTTGCATGTTTTCCATTTTTATCACTTCGAAATTGATAAAGTTTTCAATGTTTTGGGCAGGGTTTGAGATCTTGGCATTTCCTTGCAACCAATTTGCAGGACAAGAACCAGGAAACAATGAGGAAATTCAGGAAGTTGCGTGCACGATGTTTAAAGCTGAATTCCCAATTTTTGATAAGGTAATTCCTCACAAACAAATAGAGAAACTTTGAGAATGTTTTGTCCGCAATCCATTTTTACAGTTCCAGTATGCAAACTGATTATTCCTTTTGTGGCAGTCACTAAAAGTATCTCATTAACCACAATTGAATTGATAGTGACAGCGGTCTGTTATCCATATTTCTTTGTGGCAAGAATTCTGCCGAAACGAGTGTTGAGAGACGAGACGAAAGGCATGCTAGTATTTATTAATGTTATATTTCTCATCTATCTGGAAGAATGCAGCTCCACTTTACAAGTTCCTCAAATCCCAGAAAGGGGGGATATTTGGAGATGGCATAAAATGGAACTTCACAAAGTTTCT
This sequence comes from Platycarya longipes, assembly GCA_036559045.1. Taxonomy (NCBI): domain Eukaryota; kingdom Viridiplantae; phylum Streptophyta; class Magnoliopsida; order Fagales; family Juglandaceae; genus Platycarya; species Platycarya longipes. The sequence continues at coordinate 30,794,220 of CM071789.1, read as the reverse complement.
GGTGAACAAAGAAGGAAAGGTTGTGGAGAGATATGCGCCAACCACATCACCTCTTAAAATTGAGGTTAGAACAATGTTTTCCTTTTATTCATGTTTGATTCTGCTGAAGACTGATGCCTGGAGCTGATAGTTGTTTCTTTCCCGTCTTGCAGAAAGACATACAGAATCTATTGGAATCATCTTAAGTACCAAGGTTTGAAGCCGTAATTTATATTTTGCATTGTCATGACAAAAATGTTTTCTACAAAGATCTTTTGTGTCCTGCTAAGTTTTTATATGTTTTCAAATTGGTGGGTGGCTTTGTTGGGATGTTATGGTATTTTGTTGTGAAGACATAGTTGATCAAATTGTTCAACCAAATAAAAAATGATTCTTTTCTTTTCACTTATCAATTATTTCTTCCACTTCATGGCCAAAGGAAATAAGTTATAAAACACCTGTGTACGTGGCAGAACTCTCTCTCTCTCTCTCTACACACACAGCCACCTTAATTCATCATGCTCTTTTCTGGAGTTACGATCTTCCTCCCCCAAAAGAGAACCCCTTCACCATTGATGTATACTTCAATTTATTGAGTGTATGCATGGTGCTCAATCCAAATTCTATTGCTATCAGGATAAAAATTGACTAGCCGCACAGCCCGTGAAATATTTTTTGTTGAGACTAGAAAGTTGCAGAAAAGATCGTTAGATGCCTACATCATGTTGAAATTCGTTTTTACTGTTTGTTCCAAAGGATTTAGCCTCAAATCCGCTTCTTTATATAATTTCTGGTTGTTGTGCTTGGAGAAGAAGAGAAGGATTGCATTCAACAAGATTTGATTATTTTCCATCTCTTTTACAGGCATTGCATAACGATGTGGTTGTTCCTTGGAGTACATATATCAGAAGAATGCATTATGGTTGTGGTAGTGAATTATAAGTTTATATAATATACTACTTGAATAATTAGTTGAAATTGTGTCAATGTTGTCTTGATACTGCTTTTTCTTTTTAGTGGTTGGATACTGCCTAGCATAAAAAGACATCAAGAATAGTTCTGCTTATGTACCACAGCCAAAGGATAGAAATAAGAATAACAAACTTGAGAATTACCCGTTGTATGTGCGCATTCAGGGGTGTGCTTACTCTAAAAAAAGAAAAAAAAAATTGTCCATATGGGGGTGATGAGGTTGGGTTATTCTTGAATATTAGAGTCCCGTTTGACAACACAATATATCTCAAGTATTTTCAGATATTTTATTGTCAAATTTCATTAAAACACTTTTTCAATTTTAAATCTTTAATTTTTTTCATTTAATTATTATCTAATCATTAGAATTTTATCAAACTCTCTTCAAACTTTGAAATAAAAATAATATTTAAAAAAATAATATTAAAACAATTTAATAATTTATAATAACTTTCGTTCAGCTTTTTTTTCTTATTCTTTTTCAAAATTCAATAAAACATTTTAATTCAACTCATTTCCTTATTATTCACAGATATATTTGGATATTCGAAATATCTAAATGGGTCCTAAAGGATGTCACCAAATAAGACATATATAGTCTTTGACAGAGAAAAGTAATTTTGTCATTAGAAATTTCAATATTTTCAGTCACACCTATTATGTGACAACATATTTTAAATTACCGTATGCTAAAAGAGAAATATATAAAACTACTTAAAATGTGCTCCCAAAATAAGCATAAGGAATGTAAATGTGTAAATGAATCTTTCCCATGATATTAATGGGTGTGTTTGGTGTGGACGTTCATCAGAAGGAATGCACAAATGGATGCTTTAATGTTTTTAATCATAGCCATAAATTCGTCGACCTTCAATAAATTCTTTTGTAAAATATTTTTACCAATTTCCATTAGTTAACCCCTTTTTACTTACAGTAGACATTTAATCAAAAGAAACAAATGCAAGAAGCTGGAGGTCTAATTAGTAATTAAGTAATAATACCAAATTTACTTGATATTCCCAATCAAGGGTCCTTGTTCTTGAATATTAGGAGAAGAGAATTTTAGAGCAATACTCGCCCTTGAAGAATCACTTTCAGCTATAACTTGCATTCCTCTCAAAATTGCAAGAGTTTGTATTAGTCATCCGCAAAGAATCACCTTCAACTGTAGTTTTTTTAGCTTGTTACAAACCAAGAAGATGAAATCTCAAAACTTGCAAGGACTTCAATGTCATCCGCATCTTCAACTCTCTATTTTATAAATAATTCTATTTGAAGCCTTTTATACCACACACCATCTATATAACATAATTTGATTTTGAAAATAAAATTTAAAATTTAAATCTTACAAATCAAATCATGCCATGTAAAATGTAAATAACCTGTGGTGTAGAGGTTTTCAAAATTCAAATAGCTTTTTTTTTTTTTTTCACCTTATTCATACCCATTGTAGCTTGACCTTGTCATCTCTTAATATAGCCTTATCCTTTTGAAAGTCGGGAAAGATTACACCACCTGCATTAAGCTTCCTTTAACGCCCCATGAGGAGGAGGCTTCCAAAACCATTCTGTGGAAGCTTAGGTTTTTTTAATATTCTGCAGCATCAGCACTCTTTGGATTCCAAGTCCATTGGCTGAGGATTCTCATTCAAATCCCATGATAATAATCCAAAGTTGGCAGGCTTGTACTTGTCAAAATCAAGCGATCCGATCCTTCCTTCAACATTTGCCTTATATAATAAATAAGGACAGCAGCATAAAGCATGGAGACAGTCTTCTACTTCTTGCCTACTCAAATCACATCCTTTCAATGGACTTTTTTTTTTTTGTATAAGTTTCTAAACAGAACCTCCGAGTAAATTATAAGAACTTCACTTGGCATCTTTAAATTCCCTAGAAACTCCTTGAACCAGTACTGGGAGAGGGAGATTCACCATCCATATTCTTTGTTATTGCAAAGCGTAGTAGCTCCTTGGACAGAAAATTCTGTGTTTTTGCTCTTTGCCCAAATCAATGAAATATTTAAAGATTTCATCTGCTTCGATGGGCCAAGATTTGAGCCTTCATTGTTTCCTGAGGTTACTTCAAATATTTTCAAGTGTTAATTCCAGTTGAATAACTGTAACTGTAACTGTAAGGAGCTGGAGCAAAGGCAGCTTTTCTTCTAGTCCCGTAAAAGCTTATTTATTAAAGACTGAAAAGTACTTAACAATTAACATTATATGCTCGAATGAGATTCTTCATACATCTTATCGCCGCCCATATATACCACACCACAGTCACATCACCACAGACTAGAGAATCAAGGTCCTCACCAGTCACCAGTCACTAGTCACCACTCTTCTTAATGGCATTTCCTTTTGCACTATATTTATATGAATAAATATACTTGCAGGCAGGTTTGTATAGTTCACTCTCACATGAACAGTATTTTTACTTTTCACATAAACAGTAAAAATACTGTTCATGCGAGAGTAGACTGTACAAGCCTGGCTTGTATGGAGCAGTGCTCTATTTATATTCTGAAAATCAAAGTGTTATTTCAATGTTTTTACATCACATTATATTTATATGATATAATTAAAAAAGTTATATTTTAATTTAATGATATTTTAATAAAATAATGTTCCTCATTTAAAACATGATTGAAAATATATAGTTGTATCATGTATGTAAATGTCGTAAAGATAAATCATAGTATCTGCAACTCAAAATTCAAATAATTTTTTGGCAAAATTAACCACAGAAATTTAAAAATAATTTCTACTAGACCTACTTATAACAAAAATCTGTCAATCATCATTCCATAACTAATAACATAAAGACATAGAAGATATTTGTTTGAGATTTTGAATGCCAATCCTTATGAGTTGAATATCTATTAACACAATATTTAGATAATGAGATGAGATAAAATGATATGAGATCTTTTATATTGTTATTATTATTATTGAAATTTGAAAATGTTAAATTGTAACATTTTTATAATATTTTATTAAAAATTTAAAAAAAATTATAATAATGAGATGAGATGAAACTATTTTTCTATCCAAACAAAACTTAAATATATATCGTATTACTCTAACCCGATCCTTACCAGCAAGCTCAGCCTCAGTTCATATTAGCCTCATTCAACTTAGGATTTTAATAGAAAAGTTGTTTATGTATTTTTTTTTGTCTAAGCTAGAAAAGTTGTTTATGTTTTAGTACATCGGTGAACTTCTTCTTTGCTGATTCTATCTACACACACGTTAAGGATGAAAATCTTGTGTTGAAGAAGGGTGCATGCACGAGACGAGGACGAGAGTTCGTCAGCTTTCATGCCCAATGACGAGGCTTATGGTTGCATTTGAGTGTTGAGAAGTATTGAAAATATTTATGAATAGTAATAAAAAATAAGAATAAAATATTAAATAATAGTAAAAAAAGTAATGAATAGTAATAAAAGTATATGAAAATTAATAATAAAGTAATAAATAATAATGAAGAATGTTGAAGAGTGTTAAAGAAGTTTTGTTTTCTAAATCCAGCAAATCAACGAATTTAACCAAAAATTGTTCCAAAAATTAACAAAAATGATTTGATTTGGGAATCACTACTTTGCAAACTTTGCAATTAAATGTTCAAACTTCAACATGATATTGAACCTATGCCGAGTCTTGCCATAAAACTCACGATTTCCCACCTTTTTGTTGGACAATGTTGAAGAAAGTGTTGCGGTGCTTAATTTGTTTGTGTCAGCCAATTTTTTCGGAGACATCAGCGCCCGTAATCGAGGGAGTTTGAATTCCCAACCATGAATCCAATAGTTTCTAAGAATCATTGGTGGCGTTATTCAACCAGAACCCATTGGCTTGTGACAATTAATAGGAACAAAATTAGATGTTTATAGCTATTCTTATTTCATTCTTTGGCCATCACTATTACATCGAAGACAAGTACTATATTTACACAGAAATTTTATGAAAGTAAATTTATAAATTGATATGAATTGATATGATATGTTAGATATATTATATAATAATAATTTTACAATTTAACATAACATATATAAAAATAAAAATAAAATTATAAAATTTTCATAGATAAAACTTTTTTAATTATGTGCCTGGTAACCTATAGGTGGACAAGTAGGCTAGAGTACGAAGCCAACCCAACAATTCAGGCCTAGTTTTTTTTCATATATAATATGAGATAAAATTTAAAATTTGAATAAAATATTGTTATAATATATTTTTTAATATTAATTTTATTTTAGATTTTGAAAAAGTTATTTTAGAATTTGAAAAAATTGAATTGTTTATTTTATTTTATATAAAAATTTGAGAAAGTAATAATAATGAAATAAAATAAAATGAGATAAACGTGTTTGTGAAAGTGAACAAGACCATGAATATTAAGTCTGGGTTTGATTTCCTAACTCCACTGAGTGTAGTTGATTTTGAACTTCTTCAACTATCTATACAGCCTAATTGAACTGCATTTAAGTGAATTTTATTATTGTAGCACACCTGACGAAAATCTTTTCTTTCTTTAGAACAAATCCTAGTGACGAGCAATCAATGCTTTTGTTTTTTTCTTTTATTCACCTCTCTATCCCCCTCCTCTATCTCTCTCTCTCTCTCTCTCTCTCCTTTTGGTGGGTTTATTTTTTTGTAGTTACAAAGATATTTTTTTTCCTTATGCATGTTTGGTTAGCGAATGGGGGGACATGCATTGTCAATGGGTCCTAATAATTTACAATTTCTTAAATATATCTAAATTCATCCTAACAAGTAACATTTAAACACATTTTAAACTCATCTTAAGTGAATCACACAAAATCCACTTAATCATCTCAACTCAATATTATTCATAAAAAAACTCAAATCAACTTAGTTCGACTTAACATTCAAACTCAACTTAAAAGTTTCTTGCAATAACATAAGGAAGGGAAAGTGAAGTAGATGCCACCCTCAAACGAAAAAAAATCTATATATATTTATCATTCCTCATATGAATTTTGATATTTTGATATTTTTATTTTTGATAAATATGTAGTATAGGGATGATGAGTCAAAATGCTTAATTAATTTAACATGAATAAAATAAAAATAAAAATAAAAATAACCATGACTTATACTACACACAATGATGAGAAGCAAAGTTTATAACACAAATTAAGGACACACAAGAGCAGCTGTATTGGGTGCATCAAATACACCCAATCTCTAAAATACCCTCACATCCAGTCTCCTATTTTGAGGGAACATGTTGAGATGTGCTACAGTAGCTCCTCAAATTTGAGGAGCTACTATTCATACCTAAATTACTATTCACCTATTATTTATTATGTTTTATTGGGAATAGTATTACGATGCAAAATAAAGTAGTAGAAAAGTAATAAAGAAATAATAGAATAATATTATTTTAATAGATGAGAAAAAATATAAGGAATGAGATGCAGTAGATTTTTTGAAGATAAGTAAAATTTAGGAAAACTTTATATGAAGTGAGGCTTTTAGTTAAAATTTGAGGAAAACTTTGAAGATCTAGATGTGGATGCTCTAAGACCTTATTTATTTTTGCAATTTAGATAAGATGAATTAAGATGAAATTTAAATAAAAGATTGTTAAATATATATTGTTTAATATTATTATTATTTTGAAATTTAAAAAAATTGAATTATTTGTTTTATTTTATGTGAAAAATTAAAATATATATATAATAATTAGGGCTGCACACCGACCCGACCCGACCCGAAATCGCACACTTCCGACCCGACTCGATTAGCTTTCCTTCCGTTCCTTCCGACAACCGATTAACCGATTTTCCGATATCTTCTTATACTTCTTCTTCTTCTGTTGCTGCTGCTGCTGCCCTTTTTTTTTCAGTTCTTTAGACCATTCCAGAATCCACAAACTTGAAGGAAATAATCGCACAAAAACAAAAACTCAAGCAGAAAAAAAAAGAAGCAAAAATCGCACAACAAAAATACGAACTATCATCGATGTGGGATATCTATACAGTCGCAACAAAATCACACATTAGAAAAACTCCGGCATCAAAAAAACCTCAGGCATCAAAAAACAAACGCCGACTCCGGCATTAGAAAACAAAATCATAGAAACCCTAACACATCATAAAACAAAATCGCACAAACCCTAACCCGCCAAAATCACACAAACCCTACCCATCACAATCGACAGTATTGACCATACTTTCTCAATCGCCGTCCTGTTCGTCGTCGGATCTATCATCAATGACCACCGCTAAGGAGCTCTTGTCATCACAAACAACAGTAGACATGCATCCAACCTTTTTTGGGAAGAATCGCCGTCATGGTAGAGGTGGAAAATCGCGTGCAGATGGTGGAGCTGGAAGTCGGAGATTTTAGGTGGTGGCGTGGAGAGAGAGAGAGGGTTACGCATATCGATCGAGCTCGAGGGATAAAATATAAATGGGTATCGGTAACGGTAACGGGTATTTACCCGTTACTGATTTAACCGATTTCGGGTTATCGGGTCGGAAGCGGTTCGACGTATCGGGTCGGGTCGGGTTTCGAGCATTTTGTACAGTTCTAATAATAATTAGATAAAATAAAATGAGAATAGCTGTAAAAAAAACTTGATAAGTAAACAATTGTATTAATAGAATAGACAAAGCCCAAGTATACAAGATGGATACAGGAGACAAGACCTGAGTAAGTCGTAAATGGATTATATGGTACAAGGAAGTCATGAAGAAGGAGACCATTAAAATCTACAGCTATGGCCCATAGTAATCAAGTATGAAAAAAGAAAGAACTAAACTCCTCCAATGCCTCTTCATTTTCTTCAAAAATTCAATCGTTTTGCTCTCGCCAAATGCACCACATGATGCAAATAGAGATCATTTTCCAAACTGATATGATGGGAGTAAAACCTCAAAGCGATGTCTAACTAGACAACAAATCTACCACTATGACTGGCATTACCCAGTTCAAACTAACTCGGCTGAAAACTTTAATCCACAAGTGTCTAGCTATCTCACAGTGTAGTAAGAGATGATGGTCAGATTCTTCAGAATTCTTACACATGCAACACCAATATGTGATTATGAACCGACAATTTCTCAAATTATCAATGGTTAGGATATTGCCTAGAACAACTGTCTAAGAGAAGAAAAGAGATTTGGAGGTGCTTTATTCCGCCAAATTTCCCTCAAAGGAAAATGAGTGTTTGGTGAGAGCATTAAGGTTTTGTAAAAGAAACAAATCGAGAAAATGCCCTTACTCGTCAGGTTCCACTAAAACTTATTGACGCGCCTTCCATTCGGCCTTGTAGAGTAGATGAAAATGAGTGTTTGGTGAGAGCATTAAGGTTTTGTAAAAGAAACAAATCGAGAAAATGCCCTTACTCGTCAGGTTCCACTAAAACTTATTGACGCGCCTTCCATTCGGCCTTGTAGAGTAGATGAAAGTAAAAAAAGCCTCAAAGCTATCAACTTTTCAGTCTTGGGCCGCTCTACTAAATGTTACATTCTACTGAACTTGATCACCTAAGTGATCATGAGTCTACCACGGAAGCTTCTTTGTTAGAAGCTAGCCGATAAACAGAAGGAAAAATGTCCTTGAGAGCTTCCTCTCCACACCAGGTGTCCTACCAAAATTTTATTCTCAAACCCTCACCTAGCACAAGTTTAGTATGGCGATGGAAAATTCTCCAACCTTATCTAATGTGTTTCCGCAACCACACTCTATGCGTTTTATTCACCTTTTTAGTACACCATCACCCCCATAGGTCTCCATGTTTGCAATCAACCACCAATTTTCATAGAGCGTTCGGTTCCAAATTATACCTCCATTACCATTTACTAAGAAGGTTTGGTTGAAAAGTCTTATATTTTTTTATGCCCAAGCCACCTAATGATAATGGCCTACACACCTTGTCCCACTTGACTAAATAGAGTTTGATTTCATCCTCCATCCCACTCCATAAGAGTCCCAATAAAGTTTTTCAATCCTCTTCGCCACGAAAGCAGGTAATAAACATGTAGGTAAATTGGATATGGTACTCTTGATGAGAGTTACCGGACTTCCTTTAGAAAGAAACAATCTCTTCCAACCTGCCAGTCTTCTTTCTATCTTCTCTATCATTGTATCCCATATTGCTAAAGCTCGTGAGTTGCCCCCAAAGGCAAACCTAAGTACTTCATTGGAAGAGAGACAACTTTACACTCTAGAGTATTGGCCAAAAGATGAGGGTTGGTCAAAATCCTAATTGGCGCTAGTTCAAATTTATCAAAGTTAACTTTCAGGCCTAAAGCAGCCTCAAAACACAAAAGTGGCTTTCAACACGCTGAGTTGGTTCTGATCGGCCTCACAAAAATTAAAGTATCATTTGCAAATAATAAGTGGGAGATAGAAATAGTATCTCTAGGGAGATCGCCGACAGAAAAGCCCATCATGAAACCGTTTTGGACCACAGCCGCCTACATCTTACTAAGAGCCTTCATGATAATAACAAAAAGAAGAAGAGATAAAAGATCTCCTTGCCTTAGACCATGGGAACTACTGAAAAAACCAATCGAGTTGCCATTTTTCAAAACTGAAAATTTTATTATTGAGATGCACCATCTAATCCACCTACACTATCTTTCCTCAAAACCACATCTCTCCAACAAAAAGATAAGAAAGTCTCAGTTTACATAGTTACATACTTTCTCCATGTTTAGCTTGCAAATGATCCCTACTACCCCAGCTTTTAATATGCTATACAACATTCATTAGCTATAAGAACTGGGTCCAAGATCTAATGATCCTTTACAAAGGTATTTTATGGCTTTGAGATGATTTTACTTAAAGCCTCCCCAAGTTGGTTTGCAAGAACCTTGGAAATAATTTTGTAGACTCCATTTATCAAGCTAATGGGTCTAAAGTCTTGCACCTTATAAACACCACTTTTCTTTGGTATCAAAGCAATGAAGGTAGTGTTAAGACTTTTCTCAAATTTGCCAGCCAAAAACAATTCCTGAAATACCTTTAATATGTCCTCTTTCACAATCTCCCAATAAGTTTGGAAAAAATTCGTCGAAAAACCATCTAGTCCTAGTGCCTTATCACTTGTCATTTTCCTTACAACCTCAAAGATCTCGGTCTCTTTAAAAGGTCTCTCCAACTAATAAGTTGTATGTGGTTCAATTGAATCAAATACAAGCTCATCTGGTTTGGCCTCTATCCCTTTTATCCTGTAAACAGTTGTTCATAGAATTCCACCACATGATCCTTTATAGTTGAAGCCTCTATGCACTCTACACGATTGATATTAAGCAATTTAATGGTATTATATCTCTTGTGAGAGTTAGCCACCCTGTGAAAAAATTTTGTGCAGCGATCTCTTTCCTTAAGCCATAAAGCTCTTGACTTCTACCGCTAAGAGATCTTCTCTAGAGAAAGTACTCTCTCCAAATCTGAAGCCAACTCTGACTTGCAATCTGCTTCCTTTTGGAAAAGGGCTCTAGTCTCAAATATTCTTTTAGGACCTTGAAGTTCTTCCTCCAAATTTTTCTTGCACTCCCCGATGTCTCTAAAAGATTGTAGATTCCAAAACTTTAGGTCAAACTTAAGCGCTTTTAATTTCCCTGCAAGAATAAAAGATAGTGTTCCTTGAGAATGATAAGAAACCAATTTCTTACCATATCCACAAAGCCTTCAAACTTGAGCCACATGATTTCGAACATAAAATAGCAACGCCCACTTTGAATATCACCGCCATCCAGCAAGATAGAAAAATGATCCAAGCAAAGGCGAGACAATCTCTTTTGATACACCTCGGGGTAATGAGATTCCCCCTTTGGCGAGATAAGGAATCTATCCAACTTAGACCAAGTTTGATTGTTGGACCATGTGAAAGAGCCCCTCATTAGGGGAAGATCCACCAAGTTCAAGTCAAATTTACATGTAGAAAAATCTGTCAGAGCAAGGTGCGAACGACCGTCTCTAGATCTCTCACTAAGGAACCTAATAATGTTAAAATCTCTGCCTATGCATTAGAGAAGGTCCCACTAACTATGTAAAGCAACAAGTTCATCCTATAAAAAACACCAATTACTATCAACGTTTGGTCCATTGACCCCTGCTTTGCCCACAAAAAGTTATCTTCCACAGATTTAAAAGAAACAGTCACTGAATATTTCCCAACACAATCCTCAACTTTTTCCATGACTCTTTTATCTCACATCAAAAGAATATCGCCCAAGGCATTGTTCGAAGCCAAATACACCCAATCAACATAAAGACAACTCCAAACACTTCTCACTAAGTTTCTAGAAATCTTTTTCAACTTTGTGTTTTGTAAACAAACAATATCCGCGTCCCATACCCTGAGTAAGTTATTAATGCGCCTACGCTTATTAGTATCATTCAACCCCCTTATATTTTAAATCACAATTTTTGACTTCATAAAGACAAGATAATTCCCTTCCCTTTTGAATGGGTTTGACTTGTACTACCCTCGTTCAAGGACTAGTTTAGTTGCTTGAGCTCTTTGTGTACCTTGTGCTCTGATTTATTGGACTGATTGTGCCTTGTGTTTATAATAGTGAGAAGAACCATAAACTGGTCCTTGTACCCAACACACTTCATGCCAATACAGTTTTGGATCATCTAAACGCTGCTGAGTATCCAATCAAATACATTAAATTCAATGGGTACCTCATAATTAAAGGGGAGGGGCTTGCTGGCTCCAAATGCCCCCTTAGACAGAAAGGAGCCTCCCCACTCAATAATGACACTAGAATTATAGACCACCTCGTTGGCAGGGAGTGGTGTTAAAAAAATGGTTTCTTGAACCATAGTGTAAACACTAGCGAGAAGGGATAAGTCTTTGAATGAGGAAAAGCTTAGCCTATCATCCTCTTTCGATAAAGCCTCCAGATGCTCAACTGCCAAAGGGAACGCCTTTGCCTGAGCTTCTGCTCCCTCCATGGTGGTTATCAACTCTTTCTGGCCACATAAGAAGAACGCCGGCAAAATCTAGGTGTCGGGAGTTATCAACGGCACAATCGGGGTTGAGATCACCCCCAACTCCTTGCTCTGCGACGATGCTGGAAGTTCCTCCAACATCACCGGTGGTTTCTAAGCCATTGTCGAGCAGCCTAGTTCCCATGGGTGAGATCCTGCCGGGATCTCTAACTCTAGCGAAAGAGCATCGCTGACCGTATGTGATGCCTTGGGTAGATCTTCAGGCCTCCAGGCTTGGAGAGAGGTCTCAAGCCCAACAGAAAGCTCTAGCCCAGATTCATGAGACTGGGTGTGTGGGTTCATACCTGCTCCTAACCTGCTGACAACTAAGCCCACTAGGTTAGGCCTATCTGCTTGCAAGGACCTATCGAAGCTCATCTCCCATAGTTCCAAGCTTATAACGTTTAAACTACTGGCCTCAAAGCATCATTTTAACAAAGAGTTATGTTGTCTCTGCAATACCCACACTTAAATCCCTTTTCTTCGCGTTTTGATGAACTCAGAAGAACCCTTTGAAGCTATGCCCTCCTCCTTCACCATGGCAGTCAACCATACTTAAGCCTCATGGTTAATGAAAAGATGTTTCACAAAACGAGGGCTACTCTTTGTTATCCTCTACCATGTGTCAATTTCCTTCTTAAACTCAAAATGTTTGTGTTCAAAAATAACATTCCTGATCGACCCCATTAAAACCCACCTAGATGTATAATCTAAGGAAAAAATTGGCCTAAACACCACAAAAATCATCAACTACAAACTAGAATCCTACAAAGACGAAACAAAAACATGGTTTTTACTCAAGTGTATGGAAAGAAAAAGATGAGAGAAAAAAATGCTAAGAGCTAGATGTACTTGTAAAAATAAACTACACTTAGTCTCTCTTTGGATGGTGAGATGGGATTGTATAATTTTATATGAAAGTTAAAGTTGAATAAGATATTATTAGAATATTATTTTTAATCTTATCATTGCTTTGAAATTTGAAAAACTTGTATTAATATTTGAAAAAGTTGAATTAAGATTTGAAAATGTTGAATTGTTTATTGTATTTTATATAAAGATTTTTAAAAATTATAATGATAAAATAAAATAAGATAAGATAAAATAAGATAATTTCTCAATACAAACATAACCTTAGTAAAATATTTATGGTTGTAGGCTATTTTCTTTCAGTTTTTCTCTGCCAACGAAAACGCTCCCCCCTTCCCAGAGTAAACATCTCATCTCTCATTCCTAATGGGGGGTGGAGCTCTGGGTTATCCCTTCCTCCTCCTAGTTGGACAGCTCAGCTTGTAAAAAACCTACTAGTTTCGATTCTCTCTTGTTTACTCTGTCCGTAACAAGGAGAGATGTCGATCTATTGCCTACTGAAGTCCAGTGACCTACATGTGCCCTACCATAGGAGTCCTTAACCACTGATCTTCTAGTTGGTCGAAGATTTTTGTTGATCGGAATAATGCGAGTCACACGTGCGGTTCACAATACGTGTGAGATCCACGCACTACCGCATGAAGAGGGCTCTGTCGCTACGTGCGGCTTTTCTAGGGCTGATGACCCTGGATCTTCTAGTCCAACTGTCTGCACCTCTCCCAATGTAGCATGTGTGCCACACGTACCACCACACTTGCCATTCGTTGCCCTCCAGTGACTTGATAGATTTTTTGTTTGCTATGTACCCTATGTTTTTGTTTCTTATAATCAAGGATCATAAAAAATAGGTAGTGAAAAATCTTCTATAGACAATCCAGACCAACAAAACGCAGCTTAAGATTATATACTATGAAGAAGCAATTTTCAGTTGCACTATTGCAATCTTTTTATCAAATTGTTTTTAATTTGCTCTTGAGCAATGTCTTGTATGGAATTCGAGTGTGAATGTGTGATTGATCCCATAATCTTTTTTTTTCTTTTATTTTATATTTTTTAATTTTTTGTTGCCTTTGATGATTTGGGATGAATGTTAGAGCCTTCCACTCTGTTAATTCTTATATCTTGTAACTATTTAATATATCCATAACATTGCTTCCTTAAAAACAAAAATTATAGTAGAATGGATGTTAGAGCATTCTTATTAGATTTGCTAAAATTTAAGGTAAAAAGTATAAATTTACATATATATAAATTTTTTTTGTCAAATCGGATAAAAAATAAGGAAAAGAAAGTAAGAAAAAGAAATAAAAATATTTTTTATTTTTAAAAGTGAATAATAATCCTTCAAATTTAAATATATTTGAAGGGATTGACCAAACTCTTGAAGTTAAAAAATATTTATATTTTATTCTTCCACTTCTTACTTTTCATTTTTATCAAATATAACAAATTCTTTTTAATATATATTTAATCTTGTATTCTTTAACTTTAAATTCCAGTCAATCTAATAAAATTATTCTAACAATGGATAGTACCGGTCAATTTACTTGGCAGGCACTTACCTATAAAAAAAAAAAAAATTACTTGGCAACTCCGTCGCTCATTTAAAAAACAGAAAAAAAAAAACTGTCACTCCATCGACCCGATCTGATCCGACCTATATCATTCCCTATATATACAAAACCACATCCAAATTTGCTATGCGTTGATACTCCAAAACCCTGATTCTCTCTCTCTCTCTCTCTCTCTCTCTCTAACATTTCCGCCATGGACGAAGTTTGCGAAGGGAAGGATTTCTCCTTTCCAAACTACGAGGAGAAGATCCTTGAGTTGTGGAGGGAGATCAAGGCATTCGAAACCCAGCTGGAGCGCACCAAGGACCAGCCCGAGTACGTCTTCTATGACGGGCCTCCCTTCGCAACGGGGCTCCCGCATTATGGCCATATCCTTGCCGGTACCATCAAGGACATCGTCACCCGCTACCAGTCCATGAACGGCCACCATGTCACTCGCCGCTTCGGCTGGGATTGCCACGGCCTTCCCATCGAGAACGAGATCGACCGTCGCCTCGACATTAAGAAGCGCGAAGATGTGTTGAACTTGGGGATCGATAAGTACAACGAGGAGTGCCGTAGCATTGTCACGAGGTGAGAATTTTTAATTATTTTTAAATTATCGCTCATTACTTTATTTTAATCGCTATCGTGAATTTAGGTACTCGTTCTTGTTTGTTTTTGTTCGTAGGTATGTGCGGGAGTGGGAGAAGATTGTTTGGCGGACTGGGCGGTGGATTGATTTCAATAATGGTTACAAGACTATGGACTTGAACTTCATGGAGACTGTGTGGTGGGTCTTTGCCCAGCTTTATGACAAGGGTCTTGTGTATAAAGGTTTCAAGGTTAGTTTGGCGTATCTCCTTCGATATTGGTTTTTGGGAGTAGGCTAATGAAGTGTTTATGGGTTTGTCATTTATTTATTTTTTACGGAGGTATACGTCTCGTGTACATTGGTCATGGCTAATGGCTGTTGTTTTCGTCAATTAAATTCCTGATTACTTATGAAAAGGTTTTTTTTTCGAGTGTCATAAGTTGATTTGGTAATGAATCTTTTAATGAAATGATGGCGATCCTGAAGCGGGTGACAATAGAAGTAATGGATTTCATTTCCGAGTTCCTTTTATTGATTGTG
This sequence comes from Platycarya longipes, assembly GCA_036559045.1. Lineage (NCBI taxonomy): Eukaryota > Viridiplantae > Streptophyta > Magnoliopsida > Fagales > Juglandaceae > Platycarya > Platycarya longipes. The sequence goes on along the minus strand of CM071789.1, from coordinate 30,778,730 downwards.
CTTCTTAAAGTTTCCAGAAAGTTCAACAACTGAGAGGAAGTTAAACCTTTCAGTTTCATTGTTTTAGTCTCTTTTTTCCCCTTGCTTTGTGAACTAATGATTCTATTCAAACGCATGCAATGGTTCTATTAGGTTTAGTTAAGTATAGTTGTGTTGGTTGCCACTGGTAGTGGAAGTTATAGTATTGGATTATACTTTCTTCTATTTTCTTACATTTTTCGAGGCCCAAACATATCTTTTTGGGTCGAAGTTTGTTGTTATATGTTTCCACAGTTTTGCAACGGGGGGTTATATATATTTTTAAATGGGTTCAATATAATTATATGGGTCAGTGTTCTCTATTTATTTATTTTTGATTAAGTAAACAAAACTTTATTGCTCAAAGAATAGGCTGAGAGTGTTCTCTATTTATGTCTTTGTAATGTTTATTTTTTTGTCCTGCAGGTCATGCCATACAGCACTGGTTGTAAGACACCTCTATCTAATTTTGAAGCCGGTCAGGAATATCGGGTTTGTGATCTGAAACTTCTGTTTACCATTCATAATGGGGCGAATTGCTGAAAGAGTGTTATTTTTAGTCTTTCTGTCAAATTTTGTTTGAAACTATGTAGATTTCTTTAATTTTTTGTTTGGTCACTATTGGCCATATTACCAAGTCAAACTTGTGCAGTAGGATCTGGTCGCTTTTGCTGTTGAACTGCTATTTTGGTTTTAGAGACTGATGGTTATGATATTGTTCACTATTATTTTTTCAGTCTTTAGCTCTTATAGGTTCATGTTTATCTGACTTTCCTGGAGTGACACAGGATGTGCCTGACCCTGAAATTATGGTGACTTTTCCAATAATTGGTGATCCGCATAAGGCAGCCTTTGTGGCTTGGACAACAACTCCATGGACCCTTCCGAGTAATCTTGCCCTTTGTGTCAATGCAAATTTTGTCTATGTTAAGGTCAGTCTAATATGTTAGATTCTGCAATACTTTGTATGCATTCATTTGTATCACATACACAAGGGCAGTCTGAAACATGAATAAATGTTACCATAAAGTGGCTCTCTCACTTGAGTTATCTTAGCCCTGGTGTTCATATAACTTGTTTGAATGCTATAAAATATAAATATATTTTTAGCGCAATTAGCATTTTGTGTGAGTTGATGCTGTCCACATTCAAGAGTGAGTATTAAGTTTGCCTTTAGAGTGGACTACTTATTCTTTCTTGCAGCCATTTGGAGAATGATTTCTTTGTGTTTAATGTGGTGTCTTTGGCTTGAAAGGAATGGAAGATGTTTGAAGACAAAGAATGATCGATGGAAAAAATTAGGGATTTTTTCTTCAAAAATCTTTATTTTTGGGCTAAAGCTATTGTAAAGATTGGTGATGATATGTGGGAGTTTTTCTAGTTTTCTTTCTTTCTCTTTTGTTGCTGTTGTAGGTTTTTACTCATGTATGCCCCCTGTGTACTTGGGCTTTGCCTATTTATAGCAATAAAATCTCTTATGATCTATAAAAAAAAAAGATTGGACTAGCTGTACTGATTGTTACTATCTTGGGTTAAAAAACTATTATAGTTGAATGATACTTTTTTTTTTTCACTTCATATTTTTGTCGGCTTGTGGTGGGATTCAAACTTATACAACTGCACTTGCATTAGGTCTTGTTGCAGACATGTGTTTTTCAATGTATAAATTTGGTACTACAAGGTAATTGGCGTTCTATTTATTTTGACGTAGTATTATATAGGCAAGAGATATAAGGGATATATAAGGATAATGATTATATATATTAATAAGGATTTTTTAAAACGAGTGTTCAGAAATTCCAAAAGAAGTTCTACAGATATTTGGACTACAATTGATGAACAACTAATAACACTATTATTTCACATCTGATTCCCCACACTCTTAGGCATCACCCAAGCAATGCCAATCTTGACAAAGACCTCATCCCATAAAGCCCTCAACACATTACAATGAAAAAGAAGGTGATCCACCGATTCTTCACACCTTTTGCACATAAAACATCAATCCATTGCAACGATACCACACTTTCTCAGCTTATCAATCGTAAGGATTTTCCCATGAGAAGCCAACCACCTGAAGAATCGGACCTTGAGAGGCACTTGACATCTCCAAATATTTTTCCAAGGAAAAAAATACTTGACACCAAAACTTTGTACAAAGATCTAACCAAAACTTTCATTACCAAGCTGATTTCAGATTAATCTATCCTCCTCCTCTCTAGATTTCAAATTTAGAGCATAGAGCAAGCTGTAAAAATCAGTAATTGGCCCACCTCCCAATCGTGGGCATCTCTAATAAAACTTACTGCCGCTCATGCAATCAGCTACAGAAGCGCCTTCATCCAAAGCAATTCTAAATAGGGAAGGGAAAACAATCTTCAGGGCCATGTCTCCACACCATAATCATGCCAAAAACTGATCCTGTTACCCCTACCCACTTCAAATCCGAAATTTCTGAAGAACTCCCCCCCATCCACTGTGAATGAATTTCCACACTCCCACTCCGTATGCCCCTCTTACTTTATTTGAGCACCAACCTCCATAAATAATTCCATATTTGGCATCAATAACAACCCTCCAAAGAGCATCCCCTTCCTAATGATACCACCGCAACCATCTCCCTAAGAGTGCGTCTGTAACGCCCCAATGAAAGGCCCAATCCACATGGCCTATACTCCAAAATGACTAGTCAATGATACAATTAGAGCCACATTGAAACCTTATAAAAAGCAAGAACTTCTCATTCCCAAGCAATGTGGGATCCCATACATTACCTACCATTCTTTTTCATATGTGGTATCACAATCTACCCCCCTTAAATGCTCGAAGTCCTCGTCGGGTCTATCCATTATGGGTGGCACGGCTCAAGTTCCACATTTATTGTTAGGAGAGACTCTGATACCATTTGTAACGCCCTAATGAAAGACCCAACCCACATGGCCTATACTCCAAAATGACTAGTCAATGATACAATTGGAGTCCCATTGGAACCTTATAAAGAGCAAGTATTAAGATACCCAACTCTGTTTCAGACATTGCCACACATGAAGGGGAATTTCCACAAACAGATGGTGTGCATGCTGTAAAGGAATCGTAGAAGATTTGTTATTCAGCATGCACACCATCTGTTTGTGGAAATTCCTCTTCATGTGTGGCAATGTCTGGAAACAGAGTTGGGTATCTTAATAGCCAGAACTTTTTCTTCTCAAGTAATGTGAGATCCCATACGCCACCTACCATTCCTTTTCATATGGGATATCACAGTGTCATTGAAAGTTTTCAGCCTTCTAATCCCCAAACCTCCCGAATATAAAGGAGAACAATCTTATCCCACTTGAGCAAGTGGAGTTTCTTTTCATCCTCCAAACCGCCCCACAAGAAGTCACGGAATATCCTTTTGATTCTATTGGCCACATTTGCAGGCAAGGAAATGAAGATAGGAAATAGGTTGGGATATTAGATAAAGTGCTCTGGATTAAGGTAATTCTACCATCTTTGGACAAGTAGATCCTTTTCCAGCTAGCCAACCTACATTCAACCTTATATCAATTGCACATCTTTGCTTGCATTTTTTTTTTTTTGTTGTAATAAACATTGTCGCTATGTAATGGTTGACATGTTTTCTCTATTTTATTTCATTAGTTTTCGTTTAGCTTACATTAAGCATGAGTCTTCTTTTGTTACTTGTTATTAGACTATCTAATTGGGGTCCGAAAGAATACCAGGTTCGCAACAAGTACTCTGGAAAAGTATATATGGTTGTTGAATCTCGTTTGCCAGCTCTTCCTAGTGAGAAGCCAAAACCTAGTATGGCTAATGGATCTATTCCTGACACCAAAAAATCAAATTCAAAGACCAAGGGATCCTCAAATGGTAAAACTGGAGATGTTGTGGATTCATACGAAGTTTTGGAGAAAGTTTCAGGGGCTTCACTAGTGGGAATGAAGTGAGTGCCACTTCACCTTTTGTTCATCCTTACTACTGGTTTCCATATTACTTTGAGATGATTATTGTTGTTTTTGGGAATTCTTTTTATGTAAAGTATGATTGCTTGGGGGGAGTACTAAAATTGTAAGAATGTGTACTACAGGTATCAACCATTGTTTGATTATTTTATCGAGTGCTCTGAGTTTGCATTTAGAGTTATTGCCGACAATTATGTTACAGATGATAGTGGTACTGGGATTGTGCACTGTGCACCAGCTTTTGGTGAAGATGATTACCGTGTTTGCAGTGAGAATCAAATCATAAGCAAGGTTTTCTCCCTTCTCCTTTTTGGATGCACTTAATGGTACAAACTTTACATTTTTAATCATTTGATATGGTACAGCCAGGCAAGTTTTTTTTATGTACCCTAATTCTCACACTTTCGAATATATGGGTTTGGTGAATTTTTATCTTCTTTTAAATTAGTTCTTGTACCCACCCCAGCTCAAGTGTTAAGGGCAAACATCTGTGCATGAGTCCCATGTCACAGGTTTGATTCCCCCTAGAATCAAACTGTGATTGAAGTGGGAGGCCATGGCGGTGGGTCGTGCTGCTAGTCCGCCCAAGGGTTTAGGTTCCATGGTGAGTCCTAAGGGCTTTGCCGTGGGGTGGTTCCCTCATCACAAAAAAATAGTTCTTATACTTTTTTGGCTTTATTTATTTACCTTTAGTTTCTTTTGTATGGTATCTTTGTAAAGATTTTCCTTCTATACTTTCTGCTCATTGTTGTTGTCTAGATGTGTATATTGGATTAGTTCCCTATCATGTCCCTTTCACTTCTGATTTTCATTTGGTTAGTCTTGAGGGGATTTCCATAGATGGTGATCTAAGTTGGCTAGGACTTTGGGTTGTGATACCCCATAGTGAATGATACATGTGGCTAGTGAATCGAGATCCTACAATTTTTGAGAAAGAGAAGTTCTTGCTCTTTATAATGGTTCAAATGAGGCTCCAGTCGTATTAATGACTAATCCTTTTGGAGTATGGGCCCAGACATGGCCTGGGCTTCTCTTGGGGTGTTACATTTGTTGATTCTAGTGATCCATGTTTCAATTTTTTACAATTTTTTATACTTTTTTCTATTGATGTTTATTGATTCTGATGATCTATCGTATGTTTTTTTTAACGTGTCTTTATTGATGCTCAAGCACCCAAAGAAATTGGCAAAAATGTGTGTATGTTACTATTGTGGGCTCTGGTTGCTTAATGTCTTCCTTTTTCGTGTTGTCATGTAGGGAGAGAACTTAATTGTAGCAGTTGATGATGATGGCTGCTTTACGGCAAAGATTACCGACTTTAGCGGGCAGTATGTCAAGGATGCGGATAAGGATATTATTGAAGCAGTTAAGGTATGGTTTATATGAATTTTGTTTTGAGGATGCTTAAAAATCGACAATGATGATATTATTGAGGGTGATCAGTATGAAACTATTGTTATTTTACAGTACATAAACGCCTTGCCTGTAGGGGTGGTTTTATTTCCGTCATAATATGTGTTTTGATATATTATTGTTGACTGCTACTTACAAAGAAAAATATTTATTGTTGACTGATGTTAAAAGGAGTTTGAAATTGAAGTTATTATTTGGGTTTCATGTTGTATAATTTTGTATCCTTTTCTAAATGCTTTCCCTCATTTTCATTGTTCTATGCTTCATTTGTATTTGTAGGAAAAAGGCCGCCTGGTTAAGTCTGGGAGCTTTATGCATCCTTATCCGTTCTGCCCAAGATCCAAAACTCCTCTCATTTATCGAGCTGTTCCAAGCTGGTAAGTTTATTTATAAATATATTTTTTTTTACCTTAACTGCAGTCATGTTGAAACTATGTTCTGTTCTTTCACTTAATTTTTTAAACCGCACTATGCTTTGAACTGTAATTTTTTCAACGACTTGATATGTTCTAGTTTTTGTTAAGTGTCGATTCTTTTTTTTTTCTTGTTTTTAATAAGTAAGAAAATTTTATTTATCAAATGAAGTAGGTGAAGCCCATGTACATTGGAAGTATACAAAATAAACACCTAATTACATTTAGGATCATGAAAAGAAAACAAAAACTCATGAACAATCCCTCCATTAGGTACAATAGCAGAAAACCACTGAAGCAATGAGAACACAAAATTTCCAAATTTCCTCTACAGTACGCTCCTTATTTTTAAAACACCACTTATTCATTTCCATCCAGATACACCACATGATGCACAAATGAATCATCTTCTATGCCATTGCCACTTGAGAACAACTTGAGGCCTATTCCAACACGCAAGTAAGTCCGCCACTTTATTAGGCATTTTGTATCCTTAGCCACCTCACAATGTAAAAGTAAATGATCCATTGATTCACCATCTTTTTTGCACATGAAGCACCACTCCATAACAATCATCGCACACTTCCTCAAATTGTCAATGGTCAAAATATTCCCAAGTGATGCTGTCCAAGTTAAAAATGCCACTTTGGACGGCACATGAATTCTCCAAATATTCTTCCACAGAAAAGAAGTGATGCTGAACTGTCAACACCTTATAATATGATCGAACCGAAAACTTTTTATTCCGCGTATGCTTCCATAACATTTTATCCTCTTATTTCCTCCAATGTTCAGAGAATACAACAAACTGAAAATATCTGCAACCTCATCAAGTTCCCAATCTTGAACAGCTCAATAAAACTAACATCCCATCACAGCTCCATTATAACGAATCAACAAATCTGAAACGGAAGCCTGCTGATTTGAAACCATTCAAAAAATAGCCAGAAAAGCTCTAAAAAGAGCACGCATGCATGCTCACCACACCAAACATCAAATCTTAAACGAATTCTTGAACCCTCTCCAACATCGAACTTAATTTGTTTCACAAAATTGTCACACCCCCTTTCTAATTAATTCCGAAGACTCACACTGTAAGTTTCCCTACTCTCCTTTGAGGACCAATCTCCCCAATCACTCCCATACTTTCGATCAATAACCTCCCTCCACATCAATTCCCCTTCCATTTGATACCTCTACAACTACTTTCCCAACAAAGCCTTATTAAAACTACTTGAATTACAAACATTCTCCATTAACAATAGGACAACAGTATGGCAAAAGACAAAACACCTGGGCCAGATGATTTTTCGATGGGATTTTTTCAACATTGTTGGGAGATTGTGAAAGGCGATGTTATGTAGGTTTTTCTTGAATTCTATACATTGAGGATTTTTGGCTTATAATTTTGGTGAGTGGGGTGTACAAGATTATTGCAAAGGTACTCACTAATCGATTAAGCTTTGTTATGGGGCAAATCATTTCTAAACCCCATAATGCCTTTGTGCGGGGAAGACAGATACTTGACTCAATGCTCATAGCCAATGAGTGCTTGGATCATAGGCTGAAGGAGGGCATACCTAGCATTCTATGCAAGCTTAACATAGAGAAAGCATATGACCATGTGAATTGGGGTTTTCTCTTCTACCTGCTTGGGAGATGTGGCTTTGGTGATAGGTGGATTGCATGGATACGACATTGTGTCACTACTCTTCGCTTTTCAGTGTTAGTCAATGGCACACGTGTGGATTTCTTCAACAGTTCTTGTGGGTTGCGTCAAGGGAATCCACTCTTTGCTTTTCTTTTCGTCATTGTTATGAAAGCTCTTGGGCAGATGGTAGGGGAAACAGTTGATGGGAGTGTCATCACTGGTTTCTCTGTGGGTAATGGTACTCTAATGGTTCAATTATGATTTCACATCTTTTATTTGCAGATGACACACTTATCTTTTTTGAAGCAGATCAGGGCCAATTCCAAGCTTTACATGCACTTCTGTTATGTTTTGAAGTTGTTTCAGGGCTTAAGATAAATTTTGGTAAATCGGAGATGGTCGCGGTGGGTGTGGTGCATAGTATCAGAAGCCTAGCCGATCTCATGGGTTGTAAAGTGTTTTTCTTGCCTATGAAATACTTGGGCCTTCCATTGGGGGCAACTTTCAAAGGTAGAACTATTTTATTTTTTTGATAAGTACAAAGGTAGAACTATTTGGGATGGGGTCGTTGAGAAAGTGGAGAAAGGGCTGGTTGAATGGAAACGGATGTATCTATTGAAGGGAGGGGTGGCTCACTTTGATCAAGAGTACCTTATATAATCTCTTGAATTATTTTTTATCCCCATTACCATTGCTTGCAAGGGTGGCGAACTGGATTGAGAAATTATTTCAAGCATTCTTATGGGGGTGTTTGGGGGAGGAAATTCAGGCCCTGTTTATTTTTAGAGATGAGATGAGATAAAAGTTAAAAAAGGAATAAATTTTTGTTGTAATATATTTTTTTAATATTAGTTTTGTTTTAGGATTTTAAAAAGTGATTTTGAAATTTGAAAAAGTTGATTTTTTTATTATATTTTATATGGAGATTTGAAAAAGTGTAACGATGAGTTTGAGAAGAGTTTGGAGTTTTTGGTTGTCTCCCAAATCAAACCAGGCCTAAATTTCATCTTGTTAAGTGGAATAAAGTTTGTTCCCCAATTTCTAGTGGAGAATTGAGAATGCGCAATTTGAGGATCTTTAACAAAGTACTGCTGGGCAACTGGCTATGGAGATTTAACATGGAGGGGGAGTCGTTGTGGATGGAAGTTGTTGTTTCTAGACATGGAGGTGCCTGGGGGGTTGGTGCACTAATGCCGTGAGGGGGAGGCATGGTGTGGGTTTGTGGAAGTATATTAGGGGGGGATGGCAATGTTTTGAAAATAATATCCGTTTTGTGTTGGGTGACGGCACCAAAATCAGATTTTGGCAAGATGTTTGGTGTGGGGAACGCCCTCTAGAAAAGGTCTTTTCAACTCTTTTTAGCATTGCATCTAACAAGGAGGCCTTGGTGGCGGATTTGTTTGATATAGCTCATGGTTTGCCCCAATGGAATATCCTCTTTATTAGGGATAACCACGATTGGGGAACTGTCTACTGTGTTAGAATTTTTCAGCTTGTTACACTGCTCAAAAAGTAGAACGGCACAGGGTGACAGGATACAGTGGCGATCTATAGATAGCAAGAAATTCATAGTTAAGGCCTTTTATAAAATTTTGGTTCCCCAAGGTAATGTTGCTTTCCCATTGAAGAGCGTTTGGCGGACTTGTGTACCCTCTAAAGTGGCCTTCTTTGTGTGGACTGCAATCCTTGGAAATATTCTTATCTTGAATAACTTAAGAAAGATGTGACTCATTGTGATGGATTTGTGTTATTTGTGCAAAAATCACGGAGAATCAGTGGACCATTTATTACTACATTGTGAGGTGACAAGAGCATTGCAAAATGAGATCTTTAGTAGAGTGGACATTGCGTTGCTGATGCCGTCCAAGGTGGTTGATTGGCTTCTGTGTTGGAAAAGCATCCATGGCTGTCCACAGGTGGTCGCAACATGGAAGATGATTCCTTTGTGTTTTAAGTTGTGTATTTGTTTGGAAAGGAATAAGTGGTGTTTCGAAGATAGAGAGAACAATGGCGGAGCTTCAAACTTTTTTTCTGCATACTTTAATCCTATGGTTCTTAGCCATTGTATCTAATGGAAGCAATATGCATGATTTCCTTTCTTTAATTTGGAGCATTTAGAATGTACTTAGGTATTGTCGTTTGTATACTCCCTATGTACTTGGGCTATGCCTTTTTATATTCACATCAATAAGTTACTTGTTACTTATATATAAAAAAAAAACAATAGGACAAAAAACTCTATTCCAATTCACAAGATGAAACTTTTTCTCCTCTCCCACCCCACCCCAAACTATTTTTTTTTTTGATGTCAAGGAACCTCTCCAAGGCAGGGCCCTTTGGACTCATTCTTATAGAGTAAACTCTGGTCTTGTGTACTGCAGCAAACTCTATTCTTGTTCACCTTTGCATATGAATTAGGGTACTCAAAATCAAATTGGTTGTAAATTTTAAAACTCACCTAATTTAAAGCAACTATGGACTGCAAGTGGGCTGCCATGCTGACACTTGGACTGCCAGTAGCTTAGATGGGTGTTTCATGCTCAGATTTTGCCGATATGGTGGCAGATAGGGTTGTTCAAATTTCTCTAAGTGCTGACCCGAGCTGACATTCTGAGCTGATTAGTACTGGAATTCTGATTGGCTCAGCCAGCAGAAGTTTTGATTGATTTATTTCTAAAATCCATCGGGTTGGATGACCAAATGATACATGTGGAATCTGACTTCCGAACAAACCTGCCATAGATACTCTAAAAAGATAGAGGGAATGGTAGATATGAGTCAATTTTTAAGAAGCAATTACACGTGACGGTATACTTTAAAAGCAGTTTGATGACCATTCGTTTGGAGTGCAAACAAAAGTTGGCACCCACTCTTTTTTTGGGAAGTGATACTTTTTTATTATTATGCGGAAAACAAGTACACAAGAAGTATGCCAAGGAGAGAGCTATCTAGAAGAAGATAAAGATATCAGAAAGTCTGGTGGATATAACCCAGTCCAAGATAAAAGAGTATTGATAAAAAAATGTGTTGTGCTTTTTCAACTTGCTTTTCTGATCCTCGAATATTCTGTCATTCTTTCCTTCCAAGGGCACCAAATGAGCAAGTAGGAACCATCTTCCACATAGTTGCAATTTTCGGGCTGCCACTTAATCATCTCCAGGAATAAAATAGACTAACAACTCTTCTAGGCATCATCCGTGCCAAACCAATCGGACTGAAAAGTCACTTTGCATTGTGCTCGCTGTCTCGCAATGAATCGGAAAATGATCAATGGGCTCCCCACCTGCAGACATACAATACCAATCGATCACTGCGATGTGAATTGAGTCATGCTTATAGAAGTTGGATGCATTTAATTAATAATCCTAAATTTTTATTCTAGCTTGACTCATTGAATAAAAAAACTGAACTAATTTGAATAATTTGACTTTGAGATGTTCACGAGTAGTTCAGTACCTTGGTCATAATCCAATTTATGTGGGTCAATTTTCCTATTACCATCTTCTTGGGATGCATTGTGATGCTGCTAAAAAAAATGGGAACTACTCCCCTGTTCCCCTTTTAACATATATATTTTTTTTTTTTGTTTTCAAGACACTTTTGGGGAGTGGTAAATGTTACAGGTTCACTGCCTGTTACAAGTTAGGGATGCTCATTATAATTTCTCTATGTTTTTTTTTTAAATTTTTAAAATTTTGTATTTTTCTCTTTCCCCTTTTCTTATTGTTGGTTTTGTATTTGTGCACATAGTTTTAAATGCTTACTTTCTTCCTGATTGAGCTACGCTGTATTTGTGTAGGTTCATTAAAGTGGAAGAGTTGAAAGAGAAATTGCTAGAAAACAACAAGCAGACCTACTGGGTTCCTGATTTTGTGAAGGTAATAAGTCCCCCTTAAAATAAGACCGGTGACTTCTTTTTTATTTTTGTTTGCTTTTTTCTTTCCCTTTCAGTCTGAGTGATCCTGTAATCATTGTTGTGTATCATATGAATAAATGATGATGCTTAGGAAATCTATTTGTTATAGATTTCTTAGTTGCTTAAAACGTCTTTTGTCGGCTTATGTTCATGCTAAAGGAAAAGCGCTTCCACAATTGGCTGGAAAATGCAAGAGATTGGGCTGTTAGTCGAAGTAGGTTTTGGGGCACTCCTCTTCCTGTATGGATTAGTGAGGATGGTGAGGAAGTACTTGTCATGGATTCCATTGAGAAACTTGAAAAGCTTTCTGGTGTTAAGGTTTGATCTCTCTCTCTCTCTCTCTCTCTCTCACACACACACCCCCGAAACTATTTATGTATTCGCAGCTTTTATTTGTCATGCATATTAGTTCTAGGGAAATGCTACGTACAGGCAGTTTTGCGCAACAATCTGAAAAAGAAGAAAATGTGATTGAAGAGAAGAAAATGTGATTGAAGAGAAGAAAACCATGGCTTCAATATTCATCTCCTCTTCTCGTCTGGCTCTTCTCCCATTTGCGCCGAATCCACTCTTACAAAAAGAAAAAATGTAATTGAAGCAATGACCTAGCCACTATAGTCTGTCTCTTCTCCTTGAGAGTGAACAGATTCGACGAAACCGGCTGCATTCCAAAACTGCTAGAAACTACGGAAGAATTAGTCTGTAAATCGAGAGAGACAAATGTCAACCGGGTTAAATTTATCGCCGATTCATCGTTTCTTTATTACTATGCGGTTCTCTAGTTCTTTAGCCCGTCCGTCGGTTCCAAGTAAAGATAAATTTAAAAAAAAATGGTATGTTCAATTTTCAGCGCTGCTTCTCCCCTCTGTGCGCATATATTCGAAAGATCTAGAACAAAAAAGCAAAAGTAAAAGTGGTCTCTGAGAGACCCTTATTTTTTGGTAGAAAATGTTTTGAAGATTAAGGGTCGAGAATGATGTTAGAACATCAGATCTAAATATTTAAACAAAAAAAATACAAACGATTGAGAAAAAAAATTGTACCTAGATTTTGTCCATCAATTTATTTCCTCCAAATCCAAATTCAAGAAATTGTACCCAGATATTGGTGAACCTGTTAGTCTCCCCCAAAGTGAATTAAATACTTAACTTCCACATCCCACATACTTAATCGTCTCTCTCTTTCTCTGTCTCGCTCATTACTCAGCTGAACACTTGAAAGATTAAAATCAGAAAAAGAAATAGGAGAAGTAGCAGGAATTTATCCTTTATCCATCTGTCTGGGTTGCTTATATTACTTATTACCGACAAAAAATGCAATTATGAAAATACCATCATGCTCGCAAAGGTAGTATGTGCATCTCCTGAACTTTCTAGGCAACCAAACGGCCAATAAAATGCTTGGTAAAATAGGGTTAGTACTTAGTAAAGGGATGGCCTGAAAGAAAACAAGTCTCTTGCAACAAGACAGCAAGCAGAAGGTACGTAGCCCAGTTATATGCCCAACATCTCCCGCACCGTTTAATTTAAGTTATAAAACCATCTCCCACGTCAGCTTTTGGTGCGCGTCGATGCGCAAAGGTGCCTGCATCAAGGATTTTCCTTAGATCTATTGTCTTTTTAAATCATTGCATCCACTCTTAATATCTTTTATAAAAATGCAGCCAATCTTTAGTATAGATTGACTACTTGATTGCGCTGCTCTGTTGGATAAGCTGAGTCTCTGGTCATCTGAATTACTATCAGAAAAAAGGCTATATCTGTGCAAACCAACGTGATTAGGAGGGTTTTGAAAGTGATTGGGAAAAAACAGTTTCACTAAGAATTTTATTTCGATCTTCCTTTTGTTGTGTTCTTTTTTTTTTTGGTGGTTGGGGGGGGGGGGATCTTGCTCATGACTGGTATGCAAGGGTGGAAACCCTATCCCCTTTTGGGGACATGAAAGTGCCTTCTTACTCAACGCATAGATGTGAATATACATATACTGACACATCCTTTGAGATTTGCTCATTTTGAAGTTGTGTGCGTGCTTGCGCCCATGAGGGTGAGAGGCTGTTTCTATTTTGTTGCCGAACTTAGTATGTGATTTCACTCAAACCCAATATCTTCATGGTTATGAACGTGTCTTTTTTTTTTTTTTACAGAACACTTGCCTAGATGATTTACTCTTCTTAGATAGAGATCGAGGTACCCTTTTTTAGGTGTGGTTTGGATAGTGAGTTGATATAAGATAAGTTTAGATGAAAGTTGAATAAAACATTATTATAATTTTACTTTTTTAATCTTATTATTGTTTTGGGATTTGAAAATGCTGAATTGTTTATTATATTTTGTATGGCAATTTGAAAAAGTTGTGATGAGATGAGTTGGGATCATCTCTCAGTCCAAAAGGGGCCTTAAAGTATCATTTTTTGTCTTTAAATTTAGTAATAGTAAGTATGTGCATTAAATGGTTTCCACATCGTGGATACTGTGAATTGCATGGGTATGGTAAGTGAGGGGTGCTGTTCCTCAATAGTATAGAGAATATTGTTGTGGTACGGAATTTCAATTGTGCCTGATACGTCTTGGGAGCACAATTGAGAGTCAGTAGCCCCCCCCCCCGCCCCCCCGGGCACCATTTTCTTTCCAAGAAATAAGAAAAAGGCTAATTTTAGTTGATGGAGGCCAAAAAAATGTAAAAGGGTAAAAGGCTCACATTAGTTGATGGAGGCTAATCAAGAGTTACAAAGTATGAGGTTAGATCGATTTTCCAGATGGAGGGGGGAGGTTGGGCTTAGTGTGTGAAAGCCTTCGGTTCTCCTGAGGTGGTTTGGAAGAAGTTTCACTGTTTTCAACTGTTCTCGGAAGGTTGGTTTTCTTGCTTCTTTCATTTTACCCCTTTTTGTGGGGGCACAGAGCAGATTTTGCTTTTCTGGTTTATAGTCATAGAGAATGCATTCTATTTCTGGTGGTTGTATAAGAACCTGTTTTGATTTTAGTGGTTGTCCGCCAAGAAACAGCCCTCATTTTCTACTTAGTCCTTATTGAATAAGTGGGTTTGGGGCATGGTAGCCTGGTATATGTTTACTACCTGTTATGCTTTATTGAAATCTGTTGTGGACAGAATGGTAGGGTGTTGAAGGGAAATGTGCTCCTCAGCGTAGGATCATGATCTATTTGGTTTTTCTATTGCTGTTCAATTTGTGTGCCACCATGGCATTCATTCCATTTAGCATTCCTGCTGCCAATTAGTTCTCCTCTGCGTTTTCTCATTTTGGGTAATCTGCATTGTACAGGTGGATGATCTGCATCGTCACAAGATTGATCATATTACGATTCCCTCTAGTCGCGGCCCTGAATTTGGTGTCCTTCGACGCATAACTGATGTAAGATTTCTGAATCAGGGCTATGCAGTGGAATGTCCAGACTTTGTTTTTTTGGAACTGTTTTTTCCACAGTTGAATTCCAATTTGGATAATCACTTTAATATAGTTTTGATTTTCAGCTCATATATGCTCATTCAAAAGTAATATAATTATATGTGATTTGAAATACAAAACTATAGGAACATCCCTGTCTATCTTTAGTTGGAAGGTTTTTGTCACTTACAAAAAAAATAAAAAAATTGTTCACACCCAGTTGATTCACAGCATGATTTTGTTTTGTTTTGTTTTGTTTTGTTTTGTTTTTTTTTTCTGAGAGGTAGATAATAGCCTTTGTTACCTGGACCGTCTTGGCTTTCTTTTTTTGGAACTGTTTTTTCCGTAGTACAATTCCATTTTAGATAACCACTTTAAGATTTTCATCTCATATATGCTCATTCAAAAGTAATATAACTATATGTGATTCATATTTGAATTGAAAGACAAAAAATTGTAGGAGAATCCCTGTCTATCTTCATTTGGAAGGTTTTCGTGACTTTAGTAGCATCAAGTGTTCACACCCAGTTCTTTCATGGCATAAGCATTTTTTTAGAGAGGAAGATAATGGTCTTTGTTGTCATTGACGTTAGATCTTGTTATACCTTCTGACAAAGCCTGTTAGTTATCCTCTTTGGGTGGTGCTGCAGCTTATTTTGGAGGAATTAAAAGGCATAGGCTTCTAAACAATTGGGGAAGAACTTCATGTATCTTTTAGCTATATCGTTTACGCATCTCATTGTGTATTTCTCCATGGTTGTTAAGTATGGCTTGAAGTTTCTGACACGCCTTTTTTCATGTGCCTGATAAATAGAAACATGTTTTTGTGCTCCACTAATTTTCTTCCTGGTTTTAACGATAATTATGTTGGTTATCTTTCAGGTGTTTGATTGTTGGTTTGAGAGTGGGTCCATGCCTTATGCTTACATCCATTATCCATTTGAGAATGTTGAACTCTTTGAGAAAAACTTTCCTGGGCACTTTGTGGCTGAAGGGCTGGATCAAACACGTGGATGGTTACTTTCTTGGCTTTTAGATATTTTTGCTTCGTAATATTTGCCAGATTTGAGAATGATTTGAATCCTTGATTTCATAGTTGTTGATAAATACTTTGCATTCACAATCAAATACGATTCCTCAATCAAACCCTCCTATGTTCTGTTCAGTTTAATTTTTTTTCACAATGCCATTCCTTTGTATGTTCTGTTCACAGTGCATTTTTTTTGTGCTATCATAATGTGAGTTACATTTATTTTTTTGTCACTTGCTTTAATGTAAATGAATCCAGTCTTCCGTAATTTATGGATGGTAATTCATCATCTTTTTTTTTTAATGATAATAAAATCCTTTGGAGTCTCATGATATTGAAGTTGATAGTCTAATGATAATGATTACTAAATGATAATGATTACTAAATATGCCAACTGCCTAAGTGGAACATTTTTTTTTCTTTGCATTACACTTGAGGAACAATATTTCCTAGTATTTAACTGTGCCTGATTGTTGATAATATCTATTCTGTCTTTTCACTCTGCAGGTTTTATACTCTCATGGTGTTGTCTACTGCATTATTTGGAAAGCCTGCATTTAGGAATCTCATTTGCAATGGACTTGTCCTGGCAGAGGATGGAAAGAAGATGAGTAAAAGTCTGAAAAACTATCCTTCACCTTTGGAAGTCATTGATAATTATGGAGCTGTGAGTTATTTTACAAAACCTTCTATCAGCGTCCTTTTATTATGATTCATCAGGTTTCCTGTCGTGATTTGTTCTTTTGGGTTGTTAACTGCTTTCTCATACTGTGGTGTATATCTCATTGGCTATGTACAGGATGCATTACGATTGTACCTCATAAACTCCCCAGTGGTGCGTGCAGAGCCCTTGCGTTTCAAAAGGGAAGGAGTTCATGGTGTTGTGAGTATTGTGCATCTTTTGCTTGAATTCAACTTTTGCATTAGAGTTCCATTCGATTTTATTTTCAATCATTTTTGTTGATATCTAATACATTTATTTTTATATTGATATGCTCTAATATATCCACATCTCTGTATGGTTTGATTTCTTACCAGGTCAGGGATGTTTTTCTTCCCTGGTACAATGCATATAGATTCCTTGTTCAGAATGCTAAGAGACTTGAGGTTGAGGGATTTGCACCATTCATACCCATTGATCAAGCCTCTCTCCAAAATTCATCTAATGTGCTTGACCAGTGGATCAACTCAGCTACACAGAGTCTTGTTTATTTTGTCCGCCAAGAGATGGATGGTTATCGCCTTTACACGGTTAGATATCAACCATTACCTTGCAAAAAGTTGATTATTGTTTTTGTATTACAAGAGACATTGTATGACTTATATTTTTAGTAATACTAAAAACAATTATGTACTGAACCATGGAAAAAGGTTTGATTTATTATAGTCTTGTAAAGTTAAGCTGATGTGGCCAAAGTCATAGTATTTACTGAAATGGTTTTCATTTATAGAATCTTTTATTTAAGAAAATGTTGAGGTAGCTAAAAACGTAGTACCATTTTTTGAATGGAAAATTATTATACTGGCTTGTAATTTTTTGCTCTTTTTTTTAAACTCTATTTGTTGTTTTATGTAACTTTTTGTAGACATATGGGTTTACTAAGTATAAATTGTGGTATTACTCTCAGTAATACATTATAAACATTTGAACCATCTTGATGATCTAAATGTGCATGGTTTTAAAAACTTCATGAATTTAAGCATATGCATTGATTTTGACACTTACCAATGCTTCCCCATCCCATATAGCACACCTGCCTATGCTTAGATATTATGCATTAAAGTTCCTGTATCAGTTCTAAATAGTTTTATTTCCCTTCTGACAATGTTGTTCTTGTTCTTCCTGCTCCTCCCTCCCCTCCACATGAAATTGTACATTTCGATTCCAAATTCAGTATTAATGGCTCTATTAACTTTATAGGTGGTTCCATATCTTTTGAAGTTTCTTGACAACTTGACAAACATATATGTACGGTTCAACCGTAAGAGACTTAAAGGTCGTACTGGAGAGGACTGTAGGACAGCACTCTCAACTCTTTACAATGTATGGTGGAAATAACACATGCTCAATACCACTGCCTAACTATGTCAATTTTGTTAATTTTGATAGTTCTTTTTCTTTACCATTTTTGTTTGGTTGAGTACCTGCTACAAATTTTATTTCATTCGGCAATCGCTATTGTTTAGCTATATGCATGTGTAATTTCTGTAACACCCTTTTCCCCTAGGGTTAGGAATGCTACATGTACCTAACTTTGCATCTGATAAGAGATCCAACATTAAAAAAAAAAACTTTACCTCATCTTATTAAAATCATAAAATTGAAGCACAATGTAGAAGTTGTCTTGATAATTGAAAATAAATATCTCATGACACTTGTGTGAAAACATTTTATTATTCAAACTAGGGATTCTTGTCCAAGTTTGAATTCCCATCTAAGTCTGGCCTGCCTACTCTTCAACCATCCTCATCACTTGGACATTTAAAAACATAAAAAATATTCAAAAGTGACAAATGACTACCTAGGAGGTTTTGTGAAATTAGTGTTGGTTTTACTAAAAAAAAATTAGTACTTATACATAACTTATGGAACAACCAACATATCACATATTCAACAATTAGTAACCCACAACTAAAGTAACAACAAATTTATCATATCCAATAAGTAGTAAACAATCATGTAATGGAAAAGATGTTTGTCATCTAAGAGTGAATAGGCAAAACTTACAAAAAAAAAAGATTGAATGTTCATTGCATATATCACTAAACTTGTCTTTTGCTTGCTTTATGGTCAACACATATTAAGCGTTGTGCAAGGTTGTGCACTGGTCCCACATCCTATGTGCACAGGGACAATTGCTAGACTGCTTATAACGTAGCTTATCTTTGGTGTATCACACCTTTTACTTTTACTTCCGTGTGGCTGCACTGATCCCACATCCTGTGCAGACAGGGTCAACTGCTAGACTGCTCATAAAGTAGCTTATCTCGGGTGGACCACACCTTTACTAGTACTTCCATGTAGCTTGTGCGTCAATCCATAACTTTGCATTAGCACTATGCATCCCTTATGACCATCTTTTTATGCTTAAAAATTCCATCACATTAATTGTATGGTCTTATAAGGTTTTCATGGCATGCGTAATGATGTGAGCCAAAATGGCATTCGCATCAAACACGCGAACGACATAATGACATTACTACTTTGAACGCACTACATCATAGTATTTGTTATACATCATGCATTCATAAATAACTTCCATGCCATCATAGCTTAGGTACATAAAAGGGGCTTTAAATTAAGGGTCATATATAAGCATGAATACCTAGCATAAGAATTTAACAATGCCTTTCAAGCAAGTACAAATGTTATGACACACATAAGGGTTAATCATGTTGGTTATTCTCTTAGCTTCAACAAATAAATGAGCATCTATGGAGAGAAAGAAATAAAAGCTTTGAAGTTTGAGGGAAGATTGTGGAGGTCCTTGAGGCTCCATTTTCCCAATCTCTTTGTCATTAGATGGCATTACATTTATTTTTTATTAATTGAAGTTTAATGGTTTTCTTTGTCAGCATGATACATTCATATGAAGATAATTAGGTGTACATAATATAACTTATGTGAAAATAGCTAGACGCAAAGATTGAAAATAGCAGTCAATTAGGTATAAGTAGGTGTAAATATTTTGAAATATTTGTCTTGATAGCATTTTAGGCGCCACTAATTATGGCAATAATTATGTATAATTCCTCTATATAAATGAAAGGAACCGTACAAAAAGGGCATTCAGGCCAATTAACATGGTATCAGAGCATCTCTGATTTCTGTTACCTCAGTTTATATCACTCGGTGCATTTTTTTGATCGCAATTCTTAGGATGCTCTGATACAAGGTTTCGACAGTCCCACAATCCTCTTTCTTTCCATGGAAGAGTATATGGAAGGTCCCAGTACCAACCAAAGTGGCATTTTTTATGTGGGCAGCTGCACATGAGAAGCTCTTGACGGTTGATAATCTAAGAAAACGAGGAATTATTCTCATGGAACGGTGCTACATGTGCAAAAGGAATGGGGAATCCATAGACCACTTACTTCTACATTGTGAGGTGGCTGGAAGGTTATGGGTTGGTATCTTTATTAGAGCCGGGTTGAGTTGGGTCATGCCTAAAAGAGTAGTGGATCTTTTAGCATGCTGGAAAAGGCCGCATTCTTGTGCTCATATGGCAGCAGTGTGGCGAACGATTCCCTTGTGCTTAATGTGGGTTATTTGGTTGGAAATGAATGATAGGTGCTTTAATGACAAAGAATGTGCAATGGAAGATATCTAAAATTCTTTTGTTTTTTCCCTTTTTTAATGGTTTTCAGCTTTTGTTTTGAGGGGTGGGAGTGTCCATGAGTTTTTACCATAGTTTTGAATTCCGTTCTGTTCCGGCCGGAACGACCAAAATGTTCCGTTCCGGTGCCTCAACCAGTGCACTATACCTCCTTGTTCCGTTTCGGTCCAAATTCCTGCCTATTCCAGCCTGTTCCGGTCAAATTCCGGCCGTTCTGGTCCCTATTCCGGTTTGGATTATTTTTGTAATTTTTTTGTATTTGAATGATATTTTTTTAAAAATTTTAAATTTAGATGGTATTTAATTAATTTTAGAATATAAAATATATTTATATTCTTTGTAATTTTAAATACCTTTTATTTAAATATCATTATTTTTTAATATTTTATATATTTATTTTTTTTTTTATCTCAACTCAAATTTGTATTTTTTCAATTTTATAAATCTTCAATTCTTCTAATATGTACACATATATATAATACACACTTATATTTATATGTCTTTATTCTATTAGTTGTTAGTTTATATATATATATATTTATTATAATATTTAATTAATTCCGAAACGGCACACCGGAACAGACTGGTACCGAAATATTCCGTTCCAGTACCTCAACTGAAACGGTCACCGGAACGGAATTCAAAACTTTGGTTTTTACTCTCTATGCAGCTCACTAGAATGTAATTAGGTGTCTTAATCTGTATATTTCCTGTGTACTTGGGTTTTGCCTAATTTCATTCTATTCAATAAAGTTTATTACTTATCAAAAAAAAAATTCTTAGGAGAATTTTCTTTGGCATTCAGCAAGTTATTTCTTGCTCTTAGTAGGTGTCGATCCTTCAGTTAAATCAAACCATGTGAGTTTGAGCTTCTCGGCAAGTTCTGGGGTGTTCTTCATACACCGATGTCCTAGTCCTTCCATTTTTTGGACCGGGTGTTTCTGGTGGCATTATCGGCAACTTTTGTCCATAGCTTAGCAATTTTCGGTTAGAGCAACTTCTGTCCACGTCGCAACTCGTGGTTCTCGGCAACTCTGTAGCTTGAAGGCTGCCGATGCAACCTTATCTTAGTCCTTTCGGCGTTTCTATGGTCGTGTGCCTCTCGGAACAGTGGGCTTCTTCATTTCGATGAAGTCTATGCAGTCTCTTGATGAAGCCGATGTGAATCAGACTATCAATCTTGGAGTTTGGCAGTTCGTCATAGCTACGATATTGAAGTTTGGCAGTTCTTTGTGTTTCGGCATAGCTCTGTGAATCAGACTACGCTACTTAGTCTATCGGTACAGATATTTTTATTCATTTGGTTTGTCCAAAGTTTAAAAAAAAAAAACACAACTGGACATTGTTTATTTTAGTATATACCAATATTTCAATCCATCTAGTTTGGTGGTTTTATTTTTTTTGTTTTGCTTTATCTCAAGTTTTTATTTTTATTTTTTTTATTTTATTGCAATGGGCTTCGCACTGGTGTGTGCCAAGTTTATGGGTAACAATTAATCTACGTGGGCTTTTCAATTTGAACTATTTCTGAAGGGAAAAGACTTTTGGGGTCATATTGATGACACAGATGTCGCGCCATCATCCACTTCTGACAAATCTAAGGATCTCGGATCTTCTCGTTCATGGGCTGTGCTTGATGCACGGATAATGTCTTGGCTTCTTAGTTCAATGGAGTCACATATTGTTACAAATTTACGACCTCATCGCTTTGCTCAATTTATGTGGAATTATTTAAAGATGGTTTATCACAAGAGAATAGTGCTCATCGCTTTCAGTTAGAGCATGCGATTGCCACATTTCAATATGGTAGTCTTTCGATCCAAGACTACTACTCAGCATTTCTAACACTTTGGAACGAGTATTCTGAACTGGTTACGGCAGATGTTCCTATTGACACCCTTTCAACTATACAGAATCTTCATGAGACTAGTCGGCGTGATCAGTTTCTTATGAAATTACGTCCCGAATTTGAAACTATTCGTTCCCCTTTGCTGAATCCTCTAGTTCCTTCTCTAGATGTTTGTTTCGGTGAATTACTTCGTGAAGAACAACGTTTGAGTACTCAAGTTATTCTAGAGCAATCTCATGACAATTCAAGGTCAGCAATTGTGGCTTATGCTGGCCAAGGCCGAAAACTGCCCAGGGATTCTAAAAACTTGTAGTGCTTTTGCTGCAAGGCATATGGACATATTGCTATGAATTGTCCCAAGAAATACTGCTCCTACTGTAAGAAAAATGGTCATATTATCAAAGAATTCGTATTCGCCCTCAGAATTGCCAAGCTCTAACATTTCAAACTTTTGTTCATGACTCTCCAGCAGCGGCGTCTGCAAGACATGGCTCTTATCGAGGTACCTCCTCTGCTCCTACAACAAATTACTGCACACCAAAAATGGTGCAACAGATGCTCGTTTCGGCATTATCAGCAATGGGGTTCCTAAGTAACAATTCTACTAAACTCTGTTACGTAGACTCGGGGGCCTCTAATCACATGACTAATAATCCTACCGCTTTGTGTCATGTTCGGCCCTACGCTGGTCAATCTGTTATTTTGACTGCCAATGGCAGTTCTTTGCCAATAGCTGCTGTCGGAAATGCCTCTTCTAAGTTCACTGATGTGTTTCTTGCTCCTCAACTTTCCACGAATCTTATTTCTGTTGGCCAATTAGTTGATAACAATTGTGCTATTAATTTTTTTGATGATGGTTATGTTGTGTAGTACCAAGTCAGGGGGAGCCGATCGCGAAGGGACCTAAAGTGGGGTGCTTGTTTCCACTATTTTTACCTGTTCCAATTTCTTATCAAATTTCTCCTATTAAGTCTTTTGCTTGTAATAATATATCAGATCTTAGTCTGGTGTGGCATCGTCATTTAGGTCATCCCAATACTCAAATCTTATCTCATATATTAAACTCTGGTTTACTTAATAATAAATACTATTTTCCTTTATTTCTTGAGTGTGCTTCTTGTAAACTTGGTAAAAGCAAAACCCTTCCTTTTCCTTTGCATGCTAGTAGAGCATCTCACTGCTTTGATCTTATACGTAGTGATGTTTGGGGACCTTCCCCAGTTAGTTCACATGAAAAATTTAGATACTATGTGACTTTCATTGATGATCATGGCAGATTTACTTAGGTCTACTTCCTTCGCTCTAAATCTGAGGTCTTTCGTACTTTCACTGAGTTCCTCTGGGTTGCAAATGAGTTTATTCCGTCAAGGTTCGCTCTGATGGGAGTTTGGATCAATACAAAGCTCGGCTTGTGGCACTTGGGAATAATCAAGAATATGATGTCAATTATGAAGAAACATTTGTTCCTGTAGCTGAGATGACTACCGTTTGTACTATTCTAGCTCTTGCTGCTTCTCAAGATTGGCCGTTTCATAAGATGGATGTCAAGAATGCTTTTCTTCACGGGGACCTTAGAGAGTGTATTTATATGAAACCACCCCTGAGGTTGTTTTCCTCTTCGATTTCACAAGTGTGTAAGCTTTGTCGCTTTCTTTATGGTCTCAAACAAGCTCCGAGGGCTTGGTTTGTTACAATTTCCCTTCAAGCAGAGCAAGCATGACACTTCATTATTTCTTCGGCAAACCAACATGGATCTTGTTGTTCTTTTGGTTTATGTTGATGATATTGTGATCACTGGTTCCGATTATACTTTACTTGGTCAGCTTAAGACTCATCTCTTCGAGTCCTTTCATATAAAAGATATTGGGCCTCTCACATATTTTCTTGGTCTTGAGGTGCATCGTAGTCCCTTCAGCATTTCACTTAATCAACATAAGTATGCGTGTGACTTGGTGGCTACAGCTGGCCTTTGATACTCCCATGGAATTAAATGTCAAACTTCGCAAAGAGAAGGGTGACTCACTTCCTGATCCCAGTTTATACAGGAAATTGGTGGGCAGCCTGGTCTATCTCACCATTACTAGACTTGACATTTCTTTAAACGTACAACAAGTCAGCTCGTTTCTTCAGACTCATCGTCTTCTTCATTTGGTTGCTGTCCGTAGGATTATACGATATGTTCAGGGAAATTCTTCCCGTGGCTTATTCTTCCCTGTAGGAAATTCTCCTAGCCTTGCTGCTTATAGCAATGCTGATTGGGCTGGTTGTGCTGATACACGTCGCTTCATCACTGGTTGATGCGTGTTCTTAGGTGATGCGTTGATCTCTTGGAAGAGTAAGAAACAAGATAGAGTTTCTAAGTCTTCTACGGAATCTGAGTACAGGGCAATGTTCCTTACTTGTTCCGAGATTATTTGGCTTGGAGGATTACTTGCTGAATTAAACTTCTCCCAGATCAATCCTACACCTTTAAATGCTGATAATACAAGTGCTATTCAAATTATGGCCAACCTTGTCTATCATGAGCGCACTAAACATATTGAAGTTGATTGTCACTCTATCCGTGAGGCCTTTGAAGCTCGTGCTATCACTCTTCCACATGTTTCTACTGAACTACAAATTGCTGATATCTTCACCAAGGCTCTTACTCGTCATCGACATTGCTTCTTAAAAAGCAAATTGATACTCGTTGATCAACCCACATCAGTTTGAGGGGGGATGTCAGCATGATACGTTTATATGAAGATAATTAGGTGTACATAATATAACTTATGTGAAAATAGCTAGACGCAAAGATTGAAAATAGCAGTCAATTAGGTGTAAGTAGGTGTAAATATTTTGAAATATTTGTCTTGACAGCATTTTAGGCGGCAACAATTATGTACAATTCCTCTATATAAATGAAAAGAAACCTTACAAAAAGGGCATTCAGACCAATTAACATTCTTAACCCCGAAGGTTTGGCTCAAGGGGTAAAGGACTTGGTATTGAGGGTATGGCTCCCTTCTCTAGGTTTAAGGTTCGACTTTTGGGTGTAACAAATTTTTAGGGGCCACATACATTAGTGGAAGCCTGATGATTTACTTGATCTATGTGATGTGGAAACGTTTCACCACAGGTCCAAGGTTTAGCAAGGAAAAAAGATGTTTTTGCATTGTCTTCGGGGTTGTAATACTCCATATTGGGAGAGTAAGTGATCGTGGTGAATGAGATCTCACATTGTTTGGGGGGAGAAATTCTTACTGTTTATAATGATGATTTCAATGGACTCTAATTGTACAATTGATTTGTCCTTTTGGAGGATTGGTCAACATCTGCCTTGAACTTTCCTTGGATCATCACAATGGTATCATAGGCCCTAGCCAATGTGATACTCTATATTGAGTGAATATATAAGAAGGGTGAATGAGATCCCACATTGATTGGAAGTGAGGTTTGTGATTTATAATGTAGGGGTTTTAATTCTATCATTGATTAGTCATTTTGGAGTATGGGCCTGAATATGTATTTGACTTTTTTGCTTGGGTCGTTTCAAGGGTTCCTTGTCATGAAAAAAAGTTTTTTAATGGTTTTCTCGATCCTCATATTTTTTATGATTAAGTTTATCTCTTGTATCGCTCAATGTAATTGGGTCACACCTTTTTGCTCATTAATAAGTTCTAATTTATAAGGGGGTGATTTGTCTTAGGCTCGTTTGGACACTTGGAGTATCTAATTATGTGAATAGTAGTTAAGATGCTTTATTCGGTTTGAGAAAGGAGAGAGAAAAAGTTGAATAAAATATTATAAAGTTAAAAGTTGTTTGAATATACTTTTTTAATATTCTTTTTGTTTTGAAGTTTGAATAAGTTATATTGATTTTTGTGTTTTGTTTTGAATTTTTAAAAGTTGTAATGATTAGCTAATGATTAGATGAAAAAGTTAAAGATTTGAAATTAAAAGTATTCTGTGTTTGAGAGACGTTTGGGAAGGAAATTGTGAGAAGTTTTGAGAATTTCCCATCTCATTTACCGAACGTATCCTTATCCTTTGGTCAATTTTTTATTTATTCTCATCCACATGCATAATATTTACAAGAGAAAAATGATATGTTGCCAAGATAAATGTTTACTGTACTGCATCTCTTCTTATAACTATTAGAGATATGATTTGGATGGGATAGCATCTAAACTCTAGTCCTACTCCTTATTTGCCTACGTAAACTGATACAATTAAAAATGTGGGAGCAATCATCCATTTTCTGCCTCTATTAGTTATTGAAACAGTTCTCTTGTAGGGATTTGCTTACATCACATATGCGAGTCTTTTATTTTTGCATTGCTTAGTTATTATCCATTTTTTGCTGTAACATGCCAATTCTTAGATATTGGGGTATGCCTATTGGGCCATCATAAAATTCACTTGCCTTATTTTTCAGGTCCTTCTGGTGTCATGTAAAGTAATGGCACCATTTACACCATTTTTTACTGAAGTTCTGTATCAAAATCTTCGAAAAGTTTCCAATGGGTCAGAGGAAAGCATTCATTATTGTCAGTTTCCTCAAGAAGAAGGGAAGGTATAGATGATTTTCGTTAGGGCGATTTCCATCTTATGTTGCCCTTTTCCATACATTCCTTATTTTTGTTATTTCTTAAAGTTTGAGTTCTATAATTGCATATACTTGTCCGGGTAACCAGGGTAAAGCTGCATATGAAGATCTTATCTAACTGATTAAAAATTGCTTTTGGTTATTCCAGCCATCACATTAAGGTCAATTTGGATGTCCTCTATGCAAATATGATCATATCACGTGAATTTCATAATTTTTGGATGAATTTCAATATTATCTTATTAATTTTCCAGCTTAATAACTTGTTTACATATAGAAAAAAAAAATCCAGCTTAATAACTATTATCAACCCTTGCTACTCAACTGGGTGCTAATTAAGTGGACCTTAGTTGAAACTTTCACAGCTACCATATCCTAGTATGTTTATTCTATCTATATTTATAGTACCAATCAATTCTTTTTTTTTTTTTTGGCTTGGCACCAGGTGTCTAGAATAGCGTTCTGACTAATCCGGAAGTGTACAAGCCCTCAGCAAAGAGTTTTCTTTAAGTGCACTTTGGTTAATTCAAGGGGAAAATCCCTTAGTTCGATGGCTCCTAAAGATTGTTTGCACCCTAGGGAATTTGAACCTTAAACCTAGGACCATACCCCTAAGGCCAAGACCTTTATCACTTGAGCCAACTGCTTGGGATTAGTACCAATCGATTCTATACTACTAGATTTAGCCAAGTTCTTAAACATTTTCCCATATATCTTCTTTATTTTCTTTATTCCGGGAAGAAACCATTTGATGGATGTAGCTTTCAATTTGATGATCTTGGTGGCCATCTTTGCAGACCTAAGGAAGGGGAAAAACTTTGTGCTATGGCAATGCTTGCCCGCATAAATAAGACAAGGACAAGATTGTCAAATTTGGCCGAAGTGCCTCTTAGATTGCCAAAGAATGTAGCTAGACCAACATACCTCTCGTAACTTGGAGACTCTGTGAGGCCGTTGGTCATGGAGTAAAATTAGAACAGTTAAATAACAAATAATGTTAACCCAAAAAGTATTTGGTACCATTAAAAATTACTGTATCATTAAGTGAGTCTCACTAGTTTGAGTGATTTTTCTACTTTAACCACGTATAATTTGGGTTTTTTTTTTGTCTTGACGATCATTAAGGATGCATGAGATTGCTGCATGGTGAAACTGGTCAGTATTCCAAACATGCTATATAAAAAGTAGAATATAACACTTTCTACCTTTCAAGTAGGAAAAAAAAAAAGCTACAACCTTACAAGCTAACCAAGCCATAATTTAACTAGTCTTCTTGGTTTTTATTGAGTTCATTGTGCTGATTTAATTTGGTGGTTCAAGCTATGTCTGATGTTGAGCTTTTTCTAACTTTTTGCAAATTCCGACACCATTTTTTTTTTCTCAGAGGGGGGAACGAATTGAACAAAGTGTAGCAAGGATGATGACTATTATTGATCTTGCCCGCAACATTCGTGAGCGGCACAATAAACCTCTTAAAACACCACTAAGGTTAAGCTTCACTTTTCATGTTTTTGCTTTTTCTTTTGATTTCATATTCTCATATCTACCTTCCTCACTATTTTGTGTTTCTTTTATTCTTTTCTGAGCAACTGCAGGGAAATGGTAGTAGTTCATCCTGATGCAGACTTTCTCAATGACATAGCTGGAAAGTTAAGAGAGGTATATGAACAGTCTACAGTATGCATGTGTTTCTTCACACTTGTAGGATCAATCAAGTGTCTTTATAACCAGTGGATCAACTTTTCCATTAGCTTGGGGAAAAAAAATCTTCTTTGCTATTAATAAATCCTATGTTTTTCAACAACTATCTTGTTTGGTTTCGGTCTACCCTACTAGCTGTTCATCTAGGACTTTTTTGTAATAGAAAAAAGAATAAGTTAATTTTGTATTAAAAAATACTCACATGCTGATTTTTCCAGGGTTAAATCTTGAGGTTATGCTGTATACTCGCTGTGTACTTGGGCTTTGCCTAACTTCATTCTATTCAATAAAGATTATTACTTATCAAAAATCTTGAGGTTATGTCTGTGCATAACTTCTATCCAAAGTTTATTTTTCTTCGTAGGATAATAGTGTGACTGAGCCATACTGTTTCTTACTAAATACTTTTCACGTTCAATATATACAATAATAGTTTGTTGTCATGTTAGCATGGTATGGTTGTTACTAATAGGCACTCTGAAATGTCATGTATAATATCACTTACTGCTGTGTTTGCTCTGGGCTGTCATTCCCCTGTATAGGGCCATCTCTTATTTAACTTCCACAACCAGGGCAGCCTTTTACTTAGTTGATTCCAATTACATTGCAGTATGTGCTAGAGGAACTCAATGTACGTTCTCTTGAGCCATGCAATGATACATTGAAGTATGCTTCTTTACGTGCAGAACCTGATTTTAGGTATGTTTAACTGTTTTTACCCATAAGAAAGCTATAATTATTTTTATATTTAAGAAAGCTTTGTAATCTTGTTTTATGCTGTGGAGACCTGGGCTCGAATCTCAGCAGCCACATCTTTTTTCTTTAAAATCTCTAAAAAAATTAATTCAATCCTTCGACCTAGATAGGTTTTACCTCTTGTATACCATCTTGTGTACTTGGGCTTTGCCTATCTTTATTAATAATACTTACCATTTACCTATAAATATATATATATATATATATATATATATATATTGTTTTATGCTTCTGCCTGATGGCATTTGGTTGTTTTCTTTTAGTGTGTTAGGTAAGCGGCTTGGAAAATCTATGGGAGTCGTTGCTAAGGAAGTCAAAGGAATGTCACAGGAAGATATTTTAGCTTTTGAGAGAGCTGGCCAAGTTACTATTGCAGGTCATTGTTTGAAGCTGACTGATATTAAGGTGCTCGTCTTTTTTACTAAATTAATCTACTGTCCTGTTCAATACATCTGCAAAACTATGTTTGATATTTTATTTTAATGTGTACATGGTCTTGGACATAGATACATTTTCCAGGTCTTGAACAGCTGGCAGAATAACCAAATTATCATCATGTATAATATACCTTGGAAAAGAATATGTTCCTTTGAAAAGTGATTTAAGGGTTTGAAAGTGACTGCCATGGCCTTCCCATTGATTTGATTTTATGCAAGAATGTGGTAGTAAGAATTCCATTGTAGATGTGAAAAATCTTACCCACTCTGGCAAACTTGGAAGGAGTTTACGTTTTTTTTGTTTGATCATCTTAGTGGAAAGTACAGGAAAGATTGTAGAATTTTATTATGAAGATTCATTTCTCTATTTAATTTTGACCATAAAGCTTAATGAATTACTGTTTTCATCTCTTCATTTTGACTGTAGAATTGTTATCTTCCCACTCTGATTTTACTTTTTTGATACTTTGGTCTGGTATATCATTCAAAAAATACACAAGTTGTAGTGGGGCATACCTATAATACTTTTTAGCTGTTCTCTAAAAGAGATAACAATGTGGTAATTTGATTTTTAGGGGCTAAGATACCACTAATTCTCATATTCTTATTAATTTTCAGGTTATTCGGGATTTCAAATGTCCTGATGGATTTACAGATAAGGAGATTGATGCAGCAGGAGATGGTAGGAATTACAAATGACATCCAAATATAATTTATCCTGTGACTGTTGTCTGTTTTACACACACTATATACCATGTTTCAGGTGATGTTTTGGTGATTTTGGATTTGCGTGCGGATATCTCATTGTTTGAGGCTGGTGTTGCTCGTGAGGTGAAGTGCAAACTATTGTGCTTGTTATGCATACTTTATATGATTTCTAATCATGTGAATTCCATCAACTTGCTGTGTGGAATATATTATGCACGCAGTGTAGTGTATTTCCATTCGTCTTTTCTTCTGTCTGACTTCTTTGTTGTTGAGGGCTTCCTTAATTTTTCTCTTTTCTCAGTTGGTATTCATTGAAGTTCGTATTCCCAAACTGGAGACATGATTATGACAGAATTGTTTAAAATTTTACAATTGCAGATTGTGAATAGAATTCAGAAGTTACGGAAGAAAGCTGCCCTAGAACCCACTGACATTGTGGAGGTTTACTTCAGATCAATGGATGAAGATAAATCACTCTCTGAACGAGTGTTGAGTTCCCAAGTAATATTATCTTTATCCATATGAGAATGTTTCTGCTTGACTTTTTTTCATTGATATAGGTTGGGTGGGAGTGGGGAAAGAGCATTAACCTCCTGATTATTGTGCTGCTAAAGGAGAGTATCGCAATGGATATTTATGGATTGAGAGAAACTAATCAATCTGTGATCTTTATTCTGTTTTCGACTTTCCCAGAAAGCTCTCTATTGGTTGTTGGAGGATACTAGTTTAAATTTGATATATAATTCTCTATTGAGTTGCCAGGAATTGTGAAGGATCGAGTTGCACTTTTGACTGGGTTGTGGTGTCAGATTTTCCACTAATCCAGATGCCAGTCATGTGCATTTACTTGCAAAAATAATTCATTCGAGCTTATGGGAATTTATGTATAATCTGTTTCTTTACTCTCTTCAATGGTTTTCAGTAATGATAGGAGTTACCATTTAGGTGGATGGCTTCCCCACCTTTTTTTTTTTACATTTCAACCTTTTTTTCCCAAAGCCTTCGTTTTCCAGGCTTTGCTGCCCCCATTTTTACCAGTATCACGTGGAGGGAAAGAGATTATATGTTTCTATTTGCTCTGATTGCGTTTAGGTTAATAAATAGGCGATTTTTGTGTGCTGTCATCTGTCTGACATGCAATCACTCTTTATGTGAAGTGCCATTCGATTATAGCTCGGTTTATTTTATATGCAGGGTTCATACATTGCAGATGCCATTGGCTCCCAATTGCTTCCTTCTACAATGATGCCATCACAGGCAGTAAGTATATTTTTTTTAACAAGTAATTGAAGATTTTATTGAAAAGGAAAAAGGCACAGCTCAGGTACACAAGAATTTGTAAGAGGAATACCCAAGTAGAAATGGGAGAAATAGGAAAAGAGACGAGGAAATTATGCCATTATAATCTATAGAAGCTACCCAAAATCAGCATGTCATTTGCATCAGCTTGGAGCAAATTTTTTGAAGGACAATCTGCTATAACTAGCGTTAAAATCAGCATAAATTTATATAAAATATTCTTTTATTCTTGGAAATAAATAGTTCTAAATAGTGCGTACAAATCCTCAAATTCGGAATCTTTTTGCTAACAAAAAAAATGGGGTGGGGAATTGTGTCTATTTTAAACGCAATTTTGCTTTCTGATTGCCCAGCAATGGTTTGACGCATATTTTTCTTATCATGTGTCGCTGAAATTTCAGGTCATTATCAGTGAGGAGACTTTCCATGGTATCTCGGGCATGTCATTTATTATCAGCTTAACAAGACCTGCACTAGTGGTCAATCTAGACGCCATTCTTGCACTATATGCAGGTTGGAATGCCCATACATACCAATGAATCCTCTCTCTCTCTCTCTCTCTCTCTCTCTCTCTATGTGATAGAATGTTTATCAATGGTTGCAGGAAATATGAAGTTTGCTCAAGGTCTGCAGACTTACTTGCTATCGAGGGATCATGCAGTTTTGAAGTCAGAGTTTCAACTTGGGAATGGGAAGGTATGTGCTCCAAAAGCTTGTATGCTTGAGCAAGTTTTAGTATTTGTCTCATGCTCCTTTTTTATCCTTATTCTTCTGCAGATAACGGTCAGTTGCATTGAAAACCTGCCTCCGGTTGATTTGTTCTTAGGGGAACACCTTTTCTTGACTGTTGGCGATTATGTTTCTTCCACAAAAAAATCTTGAGTGACTTGACCCTTACATAGGGATCCCATCGTTTTTCTCCTGGTACCAAGCTTTTGCCCCCCAAAAAAGATGGAATAGGAATGTCACATTCAGGCAGTTACAGTTATATTCATTTTTGTTGTACGAACTCATATAAAGCGAAAGTAAAATGCAAGTTAGCCTTATACTTGTTTCAATCGCATAGCTGCTCTTTCGATATTTTTATTTATGAGGTTAGACTTGGATTAAGATGTACACTATTTTTAGTGTCTTTCGCTTTCTTTTGTTTTAAACATTTCGTTTTTCGAAATTATAACGAAGAAAAAAAAATCCTAGTCTGTCTTTAAATTAACCGCGGCCGGCATTGGGTTTTACGACATGAAAAGTACTTCAAAAAATGGACGTACACTACCTTTGAAAAAGTTGGTCTTAACCATTTCGGAATTGTTTGCTTAAAATTCAACTAAAATCACTATTTCCCAACTTTTATTTTTAAAATTTTACTCATTTTTCAGAAGTCTGTTATATCATTTCCATACTTTTCTTATTCTATTAAAATAATATTTTTCTATTTTTTATTTATTATCTTTTTCTTTCACTTCTATTTTCAAATTTAGCCACTTATTCTTTTGATTATTTCGAACTTCAATTGGCCTCCAAAAAATACGGTATAATATTTTTTCCTCATACAAGAGTACATAAATTTAATATGATTATAATAAATAATTTTTACAAAAATGGTATTTTTTTAAACGAAATAAATGAGTTCCAAAAAAATTGATATACAATTAAATATATTACAACTAATTCAAAATAATTATAAGTAACCAGGATATTAAAATACAAACTAAAAAAACTTGTTTTTTCCACTATTCACTTATGGCTCTTTACATCAATTTTCAAATGATGTCTTTTGGTTTGGAAGTTTAATGGGGTTTGTATCTTACGAATTTCGTTCTTTAGTTAGTTTATTGTTTTTTGTTTGTATGGTGGTAATTCTAGGTCATATCAACAAAAGAATTTGCGAATCTGGCTAATCTACAGAAGTAATAAGAAATCAACTCAAAGGACAAGCATGACAAGCAATCATAAATACCAAACTCTATAGAAATTTGGCCAACAACAATGTACATTGCCAAAACTAACCTCATAGTTTTGGCAACCAAAAAATCGCTATCCTTTGTTCTCTTCAACGTGAGTTGTTCGATGAATTGTTTTAATATCATAGTAATATACTGGATATTCATTGCAACGATTATTTGTTGAGCGTGAGATACTGGTGGTGCTACTACATGACCTAGGCATTGGATGTTATTTGCTTTAAGTTTGTAGACAAACATAAATAAAACATAGATGAAATTTATGTAGAGATGCTAAAGTACATTGATTAATACTTTGGGACTCGGAGTGGTAATATTTTAACATAATATCAGTTGTCCAACATAAGGCATGTATGAATTGCTACAAAATCGTGAATCCTAGTTGCCAATTGGTGGCCATCCAGGCTTCATAGATTATCCCGCCATATCAATGGCCCCTATGCCTGAACATTTGTTAATTGAACATATTCATTACAGTCTAATACTAAACATCCATTTCGAGAACTGTCTTGATAGGAAGTACATCAAAAGTATCAAATAAGGTCTCATATAGACATGACAGCAACCTCGAACCCAATTAGCCCCAAATATTGTAAAAATAGACAACAAAAAGTATCAAATTTAGTCTCAAAATAGATATGGCAGCAACCTCGAACTATGGAAGCACCAACAAGTGACAATAGGCATCACAAAGTATCACATTTAGTCTCAAAATAGACATGGCAGCAATGGAATGACCCAAATAGAACCAACAAGTGAAAATAGCCAGCAACAACTATCAAATTAAATCCCAAAATAGACATGACAACAACCTTAAGATATGGCAGCACCAACAAGTGAGAGAAGGCCTAAAAAAGTATCAAATTCAGTGACAGCAATGCAAAGGCCCAGTAATGCAAAAATGCATAACAAATATTCAATTTAGGTAACAAATAGACATGACATCAATATAAGGGCCCAGTAAGCATGAAGAAGTGCAAAAAAGGATAACAAATATCCAATTTAGGTCCAAACAGACATGACAGAAATGCAAGGTCCAATAAGCATGAAGAAGTGCAAAAATGCATAAATAATATCCAATTTAGGTAACAAATAGACATGATAGCAATGTAAGGGCCCAATAAGCAATTATGCATAACAAATATCCAATTTAGGTAACAAACAGACATGGCAGCAATGCAAGAGCCTAATAAGCACGAAGAAGTGTACAAATGCATAACAAATATTATATTTAGGTCCCAAATAGATTAGTAGAAGCACCAACAAGTAAAAATGACCATCAATTTTAATGCTTTAAAGGTCCCAAACAGACATAAAAAATCCCAACCCTTGTGGATTGACTCGTTCTAAAAAGTGTTTTAGAAATGACTCCAAGTATAAGAGTTGTCAAGTAATATTAGGGAAGTCTCTAAGTCATTTCCTTAAGGAACGGTTAATTTAATATGCAAATTTATCCACTACCAAAAATAAAATGAAGTTGTGTTCTAAAATTATCTACGATGATATTTCACAATGAGAATGAATTTTTTTCGACATTATAAAAATGTCAAGTTTTTTTTTTTTTTCGAGAAGATGAATTATCACTAAGATTTATGCTAAGGAAAAGATAAATTATCAAACTTAATCCCCAAACCACCGACTAATGATTTTAACAAAACAAACTACTGAAATATGATTAAAAAGCACCGAACGAGTAAACTAACGCACTACGATGACTAGGACCAAGAGAAAGCAAACAACTGTTGAAATAAACAAAGGCACCGAATGAAATGAATTTCAACCCGTGAGCTATTGAGCTGCAATTTAAAATAAAAAGACGCCAAAAATGTAAAACCACAAATATACTATTGAACTAAGAGATGAAAACAAACAACTACTGAAATAGAAGACAATCGACTGAGTGTGAAACATGCATTGAGAATATAAGCTTATGAAATGACTAAACAAAAGCTGCCATAAACTGTTAGAGCTGTAGAGCTGAATACATTTGAGTTCAACTATTGCTTGCAAACTCATAAAATGAAGAACTACTAATACTAAAAAACACAATGTAAATTAAATGCAGAGAAGCTCAATCCAGCCCAAGGGGTTTATAGACTCAAAACAACTTCGAAAAAAAAAAAACGAAATGATGAAGAAAATGGGTTTCCCTTGAGAGTGCTTCGGCCAGAAAACTGGTCTACGAAACTCCTTCCAGCAAAAACCGAGTTGCTTCTTTCCTTCTTTCCCCTTTTTCTTCTCCTTTCCGCCAGTCCCAGCTCATGCTCTGCCATTTTCTTCTCCAATAGGTTTAATCTTTCTAGCCTTTTTCACATTTCAGTTGTTGCGTGTCCAATTTAAGTAGCAGTGCTGTGTTGTAACCGAGGGTAAATTCTTTTACTCTCCAGCTTCTCTGCTATCCAAGAACCAATGGTCATATGGCTTGGCTTTGAAGCCTATTCGGTGCAAAGGCTTTTGCAGTGCAGGGGCAAGTGTCTTGGTGAGGTGGCCTTTGATAGAAGTGGGTCGGTGCAAGCTTGCCAAGTGATGAATAATTAGTTTGCAGGTGCTTAAGTGAGGAAGCTACATGATGTGTCTCGAACTGGGCTGAATTAATTCGGTGCAATAAGTGACTTGATATGCTTGTAGAGCAGAAACATTCGGTGAAGAGATGCAGGGATTAATTTGAATGCAGGGGCTTATTTAAGTGAGTATGTGTGGCTGAATTTAAGAGGTCCACATGCTTGTGAGTCTTGGTCTGCCACTATTTGAAATTGAATTGGTGCATGGAGCTTTTGGAGACGAATCCCAAACTTGAGGAAAAATTATTGTGTAACCAAAAATTTATTTCAACGAGCATCATTCTACGGCCTATAACCTAAGTTGATTGAAACTCGTAAGGACAATATCAACTCTATGAAATAGCCAATAAACATTAGAAATTAGAGATTAGCGATTAAAAGCTAGGCTTTTATCCATCGAGTTAGATTTAATTTAGAGGACCCAATTCACTCAATTACTAGTAAGAAATATGTGATTGATTCGAATTAAAGTCCAAAATAATCACGATATTATGGCTCAATCACACCCCCCAACTAGCATCTTGCTAGTCTCTTAGCAAAATAGTGAAGTAAAATTGAACAAAATATTACAATAAGACAATACTTCACTCATAAGCACACCAATCCGCCACTTGAATTCTCAATCACAATTATGTTACTTCTAAAAAAAAAAAAAAAAAATCAATGTATGCAACTTCAATTGACTACTCAATATTTATTCCACATTGGATTGAGGTAAAACACCCTTGGAGACGCATAACCTTTAATCACACATTTCTAAAAAATATATTTTGTGTGTGTACCACTGAATATTTTAGATATTTTCCACTTGAAGATTGATCGTTACTGATCCTCACTACTTCAAAACTGAAGGGTCTAGCAGTTTCATGCCAACTCTGTTTAAAAGTCGTTTATTCAATTATTTCTTGACTTTCGACTCCCAAAGTTTGGGCAATTGTTTCTAGCCCTTTACTTAGGACGTTTCACTGAATTGCCATTTTTATTGCATTTTTTTTTGTGGCTTCGCATAATGAGGAATCAAACCCAGGGTCGTGCTCCTAACCCACACATTCCCAAGTTCATCCTTACCACTAATGCGGGCCCGTGGTATTTTTTTTTTCTATTTTTTCCTATTATTTTTTGGCACAGCTCAATAGTCCTACAATGTACTTCTCTCTATTAAGATCAAGTGGTAAGTGATTTAAAATAGCTGTGAGGTGTAAAGTGAAAGAGTAGTTATCTCCTATAATGTTTTGCCTTTCATCCTATAAAAATCCATTCTGGAGTCAATATCAACATACTTTCAAACTTAGGGATCAGAGAGTGTCCATCACTAGTTATGATTCATCAGTGTCAAAGTTGGGTGCTCATGAAGGAAAAATTGTCTATCATGCATTCACAAAGTTCAATAAAAATCACTATCAAGCTAAAAAGAATAATCAATACTTTACCCATTCAGTCTAATCACATGACAACTCAACTCCCCCCCAACTGAACAATGCAGGATCCTCAATGCAACAGAAAAAGAAAAAACAATGTAAGGGGAAAAACTAGCAATGTATAAAATTAAACAAAGAAAATAAAATAAAACAACAAAACAAGAGGAACAATAAAACAAAAAGAAACAACAAACGAGATGGCACTCAAGAATCACCAGGGCTATGGACAAAAAGAACTTCATCACCTGGATCATAAGTGGAAATGAAAGGCTTAAGGCACTGACCATTAACAGTGAATGATGCATTATTCTTAGGATCTTGGATTTCAACTGTCCCGTGAGAGTGAATTTTGGTGACAACATATGGACCATTCCAACGGGATTTTAGTTTACCAGGAAAAATATGTAAACGAGAATTGTAAAGAAGTACTTCCTGGCCAAGCGTGAAGTGCTTGGGATGGATGTTTTTGTCATGCAAAATCTTCATGCACTCCTTCGCCATTTGGGCATTGTCATAAGCATTGCGGCGAGCTTCATCCAACTCATTAATCTGCAACTTTCTCAACCCTGAAGTTTCATCAAGTGACAAGTTAACATATTTTATGGCCCACAAAGCACGATGCCGGATATCAACAAGTGAATGACAAGCTTTATCATAAATTAATTGATAATCGATAAGGAGACATTCCTAAATTAGTTTTGAAAGCTGTCCTATAAGCCCACAAAGCATCAATAAGCTTAACCAACTAGTCTTTCATATTAGGATTGACAGTTTTCTCCAAAATGATTTTTATTTCTCTATTTGCCAATTTCGCTTGCCTATTTGTTTGAAGAGTGATAGGGGGTGGAAACTCGATGTGTGATACCATATTTCTTCATGAGTGTAGAAAATGGTTTATTACAAAAATGAAAACCCCCATGACTAATGATGACCTTGGGCATGCCAAACCGAACAAACAAAGATTGCAAAAATTTTAGCACAACATGGTGGTCATTGGTTTTGCAAGCAGCGGCCTCAACCCACTTTGAAACATAATCCTCAGCCAATAAAATATATGTGTTCCTAAAGGAAACTGAAAAAGGTCCCATAAAGTCTATTCCCCAACAATAAAAAATTTCTAAGGTAAGAATTGGGGAAAGAGGCATCATGTTTCTTTTGCTAATGGATCCCAATTTTTTACAAGACTCACATGCTGTGCAAAAATTATAAGCATCTTTAAACATGGAAGGCCAATAAAAACTGCTTTGTAAAATTTTTGTCACTGTTTTCTTTGCTGAAAAATGACCACCACATGCACCCATATGACAAAATCTCAAAACTGAAGAAAACTCATCACGGGAGATGCATCTCCGAATCAGTTGGTTCGAGCAATATTTAAAAAGATATGGGTCATTAAAGTAAAAATGCCTTACCTCGGATAGAAATCGACGCCTATATTGGGTGGACTATTCTGAAGGCATTCGCTCAGTCACCAAATAGTTGACTATGTCAGCAAACCAGGGAGCTCTTCGAACCGCAAAGAGTTGCTCATCCGAAAAACTATCATCAAGAGGGAGGCTCGCATCTGAAGTGGAGGGTGATGGCAATCTAGAAAGGTGGTTGCCCACCACATTCTCAACTCCCTTCTTGTCCTTAATATTGATATTGAACTTTTGAAATAGTAAAATTCAGCGGATCAAGCGTGGCTTTGTGTCTTTCTTAGTCAACAAATACTTCAAAGCAGAATGGTCAGTGAAAATGGTAACAAGAGAACCAAGAATGTAAGTCCAAAATTTTTCAAGTGCAAAAATCACTGCAAGCAATTCTTTTTCAGTAGTGGTATACTTTTTTTGGGCATCATTCAAGGTTTTACTGGCATAATAAATCACAGAAGGCAACTTATTCACACGTTGACCCAAAACTGCACCCAATGCATAGTCACTTGCATCAGTCATGATTTCAAAGAGAAGGTCCCATTGCAGAGGTTGCATAATGGGGGCGGTGGTAAGCGATTCTTTAAGGGTATCAAAAGATTTTTGGCACTCATTAGTCCAAACAAATTCAACTTCATTTTGTAAAAGAGTGCATAAAGGTTTTGCAATAGAATTGAATTCTTGAATAAATCGCCTATAAAAGCCGGCATGGCCAAGGAAAGAACGAATATCTTTAACCGTCCTAGGAATAGGAAGTTTAGATATTAATTC
The DNA here is from genome assembly GCA_036559045.1 of Platycarya longipes. Taxonomy (NCBI): domain Eukaryota; kingdom Viridiplantae; phylum Streptophyta; class Magnoliopsida; order Fagales; family Juglandaceae; genus Platycarya; species Platycarya longipes. Next base: position 30,739,126 of record CM071789.1, on the reverse strand, counting down.
AATATTTGCCTTGTCGACTTTTATACCTTGCAAAGAAACAATATGACCCAAGACAATACCTTGAGTAACCATAAATTGACATTTCTCCCAATTAAGTAAAATTTTTTTCCTCACATCTTTGGAGAACACATGCCAAATTATGTAAACAGTTCTCAAAAAATTTTCCAAAAATAGAAAAGTCATCCATGAATATTTCACAAATATCCTTAATCATGTTGGAAAAATGCTCATCATGCATCTTTGAAAAGTGGTTGGGCATTACACATCCCAAAAAGCATTCTGGCGAACGCAAAGGTGCCAAAAGGACAGGTGGAGGTAGTCTTCTCCTGGTCCTCAGGCGCTACAGCAATTTGATAATAACCAGAAAAACCACCCAAAAAACAATAAAAAGCATTGCCAGCCACTCTTTCTAAAATTTGATCCAAAAATGGTAAAGGAAAATGGTCATATCTACTGGCTGAATTAAGTTTTGTATAATCAATGCACATTCTCCAGCCAGTGACCGTTCTAGTTGGAATCAACTCATTTTTTTCATTTTTCACAACAGTCAAACCAGATTTTTTTAGAACTACGTGAGTTGGACTTACCCACTTACTATCTGAGATGGGGTAGATGATGCCCACTGCAAGCAATTTGAGCACTTTCTTCTTGACAACTTCCTTCATTGTGGGGTTGAGCCGACGTTGAGCGTCTCTTACCGGTCTAGCATCATCCTCCAAGTGGATATGGTGAGTGCAAACAGCAGCATCAATGCCCTTGATGTCGGCCATGGTCCACCCTATTGCTCTTCGATGCTTCCTTAGGACCCCAAGTAAATGGGCTTCCTCTTTTTGCTTTAACCTTGAGGAGATCACCACAGGGAAGGTGCCTTCTTCTGGGCCAAGGAATGCATATTTTAAATCTTTATGAAGTATTTTCAGTTCCAACTAGGGGACTTCTTCCTCTGAAGATTTAAATATATTTGCTGGTGGTAGAGTCTCAAATTGGGGCTGCCACCTTGCACTTGTGGCTTGTACATCAAGTGGTGAAAAAAAATCTGCAAAACAATCTGACACTTCAAAGAAAATTTTCATTAGCATAGTCAGTATTCTCATCAAGCAAAAATTCAGAATTTTGAAAAATATACTCATCATCAGAAAGGAAATCAAACCCTTTACAACATTCAAATCACTTGTGTCGTTGAAATGATTTGACATTTTGCATGCATTAAACACATTAAGCTCAAGTGCCATGTTCCCAAAGGAAAGCTTTAAGATGCCACTTCTACAATTAATCAAGGCATTTGATGTAGCTAAGAAAGGCCTCCCAAGGATGACAGGAGCTTGAGAGTTGTTAACACTTGACTGCTATATATCCAAAATCACAAAGTCTACTGGATAATAAAATCTTTCGACTTTCGCAAGTACGTCTTCCACTACTCCTCTTGGCTTTTTGATTGATCTGTTGACTAATTGGAGCATGAGTGTAGTTGCATTCAATTCTCCCAAACCAAGTTGCTCATAGAGTGAGTATGGCAACAAATTCACACTACTCCCCAAATCCAACAAGGCTCTAGCAATTTGAGATTCCCCAATCATGATGGGAATTGTGGGAGAACCCGAGTCTTTATACTTGGGAGGGGTCTCACGCTGAATTATTGCACTGACTTGCTGCGTCAAGAAGGCCTTTTCTTCACATTCAACTGCCTCTTCACATTGCATAATTCTTTCAAGAACTTGGCATATGAGGGAATTTGCTGAATTGCCTCCAAAAGTGGGATGTTGATTTTCACTTGCTTGAACACCTCCAGGATCTCATTTTGTTGTCTAGTCTTGGTGGCTGACAATAATCTCTGAGGGTATGGTGTTGCAAGCGCATACTCTTTCTTCAACTCTTCAGTTTTCTATCCCAATGGCTGAATCACTTTTTCTTGATTTACATTTGAATCAATTTGTGCCTTAGGTAATTCTAGTGCATCTTCCAAAGGGAGTTGCTCAGATTCACACTCATCTTCCATTGACCACCTTGGTTCAACTTGTTCAATGATGTTTGGTCGCTCAACTTGCTTATCACTCCTAAGTGTGATCACCGCCTTTACTAATTTATTATCTTCATTTCCAACTGAATGTACATGTGATTGCTTGAACACTTGCGGGTTGGGTTGAGCTTGAGGGGGAAATTTACCCTTCTCCAAAGTGTTCAAAGTGGTCGTCATCTTACCCAAGGTGCCTCTAATTTCACTAATGATTTAAGAATTCTGAGTGTTGGTCGCACTTTGGCTTGCCATAAATTGTTGAAATGTGGCAGCCATTTGAGCAACTGTATTATCCAGTGTCTTCTTAGGAGATTGGAAAGGCTGTTGATACTGAGTCATGGGAAATTGCTAAAAATTACTTTGAGAGGGTACAACTGCTTGACTTGATTGGCCATGATCATTTCTCCATGAAAAGTTTGGGTGGTTCCGCCATGCTGGAGTGTATGTATTTGACATTGGTGGATTTTGAGGTCGGCTCACCCAATTTACACTTTGAGGTTGTTTTGCACCACTATCCTGATACATCGGCAAAGCTCCCACACTCCAAAGTTTTATGACTCGTGTCAGCACATAAGGCACACACCTCTTGAACTTTATTCACTGATTTTTCCTTTGAAAATTCCATGACTTCCAATCTTCTATTGATAGCAGCTAACCGAGCCTGAACATCAACATCATCTTTTATCTCATATTGGCCCCCACCTCCTATTGCTCTCAATGGTTGAGTCGCAAGTGGCTTTCTATCAACCCTGGTAGCCCACTATTGAGCGTTCTCTGCCAAATAATCAAGGAAACTGAGAGCATCCTCAGGTTCCTTATTGAAAAATTCTCTAGTGCACAGGGTGTGAACAAACTGCTTTGACTCTGGAGTCAAAGTTGTGTAGAAATAATTCACCAGTTGCCACGGCTCAAACCCATGGTGAGGACACATGTTGACCAGCTCTTTAAACCTCTCCCAGCTTGAATGGAAAGTTTCATATGCTCTCTGCATGAATTGGCTGATCTATTCCTGCGATGATTGAGTTCTTTGTAAAGGAAAAAATTTATGTAAAAATTCTTTTTCCATGTCAGACCAACTAGAAATGGAGTTGGGCCTAAGAGTGTTAAACCATGCCTTTGCCTTATCTTTTAGTGAGAAAGGGAAAAGACGTAGCCTAACCATCTCATCAGTGACTGCCCTATGCATGAATGTAGTGCAAACAAGCTCAAAATTAGTTAAATGTTGATATGGATTTTTGGACTCCATCCCATGAAATTGGGGTATCATAGACATCATGTCATGCTTGATGTTAAAATTTTGTGCATGCTTAGGCAAAGATAATACAAGATGATTGTGTGGTTCGTGTGGGTTGCAGATAATCCTTAAGTTTCCTAGGAGGTTGTTCAGCCATATTTTCAAAGAAATGATTTTCAAAATAAATCTCAAAACCCGAGTCAGAACTAGCATTCAACTCGGTCTTAGAAACCTCGGTCTCAAAGACCTTTTTAACATTGTCTCCAAAATTGGAAGTTTTAGGAACAAGTTGAAGGACCTCGATGATGAGTTGATCAGCATCAAAATCATTATAGGTTCGGTTCAAAACTCCTGAAACCTTCCATGTATAAAATGTTTCAGAGTTGGATGTATCTTCCCTGCATGTTTCATTTTTGTCCATTGTTGACCGTCACAGGCCCATAGGGAAGGGCTCGGTTAGCCACAAAAACTGCCACCGGCCACTTTCACCATTGTACTTCTTCCACGACCATGCACAGAGAAGGTTCGTTAGCGCCATCGCTGCTTTCTCTCTTATGGTGAGTTTGAAATCCTTCTCTGTCACACTGTATTTTGTCTCCTAAGCTCTCTATCTTGCTCCTTTCGGCACCAAAAGTTTCTCAGGAGCAATGTATTGTAGATTTTAGTTTAAAAGGTTTCACCTTGGGTACGGGGTGTGATAGAGAAAGTTATCAAGAATGGCCAAAGTCAACGGAATATTTATCCCAGCGGAGACGACATTAAAAATGTACCATGAAACCGCAAGAAGCATAAGAAGATCACAATGCCTCAAGAAATTCAATACCATGGATGAATCTCCATTGGAACATAGAGAGACACAAAGAGAGAGAGAGAGAGAGAGAGAGAGAGAGAGAGAGAGAGAGAGAGAGAGAGAGAGAGAGTGTATGAGTGACGGAAAATATCAATGGTTTTTTCAAAGCAATTGGGTGACTATGAACAGTTGGTAACAATTATGATTGTGATGTGGGAAAGCGAGAAAGTGTTGGGTCACAGTTGGAACTTCTATATAAGAGGGGAAGCGACACTTCATTTTTTGGAGCAAAGAGAGAGGTCTGGAAGGAGATGAAGCTTGCGAAAGGTGACTCTCGAAACTTCTAGTAAAAATACGTTTTAAAGGAGGGAGAAGCTACAGTCCAGACCAACTATAAAAGGGTTTTTGCAGATAGCCACTCAATAGTCCATACGTCACATATTGCTAAAACTCACTTTACACTCGCATGCATGGGAATTTCGCACTAAGCTTTTCCCCAAAACTGAAACTGTTAATGTGATGCCCCAATTTACATTTGGGATTTAACGTCAACCGGAGTATCAGGGTCAGTAACACTTGGTTACTCACCCCCGTACTTATAAAAATTTAATGCAAATCGCAGTGGAAAAATTTTGAGAAAAAAATTAATCTCTAGTGATCACATGGTAGCATAAAAACCACAATTATTCATATTAGAACATCATCTCCTTACATGCATAACCCAGTTAGTTTTCTTATATACAAAATTACAAGATTTATCAAATATTTTCATAAGGCCACCTCGGCTCCTTATTCCTTTACTGAAATTTCTTCCCGTATCCACACCGATCCTTACTACTATTAATTAGTCAAAATTTCTAAGGAGAGTACTCCGAGAACCCTTCAGGGTTCCTTCGAGTCTCTCGAGTAACTAGAGCCTTGTCCATGTCCACAATCAATCCTATAGCAAAAATCAATTTCCAAAAGAAAAGAAACATACAAGAATGAGATTTCTAGGAATATCTCAGTAAGTGCACACGTAACTTAATAAAAGTATAGATATAATAAAATAATCATATACAAGTCTGACAACCAGAATATGCATTTATGACATGCTTCATGTGATTCATGCATGACTTGGACTTATAAACTTGTATCATGTATGTACTTTTCATTCTTATCTTAAAATTCTTGTTCTTATAAGTCTTTACTTATATCCATTATTATTACCCGTGGTTGGGCCATGCCATTATTGTTACCCGTGGTTGGGCCATGCCACTATTATTACCCGTGGTTGGGCCATGCCACTATTATTACCCGTGGTTGGGCCATGCCACTATTATTACCCGTGATCGAGCCATGCCACTATTTTTACCCGTGGTCGGGCCATGCCATATCTTTTCTTATTTCTTAAATGCTTGACATGACTTGTGACGATACTTACACGACGACATGTAATATGAACTTTTTTTAAAACAGACATCATGACTTATGATGACAAGTATGAGACAAAATGTAATATACGCATAAATTTAGACTTATAATACGCATATTGTATATCCATATGAACCTTATAAACCGTGAGAACATTACACATCACATACACATGCATTTACATCATATCAATTTATAAAATCAATGCATACTATGATAAACTTGGTTCTGCTTTTAATCCCAATTTATTCCTATATTAGGTCCTTATCTTTTAAAAGTTAAAACATAAATGTTGTAGATATTTCTCTTATATTTCCATAACATTCCGAATCACTCAAATATGATATCAAATAAAAAAGTTATGGTTATTTTACCAAAAGACATTAAATCTCTCCATGTATCTCGCTCGAGCCACACGTCAAGTGAGGGTCGAGCGAAGTCTTTGCCTAAATCTCGATTCTGCGTCTTTAAGTCCAATTTCGACCTTTATATAGTTTTTATATCTTAAAACTTAAAACACAAAAGTTATAGATCTCTGTCTTATCTTTCCATAGCCTATTGAATCATTCAATTCCAAGATCACACTAACAAGTTATGACCAATTTACCATAGGATGTTAAATCTGTCAACATAACCCCTTTTAAATCCGAAAGTTACTAGGGTTGATCTATCATTTTTTTCCAAATCAAGAATATAATATTTCCAAATCTAGACCTCATATTTTCATATAATATTCTTCATATAACATCATAGAATATATTTCTAAGGTCTCATAATTTTCCTAGCATTTTATCATAGCAAAAATCACACCAAACCTCAATAGGCTTTAATTTAACACATAAACTAATATTAAACTCAAATAAATATCAAATATGATCTAATCACCAAACCACTTATTCTATGCCAAGATCAAGTTAATATATGCACTTAATATTTCTCCAAGGCTTGTTAGAAGTGATCAAACCAGTCCTTGCAAGATTTCTCCTCAAGATCACTCACTTAGCTCACTTAGGATGTATATGGAGGTTAAGGATCTTGAGGAGGGTTTTTTTGGTTTCCTTCAAAGGGATTATGTGCTATGCTTCCCAAAGAGAGTTAGAAGACCCTGAAATGTCTATTTATAGGGGTGGTGGTCGACCCATATGAAGGAAAGAACAGGAGCAACTTGGTAAAGACCATAGGCTTCTGGTTTGCATGGGATGAGGTGTCCCTCCTAAACCTTTTTCATGATTAAACTAAATCCCTAAAAAATCATAGGCTTTGCATCTGATATGATCATCTAATGGTCAATATTTGAGATATTTTTGCAGCCCATTTGATAAATGGTTGAGGTAGAAGCTTATGGGATAAGGGATGAGGTGGCATCTCACCTAACCATGCATGCATCACCCTTTCCAGCCTTCATCTGGTTAGCCACGCCCCTTAGCCTTCCTCTAACCCATTTAGTTACTTTATAACCTCCTTAAGACTCTACTTAACAAGTTTTAGAAGGTCACTTCTTGATTTAGTTAGGACAGAATCCCATTTGGATCCATATTTTCCAACTCGAGTTCTGTTTAAGCTTAGTCCAGAGTTGTCCACGTGCTTCCGAAATAAGTCATTGATAATGTCCCAATGTTCAAAAAATCATATCATGAAAGTTTTAGATCTATCTCTTAGTACTCTATAAGAATTAGAATTACCTCATTTGGAGCTCATATGAATAACTTATGCTCCTTACACTAAAACTCGACAGTTTAATCCGAGAATGAGCACCAAGTGTTTGATCTTTGGTTCAATCACTTCCTCTTGAATTTACCCCCTAATTTTTGAGAATTCAACTCCTTCTAAGTTTAAAATGAATTTCTCTAGTTGATACATTGTTCCAAATCTCAAAAATTCCTCCACAATTTTTTTTTTCTATAATACATAATTTCACTTATTCTAAACTCAATACTCTCATTCAAGTCTCCAACTCTATTTTCCCTAGAAAAATATCCAATATATAATCCTTATAAAAAGAATTTCAAATAAAATTTCATCTTAGAAATTTCAGGATATTACATCCTCCCCTCCTAAAATAAAGATTTCGTCCTCGAAATCGCTAAAGCATAATCTTTAAATTCTTCCAAAATTAAACATTATTGCAAAACACTTCTTTATACATAATATAAGATTTTACTGTGCTAGAGTCAAATGTGATATCACCCATATGTTACTTCAACTTGAGCTTGTCCAAAAGTTGTCCTACCATTATTTACAAAATAGTCCACACATTGACCATAAGTGTGAAAATTACAATTTATTAGTACCAACTCCGACATCTTTTGCCTCATCAGCCTCCGCGTCCACTTCTCCGGGGGTGATTGCATAGACTTTGGCTTTCGTGGACCTTTTTGTCTTTCCTTCTAGTGTTGTAACTACTCCAGAGGTATTCTATGGATAGTCCTGAATCATATGGCCCCATTGTCCACACTTAAAACAGGCTCCTGTGGCTAATCGACATTCACCAACATGTTTCTTTCCACATCTTCTGCATGGTTGTGGCATAATAAATGCTTATTGACCGACTATCCTTTCCTTTCTATCATCGATAGGGGGAGAAATCCTTTCAGAGGAATCAAGAGGTCTCTTTTTCCCTGATACTTGAGCATATGCCATTAGGCTCTTCTGTTCAGTTTATGCAATAGCTGCCATGTTTACCAATTCCTGAAAATTTTCTATCTGCAAGCACACCACTTGAACTCGAATGCGCGGCTACAACCCTTCTTGAAAGTTTTGCGCCCTCATCTTCTCGGTAGATACTAGGTGTGGGGCAAACCTTGCTAACTCCATAAATCGGGCCGCATTCCGTTCTACTATCATATCACTTTGTACCAACGTAGCAAATTCTAAAACTTTCTGCCGCTTCACAGATTTCGGAAATAATCGATCATCAAATTCTTTCTTAAGCCGTTCCCATGTAGGTACTAGATTCTCTCCTAACTCTAACTTCAACAACTTCCTCTTTGTGTCCCACCATAATCTTGCGTCACCTTGAAGCAGATTTCCCGCATACTGCACCTTCTGAGTTTCAGTACAACTATTGATTTCAAAAGCACGTTCTAAATCTACAATATACTTATCAGCCTTCAGAGCTCCCTCAGTTCCCAGAAAATGTGGGTATCGATAAATCAAAAAATTTTCATACGGACATTCTTGAGTTTCTCCTCTATTTTTATTGTGCTGAGGACAACGACTTTGCTCCATTTGGTTTCTCACCACTTTTGTCATTTGTCGAATGACTTCAGCTATCGCCTGCCTTCTTTCTAATGGAGGGTGTTATGCCATCTGTGCCCCTTCCAAAGGTGGGTTTTGTGCCACCTGCTCCTTCGTCCTTAGAGGAGTAACCATAGGAGGATTTTGAGCTGCTGTCTCTAATTGTCTTGAAGAAGGACGACTTCTTGGCATCTTATCTTCCTGAAACATACCAACTCCACCATGAGTCGCCTTAGTAACTCGAAACCTCTAAAATCCAAATCATTCTTCCATATCACCTCATTTTTATCCTTGTAAAGATTCAAGCCTATTCTAATACCATGTGATCTTTTTTCCTAGGACAATGTGGATTTACCTAGAGTTGTATTGCTCTGATACCATTCTGTGATGCCCCCAATTTACGTCTGGGATTTAACGTAAACCGGAGTGTCAGGGTAAGTAACACTTGACTACTCACCCCCGTACTTATCGAAATTCAATGCAAATCGCAGCGAAAAAATTCTGAGAAAAAAATTAATTTCTAGTGATCACATGGTAGCATAAAAATCACAATTATTCATATCAGAACATCATCTCCTTACATGCATAACCCAGTTAGTTTTCTTATATACAAAATTACAAGATTTATCAAATATTTTCATAAGGCCACCTCGGCTCCTTATTCTTTTACTGAAATTTCTTCCCGTATCCACACCTATCCTTACTACTATTAATTGGTCAAAATTTCTAAGGACAATACTCCGAGAGCCCTTCAGGATTCCTTTGAGTCTCTCGAGTAACTAGGACCTTGTCCATATCCATAATCAATCCTGCAGGGAAAATCAATTTCCAAAAGAAAAGAAACATACAAGAATGAGATTTCTAGGAAAATCTCAATAAGTACACACGTAACTTAAAAAAAGCATAGACATCATAAAATAATCATATACAAGCCCAACAACCAGAGTATACATTTATGGCATGCTTTATGTGACTCATACATGACTTGGACTTATAAACTTGTATCATGCATGTACTTTTCATTCTTATCTTAAAACTTTTGTTCTTATAAGTCTTTACTTATATGCACTATTATTACCAGTGGTTGGGCCATGCCATTATTGTTACCCGTGGTTGGGCCATGCTACTATTATTACCCGTGGTTGGGCCATACCACTATTATTACCCGTGGTCGGGCCATGCCACTATTTTTACCCATGGTTGGGCCATGCCATATCTTTTTTTATTTCTTAAATGCTTGACATGACTTGTGATGACACTTACACGACGACATGTAATATGGACTTTTCTTAAAACAGATATCATGACTTATGATGACACGTATGAGACAAAATGTAACATACGCATAGACTTAGACTTATAATATGCATATTGTATATCCATATGCACCTTATAAACCGTGAGAATATTACACATCACATACACATGCATTTACATCATATCAATTCATAAAATCAATGCATACTATGATAAACTTGGTTCTGATTTCAATCCCAATTTATTCTTTTATTAACTCATTATCTCTTAAAAGTTAAAACATAAAAGTTGTAGATATTTCTCTTAGATTTCTATATCATTTTGAATTACTCAAATATGATATCAAATGAGCAAGTTATGGTCATTTTACCAAAATACGTCAAATCTTTCCATGTATCTCGCTCGAGCCAGACATCAAGCGAGGGTCGAGCGAAGTCTTTGCCTAAATCTCAATTCTGCCTTTTAAAGTCCAATTCCGACCTTTATATAGTTTTTATTTCTCAAAACTTAAATCACAAAAGTTGTAGATCTCTGTCTTATCTTTCCATAACCTTTTGAATCATTCAATTTTGACATCAGACTAACAAGTTATGACCAATTTACCATAGGATTTTAAATCTGTCAACATAACCCCTTTTAAATCTGAAAGTTAATAAGATTGATCTCTCATTTTTTTTTTCCAAATAAAGACCTCATATTTTCACATAATATTCTTCATATAACATCATAGAATATATTCCTAAGGTCTCATAATTTTTTTAGCATTTTATCATAGCAAAAATCATACCAAAACTCAATAGGCGTCAATTTAACACAAACTAAGATTAAACTCAAATAAATATCAAACATGATCTAATCACCAAACCACTTATTCTATGCCAAAATTAAGTTAATATATGCACTTACTATTTCTCCAAGGCTTGTTAGAAGTGATCAAACCAATCCTTGCATAATTTCTCCTCAAGATCACTCACTTAACTCACTTAGGATGTATATGGAGGTTAAGGAACTTGAGGAGGGTTTTCTTTGGTTTCCTTCAAAGGGATTATGTGTTTTGCCTCCCAAATAGAGTTAGAAGACTCTTAAATGTCTATTTATAGGGGTGGTGGTCGACCCATATGAAGGAAAGAACATGGGCAACTTGGTAAAGACCATAGGCTTCTGGTTTGCATGGGATGATGTGTCCCTCCTAAACCTTTTTCATGATTAGACTAAATCTCCAAAAAATCTTAGGTTTTTTAGCTGAAATGATCATCCAATGGTCAGTATTTGAGATATTTTTGCAGCCCATTTGATCAATGGTTGAGGTAGAAGCTTATGGGATAAGGGATGAGGTGACATCTCACCTAACCATGCATGCATCACCCTTTCCAGCCTTCATCTGGTTAGCCATGCCCCTTAGCCTTTCCCTAACCCATTTAGTTACTTTATAACCTCCTTAAGACTCTACTTAACAAGTTCTAGAAGGCCCCTTCTTGATTTAGTTAGGATAGAATCCGATTTGGATCTATATTCTCCAACTCGAGTTCTGTTTAAACTCAGTCCAGAGTTGTCCACTTGCTTCCAAAATAAGTCATCGATACTGTTTAAATGTTCAAAAATCATAACATGAAAGTTTTAGATCTATCTCTTAGTACTGTATAAGAATTGGAATTACCTCATTTGGAGCTTATATGAATAACTTATGCTCCTTACACTAAAACGCGACAGTTTAATCCGAGAATGAGCATCAAGTGTTGATTTTTGGTTCAATCACTTCCTCTAGCAGTTACACCCGAATTTTTGAGAATTCAACTCTTTCTAAGTTTAAAATGAATTTCTCTAGTTGATACCTTGTTCCGAATCTCAAAAATTCGTCCATAATATTTTTTTTTCTATAATACATAATTTCACTTATTCTAAACTCAATACTCTCATTCAAGTCTCCAACTTTATTTTCCCTAGAAATATATCCAATATATAATCCTTCTAAAAAGAATTTCAAATAAAACTTCATTTTAGAAATTTCGAGATATTACAGTTAAGTTGATATCCCCCTTAAACGAACGAACCCACGAACGAGATTATTCGCTTGCCGCTAACAAGATTAGCCCAATCGCCGATGAAAGCTTCAATTGGAGTTGTCGAAGAATATTCCCCAAGACTCGAGCGATTTTCCCGATTACGTCTTGGTAATTTCTTTCTTTTTTTCCCTCAGACTTTCCTAGAATCACTAGCTTTTTTTTTTAAGTTAATCTTCAAGATTCCTAAGTTCATCAAAGCATCAAAGATGCTCAAATTGTATCTTGTACAAAAATTACTCTCACGTTCAATACCTGTTAGGTTAGAAAAAATTACATGTGTTTTGGCTCACTTGGAACTTTTGTCAAACACCTAATAGCCATAACATTTTCTGTCTACAACAACCCAACAAATACAATCACTTCCCTTCTTATTTACATTTGAGACATTAATCACAACAAAGATTACAAACTTTATACAAAATTTTCATTATCTATTGGAATTTGAGGCTGGAAATATAAGGGAATTCGAAGGGGGGAGTCCAACATTACCTTGCTCGTTGTCGTGAGTCTTGGGAGACGAAGAGGGTGGGTTCGTCGGCGGCAAACAAGGGGAATGCAAAACCCTAGTTCAGCCTAAAACGGAGTTTGGATGGAGCTCACAAACAAAGGGAATGCAGCAAGCCGATTGCCTATAATGTGGGTGCACATATGTTTTTCCCTTTTACCAACGTGACAACATTTTATTGGATGTCTGCAAAAGTCCATTTTATAGGGGGTTTAACTGGGAGGTTTTCTTTTTAAAGGAACACTAAAAATTTCATTTTAAATATGTTTTATTTTCTTCCAAATCCTAGTACATGTTTTAAATACGTTTTAATATGTTTAATTAGTAATTTTAAATCTAGAGGATAGATTTTGCAAATTGGATTAGCTAGCCTGGGCTTTTCATGACATTTTTTTTTCTTTTTTTCTTCCATTCACAATCAATATAATAATAATAATAATAATAATAATAATAATTTATCATTACTAGGTAATTTTGGAGCTAAAAACTATTCATATGATCATATATAGCATCTTATGCAATAGCCCAATTTCTTTGAGATAAAATATTTTCTTGAGGATTTATTTTAAGGGACTTATTGGAAATATTTTTTTCATGGAAATAGAATTTGAGACTTAAATGATAATTGTGAGCTATGAAAATGTGAAATTATGCATTCTAGGATAAATTATGGATGAACTTTTGGGAATTGTAACAAGGTATCAACTCGTGGAATTCAATTTGGACCTAGAAAAAGATAATTTTTTAAAATTTGATGAAGGAATTCAAGAGGAAGTAATAGAACCAGAGATCAAACACTTGGTGTGCCCGAAATGAACTTTCGGGCTGGTCTGTCGTATTTTCGTGTAATAAGCATAACTTCTTAATACTTTAAATTAGGTAATTCCAACTATTATAGAACACTAAGATGCAGATATAAAACTTTCATGTTTTGGATTTTTGAAGATAAAGAATAGATCAAGGACTAAATCTGGTGTCAAGTGGACGGACAAGAATAGGAGTCAACTGGTAACTGACTTAGATGCGATGTCTTATGTTTGGCCATGTAACGAAAATTGTGATTTGCTACCAAAATTTCTAAGGTCTTTACATATTTGGGAACATGTGACAAGTTGATAAGAATTCATTTAGAAGCCTTGGTGGGTAAGAAAACAAAGGAAAACAAATGGAGAACTCGAATTGGGTGTTCACGGGTTAGTTTTGAGATGTTTCAGTGAAGTAATCATATCTCTCTCATATGATCTTGTAATGAAGTGATTCAAAATCATATATAACCTTAAGATGATGATATTAAACTTTCATGTTTTGAGTTTTCGAATAATCAAATTGTATTAAGGATTTATTTGGACTGGAACGTGGTTGACCCCTAGGGTAGGCCAAGTGGCCAGATACACCCATTGGAAGATTTCCTATGATGTTGTTTTATCTTTAACCCCATGAGTTGGAACTTTTTGAGCCCTTGATCAAGATCATTTTATAGGTGGATTAATCTCAACTATGAGATTAAAATATCAGCAAATCCCCATAGGATTAGGGGTAATCATGAGACCACAAGTGTAGGGGACACATCACCCCAATCAGCCAAGGGTGTTGCTAAAATGCCCAAGCTTTTTTCCCTTGCTCCCCATGCCTCTCATACCTATAAATAGATGCATGGGCTTCTCTTTTTTCTCCATGAGAGATACCAATTGGCCATAGTGAGAAATAACAAATAAAAATACACAAAAACCCACTTACATCACCTAAGTACCAAATGAGAGCTAATTGAGAGCATTGGAAAAGAAGTGGTGCAAAACCTATCCTAAGCATTAGATCTAGCTTTGGAAATTTTTTTAAGTGCATATATTAACTTAATCTTGGCATAGAATAAGTGGTTTGGTGATTGGATTATGTTTGATATTTATTTCGGCTTAATCTTTATTTATATGTTAAATTGAAGTCTATTGAATTTGGAGTGCTTTTTGCTATGGAAATATATTAGAAAAATTTGTAGGGCCATATAAATATGCTCTATGTTGATATATGAAGAGTATTAAGTGAAAACGTGAGGGCTTGATTTGGAAAAAAATGATAAACTAACTTTAGCAAATTTCGTTCTCAATAGGGTTATTTTTGGCAGATTTGACACTTTTTGGTAAATTGGATATAACTTGTTCATATGATATCGGATTTGAATAATTCAAGAGGATATGTAAATCTAATAGAAGGATCTACAACTTTTATGTTTTACATTTTAACATATAATAACTCAATAAAGGATGAAATTGGGATTGAAGTGGCAGAATTGAAACTTGGCTTGACCCTTGCTCGACATTTAGCTCGAGCGAGATTCCTTGTTACTTAAATCCAAGATTTCCTTGTATCCAGTGCATGTAATTTAATATAAGGATTATCTATTGAATGCAAATATATGATTTATATGTCATGTGTTCCATGAGATATGCATTCAAAAGTCTAAGGATTGATCATGTTGCATTTTGTCTCATACGTGTCATCATGAGTCATGACGTCTGTTTTAAGAAAAGTCCATGTTACATGTCATTATATAAGTGTCGTCATAAGTCATGTCAAGCATTTAAGAAATAAGAAATGATATATTATGGCCCAACCACGGGTAATAATAGTGGATATGCTATGACCCAATTATGGGTAATGATGATGAAAATGCTATGACCCAACCATGGGTAATGATGATGAATATGATATGACCCAACTATAGGTAATGATGATGAAAATGCTATGACCCAATCACGGGTAATGATGATGAATATGAAAGTTTATGCATGGTATAAATCTGTCCAGGAAAGAGTGACATCAGTGTAAGTCCGCATAAGGTATAAGTCTGTCCAATAAGTGGGACATAAGTCATGCATAAGTCACATGAAGCATATTATAAGATGCATGTTCTTACTGTTTACCTAGTATATTGATATGTTGTTACCTCTATGACTTTATTAAGTTAAATGTATACTTACTGAGATTTCCCTGGAAATCTCATTCTTGTATATTTTTTTTTTTGTGGAAATATAATCTTCGCTGAGGAATTTGATAATGGACATGGTTAAAACCCTAGTCGCTCGAGAGACTTAGAGGAACCCTAAGAGGCCCTCCGAGTACTCTCTCTAAAAGTTTTGATCAGTTAACAGATATAGGGATCGTTGTTGAAACGGGAAGACATTTCATGAAAAGAAAAAGGAGTCATGGTAGCCGTAAGAAGATATTTGAGAAATCTTGTAAATGTTGTATACAAGAAAACTAACTGGGTTATGCATGTAAGGATACAATGTTATTTTAATTGGATGCTGTGGATATTGTGGTTTTTATGCTACCATGTAATCACTAGAAATTAATTTTATTCAGAAAATTTTCTACTGCGATTTGCATTAAATTTAGATAAGTACGGGGGTGAGTAGCCAAGTGTTACTTACCCTGACACTTCAATTTGCTTTAAATTACTAACGTAAATTAGGGGGTCACATCTTATCTATTTTATACAGTAAAACAATTAATTGTAATATAATAATAATAATAATAATAATATATCTTTTACTTATTAAGAAATTTTAAAAAGAATTAAAAAAAACTAAAATTAGTAGAGAGAATTAAAAATTAAAAAAATTAAGACATCCTAGCTTCTCCAATTTGAATAATAATGAACCGTTGTAACTTTTAGTGCATGTTTGAGATTGCGGTAGGAAATATAGCTTATAGCTTCTAGCTCTAAAGGTTATACCTTATAACTTAAATAATAAGCTCTATACTTTAAAAGTTGTTTAATATTTAGTAAACATGTGTCTAAAGCGCTTTTAAAGTTAGTTATAATAGATATATTTTTTTATATATACAGTTATTTACATGAGTTTTTTGATAAAAATTTTAATTTGGCACTTTTTAAAAAAACAGATTTTCAGCTTTTTAAAGTGATTAAAGCACTTTTTACAAATTTACCAAACATGTCATTTTTTTTATTTATAAAAGAGCCTTTAAGTAGTTAAAAATACTTTTTAAACTTCCAAAATGCAACCCTAAACAGGTCCTTAAGTTTCATTTCTTTTCTTACACATAAAGATATATACTAATTAAGACTCAACACAAAAGCACTATTTCAACATTTATATTGTTTCATTAAAATAACTTGTCATATAAACCTTTTCAAATTTCTGTACTATAAAATCATGTCTCTCTTTAGATCTCTCTCGATCCCTCATACATTTGAAGTTTTATGTTTATAGATTAATAATCATTTTAAAAGTAATATTTCATTATGAATTGTTGTAATTTTTAAATTTCATTTTTCTTTGCATATAAAAAAAAAAATATAAATCGATTCAAGATTTCATCTAAAGGCACTATTACAACTTTTATATTATTTCGTCAAAATAAATCGCCTTATAAACCATTTCAAAATTTTTCACTATAAAATTCCGGCTCTCTCTAGATCTCTCTCCCTTATATAAAAAAAAAACAATCTGTGCATTGAAAGGGTTATAGGCTCGTAAATAATAATAATAGTATTGTATTTGTAAAAAATAAATATTGTCATACAAGTACCACTATTGTCCATTTACACGAGCCCTAAAATTCAAATTGCATGTGTTGTGAATGAAACAATGTTATAATTACATACACTGGAAATGCCCATACACTAAACCAAAAAGTTTATTACATCTCAATATAAGATTACTCAGAATTTTCTAAAATAAATTAACAAAACAAACAACTACGACACCAAAATCATAATAATCAAACTTATTTTCTCTAGTTTACTCTTACACCTCTCTAAATTAGTTTATACTCGATGTCTAATAGTTTGGATTTCCATTGAGACTTGTATCTTATGAAGTTCAATTTTTAACTGGTGAATTGTCTTTTGGCCATATACTGATATTTTAGGATCATACCAATAGAAAAACCTACAAGCCTGCCCAACATGCACAGTTGACAAGTATTGAGATTTATAAATGAGATGGTACCACAATGATTCATAAAAATCAGACCATCAATACTTTGCAAAATTATCTCATAGTTTACGCAACCAAAAAATCGGTGTCGTTCATTATCCTCAGTATGAGTAGTTCATTGAGATGTTTTAATACCACAATAACATACTGAGTATTCATACTGGCAATAGTTTACTGAGCATTAGATATTTCTAGTGCTA
Organism: Platycarya longipes; assembly: GCA_036559045.1. Classification (NCBI taxonomy): domain Eukaryota; kingdom Viridiplantae; phylum Streptophyta; class Magnoliopsida; order Fagales; family Juglandaceae; genus Platycarya; species Platycarya longipes. The sequence goes on along the minus strand of CM071789.1, from coordinate 30,721,452 downwards.
TTACTTGACCCAAGCATGGGATAGTGTTATATTTTGTTTTGCTTCAAGTTTGTAGACAAATAGTGAGCATTTCCATTCTTGACACTCAACTCTTTTGTGAAGCCTCCAAACATACCCAAACTATCAACTTAACTGTGATCATCATAGTTGAGGAATACACAACCCAAATCATACCAAACAAGAAAAATAGAGAACATGATTTCACTAGCTAGCTTAGGAACATGAATAGTAACATTTAGGAAATTTGGTACCTTTGAATGGCTGCAACAACTGGCTGTCACTACTTGTTGGCTGTCTAGGTTACCTAGCCATTGAAGTTTGTAATAAATTTTCTATGTCCCCACGCGATTTTGTCATCATCACAGTCGATGGAATTTAATGCAACAAAGAAAACTGAGCCACATTTCTTCCTATTAAAACATAACACAAATAAATTTAATTTATAAAATCCAACAAAGTACCAAAGCAAATCCAAATAGCATGCAAAATCAGCAAAAATAATCATGCTAGATATGAGCATTTACATCCGGTGCCACATATTAAATGTGTGTTCCATGGGGCTCATAATGGTTTTTTCTATTTACAACATGCGTAAGCCAGGAGCCCAACCACAAATGGCTGCAAAATCTTAAACCCCGGTTACCTTTTGTGAAAACTATCACAAAATGCAAAATAGCCATCCGGGTTAGGATTATCATGCAACAATCAAGCCCCACCAACATTTGTGAATGATCCCCCACCCCCCCCCCCACCCCTAAAAAAAATATAAACTAAAACCATCATCACAACCTTATAGTAGACATGCAAGCCCCTCGGAGAAATAATTACTAACCAGTACCAAATGCTGCAAAGGATCTAACAACAGTAGAATTTAAAATGAAAGAAAGATAAGGTGATCAAACGACATAGAAATCAACATAAAACATGCAAATGCATTATCAAAACAATTTTGACAATAGCACCACACATGAAAAATAGCACAACAATTGCACAAACAGTGCAAAAACAACACCGTCAAAAGCAACTTTAGTGCAAACAAAGCATTGAAAACCAAACCAAATCAATGCACAAAAATCCCAATCTTGAAAAAGCTAGGGTTTGAGTTAGCAATAACAAATAAGAAAGAACAAAGAAAGTTATGAACTGATATATTTATCACTTTAATTAAAAATCAATCCCATAGGTTAATTCGCTGATGGGAGAAATTTAAAAAGTGTTTTTTTTCGAGAAAACAAGAACAAATCAGTGAACCAAATAGACAAGATCACAACAATAAAAAATCCTAATCTCAAACAACAGGCTTTTGAATTGCAAGGAAAATCCGAAAATATCACAAACATTTACAAATCAGTGTACCAAATAGCCCCAAATTAATGTATAGTCCCAAATCAGTAGTGCATGGTAAATCCCAATCCAATAGCACATGTATGTAAATTGCAAAAAAAAATCCAAAAATAACACAAATAAGAATAGATCAGTGCATTAAGTAGCCCAAATCAGTGCATAGCAAATTGAATCTCTGAGTACATGTATGTAAATTGCAAGAAAAATCCAAGAACATCATAAGCAAGAATAAATCAGTGCACCTAATCACCAAAATCACAGCAATAGCAAAGTCCTTTATCCAACAATAGAGGTGTAAAAAGCTAGGACTTTTTTTTTTTCGAGCAAGCAATTCATTGAACCAAATTGCCCCAAATTATTTGAGTATAGCAAACCCCAATATTTGAGCACATGTATGTAAATTGCAAGAAAAATCCAAAAAAATCACAAGCAAGAACAAATCAGTGCACCAAATCACCAAAATCATAGCAATAGCAAGTCTCAATCCAATAGTAGAGGCATGTAAGAAGCTAGTTTTTTTTTTTCAAGCAAACATATCCATGCATCAAATAGCCATAAATCAGTGCATAGCAAATCTCAAACTCTGACCACATGTATGTAAATTGCAATATAGATCCAAAAAAAGCACAACCACGAATATATCTCACTACAAAGCATATGGATCTATAAAAAAAAATTCAGTGTTGGGTTTGTGTGTGAGAAAGGGACAGAGTCCAGTCATGGGGGATCAAAAAATGAAATGTGATCGGGAAGCTCGGTTAAAAAAGTGATGGAAGAGGCTAAATCTCACAAAGTCCAGCCATGAAGGAAGCCTAACATATTAGTATGTGCGAGAGAGAAGGGGGAATCCTGCCATGGAGAAAACTGAAAGGCGATGAGGATAGACTTACATTGATTTTTTGATGGAGAGGTTATTGTCGATGGTGGTTGTGTTATGACGGAGGGACGAAAATGACGAGGGTACCCAATGGTCAAAGAGAAGATGCAGGACCAACGACATGGAAAGCTAAAAATTAGATTTGAGGATGTACAATGGATCCCCAAATATGAAGAACCACTATAGCATCCGTATAGTTGATCCCCATTTTAGGGATTCGACTGGAGGAGGGTTTTGGGTGAAAACCCTAAACTTTTCCCTAAAATATATGAACAAGATGCTTTGTACACCGAATGCAAATGCTCTTACTTATCATTTTACTCACCACACTTATTTTTATTCTTACTAAGCTAATTGAGTTGAGAGTTCTTCTATTTATCAATCGGGAAAAGAAAAGGGACTATTCGAAAAGAAAAAGAAAAAATAAAAAAATGCTGTGAGGGGAGTGTGCAGGTGTGCAACAGTACAGTGGCTGTTGCCAAGCACCCCCTTATCAATCATACACTATATACTTGTTAAGAGAAAAAAGTAAAAAGATAAAAAATCATTTGTATTGTATGGTGTAGGGATGGTGAGTAAAACTTTTCGCTATTGCAATCATCCCAATCACCTCCCATATTTCAAGTGGCTAAACCAAGATAAAAAACTAATAATATATGTAAAACTTTAGGATATTCTCATCACTCATTTTCAAGCCAGTTTGTAAAACCACTGCATGACTTAAATGATGAATTTTGAATGGTAAAATTCAAGTTTTAAAATTTATTTTTCAAATCAAATTATCATATAAGCACTTTACTAGGCATGCTCTATATATTGACTGAATTATATATATATATTCTTTATACATAAAGGGAGAGTTTTTAATTTTTATTTTCTTGCCACTTGAATAGATGAAAATGACTTTCAACGCATGGTCTTGTAACTATAGCATTTTGGTTGCCCTTTAGGTAATTATGTATTTTTTTTTACGATTATGTCATTTGATTTCCTCGTTGTTTGTAGGCTTCCATTGGTTTTTCCAAATTTTCGCTTCCATCTAGTACTTGTCTTGTCTTCTCTAGCAACTCTAGATCATTTGGTCTCCAATTTCCTTCTTTTTGCTAATGTTTATCTTGCTCTATAGTCTTACACTGTTTCTTCGATCACCTCCAAGTTCCAACCAAAATTAGATATGGGCACACCCAATGGTAGAGCCACTTTGGGGGCAGGGGGTATGGGCCCCCCTCTCAACGGGCTCCACCCTTCCCCTAAAACAAATTGAAAAAAAATATAATATATGTTTTTTTAAAGAAAAAAATAAAATTTTATCTTATATATGTTTATTTTTTTATGATTTTATAGGATAATATTAATTTTATTTTGTGTTAGTACCATCTCTAAAAATTATCTTGGCCCTCCTCTATAAAATTAATTTTATTTAAAAATAAAATATACTTCATATAAAATAAAATGATATAATAACATGATGACATGTTTTTATTATAGATAAAAATAAAAATAAAAAAGAAGTTAGATGATTTCTAATATATTTTTAATATATTTTTATTATGATGACATATTCTTGAAATATTATATACTTTTTTAATATATAAGATGTATTAAACATATTTTATTTTTATTAAAAATCTTACTATCAGATTATTCTATACAACATAAAAAATTGTATACAAATAGAACAAAAAATATTTTATATATTTTATTTTAGCTTTACTTGGCTCCCTAAAGCAAATTTCTGGCTCCTCCACTGGGCACACCTGATTCCAAGGAAAAGGTGACATACACGGTCCATATTGATAGATTCATACATTCATCATTTTTGAATAGCCCACTTCTCTTCCCTTCTGCGCATTTGTTGCATTCTACCAATTTCACCATTCACATTGACAACTCTTGCTTCCATCATGTTTGAACGAAACAAGCATTCCATCCCAATCACGTCCAATCTCAAAGATGAAGGCCTTCTTCCTTGTTCCCTTTCTCTGAAGATGGTTAAAAACTGACGGTTTCGAGAAATCATGCCTAAACTAAATGAGTAAAGCCCTTCTTCCTTTCATTTGAGTGCACACAAGAACCATCAGATCAGTTGGCAAATCCTCAAGCGTATCTTTTGTCATCTGTTACAACGCCCACTCGGGATGACCAAGCATCCATATATGTTGTCATCTCACTTACGGCTCAGAAGTCCTGTAGTCTCACCTAGTTCTATTTCTATATGCTCTTGCTGCACTCCCTCTGCCATTTCTTGTGAGGTAGAAAAAACAAAGCCTTGCTCAAGGTTGGCTCCATGGTTTCTTTATTTTTTTACACGCATTATATAGGTTGTTGGTTCTGTAGTTTTTTGAATTATTGAAAATTTTGGATACTTGGTTTGTGTTGACCCAATTGTTGTATGGATGCTTATTTTATGTTTCCTATGGAGTTTCTTTACGAGTTTTCTTTTTTCCCTTTTGAAAATGCCATATAAAATCCTAGGTTCATGTTGTTATAAATTCTAGAAAAGGGCATTCGTATCTCACTATTTTGCTTCTAGGTTTTATTGTTTCTATGTCATTTTGCCTTCCACCCTTTAGTTTAGGTTCACAACTCTTCAAATATATTTTTCCAAAAATTAATTATGTCAATGTCTTCATCTTGGAAATCCTTCTTTGGGGTTTCTCATTTCCAATGCCAAAGTTCCAAATAAGTATAAGTTTTTTATAGTTCTCAACTCATGCAAGCACCATGGAGAGAAAATGTGTTCGCTGCCTAGGCATGCACCAGTTATTATGGAGAGAAAAAGTACCCACCATCTAGGCTAGCACCATGGAGAGCAAAAGTGCTCACCATCTAGGCTAGCAATGCATGAGCTTTGTGTTCATCACCTCGACAAGCAATGAAGCATAATGACCCTCACACCGGTGTGCACCATGAAATAGCATGAAGCTTGCCACTTTAACAAGACTCATGGAAAGGCAAAGTGCTAGCCTCGCAAGCGAGCATTGCGAGGACTAAAAGTGCTCGCCACCTTGGATAACCTGTGTTTGAGCTTTCCACTATATGTAGTGAGTGGGTACTATGCTTGCCTCAGAGACAGGACAACCAAGGGGCATGGAATCTGGATCCCCCAACTTGAAGCCCACTTACTCACAATGCACTAAGCAAATGAAAAGTGCTCTAGCTCATCATGACGAGCATATGCATATACCATATACTTGTGAAATTTATGGGTGAACACTGCATGTAGGAGAATCGAAAAGTGCATACTGATAATTATGAAGAACAAGTCATGCCTTCACCCCCTAAATGAGCATTACAGAGAGGAAAGTACTTGCCACCTAGGCGAGCACTGTAGGAAGAAAAGTGTGCATCCCAGGTGAGCAACCTGGTTGAAGACAATGCTCCTCCGTACAAGCAACATGAAATAATATGAAGCTCATCACCTCAGCAAACATCGTGAAAGAGCATGAAGCTCGCCCCTAGGAAGCATGAATGAGAGCAAAAGTGCTCACCCCCAAACGAGCACTATGGAGAGCAAAAGAAAATTTATGCTTTCTTGTTTGGGTTTTTCCAAAATAGATGAAACTTCCTAAATACGTAAGTATTTCAATAAATATAAAGAAACATTTTTTGCAAATTTGGATTTTCCCTTCTTAGTAATAGAAATGGATTTTGTTAGAATGCATATGTTTATCTATCATGAAAAAGGATAGTATAACTGGTAGTAATACATCGATTGTCCCATAAAAATGAGTTTGATGGTCCTTCAAAAAAACTTCAATCCCTTTCTAGCATCCTCTATAATAATCCAAATTTTCACTTGTTTTTTTTAATACTTAGTTTAATTATAATTTCTTTAAAGTTATTTTGGATGAACCTTTGGGAATTTTAGCAAGGTGTCAACTAGAAAAATTCAATTTGGACATAGAAAAATGTAAATTTTTGAAATTTGAGGAAGAAATTCAAGAGGAAGTAATAGAACCAAAGATCAAACATTTGGTGTACCTGGAATGAACTCTCGGGCTGGTCTGTCGTGTTTTTGTGTAATGCGCATAACTTTTTCATATGAGGTCCAAAAGAGATTATTCTAATTTTTATATAATATTAAGAGGAAAATATAGAACTTTCATGTTTTAGGTTTTTGAATATAAGGACTAGATCAATGACTAAATCGGGTGTGAAGTGGATGGATAAGAATAGGAGTCAACTAGTAACTGACTTAAGCAAAGTGCACCGACCTTGCCATGTGATAAAGATCAAATTGGTTTCTTAGGTTTATAAGCCTCTTGACAGGTGTAGGGGTATGTGGCAAAGGGGGAATAATTCATCTAAAAGCCTTGGTTAGCAAGAAAACAAAAGGAAACAAATGGTAAGCTTGGATTGGATGTTCTCGGGTGAGTTTTGAGATGTTTCGGAGAATTAATCATATCTCTCTCATCTGATCTCATAATGAAGTGATTCAAAATCCTATATAACCTTAAGAGGCTGATATTAAACTTTCATGTTTCGAGTTTTCAAAGAATAAAATCTTATCAAGGACTTATTTGGACTGGAACGTGGCTGACTCCTAGGGGAGGCCAAGTGGCCAGATACATCCATTGGAAGATTTCCTATGATGTTGTTTTGTCTTACTCCCATGTGTTGGAACTCTTTGAACCATTGATCAAGATCATTTTATAGGTGGATTAACCTCAACCATGGGATTAAAATATCAGCAAATCCCCATAGGATTATGGGTGATCATGAAACCACAAGTGTAGGGGACACATTACCCCAATCAGCTATGGATGCTCAAGCTCTCTTCCCTTGCATCCCACGCCTTTCATGCCTATAAATAGATGCATGGGCGTCTTTTATTTTTCCATGAGAGATTCCAGTCGGCCATAGTGAGAAATAACCAAGAAAAATACACAAAAATCTACTCACATCACCTAAGTACCAAATGAGAGCTAATTGAGAGCATTGGAGAAAAAGTGGTACAAAACCTATCCTAAGCATCAAATCTAGCTTTGGAAAAATTGGTAAGTGCACAAATTAACTTAATCTTGGCATAGAATAAGTGGTTTGTGATTGGATTATGTTTGATATTTATTTGAACTTAATATTTGTTTATGTGTTAAATTGAAACATATTGAATTTTGGAGTGGTTTTTGCTATGAAAATATGCTAGAAAAATTATGAAATCTTAGAAATATATTCTATGATGTTATATTAAGAGAATTATGTGAAAATATGAGGTCTTGATTTGAGAAAAAAAAGAACCCTAGAATAAATCGGCCTTAATAGGGTTATTACTGGTAGATTTGACATCTTTTGGTAAATTAGACATAACTTGTTCATTTGATATCGGATTTGAATGATTAAAGAGTATATGAAGATCTAAGAGAAATATCTATTACTTTTATGTTTAAAATTTTAAGAGATAATGACTCCATAAAGGATGAAATTGGGGTTGAACTGGCAAAATGAGATTTAGGTAGAAACTTGGCTCAACCCTTGCTCGACGTCTGGCTCGAGCGAGATTCCCCTGTTACCTGAATCCGAGATTTTCTTGTATCCAATGTATGTGATTTAATGTGGAATACAAATTTGTTATGTATCTTATAAGATATGCATTCAAAAGTCTAAGGTTATGATCATGTTGCATTTTGTCTCATACGTGTCATCATGAGTCGTGATGTCTGTTTTAAGAAAATTCCATGTTACATGTCGTCATAAATTATGTTAAGCATTTAAGAAAACTTAATAAGATATATTTGACAGGGACGACGATACGTAACGCCTGTCGATGATACTAAGTAAGAAATATTCGACAGGGACGACGATACGTAATGCTTGTAGATTATACGAAATAGGAAATATTTGACAGAAACGGCGATACGTAACGCCTTTCGATAATATGAAATAAGTAAGACCCGACAGGGACGGCGATGCATAATGCCTGTCGATGATAAGAAGTAAATAAGACCCACAATATAATAAAGTAAATAAGAGTTTTAAGTATAAGATTGTGGGTCCATGTAAGAGTATAAGTCTGTATAGAAACTATGGTCATCCATATGCATGAGTCTCATAAGGCATTCATGAATTATGATAAGTTAATTCATTATGGTACATACTATGTTATTGATAGGGGTGGGCTCCGACTCCGATGGTGTCGGAGTTCAGAGGTTCCGACTCCGACATCTGTCAGAGTCGAAATCCCGTTCCGACTCCGACTTCGAAATGGAGTCAAAGTTCGACTCCGATGGCGTTTGGAACTCCGATCGAAGGTCGGAGTTTCCAAATTCCGATCAAAATCCCGAACTTAGCCAACGAAAGTCACGAAATGATAACCATTTGAAACCCATATTAGAAAGTGAAAAGCAACAACAAAAAAGGATCCATAAAACCATAACAAAATCACTAATCATTAACCAAATTCACAAATTACAAAAATAAACTACTTATCAAATTCGGAGATCAGAGAAGCCGTCGAGAGTCAAGATGCCAATGAAGGGTAGAACCGTAGAAAACGCTTGGATGAAAACGCTGATGAGGTGGAAGATGAAAACATAGAGATGAGAGGAGAAGAAATGGAGAAGGGTAGCCTTGATTTGATGAAGAAAGCTTAGAGAGGTGCTGGGGGATTCGGGGTTGCAGAGTTGAGAAGGAGAAGCCGATGGGTTAGGCCCTTAGGGTTTGGATGAGATAAATATATACTCCTTCAAACGGCGTCATTTAAGGTTTAAAAAAAACAAACATGAAAAGGGAAGAGGCATGGCTCGCTGCTTCGCGTCCACTGATTCGAACCCAGGTCCTTCAAGTCAATAAATTGCCGCCCTTACCATTAGGTCATTCGCGTATGCCCATTTCAATTCACAGTATAAAATATATAATCTATATAATCGGAGTTCAGAATCAGAACTCGGAACCCTACTAGGCTCCAGTTCCGACTCCGATTTAGGAGTTGGAATGGTTCTGACTCCGACTCCGATCGGAGTCGGAATTGGAGCGTAACTTGGCCGGAAGTCATAAGTCGAAAAATTTGCACAGCCCTAGTTATTGATATGCTCGGATAATACCTTTGTTAAGTTATTTATGTACTTACTGAGATTTCCTTAGAAATCTCACTCTTGTGTATTTCTTTTCTTTTTGGAAACTCAATCCTTATTGTAGGATTTGATAATGGACATGGGTAAAATCTTAGTTGCTCGAGAGACCCAGAGGAACTCTAAGAGGCCCTCCGAGTACTCTCCCTAGAAGTTTTGACCAGTTAATATAAATAGGGATCAGTATCGATACGGAAAGAAATTTCAGGAAAAGAAAAAGGAGTCACGGTGGCCATAAGAAGTTATTTGAGAAGTCTTGTAAATGTTGTATATCCATACAAGGATGCAATGATGTGGATATTGTGATTTTTATGCTACCATGTGATCACTAGAAATTAATTTTATTCAGAACTTTTTCGCTGTGATTTGCATTAAATTTAAATAAGAACGGGGGTGAGTAGCCAAGTGTTACTTATCCTGACACTTCAATTTGCATTGAATTACGAATATAAATTGGAGGTGTCACATCCTCTTTGTTTGGTGCCAAACTAATATAACAAAAAATATGGTGCTGAAATGTTTATTGTGAGTTAACTTCCTATCTTCGACTTGGTTTTTTCCTCAAAATATTTTTATAAATATCAATTTATCCACTGAGAGGTAAAGTGCTTGCCACCTTAGCAAGCATCATGGAAAGACAAAGTGCACAACCCCAAACGAGTATCCAAGAGTAAAAGATTATGCTAAAATGTTTATTGAGAGCAACTATGCTCGCCCCCAAGTGATATGGAGAGCAAAAGTGCTCACCACCAAGTTAAGCATCATGGTAAGCAAAGTGCTTGTCTACAAGTGAGCACTACTTAAAGGAAAAATGCTCATATCGATGCAAGCATTGTGAAGAGCACAAGCAAGCACTAGTGAAAGGCAAAGTGCTCGCCCCTAAGAGTACATTGTAGAAAGAAATCATTGCCCAGGCGAGTACATGGAGAGAAAAAAGTGTTCATCACCTTGGCGGGTATCACAAGAGCAAATGTGCTAGCCGTATGCGAGCATCGGGGAGAGCAAAGTGCTCGCCTCCTTGGTAGCGCCACTAAAAGGCAAACTACTCGGCCCCAAAGCAATCATCGTTGAAAGTGATTGCCACTTCGATGAACATCGCGAAACCAAATGTGCTAACCCCTAGGCAAGCATCGGGGGGAGAAAAAGTGCTCGCCCCCAAAGCAAGCATTGCAGAGAAGTACACTCCTAACATGATCATAGTGGACAGTAAGAGTGCTCGCTCACACCTAGTTGAGCATCGGGGAGAGAAAGTGTGCTTTCTATCTTAGCAAGCATTGTTGGAAGTGAAGTGCTCCTGAAAGGTAAAAATTGCACACTTTTATGTGAGCACTAGAAAGAGCAAAAGTGATTGTCACCTTGATGAGCATCTTGGAAAGAAAAGTGCCCACCTATGTGTGGGGAGTAGTCCATATATGAATGTTCCAAGCACACCACCACCAAGAGCCACTAATAGTATGTTTATATATATGCACACTTAATTGGGAATCAAGAACGTCCCATACACATGGCACACATCACTAGTATATTAGAAATACTTATTCGATAAAGAAATCCTATAAAAATAAGAGAAAATCTGGAGACTAGCCCAACTAGTCTCCAGCCATAACCAGCTCTCTAATCTCGTTCTGCCATATCAGCATGTTAGTATATTAACTATACACTTGCCTACACCACATTCCATCCCTTACTCAAACTCATCTTTACACCAGATTAGGTTTCAGTTTCCTTAAACCCCTCCTCCCAACTCATTCACTGTTATGAAGCATAAGAAATTTGAGGAGCTCATTCAATATAAATCATTTTTCAATTACTACCTAACATGAAATTCAAAATATAAAATATTTAAATAATCATAAATTTTCAAAATATCCAAAAGGATGAAAAATGATAACAACGCTCATGATGTAAGCTGTTTTTTTTTTTGTACAAATATTTAATATATTTTTTTGTAGGAAAAATTTTTATTATCTTAAATAGCAAACAAATTGACAAAAAAATGTTGTCTGGAAGAAGAAACTCAATCATCAGTGCCATCAAATCTAATGCCTTTGAGACCTTGTAGGCTAGAACTCATATACTAGTGAATGCCTTCTGGGTTTCCTATTTCTAATTTGGGAAAAAAAAAATGTACAGGTGACAAACCACCAATCTTATTCAACTGGCTGTACTCCATTCTCTAAATTGAATGAGATTTAATTTCATAATTATAAAGAAAATTGTGAACGTGGTAAGAAAAATTATAAAATATAAAAAAACCGTACTTAGAATTATTTAAAGAAAAACTCAGTATACCACTGAAAGTAGAACAACACTGAGACAAACAAATGATGAAAATAAAGGCTCACAAAATAAGCCCGCAAAGAACTATGAGGTTAAATGTTTGAGATGTGATATGAATGAACATTAGTTACATACCTATTGTACACCAAAATATTTGGTAGACCTATATCATGTATCCATTAAAGAAAAGGAAAAGGGGGACGAAATGAATTTTATTGATCATAAGAATTATGTAGATTCAATGTAAAATGGAATGAATCTCACACGTCTGAATATTTTTTATTTCTTTGTGAACCACAACAAAAATATAGATTTTCATATTGGTGATGATTTTTATTACAACAATTAATTTTCTTTCTTTGTCTTGTAATCATATTATATTTCAGTTATTATCTTCGAATACATTGTAATTTCCTTTTAAATTAATAAAACTGTCTGTGTTGACTTTATTTAAGAAGCATGGATTAATCAATTTGAAGAAAATTGATAGAGAAGTATGTCTTGTGGACAGTTGTACCACACATACAATTATTAAACGTAAGAAATATTTTCAATATTGAACATTGAATAGAGCTAATATCAATACCATAATGCTGCCAGAAAGAACAAAATTTTGTATTGATAATGCTTTGTATTATTCAAAGTCTAGAAGAAATTTACTAAATTTTTGAAGATATTCGTCGTAATGGTTATCGTGTTAAAGCCAGCAATAAAGGAAATAATGAATATCTTTACATTACTTCTATGATTTTGGGTCAAAAGCTCATATTACAAAAACCACCAGCTTTCTCTTCTAGCTTATATTATACAACTACGAGTATAATTGAATCAAATATTGTAATAAATTAAAGTGCTTTGATCCAAGATTTTTAAGCTTTGGCATGATTGTCTTGGACATTCAGGGTCAATTATGAGGCAACGAATAATTGAGAACTCACATGGGCATCCTCTAAAGAACCTGAAGATTATTTTACCAAGTGATTATCCATGTATATCATGTTCTTATAAAAAATTTATTATTAGACCATCACATTCTAAGGTAGTAATTTAATCTTCATCATTTTTAAAAAGAATTCATGGGGACATATGTGGGCCAATACATCTGTCATATGGACCATTTAGATATTTTATGATTTTAATAGATGCACAACTAGGTGGTCACATGTTTTTACTAAGTTGATCATCGCTTCCCAGTTTGCATATTTGTGTGTAAACTCAATGATCGTGAGTTGCCATTCAACTTGTAGAGGCGTGAAGACGATAACAATTCAAGAAGCTCAATCAATGTCAAACACTCCACAAGAGACGTGAAACTTGAAACTGTGAAGGAAGTCAACCCAAAATTTGATAGCAAATCTGTAGAGTCTAGATAAATGATCATCCTACCATGCTCGTGTCCTCGTAAATCTCAAACTCATTCTTTATATATATGCATTTGTACAGCTGAATATTATAAGAAGAGAGAGAAGTATTTTGCAAAACATTTGTTCATGGTTTCGTGAGCCTTTTAACGCGAGTCTCATGGCCATTGCTTCTTTTGTTTCTTCGATAGAGAACCCATCATTTCTCCACCCTTCATTCCAGCCCTTCATTCTCACTAATTTCATCACCTTATCATTGTGAAGTTCACCAAAGAAAATTAACTCCTCTAGCATGCTAAATTTGTCTCTCCTAAAAAAATTAATAACTTTTAGGTTTTGTTGATGGTAGTTGTCCTCCTCTACTTTCTCTGTAGCACTTATCCGAATCTCACACATCCCATATGGTGTCAACAAAATCAAAAAATTCTCAATGCTTTATTTTCCTCTCTTAGTGAAAGTGCACTTGCGCAGGTTGTCCGCTTAGAAACCTCCCATAAGGTATGGATTACCCTGGAGAAACACTACTCCTATGCGTCTTGGGAACACCTTTTGAATCTTCAATTTCAACTATCTACCATGAAGAAGGGCTATACTTCTACAACCGAGCATTACCAAAAGGCTAAGTTCCTTGTTGGTATGCTTGTTGCCATAGACTAGCTTTCTTGATGATTACGAGCTTGTGTCATACATGCTCGATGGTTTGGACTGGCTATGACTCTTTGGTTAGGTCTGTCACCACTTATGTTGATCCAATGTCCTTAGATGATTTGTTTGGGCATCATATCACTTATGCATTGCAACTGGAGCAACATACCTCAATCCTCATGTCTCTATTATTTTTGGCCAATATTGTTGTCCTTGGGTCTTCATCACGAGGTGTCCCTCTCAGTCCTCTCATCATGGTTGCCCTTAATCACAACCATCCTAGCATGGTGGCCCATCACATCGTGGTAGAGGTCTTGGATGCCAATTATCATCTCCGCAGCCTACCTATTAAGTTTGCGAAAAGAGAGGCATTGCCTTATAATGCTGGCACCATTTTGATTAGACATTCCAAGGCCTTGTTGGAAATTGTCTGAATGTCCTTGTTGCTACACCCACTACTCCCTTGGATCCTAAATGGTAACGTAAATCGGTGTCACCCATCATTTGACTATCGACCTTAATAACTTTAATCTCTCTATAGATGAATACACTAACTCGAAATCAGATCCAGATCGACATTGGCTCAAGTTTTTCCGTAAAACTTGTTGGATCTTCCAATGTACCTTGCCTCCCACACTACTTTTCATTCACCCACTTTGTTACTTGTTCTTTCTATTCACATGAACCTTCCTTGCGTTTGAGTTGTTTGAATCCTTTTTTTGTTGTCCACTTGAATTAATATTTTTAAATGGTTGGGTCCTTCCCCTTTTTGTTCTCTTGATGGAAAAATACATACTACAATAGTTTCGTGGATCATCTTAAACATTTCACTTGATTGTTTCCTTCATTGCCCACAAATTTGCTGTACCTAATATATTTAAACATTTTCATGTGGATGTTAAACGTCTATTTAGATACAAAATTAAAGCCCTTAAGTCTGGCTAATTTTACTCCCTTCACAAATACCTTGCCTCCCTTGGTAATGCCAATTGACTCTTATGTCCACACACTTACCAAAAAAAATAGTTGTGTCTAGGGGTGAGCAACCTCCATTCGAGTTCAGATAAAGCTCTGATGCCAATAGAGTAAGAGTTTGTCGAATTTGGAGTCAGTAGTCAAAGTTCTGAGTCGGAGTCCACATGGGCTCCAAACTCCAAATTCGAACTCCAACTTTTTTAAAAAATAAAATCACAACCAATGTTTTGAAGGGCTAGGGAACATTTTGAATCTTTGTCCAACTACTTATATGACATTGTTCTAACATTGTTTCATGAAGGAAGGGAATCCAAAAAACATAGGACTCCTTCTTCCCCCTCACTTTTGCACTACAGTTTTCCTTTGTCCCCACAGTCCATACGAGTTGCCGTCACTGTCTGCCATCACCTAAGGTCACTGTCTACGACTTTGCCATCATAAGAATTCATCACAAATTGTAAGAATGATTTGTAACTTCCTCCTTCAATAGATTTATTGTTCCTCCGAGTAATTATAAAATGTAAAATGTGATTTCTAACTCCTTTTGTGAAATGTCTATGATTTGTTGTTTATTTCAATGATTTTGATTTTAGGGTGTAAAATTAAGAATTGAGGGATTCAATTTTGTAAAAATCGAATTTTTGGTTCTAGGGGATGTTCGCTCGAGTGGCACTTGGGTGTGGCTCGAGCAAAGGTCACATAAATTGTTTGCTCAGAGATTGTTTGTTCGAGGTTTTACTTGAGTGTGGCTCGAGTGACATCACACAAATTGTTCGATCGAGCCTTTGCTCGAGTGTGGATTAAGTAAACATCACAAAGATTATTGACTTGAGCCTTTGCTGAAGAGTGGCTCAAGCGAACACCACACAGATTGTTCGCTGAAGCCTTCACTCGAATATGGCTCGAGCAAACGTCATTTTTTTGTATTTTATTTATTTTTAATATCACAAACACAACTAGATACATATGTTTCTCCTTTTCAACGTGTTTTCAACTTCCAGATAATTATCATAAATATTAAATTACGATTGTTTATTAATTGTTTCAAATGATTTGCTCACGTTATGGATGCTACACCATCTCATTCTCACTGTGATTCTCCACAAGAGGATGACGGATGGCGTTGGTGTCACCAACAGGTACTTCAGGCTGTAGACCCCATCCAGAGCATCTACCTCCTATGTAAGTAATTGAGTCCCAATGGATCTATAAGACATTGATATGCTCAATGAGGAAAAGGAGTTGATGAATGTAGAGGTTAATTCACCAGCACGACCTAGTAAAAAAAAAGTTGTGGACATGGAAACATTTTACCATTGTTCGGGGAGATCTTGAGAACCAACAGGCTCGATGCTACAACTGTGGGCAACTATGCAATTTTCATTTAAAGAAGCAATGCACGTTAGTATTAATAGCACATCTTCTGGGATGCCAACGTTATAAGATACACAAAGGACTGGTAGCAACTAGTAAGAAGAAGCTGAGTTATGAGACTTATATGGATGTTGATGACATGTAGATTAAGAATGTGACACCCCTAATTTACGTATAGGATTTAACGTAAACATGAATATCAAGATAAGTAATACTTGGCTACTCACCCCTGTACTTATTGAAATTTAATGCAAATCGTAGCGAAAAAGTTCTGAATAAAATTAATTTCGAGTGATCACATGATAGCATAAAACAAATCACAATATCCACATCATCCGTTCTTAAAATAACATCATATCCTTACATGCAAAGACCAGTTAGTTTTCTCAGCCAATTTACAAATTTATCAAAACTTCGACTTAAGGCCGCTTAGGCTATTTTTTCACTTTGAGAAACCCTTTCTCCATGTCGATGCTGGTCCCAACTATTAATTGGGTCAAAACATCTAGAGAGAGAGAGAGAGCACTCCAGGGACCCTTCAGGGTTTCTCCGGGTCTCTCGAGTAACTGGGATTTAGCCCATGATTGCCATCTAACCTTGTAGTGAAAATCATATTCCAAAAAGAAAAGAAACATACCACAATGAGATTTCCTTGGAAATCTCAGTAAGTACACATGTAACTTAATAAAAGAATAGACATCATAAAATAATCACATAGAAGCTAGATAACTAGAGTATGTATTTATGGTATGCTTTATGTGACTCATGCATGACTTAGACTTATCTCTTATACGGACTTACACTGATATCCTTTTTGCCCAAATAGACTTGTATCATGCATGGACTTTTCATTCTTATCTTAAAATTCTTATTCTTATAAGTCTTCACTTATATCCACTATTATTACCTGATTGGGCCATACCCACTATTATTACCCATGGTTGGGCCATGCCACTATTGTTACCCGTGGTTGGGCCATATCATATCCACTATTATTACCCATGGTCGGGCCATGCCACTATTATTACCCGTGGTCGGGCCATATCATATAAAGTTTCCTTATCTTATTTCTTAAATGTTCGTCATGACCCGTGACAACACTTACATGACGACATGTAACATGAACTTTTCTTAGAAATTGACGTCATGACTTATGACGACACGTATGTGACAAAATATAATATACATACAAACTTAGACTTGTGACATGTATGTTTCATGTTTTCATAAAGCATATGACATAGAAAAGCATATCACAAAAACCTACATGCACATACGTCACTTAAATTCATAACATCAAACCTTAGCAAATAATACGTATGCAATTAAATAAAATATTAAATTTTTATTTAATCTGGGCTGTCCGAATTTTGATGGAAAATTTATTCTTAATTATTTATTCATTTAATTTATTTAACTCAAGTCAAGATTTTGCATAATCACATAGCTTAAACGTTTTTATTTGTTTCCTTGAACATCTCTCTTATATATAATTTTATTATTTTATTTTATTTTATCTTTTTAGCATAATAATTCTTGAAAACCCACATAATATATTTAAATTTCTAAATTTACCATACTTGTTAAAAATCTCACTCAATTAATTCACTAGAAGTTTAAAATAAAAGAAAAATACCATTTTTGAAGTATTATCTACTCTGTTTTGCCACTTATTCCCAATTTTGGCTTTTATATAGTTCTGATATCTTAAAACTTAAAACACAAAAGTTTTATATCTCTGTCTTAGATTTCCATATCTTTTTGAATCACTCAGTTTCGACATCACACTAACAAGTTATGACCATTTTACCAAACGATGTTAAATCTGTCAACATAACCCCCTTTTAATCTGAAAGTTGTTAGGGTTGATCTATCATTTTTTTTTTCCAAAACATTCCCTCATATTTTTATATAATCCTCTTAATATATAATCATAAAACATATTCTTAAGGTTCTAAAGTTTTTCTTAGTATTTTTCTACAACAAAAACCATTCCATAAGTCAAGAGCTTCAAGCTACTACATAAACAAGCATCAAACAAGCATCAAACTAGATCTATAAAATAATCCACTTATACTATACCAAGATTATGTTAAGTAGTGCACTTAAAAAATTTTCCAAAGCTAGATTGGATGTCTAGGGTTGATCTTGCACCATTTTTCCTCCTATGCTCTCACTTAGCTCCTTTTTGAGGTTTAGGTGTTGTGAGTGCAATTTTGGGTATTTTTCTTGTCTTTTTCTTCAGGTGGCCGAATGGTTTCTCTAAAGGGGAAAGAATTGAAGCTAACACACCAATATATATTCATAGTAGGCGTTGGAGGCAAGGGGTTTAAGGGGAAAACACTTGAGCACTTCAGCAGCCCTTTTTTAGCTGATTGTGAGGCGTCCTATGTTCGTAGCTTTATGATCACATCAAATCATATAGAAATTTGCTGAGATTTTTATCTAATGGTTAGGCTTAATCCACCTCTAAAATAATCTTTATCAATGGCTCAAAGAATTATAACACATGGATATAAAAATAAATCAAAAGTCTGGAAAATCAAATGGGAGCTTCAACCAGCCACTTGTTCCTTCTTGCCACATGTTCCAGCCCTCATTGGCATACTTGGGGACATTTTGGAAAAATTTCTTAAGGCTTGGTTGGCTATTGGTTAAGAATGGAGGGGAAACTTGACTGATTTGGTTGGTTCTACACCAATCAGATTTGTTCCTACTTCTCCCATGGTTAAAGACAAATTTTCCTTCTAGAAACTCTTCCACCACCAAGTACAAATCTTTTCACACATGTCCAGAAGATAAACATATAGAGAACCAATCAAATTCGAGCTTCTAAAATAAGTCGGTGGTGTGATTCAATTTTGAGCTTTAGTTTACGATCAAATCCGATCAGCTCGCTTCCATCCCAAATAACCCATTGATCCACTCCGATTCTCCAAAAAATTAAAACATCAAAGTTTTATATCTACCTCGTAAGGTTCTATAAGAATTAGAATCACCTAGTTCTAACCTTATATCAAGGAATTATGTTTGTTACAAAAAAAATTCGACTGACTAGCCCGAGAACTCTCATTTTAGCACACCAAGTGTTTGATTTTTGGTTCTATCACTTTCTCTTGAATTTCTCCCCTAAATTTTGAAAATTTATCTCTTTCTAGATTCAAATTAAATTTCTCTAGTTGATACCTTGTTAAAATTCTCAAAGGTCCATCCAAAATTTATCTTAGAATGCATCTAAGTTTCAAATTTTATTTCCATGAAAAATATTTCCAATAAGTCCCTTAAAATAAATTCTCAAGGGAATATTTTATCTAAAAAAAATTGGGCAATTACATCCTCCTCCCTAAAATAAAGATTTCGTCCTCGAAATTGCTAAAGCATAATCTTTTAAATTCTTGCAGAAAATTAAACATTATTTCCAAACACACACCTTTAGACATAGTCATATGAAATATAAGATTTCATTACTCCAGAGTCAAACATGACAACCATCATACATTACTTCAACTCAAACTTGTCCAAAAGTTATCCTACCATTACTTACATATCCACAAAAAGTTCACGTGTTGATCATAAGTGGGTAATTACAATTTATTAATACCGACCCCGACATCGTTTGCCTCGTCTGCCTCCGCCTCCATTTCCCCTGGTGTGATCGCATAGATTTTAGCCTTCATGGACGCTTTTGTTTTTCATTCAGGTGTTGTAACTACTCCAGAAGTATTCTGTGGACAATCCAGAATCATATGACCTCATTTTCCACACTTAAAACAGGCTCCTGTGGCTAATCAACATTCACCAGCATGTTTTTTTCCACATCTTCTGCATGGTTGTGGCATAATAAATGCTTCTTGACCAACCATCCTTTCATTTCCGTTATCGATAGGGCAAAATTTCCTTTCAGAGGAATCAAGAGGTCTCTTTTTCCCTGATACTTGAGCCTATGCCATTAGGCTTTTTTGTTCGGCTTCTGCAATAGCCTCCACGTTTACCAATTCCTGAAAGTTTTCTATGCTCAAGCACGCCACCTGAACTCGAATGCGTGGTTGCAACCCTTTTTGAAATTTTTGTGCCCTCATATTCTTGGTAGATACTAGGTGTAGGGCAAACCTTGCTAACTCCATAAATCGGGCTGCATACTGTTCTACTGTCATATCACCTTGTACCAATGTAGCAAATTCTAGAGCTTTTTGCCGCTTTATCGACTTCGAAAAGAATCGGTCATCAAACTCTTTATTAAATCGCTCCCAGGTGGGTACTACATTCTCACCCAGCTCTAATTTTAACAACTTCCTCTTTGTGTCCTACCATAACCCGGCTTCACCTTGAAGTAGGTTTCCTGCATACTGCACCTTTTGAACTTCATTACATCTACAAATTTCAAACGTGTGCTCCAGATCTATAATCCACTTATCTGCTTTCAGCGCTCCTTCATTTCCAAAGAAATGCGGGTACCTATACACCAAGTACTTCTCATATGAGCATCCTTGAGCTTCTCCTTGATTCTCCTTATGTTGACAATAGTGATTATGCTCCATCTGCATCCTTACTACTTCTGTCATTTGCCAAATATATTCGGCGATTGCCTATCCTCCTTCCAATGGAGGGTTTTGCGTCACCTGCTCCTCCTCCTCGGGAGGAGTAGTTAGAGGGGGATCATGCGCTGTTGATTCCATTTGCCTTTTAGATCAACGTCCTCTTGCCATTTTTTTCTTCCTGAAACATACCAAACTTCCTCATAAATTACCTTTCTCCTTAATAACTCCAAACATCTGACATCCAAATCATTCACCAAAACCACTTTACTCCATAAAGATTCAAATTTATTCTAATGCCATGTGATCCTTTTCCTAGGACAAGATGGATTTACCCAAAGTCGTATTACTCTGATACCATTCTGTGACGCCCCCAATTTATGTCTAGGATTTAACGTAAATAGGAGTGTCAAGATAAGTAACACTTGACTACTCAACCCCGTACTTATCGAAGTTTAATGCAAATTGTAGCGAAAAAGTTCTGAATAAAATTAATTTCTAGTGATCACATGGTAGAATAAAACAAACCACAATATCCACATCATCCGTTCTTAAAATAACATCATATCCTTACATGCATAAACCAGTTAGTTTTCTCAGCCAATTTACAAATTTATCAAAACTTTAACTTAGGGCCACCTAGGCTCCTTTTTCACTTTGGAAAACCCTTTCTCCATGTCGATGTCGGTCCCTACTACTAATTGGGTCAAAACATCTAGAGAGAGAAAGAGAGCACTCCAGGGACCCTTCAGGGTTTCTCCAGGTCTCTCGAATAACTGGGATCTAGCCCATTATTGCCATCTAACCTTGCAATGCAAATCATGTTCCGAAAAGAAAAGAAACTTACCAGAATGAGACTTTCTTGGAAATCTCAGTAAGTACACATATAACTTACTAAAAGAATAGACATCATAAAATAATCACATATAAGCCAGATAATTAGAGTATGTATTTATGGTATGTTTTATGTGACTCATGCATGACTTAGACTTATCTCTTATACGGACTTACACTGATGTCTTTTTTGCCCAAACAGACTTGTATCATACATGGACTTTTCATTTTTATCTTAAAATTCTTATTCTTATAAGTCTTCACTTATATTCACTATTATTACCCATGGTTGGGCCATATCCACTATTATTACCCGTGGTCGGGCCATGACACTATTATCACTCATGGTTGGACCATATCATATCTACTATTATTACTCGTGGTCGGGCCATGCCACTATTATTATCCGTGGTTGGGCCATATTATATAAAGTTTCCTTATCTTATTTCTTAAATGTTCGTCATGACCCGTGACAACACTTACATGACGACATGTAATATGAATTTTTCTTAGAAATGGATGTCATGACTTATGACAGTACATATGTGATAAAATGCAATATACATACAAATTTAGACTTGTAACATACATGTTTCATGTTTTCATAAAGCATATGATATAGAAAAGCATATCACAAAAACCTACATGCACATACATCACTTAAATTCATAACGTCAAACCTTAGCAAATAATACGTATGCAATTAAATAAAATATTAAATTTTTATTTAATCTGGGCTGGCCGAATTTTGATGGGATATTTATTCTTAATTATTTTTTCATTTAACTTATTTAACTCAAGTCAAGATTTTGCATAATCACAGAGCTTAAACGTTTTTATTTGTTTCCTTGAACATCTCTCTTATATATAATTTTATTATTTTATTTTATTTTATATTTTTAGCATAATAATTCTTGAAAATCCTCCTAATATATTTAAATTTCTAAATTTACCATACTTGTTAAAAATCTCACTCAAGTAATTCACTAGAAGTTTAAAATAAAAGAAAAACACCATTTTTGAAGTATTACCTACTCTGTTTTGTCACTTATTCCCAATTTTGTCTTTTATAGAATTATGATATCTTAAAACTTAAAACACAGAAGTTGTATATTTCTGTCGTATATTTCCATAGCATTTTGAATCACTCAGTTTCAACATCACACTAACAAGTTATGACCATTTTACCATACGATGTTAAAGTTGTTAACCTAACCCCCTTTTAGTCCGAAAGTTGTTAGGATTGATCTATCATATTTTTTTCCAAAACATGCCCTCATATTTTCACATAATCCTCTTAATATATAATCAAAAAACATATTATTAAGATTCTAAAATTTCTCTTAGCATTTTTCTACAACAAAAACTATTTCATAAGTCAGGAGCATTTAAGCTATTACATAAACAATGCATGAGCTTAAACAAGCATCAAACTAAATCAATAAATTAAACCACTTATACTATATCGAAATTATATTAAGTAGTGCACTTAAAAAATTTTCCAAAGCTAGATTGGATGTCTGGGGTTGATCTTGCACCACTTTTCCTCCTATGCTCTCACTTAGCTCCTTTTTGAGGTTTAGGTGTTGTGAGTGGAATTTTGGATATTTTTCTTGTCTTTTTCTCAAGGTGGCCGAATGGTTTCTCTAAAGCAGAAAGAATTGAAGCTAACACACCTATATATATTAATAGGAGGCGTTGGAGGCAAGGGGTTTAAGGGGAAAACACTTGAGCACTTGAGCAGCCCCCATTTAGCTAATTGTGAGGTGTCCCTATGTTTGTAGCTTAATGATCACAGCAAATCCTATAGAAATTTGTTGAGATTTTTATCTAATATTTAGGCTTGATCCACCTTTAAAATAATCTTGATCAATGGCTCAAAAAATTATAACACATGGATATAAAAATAAATCAAAAGTCTGGAAAATCAAATGGGAGCTTCAACTAGCCACTTGGCCTCTCCTTGCACCCCACGACTTCTAGAGCATTTCTTCCCTTCTTGCCATATGTTTTAGCCCTCATTGGCACACTTGGGGACATTTTGGAAGAATTCTCTTAAGGCTTGGTTGGCTATTGATTAAGAATGGAGGGGAAACTTGACTGATTTGGTTGGTTCTACACCAATCAGATTTGTTCCTACTTCTCCCATGGTTATAGACAAATTTTCCTACTATAGGCTCTTCCACCAACAAGTACAAACCTTTTCACACATGTCTAGAAGATAAACATGTAGAGAACCAATCAAATTCAAGCTTTTAAAGTAAGTCGGTGGTGTGATTCAATTTCGGGCTTCAGTTTACGTCAAATCCGATTAGCTCGCTTCTAACCTAAATAACCCATTGATCCACTTTAATTCTCCAAAACCTCAAAACATCAAAGTTTTATATCTGCCTCTTAGGTTCTATAAGAATTGAAATCACCTCATTCTGACCTCATATGAAGGAGTTATGCTTATTACACAAAAACTCGATAGACCAGCCCGAGAACTCGTTTTGGCACACCAAGTGTTTGATTTTTGGTTCTATCACTTCCTCTTGAATTTATCTGCTAAATTTTGAAAATTTATCTCTTTCTAGGTCCAAATTGAATTTATGTAATTGATACATTGTTAAAATTCTCAAAGGTCCATCCAAAATTTATCTTAGAATGCATCTAAGTCTCGAATTCTATTTCCATGAAAAATATCTCCAATAAGTCCCTTAAAATAAATTCTCAAGGGAATATTTTATCTAAGAAAAATTGGGCTATTACAAAGATGCTACCAATCCCTCTATACAGTGAGATGATGTTGAGGAATGTTCTTGTGAAGATGATCATCACTGATAAGATGCCTTTTACCATGGGCTACAAGACAGACTTCCGCAAATTTGTGCATGCTTCAGAGCCACTATTTCCCATACCTTCACGATATATTGTAATGTGTATAAGAAAAAAGTCAAAAAATGGGACCAAATCGGTCCAAACCATGAAATCGATCCGGTTTTGGATCAGTGTTGGTTTGGAACCGATTTCCATAATGTGAATATCAGTCGGTACCTGTCCGGTTCTAGTTCTAAGCTTTTTAGAACTAGACCAAATCAATTCAACATAATATATATTTAAATTAATTTTTTAAATATCCTATGTAATATAAAATAATATTTTGATGTTATATATAATATTTTATAAATTAGTATATAATATAAATTAATTATATTTTATATTTTATGGTCTAATACTAATAATCTAATACTATATTACTATTAGTAATATACTTCAAGTCATTATATAAATTACTATACTAAATAATTATATATTAAATAATGATATATTTATACTAATACTATAAGTATTAGTATACTAATACTATCACTATCAATGATATAGTTATAAGAAAATAAACTTACTATAACAAATACTAATATATAATTATTCTAATTACTATAGTTAATAGTAACATATATATATATATATATAAATATATATTAATAGTTTAATAGACTAATATAAACTAATTTAAAACTGGAAAATCGGACAAGAATCGGACCAAAACTGGTAAAATCGGTACTTCCAGTTTTGAGAGATAATCAGTGTGTAATCGGTTTTAAAAACTGCAAAATCGATAGTATCGATTCGGTTCTAGGTTTTGTCTAAAACTGGATCGAACTGAACTGGTTACACCCCTAGTGATGCTTGATTGTTTGAAAAGGCATGTCAAGGCCAAGACAGCGTTGATTGTTTGAAAAGGCATGTCAAGGCCAAGATAGCGATAAAGGAAATGTTAGTCATCACTGGCCAAAGAGTCATTTATGACTAATAGGTGGACCTTTATATAGGACATGGGCTACATGTATATCACAACCACTTTATTGACAGTGAGTGGATGTTCACAAATAGCCAAGGATGTACTAGTTATTCCTATTATTACAGTTGCCTTTGAGTCGGCATTTAGCACTGAATCATTTCTTGTATGGTTATCCTAATTCATTGTCTCCGACCATTGTCGATGCCTTCATTTGCACACAGAACTAGTTATATTTAACGTCCATTGAAGTGGATACCGTTGATGTTAAGAGCTATATGCTTGAATCAGGTAACTTAATTTTAAATGATTATTTACATAATTTAGTATTTTTATTATTTAATATATAATTTATATGATTTTATAGACCTATCTATAAACCCCAAACTAATTGTGGATCATTGAAAGTTTGAGACAACGCACCATGGGATGACTTCCATCATGCAAAACTCGTTAGAGTTAGAGATGGAGGTGAGTTCACAATATCACTTGGCTAATGGTTTAGAATTATATAGTTAAATGACTAAAGAAAAGATAGTGCATCAGTGCATCTGATCAATAAAACTTCACGTAGGAAAATTCAAAATCACTATCGAGTCATCGACTCAAATATATGGACTCTCAAGACTAATGAAGGGATTCTAGCTAATTCATATTTGAATGAAATCTAATAATCTATGATATTATTCTTCATTTTGGTGCTATAATTTTAAATTTATTGCGATTTGTTGTTTAATTTTAAATTTATGGCTTGCGATTTGTAATTTAATTGAGTCATTGTATTTAAATTTTAGCTTTCTAACTTAATTTTTACAGCGTCTTAGAATTTTTTAATTATTTTGCTACATTGTTAAACATGGGTTGATATTTCACAGTCTGATTTGTGTGTTTTCTTATAATATAGTAACCTATCATCGTGGATATTGATGTTATCGTCCTCGCTCTAGTAAATGTCTCTCACCATGTTGTATTTAATGAAGGTTGGTTTCCTTTTAAATATATAATACCCAACTTTGTGACATCGTCCTCAACAAATTCATAAATGTAGTTCTTCTCATGCAAAAGAAAGTTACCATCAAGAAAAAATAGACGAAAAAAAGATATATATATATATATATATAAGAGGAGAGGGAGAGAGAGAGAGATAGGATATAAGTCATCTTATTATTATTATTATTCATTTATCTAGGTTTTAAAATTTTAACTTATTTTTATGTAGTTAACATTGTTTGATATCGACAATAATTTTTGGTTTCAAGAATTGATAGCACCCCAAAAAACCAAAGCCTATGGGCAACCGAGCTCGCAATGACATTGTAATCTTCATTTGGGGGCTGATAGAGTACAATAACAAGAGTCTAGAGAATCCATATTATCAAGAGATTTGTTCTATCTTAAAGAGAAGATGATGGATACAATGAATTAAGAATAATAATACTACGTCTGTTAATGAAATATGAATACTGTTGATAATAATATTGCTACCATGTTTAAAGACATGGGAGCCGTAATATCTATCAAGGACACTCAACCATTGGACTTCAAGCTTTCTAAAGAGAGATTGTACACTTTATGACACCATCTCCTCACATGTTTTCTTGAGTTTTTTTTTTTTTTTTGTATGTAAGATATGTTATGTACCATTGCTCTAGTTACCTTTTATGTAACCTACCTTTCGTGTCGACTTTGGTTACAATATCATATGACAAGAGCTTCTTGTTGGTTTAGAGAAAGCTCTTTGTCTTCTTCCTTGTCTAAAATCTATCGTCTTCTTCATGGTATAAGAGGGGCTTCAAGTGGTGATTTCAGAAAGCCTCATTGGCCTGTTCTGTCACGAAACTCATCGATTCATTTGTGATACAAGGGATGTTTGCTATCATGGTTATTGAACTTCAAAGATCAATGTTTGATCCCAAGGGAGACTTGATCAATCCCGTGGTCCCTTTCACTTTGAAGAGCTTATTTTTTTTACAAATGGTTAAACCTAGATTGTGGTACCTCTCAAATTAATCGATGCCTAGTCTTACGTCAAATAAATTGATAATTAATTAAAAAAACTAAGTCCTTAACCCAAATATGGTACTTCACAAGAGCACATTAAATAGATCCAAATTTAGTCAACCAGTATTGTAGTTTGGTGTTCATCTAATGGCAAGTTGTTAATAAGTATGATAACAAGCAATTGGAACAAGTATGTATGTTCATGTATGGCATGCATCCATAAAAAAGTTAATAGAATTTAGTCGTCTCCAATCCATGTTTGTGCATGGTTAGAAATTACTTTATTATAATTAATACGACAAGTTTATATAACCCCTTTGATTGTTATAAAGTCATCATACAACCTATTGTGCGTGTCCTTAATCCTTACCACA
This sequence comes from Platycarya longipes, assembly GCA_036559045.1. NCBI lineage: Eukaryota > Viridiplantae > Streptophyta > Magnoliopsida > Fagales > Juglandaceae > Platycarya > Platycarya longipes. Next base: position 30,694,001 of record CM071789.1, on the reverse strand, counting down.
AGTTTATCCACTCATCCATTCACACTAGTATTTTCCAATCAATGCACCATTCAATAAATTTTGTACATTTGATCAAGAATAGTAGCAACATATAGAAAAATGTTGATTCGACTCAATTCTTTCTAATATTTCTCATACTTGAGCCTCATGTTTAATGCAGTAATAAGTAAGATTTGATTAATACTTACACATATTTCATCCAATTTCTCTTTTACATAATAAACTTGTTGACAATATTTATTGGGTGTGATAAAAATGCCTAACAAATTCTACAAAAAATCAGATATTTTTCCAAAAACATCGTTGGGATGCTCCAATCTCCCTTCTTCCTCATCAAAGTGATAGATATAATGCATATCCTCTTCTCCCATGGCATCAATGACATTTTTATACTATTCAACCAGTTTTAGTATTAAGAAGCGTAGGTTCCATCTTGTAGGAATATCAAGACAATCTTCTTACTTTAAGACCTGTAACATGAATAAAGGTCTTGGATTTCTCAAGTCTAGCTAGTGAAAATCTCACAAATCTCGTTGCATTTCTTACTCTCGACTTATAAACATCTTGCAATCTATTGGTCACAACGAGATTGAGGACATGCGCACAACATCCAAAATTCAAAAACTCATCACCCAATACAGACATACTTTCCTTTTCAACCCTATTCTTCAAGCACTCAAGTGTCTTATTGTTAAACATGGTATTATCTTTTACAATCGCCACCATTTGCTCCAAATTCAACTCTTTTATTTTGGACTCCATTGTCTTCTCAATGGTTTCATCTTTGTGATTGATGATTAAACAAAATTTAAGAATATTTTATGTAACCTCCAATTACCACTTACCAAATGAGTAGGTGAACTCATGTAGTTTAAATTTTAGACCTCCATGTATTAGTGTTGAGGCAAACTTCATAAGCCCCTTCAATAATATTCCCCTTACTACTCTAATTTGCTATATTTTTAAGTCAAATCTTCAATCTAGATTGTTTTTTTAAGGATTCCACATCTTATTGGACTTTTTTTTGAAAGGTTATAGGACTCTTCTTGCACTATTATTTTAAATGATTTTTTGACTGGAAAATAACATGCCGTTTATAATGACAACCATAAATAAGACCACACTGATTATATTTTTTTTGTAGGTCATTAGGTTTGCCACTCTAATTTGGTAAAATATTCCAATACGTTGGAAACATTTTTTTTTTCTTTAGTGTACCCATGGATGTAGGGGGAATTTCCAAACATCTACCAAAAAATATAGCTATTGCTACTCATAGGAGATAAAAGTAGGGGGCATGAGATTGGACTAGAGTAAAAGTAGTGGCGATGAGTGGTGGACATGGTGGTGAGGGTGAGAAAGTGGTAGTTAACACGGCAGTGCAAAGGGGGAGAAAAGTTGGCAAGCTCAGGTGGATGGATGAGACTTGGAGCATGTTAGGGTTTTGGGATTTTTCATGGGATGCATATAGGTGTCGGAGACTTGCGTGTGGCTATAGTGCACAACAATAATGTATGGAATTGGGGTGGTCAAATAAACATAGATCAGAGAACTAAAGTAAAATGGCATGGGATAATATGAGAGATTTAAAAAATAGAGAGAGAGAGAGAGCACTGAAAAAGTGGATAACTAGCCAGATATTGGTAAGATGTCAAGAAAATGAAGGGAGGAGGGGGACATTATGAAGAGTTTCAGCTGATAAGAGTATTGGCTTTGGAATAGGTGAAGGAAAAGCTAAAAATTGACTAAAATCACATGTTTTGCCATTTGCCTATTCCATTCAAGAGAGTTTTCCATATTAAATTATTCATCTATTATCAAAATAATAAAAAAATATTTTTGTCATATTTTACAATTTACAAACCATATGTTAAATTATAATTAAATTAAATTATTAATTTAAAAAACTTTGGTTAAATTATTGTTTGCCAACTATCTTCATTTGCCAACCCTTCCTCTATCAAACAATCATATTCTAATTCTTGTAATCAACAAACATATTTTGTCAACTATTCTCTTTTTACCAAACAATTATATCTACAATTCTTACTTAAACAACAAGCATATTTTGTCAACTCTTCTTCTACCCAACAATCATATTTAAAATTCTTGAAAACAATAAACACATTTTGTCAACCTTTCTTCTTCCAATTTTTTTTTTTTTGTTGTAGCTAACAATCTTGAATGAAGCCCCATAAATAGATCAACCTCTAACTGCTTACCACTCATCTAAAACCAATCTTTCTTCTTACAATTCTTGAAATTATCTTCTCACAGTTTGTTATGGATCACTCCTAGAATGTTGATCATATTGTATATGAATTCAATATAATTGAAGCAATGGTGGTAGAATGAAAGCAAAAGGCTACTGAGGGAGTTCACGTCATCATAGTCCACAACATTGTACGTTCATCAGTTCATCAGACATAATCTATTAGAAGGTCATCAACGTAGTTGTGATGATTACTTTGCTGAGTCGCTAATATATCCTCTCAATCTTTTTAGGAGAGGATTCTAAATGATCGTGATCTAATTTCATGCATCAGTTCTACAGTTGAAGCTTATGTTAATTTTTTTATCCAAAAAAAAAAAGATTCTAGTGGATGGCTTGAATTGTCTTTCCTTTAGAAGATGACTGGAGTAATTGGGATGCTCGCATATGGGATAACCACATATCTTATGGACAAGTATGTGCGAGCCAAAGAAAGCATCATATGGTTAAGTATGAGAACATTTGTTAAGGTGATCGTGTCAGCATTTTCTAATGAGTACTTAAGGTCTCCAAACAGCAGTGATATAGTAAGGTTTCTAGATGTCGAACAAAGACATGGGTTTCTAGGAATGTTGTGATTCATGTACTGAAATTGAAAAAATTGTCCTAGTGTTTGAAAATGTATGTAATTTAGTCACATAAATAAACCAATTATTATTTTGGAGGTTATTACGTCTTATGGTATTTGGATATGGTGTGTTTGCTTTGATTTGCCTGGGTCTCATAACAACTTCAATGTACTAGATTGATATTTCATTTTTGTTGCATTGACCAAAGGTCGTGCTCCTCCATGTAGCTACTCAATCAATGGTCATGATTATACAATGTAATATTATATGGCTGGTTGTATATATCCTTCTTGGGCAATGTTAACAAAAACTATTCCTGCTCCACAAGGAATAAAAGAAAAAAAATATTTTGTTACTGCCTAGGAATCTGCAAAGAAATATGTGAAGCGTGCATTTAGAGTACTCCGTGATAGACCTACATTTGGACCTGCTAGGTATTCCAACCTTGATGTTTTAAAGAACATTATATATGCATGCATTATCTTGCATAATATGATCATTCAAGATGAGCTTTATCTTTATCTTGATGCAGACCACTTTATTTTCAAACAAGTCGATGATACTATCCATGAATTAATTTCAAGCAATAAACATCCTCAATAAACGAAACTTATGCATGTCTCTAGCATTTGAAATTCATTCTCAATGAAAACATGTCATGATAATAAATAACTATCAATAATTATGAAACTTAATGGAAGAAATGAGAGCTATAAAACCAGCCCATAATATCTATAACACTAAAGAGAGAACTGAAAAGTGAAGTGAGATGGAATGAGATTTATATAGCCAAGGGATGAAGGTGGTGTTGGGGCTAAATGGCTCCTCATTGGGTGGTGGCTCATGATGCCTCCCAAAGTTTAGACCTTCCATGAGAGAGTGTAGGTTAGCATAGTGATGATGACATCTAGGTGTAGGGAAATTAGTCAAAAAGAAGATAATATTGTCTTGTGGGAATGGTGAGAGAGAGAAATTTGTGCATTAAATGCTAGGGTTATGTAATACTCGAGTCCTACTACGTAGACTCTTACGTCATTTTAGTATTTTCTTTTAAATAATAATATTTTTTTTATGGATTTTATAATAAAGAGTTTTATTATTTTAATTATGGTATGTGTGTTTGTATTTTTATAATAAGATTTTATTAAATATACTAAGATGAATAATTATGGTGTTACCTTATTTTACCATTTCTTCTTAAGCCCTCCAACTTCTAGGATTTGAAAAAGTGGCCCATTAATCCCTACCATTGGATTTGGGGTAGGTGAGTAGATATTTAGTAAGATGCTATCTCCACCCTTGGATCTACTTTATGGGAATGGGGGTGCCCTAATTACACAATTGCCATCCTCTTCTCCTAAACATATCCGGCCATTGAGACAAAAAGAGGCTAAAATCACTTTAACATTTCATATTCCTCTCTCTCTCGTCGGCTACACAAGAAGGCAAGAGGAAACCCTAACTTTCTTCAACCCCATAGTCAGCTTCTCACCTTCATTGTTCTCTTTCTTTCTCCTTTCTTCTTCAAGCAAATAAGAGCTCACTTCCATTTCTCTAGTCATGTGAAAACTTTGAGCAAAGGAGCTCCATTTCATCTATCAAGCATACGGGTTCTACATTTCTTTCACCCATTCGATTTTCTCTTCCAATATTTGAGAGCAAGCTCAAATCTTGTTCCAAATGGGTTAATTTTAAAGGTAATAGAATATAAACTTCATTTTCTACCTCCTTGTTTATGGGTTTCGATTTTTAATATTTTCTCACTTGTACATTTCGATTCTTGGCTTGATTAAAATAGTAGGTTGTTGTGATCCGCCCATTTTCGGTTTCAATCTTCCATTATACATTTCCATCTCTTTTTGGAAGCTTTGAAGCTTGAGGTAAGAAACCTAAAATTCCTTTTTCGGTTTGGGTTGGCTTTGGATGTATAAATAAGTGCTTTGGCTTGAGTTTGAGTGTTTTATAATTACTATAAGCTTTAGATCCGAAATGCTTTGTTTTTGTTATCTTAAGGCATGTTCAAATGGTCATTTTATTATACTATAATTGGGATTTCGAAAATATATATCATGGGTTGTTGGGTTAGTCTTGAATGTTTTTAACATAGTGTTTTAAAAATTTGTGAGTTGAAAGTATATTATTTAAAAGATTTAGTGTGTGACTAGTTTTATGAATTAAAAGTGTCATTTGAGGCTTTGTTCTTCACTTCTAATTTTATAGTATATTTTAAATGTGCTAAGCGAGACCTCAAGACGCTAATAATTAACTAAGTGTTGTTTGCATAATATCCTATGTTCTTTATATTTAGTTAAATTAGGATAGGTTTTCTATATTATTTATTAGATTTGTTTTTGTGAGTTAGTTTATAATTGCTAGATTGAGGTTTGACGTGTACGTTGTTTATTGTTATAGGACCATTATTGCCGAGAGAAGCTCAAGAGCCTAAGTGTAAGTAGTATGATCACACACGCATGCCATGTTTTCCCTAAAAAGAATATATCTCTTAATGCAAGTGTTTTCTTAAAAGAAAATTATAAATGAACATTTATACTATGTAAAGCCTTTCTTGAAAGCCCATGTTAAGTACCTTATAATTAATGTTGGTTGTATGTATGAAGTAATACATTCGCATTCATGCTCTAGCATCATGACCTCTTCTCATGCATTCTTTCCAAGCAAATTATTAAACTTTCCTATATATAGTATAGCATGAAAAACATTTCCTATCATCATTTGCATATGCATGTGTGAAGAAGAATTAATGAGATGTCATGAGAGAAAAGAAAATAAGAAGAGAGAAAAAGAAGAGAAAAAAAGAGGGAAACAAGAGAAAAAAAAAACGAAAAGCTTTAAGAAAAAGATTGTTAAAAGAACTTTATGGTTATTGTTCATAGCAAGTAAGCAAAGAACAAAAGGAAATGGCAGATTGCAATACCGGATCGGTTCCACTGGTTGTGCACCTAGTGGCACCATCCAAAAAAATAGATTCCTAACCTGTTGGCCACGGGCGGAGTCTGGTTCCCTAAAAATATTGTTAACCCTGCACACAGGGTGTACAGTGTGCAATAATAAGAAAAGAAGGCATTATTATTCTTTAAATAGTTTATGCATGGAAATAAATGTTTTATTATTAAATTGTTATGCATTGAAGCATGATTAACATTGTTTATGCATGAAAGCATATCAACTAATTGTTTAAGCATGTAAGCATGTTTAGATACTCAAAATGTTTATGTATGCATGTTTCAAGAAATGAATAGATGCTTATTATGTTAACGGCATGATGTACTACTTACTGAGTATTCGACTCACTTTGTGTTTAATGTTTTAAACGTCCAGATATAGAGGATGAAGCTGCGGGGCAGGATGGTGCTGAGGAGGGAGAGGCAGCGACTTAGGACTTTCCTTACTTGACCTGGCAGGATCATGGGTCTCTTTTGTTTATAGAATAGTTGTTTTTGGTCCCGTTGTTTGGGACAATATGTAGGATTTGACTTGGAAACTTTAAGCTATTGTATGTATGTAGTAATGGAGTGGGGTGTTGTAACCCCATTCGCATTTGACTTGTCGACCTTTGGTAGGGTGTAGATAACCCCATGGTTTGTTTATACTCTTTTGTATGATGGTGGGGACGGAGTCCCTTCATGGTTTATTTTGTTGTATATTAGAAACAGAGTTTAGGCTCAAAGAGCCATTAAAATGAATGTTTATGGAATTCTATCAGGTGTTTCCTTCCCTAAATTAGAAATGTACTGTACCCCTACATCTTTTTCCAATTATAGGGTTAAAAAAATGCATAGGTCACGACAAGCCTACGTGGCGACCCCCTTTAGGGCAAGGTCGTTACAGGTTAAGCCCTAGGTGTTGCCCGTTAGGATGTTGTACAAGGTAATACTATTTCTTATTCTTTTAGATTATTGTCTTAGAATCTAATGGCTAGACAAGACACACTTGAGTATTCTCTAAAGGTGGTATACAATATTGATTGGGTGGTGAAGTGGTGGCGAAAATAAAATAACTAAATTGAGGAAATACTAAGGGCGGTCGTCGAAAATGCAGGGTAAAATTGGTTTTTCACAAAACTTTGGGGTTCGGCTAAGGTTTTCAATAATCAATCTTAGAAATTTTTTTATGAATAATTCAAGGGATTAAGGACAAAAATGCATTTAATAAAAATTATAGAAAAATATTCGAAGTAGGGGCACATTGGATGTGACAATCCGATATTTTTTCCATTGGATTTATCATGATTGGATTCGTTATATTTTCTTTAGAGTTATTTTAGGCAATCTTTGGAACTTCTTGAAAATATATTGACAAATTCATTTTGTTGGGTCTTCTCTTGTCTTGGATAGTGATAACTTAGGCCCAAAATAGTGTGAGGGCTTAAATGAAATTTATGAGTATAGGAGGCGTTCACATGGTGGAAATCTAATTTCATCTATGTTTTACTTTGCTCAGGAGACAAGGAACAAGAAGTAGCATGTGGTAAAAAAAATGATTTGAATGATACCTAACTTTGTCTTATATTACGTAGGATTTCATTATTCAAAATGGTGACATATGACAATTGGGGGAAAAGATGAGTAACCAACATTGGAATCCTTCTTGGGTAAGCTTCGGCCATGAGAGATTATAGTGGAAATATCCAAGTGGTTAAATAACTAATGAGAACACTTGGCTCTAGTTAGGCAAATATAAAACTGAGAGTTAGGTAAAAAGTAATTTTTGTCTTCTTCCTTGAGAGAGAGCAACGAGAATGGATAAGAAATATTGAACAAGTGGCACAAGATGATATGCAAACAAGTCTTGGGATTTTCTTCCTTGCAAGTTTTGGATTTGATTATGAAGTGAGAAGAACCAAATATCTTTTTGCTTTATCTCTTCTATGTTTGTTTCAATCTTAGATTAGATAAGAACTAGATCTTGTGAAAATAGGCATGACTACTCTAAGTTTAGGATGACATTTGGCATGTTAAGAAGATATAGCTTTTGAAAATCCAAGGAGATATTGTATAGAAATTAGAGTTAGGTAGCTTTGCATAGGAGTTTAAGTGATATAAGTAAAGAATATTCTCCTCCTTGAAAAACAATTGGTTTGGATGAGTTTGGGGGAAAGGGAACTGACTTTGAGTTGGTCTTTCATTTTTCATGATTCATTTGTTTCTGTTGTGAAATATTAGAAAATTTTCAAGTAGTGATTTGAAAATAAAATGAGGATATTTACCTTGGTGAGTTTCGGATAAGATAAAATAGGAAAAAAGAGGAAAGCCGAAATCCCACCCATATTTCATCATCTCCATGTTTGTCTTTATCTAGGTGTTGATCACATATCATTATAAGATAAGAGTTTTGGGGGGGGGGGGGGGGGAATGAGTACACTAACACCTAAGTGGACACATGGCAAGGCTAAGCACCCTTGAAGTATTCTTCATATTTTTTTGGACTCTTTTCTCTTAAGGGTATCGACCAAGGCTCATTGGAAACTCCCTCCTCCTCATCTCTGAGTCATTCGGCCAAAACAAAGCTCAAACTCTTTCCATTTCCTATTCCACTCACTCACCCCCCAAAATCTCTTTTCAAGGCATCTTTGTGTGTGTCCTTCCAAGGATTTTTTAAGACAAACCTTCCTTACAAGATTTTCTTTGTTAAATCTTTTGGAAAAACTAGTAAGTACACTTTTAACTTAAATCTAGAATTTTCTTGTATATATAGAACTAGCATATTGTTGGTTATTCTATTTAAGTGTATACTATGCTTATTGGATGGTTTTACCTAGGTCATGATAAGGTAATGTGCTAAGTTTTGCTCTAAAGAAACGTAGGTTAGAATATAGAGATAACCTCATGAAGAACTCAAGAAATATATTTTAGTAATTTATGGTTAGGAGTTTGAATAAGAGTATGTTATGTTTGGATAGCAAAAGAACTTAATTTTGGGCTTATAGGATTTGGTCATGGTAGAATTTTCTTAGAGTATTTTAAAGTTTCAACCCATAGGTGATGCCATGAGTGTAACCTAAATTCTTGGGTGATTTAGAAGGTTATACTTTTTTTATTTTTTTAAGGAGAAATTGATGGTGGAATGATCATATGATATGAAGAGATTAAGGAAAATGACCTCCCAAGGTGATATGTGTATATTTCAGCTAGGGGACATTTTAGCTTGACTATTGAGTTATTGGATAATACTCAAGTTAGACTAGAAGAAAGGAAAAGAAAACTTTGAGATAACCCCTCCATGACACTCGGCCTAGACCCTTTTAGGGTTAGGGTTGAATTATTTCCAATTCTCTTTGTATTAAATTATTTATGGTTTAATTGAAAAAGGATTATGTGTGCAAGTGTAGCATGTATATGTCATGAATTGGAGATGCTTGCTTGAGTATATGGTCCATGAATCACATATCATGCATAAAAGAGTCCAAAAGTACATACATGCCCATTCATGCCACAAGTTCTATGTCTTGGATCATTATGTTTAAAATAATAATAATAAGATAAGAATTTTTAAGAATCCCAAAGATCAAGAAAAATAGCGGTGAAGGCGATTCGATCTACCGCCATAATAAGAAAACTAGCGGTGAAGGCGATTCAATCTGCCGCCATAATAAGAAAGCTGACGGTGAAGACGTTTCAATTTGCCGTCGAGGTTAAGGAATAAGTATGACAGTGAAGGCATTTCGATTTGTCATCATGCTAAAAAATCCGACGGTGAAGGCGTTTTGATCAGCTGTCAAGGTTAAAAAATAAGTATGACAGTGAAGACGTTTCGATCTGCTATCATATCAAGATTAATATGAACAAGAAGAATAACACAAAAAAACAAGAATTATAAGAAAAAGACATGACAAGACACGAAAAGTTTTGCACGTGTTAATGAAAGTTTTTTTTTTTTTTGAAAATATGAAAGTCTTTGTAAAAACATTCATAAATCATGTCATAAGTCTCATGATCATGTCACATACATTTATATGTTATCTGTATATACTGTTAATATTTTCATTTAGTTATTTGTGTACTACTAAGATTTCTTCAAATCTCGCCTTTTAAATTTCATCTATCATTCCGAAAGGAATGATAGATGTTGTTTTAGGACTAGATGGTACAAAGAGAGACCCAGGCTTTTCGAGAGATTCAGCAGAGCTCTGAGGGGCCTACTAAATACTCTCTTTTTGATTATCTGGCCCCACCTATGTATGAACACCTATTAGAGGTCATAAGGCAACATGCCTTCACATTATCAGACGAATGACTACGCATTGGCTATTGCCTGGCTTTGAGCCCTGACGACTCATTATCCCTGAGTGGTGTCTATGTGATGCCAGTAGGGAGGTACTTCCAACAGGATTATGAAATTAATATGGGCCAGTTTCATTTTGGAAATGATTACTGAAAAGTCAAGAGAGAACCCATATGGTAAAAAGGGCTAGTTGTATGTTGGTTTATGTATATTTTATGAAGAACGTGGTTGTATAAACCTGGTACTTTAAGTTATTGTAAATATGAAGTTTGCGGGTTATGGTGTACCATGTGATCCCTTTGCAAAGTTGGATTTCTTTGCATATTTTGAGAATTAACCTTATTCCGCTGCATTGTACATTGTATACTGCTAGTAAGATAGGTGTATGCATATTATTTTTCTGACATGAATGAAGGGTATGTAACCTAGTGTTACATGTCTTAATGTTTCAATTTGCGTTAAATCTCAAACGTAGACTGATGGCGTCGACATTGGACCATTGCATAAAAAAGTACACAGGTGCCAATTGATACGATTTAAAAGTTTGACATGTCATCACTCTAGATGTGACGTGTAAAGGCTTATAAAAAATTAAAGTATGGTCAAGGAATAATCGATATGGATAATCAAATAAGAAATTTCAAATCAAAGGTTGAGAAATTATAAGAATAAAAATCAAGCTTAAACAGGATTTCAAGATCGCATAGTGAAGATTAGTGCTCCTTCTAAGTGTCATGAACTAATCTTTGAAATTTTAGGATTAACCTAAAATTTAATGTAACAAGATAAATAAGTGGGGTGTTACACCAATCATTCTTTCAAATGATAACATAAATTACTTGGATTAGTTTAGGACACCTATGATAACATAAAGCTAAAAATTTGTACCAACAATTCTTGTAATAAGCCTTCCTTTAAAAAAAAAAATCCTTAGGTTAAATATTTATTTTGAGATTATTTTATCATTTTATGGGATTTTTAGAAATATATAGTGTTGAGGTATTAAAATTCAAGTGAAGATATCTAAGCTATTTGGTGAAAAATTATGAATTATGGTCAAATTTTGGAAATTGAGCAAGGTGTTTACTAGAATATTTTAGTTTAAATTTAGAGGAATTTTTTTTTTTTAAATTAAGAGAAAAATTGAGAAAATTAGAATTGGAGGAAGGAAAACACTTGTGAAGCTCGAATTGGTGCTCTCGGGTTAATCTAACCAGTTTCAGTAGAATGAGCATATCTTTCTTATTTGATTTCAGAATTAGGTGATTCAAAATTCTATAGATCACTAAGAGGATGATAGAAAACTCTCATGTTTTGAGTCTTTAAATAATCCAATTGGATCAAGAACTTATTTGAACTAGAAGTGATCAGACCTGAAAATGGCAGAATTGGAACCCGAATTAGATAATTAGCACTACCTTACTCATAGGGGCGAAATCTAATTGGGTTCTCATATTTTTGGACATTTTGACATGTGTAGGGAGGCATGTGACAAGTGGAGAAAATTTTTCTAGAAGGATAGTTAGCATAAAACCCTGGAGGAATCGTAAGAGGAAGGGAAATCTATTAGGAACTAACTAAACAAGCTAATTTTAGATGTTACCCCTACCAATGTGATAACCCGGATCTTAGATATTCGCTTAATTTTCATGTGTGGGATGATTATGTTTCTCCAAAACCATTTTTAGGAATTTTTGGGATATATGTATAGGATTCTTATATTGAAAGGTTGGGAATAAGGTTGGGTATAAATGTGACTTGTGTTAAGGTGGAAAAGTGCCTAGACCCGAGATCTCGCTCAACTCTCGCTTGATGTATGGCTCGAGCGAAATACAGGGACAGACAGACGTCTTTTAGTAGAATGGTCATAACTTGCTCATTTGATGTCAGATTTGAGTGATTCAAGAGGCTATGGAAAGCTAAGAGGAATATCTAAAACTTTTATGTTTTGAGTTTTAAGAGATATGGACTTAATCAAATAAGAAATAGAGATTGAAGTATCAAGTCTGAATTGGAGATAGATGAGCATTGACTTGAAGTTGACTAAGAACATTGGATAAGATTAGGCCTTTGGATTATTTTCTTAGTTATCCTAAGATCTGTACAAGTGTGTAGAGATATGGAAAATGAGGAGATTTTGTTTAGTGAATTTCGTGTGAAATAAGATGAATCATCTATCCAACACTTGGTGTACCCGGATTGGTGTTCTCGGGCTTATCTGTCGCGTTTTATTCGAAAAATCATAACTTGGTCATATGAACTCCAAATTAAGTGATTCCAGTTCCTATAGAACCTTAAGACATAGATATATAACTTTTATGATTGGAGGTTTTAGAGAATCGAAGTTTATCAATGGATTAATTGGGCTGGAATGGGACTGATCTGTTTTAAGTGCAAACTGGAGCTCGAAAATAAATCACTCCACCACCTCACCTTAGATGTTCGAATTTGATTGGTTCTCCTCATGGTTATCTGCTAGATACATGTATGAGAGCATGTGTTAGGTGGAGAAAGAGCTTCTAGAAGAATAATTAGTTTAGAACCAAACAAGAGTGAAGGACTAATCTGATTAGCCAAAACAGTCAACTATCCCCTTTGTTTCCAACCAATTGGTAACCAAACCTTGGGAATTAGGTAATGAGATATTTTCCAGCCACTCTAAGGGTACTAAGGAGGTCTGGGACGTGTGGCCAAAGAGGAAGAAAAGGTTCTAGAAGCCTTGAGGATGCAAGGAAAGGCCAATAGCCAGCTAAGCTCATCTTGGGTATTTTAGACTTTTTGGAAGTTTACTTTTATATCTATATTTGGTAATTATTTGGGGCCATTGATCTAAGATAATTTTAGATGAGGAAGAAGCTTAGCCATAGGATGAATATCCTTGGAGATCATGGGAGATATGGATGATGATTAGATTAACCAAAGCTGGACAACACACCATACCCTTACACGGTTTGAGATTAACCCATTGCCTTGGTTGCTTTCCTTCTCTTTTTCCCCAAGCCATCTATTCCTATATATATATATATAGCTATCTTCAGTTCATAAGGAACCTTTTGGGGAGAAGAAACTCACGCCCAACACAAGAAATAAGATAGGAAAATAGCCTCTTAACCCTTGAACCTCCAAACATCTCCTAAGTGAGCTAAGTGAGTGCTTTGAGGAGAAATGTTGCAAGGGCTAGTTGGATCATTCAACCAAGCTTTGGAGAAACTTGTAAGTATACAATTTAACTTAATCTTAGCATAGAATATGTAGATTATTGATGGAATTAAGTTTGTTGTTAGTTGGAGCTTGAATTAGGCTTATATGATGTGTTTGGAATCTATGGTGTTTTGGATATGATTTGGTGATGGTAAAATGTTAGGAAAATTATAAGGACCTAGAATTATGGTTTAATAAGTAAAAATAAGGTTGATGTGAGAAGATTGCTTGGTTTAGGTTGAAAAACCCCATGAGCCGTGATCTCGCTCGACTGTCGCTTGATACCCCACTCGAGCGAGTTCCAACCCGTGACTTCGCTCGACACTCGCTCGACACCCGCTCGAGCGAGATGCCTTGTTTTGCTTAGATTCAGGATTTTTCCCGAAATAGAATTAGTGTCTCAAAGGGAATGAGTTCTAGGTGAAAAACTCATAAGAATAAGAAAAGATATAGCATGGCCCGACTACGGGTAATAATGATGGCATGGCCTGACTGCGAATAATAATAGTGGTATGGCCCGACCACGGGTGATAATAGTGGATATTAGTAATGACTTGTGAGAATAAAGGTTTTAAGATAAGAATGAAAAGCATATGCATGAACATGTTAGTCACGTCATGACGGGGACGGCGATACGTAACGCCCGTATGACTGACGTGCCGACAGGGATGGCGATACGTAACGCCTGTCGTGATATAATAATATGTTTTGTGTCATAACGGGGACGGCGAGACGTAACGCCCGAATGACTGGTAAGTTGACGGGGACGCCTGTCATATATGTGAAATATGTTCGTTGTCATGACGGGGACGGCGAGACGTAATGCCCGGACGATTGACACGAGACTCATCATAACGGGGACGGCGATACGTAACGCCCGGATGATTGATGAGTGTATGTATGATTGTTGAGTTAGTCACGTCATGACGAGGACGGCGATACGTAACGCCCGTATGACTGACGTGCCGACAGGGACGGCGATACGTAACGTCTGTCGTAAGAATAAGAATTATGTCATGACGGGGACGGCGATACGTAACACCCGTAGGATTGACATGATTAGCGGGGACGGCGATACGTAACGCCCGCTATGATAAGAATGCTTACGTCATTTCGGGGACGGCGATACGTAACGCCCGGATGACTGGTAAGTTGACGGGGACGCCTGTCATATATGTTGAATATGTTCCGTGTCATGACGGGGACGGCGATACGTAACGCCCGGAAGATTGACACGAGACTCATCATAACGGGGACAGCGATACGTAACGCCCGGATGATTGATGAGTGTATGTATGATTGATGAGTTAGTCACGTCATGACGGGGACGGCGATACGTAACGCCCGTATGACTGACGTGCCTCTCTTGGCATAGAATAATTTATTTGAAGGCTAAATCATGTTTGTTATTTATTTGATCTTAAACTTTGCTTATGTGTTGAAATGAAATCTATTAAATTTTAGATTAGTCTTTGTTATGGAAAAGGCTAAGAAAAATTTGAAGGAACTTAGAAATATGTTCTATTTTGATATATGAAGAAGTTTATGTGATAATAAGAGGCTTTGGTTTAACAAAAAAATGAGAAAACAACTTTAGTGCATTTCGGCCTTAATAGGGTTTTTGATGAAATTTTGGTTCTACTTTGTATCCAATTGAGTTTTGATTAATTGGATGATATTTTAATAATTATGATGAGTTTAGAAATTCTATTTTACTTGAAAACTTTTCAAGAATCATCATACTAGAAACTAGTGAAGAAATAATTAAGAAAACAATATAGTTAAGCTTGAATTTGTTTTTAAGCTAAGGGAAAAATTGGTATTTTGTAAAGAAAGAGTTTGACTTTGTTTAAATAAAAGAAAATTAAGGTTTGAAATTATATAAGGTTCGGCTAGCCATGATTTTATATTATTTTATATTTTGTTTAATTATTTAAGCATTATTTGTTATGTTTTGACGTTACGAGATGATGTGACGTAAATATATATGCACATGACGCATGTTATTGTGATACGTATATATATGTCATAAGGTTTATAAGGACATGAGATATGCATGTTAAAAGTCTAAGATTGTGGTCATGTTGCATTTTGTCACATGCGTATTGTCATAAGTCATGATGTCGTATTTTTTAAGGAAATCAGATAAGAAAACTCTATAAGAATATGATAAGACTAAGATGCTAAAGTCACGTCATGACGGGGACGGCAATACGTAACGCCCGTCGTAAAATAAGAATCGTGTCATGATGGAGATGACGATATATAATGCCCGGATGACTAACATGATTTGATAAGTTAAGAGTTGTGTCACGATGAAGACGGCGATACGTAACGCCCGGATGACTGACATGACTAGCGGGGATAGTGATACGTAACACCCGCTATGTTAAGTATTTTCCGTGTCATGATAGAGACGGCAATATGTAACGCTCGGAAGAATGACACGAGACTCGTTACGACGGAGACGACGATACGTAACGTCCAGATGACTGACAAGTTATATGTATCGCCAAGCTGACACGTGATGTTAAGAGAACCCGGTGGGGACAGCGATATGTAATACCCGTCAAGATTATGTAATAAGTCAGACCCACAAGATTAAGAAATAAAATAAAAGAAATAAAAATTTTAAGTATAAAATGGTGGGTTCATGAAAGGTATAAGTTAAGTCATACATATGTCTCAATAAACATTTCATGAGTTATATGTTGTGATAAAAGTGATGTATGTTCTATCATGTCTATGCTTCATTAAATTAGTTGTGTACTTATGTAACATTTCGACTCAAATATTTAAGATTTTAAGTGAGAATAATTTTTGATCTTCCAAATTTTCATATTATTATATATTCTTATTTTAATATTAATATTATCACTTTTATCAAATATTATGGCATTAATAAGTAGTTTATATGTTAAATGTGGATTTATTATAGATAATATTTTAATCTATAATTGTTAATATCTTTATAGATAACGTAGGATTTATCATTATTATTATTATTATTATTATTATTATTATTATTATTATTATCATCACCATAATTTTTACAATATATTTTAAGATAGAATCGTTTAATTAGATTTCTCTCCTAGCTAACACTAACAAATTAGATCTTGTAATTTTAAAACCTCACACGTCTTCCACACGTTCCACTTCATGCACGTTACTATCTCTTCTCCCTCTCTAGGTTCCATTAGTATATATATATTGATTGTTCGATCATCTTTTACGCTCAAAGAAACCTACCAAGTCTCGGTTGTTGCCGCCTCTCTTCATCGTGAAACCCAGTTACAGCCACCGACTCCGCCCAGCACCAACATGCACCACACAACCTCTAGATGGTTGCATCGAAACTCTAGGCCACAGCCACTAGCACCTCTGTTTTGGCCTAAAAAATAGAGCATCACCGGAAAAACAGGAGCCGCGTCCCATCCTTGGACAGCCACCAGTTCACCACCAAGTTAACATCACCGTGAGCCACCTTACTTCCATACGCATCACTGCCCTGCACCACCGTTAGCTAGCCACTGCCCAGCCATAGGAGAGCCAACCACCATTGTCGACCCTAGAACCATCTTGAACCTCCATGCCTAAACCACCGAAAATCTCATTACTTGTCCCCTGTTTTGACACCCAAAAACAGAGCATCCTTTGCTCTTGGTTTTGTTTAGTGCCACCAGGCACAACAGTGAAGCCCAGCTATCGAAGGCACTACGTGGTTGCCCTTGGAGAGCCACCAAACTGCTGATCATCCTCCTCTGTTTTCGCACACCAAAAGCAGAGTATCTTCAAGCAACGAGATGCTACAAAAGACGCCTTGAACGGCCATCTTTTCTTGATGGAAACCACCATATGAAGCTTCTGAATTGTAGCATGCCTTCTCATTGCCATAACGGTAAGCCAACGCCATGCCCAACATTACATACCCATCCTTTATGTCCTCTCCCACTCTCGAATCCTCCCTGATCTCACGTTTCTCTTTCTCTCACCTCTCTGCCGTCACTCTCGTCGCCACCCTCAGCCTAGCCCAGTCACATCTCTCCCTCATGCGTATCACTACTTCTTCTCTCCCTCATGTGTTTGTTTTACGTAAGTTTCACTGGCCGATGTATTATGTTTTTATATATGCTTGGTTTTAATGATATAAATGTCTCAGTTCAGGATTTTCACAATTATAATATATATTTAAGAGTCTTGAATTATTTTATCAAGTATATTTAAATAATTATTAAACTATAATAATAGTTTACAAGATTTTTTTAATATTAAATACGTTAGCCATAATTTTATTAAGCTTTATTTTCTTATAGAAAATAATTAAGAATATTTTTATATTAAGTTTATTATATGAACTAAATCTCAGCTGTCTTTTTTGGACTCAAATGAATATATATTATTTACTAAATAATATTTAAAAATGTATGATATTATTATTTTAATAATTATATAATATTGGTATTTATTAGATTTCTTATAAAATTTGAATAAATATGTTAAGAATATTTTAAACGTTATTAATAATTATTAGATTTATGATAAAATTTGGTACTTATGTTAATTATAAGAAGGTAAACCTATTTTAAGAATTTCAATTTTCACAACTTAATTTGATAGAATTGAATATAGTTTAAAGTATTCTTCTAAGTTTTAGTATGTTACTAGTATTTAAAATATACGTATTCATTGATTTCTATGTTAAACAGAATATTCATTTAATTATTTTATACAAAATGAATTTAATTAAATAGAAATATCCAACTTGTTGAGTATAGCTTTAATTGTTTTACTAAAGCATATTTTATTGTAAAATATTTTTTAAGTATTTTATTTTATTAGTATTTAATGTCTTTTGTATGAAGTATGATGTGTATTATATTATTATTCTTCGCAATATGTATTAATCCAGTAAAATATTTCAGCACGTTATTTTGGCAACATTAGTGATGATTTAATAACTTCATATAGGTGATGAGTTATGAAAGATAATTTAGGAAGCAGCGCTGCGAGGTAAGTGAATTTGATCACAAAACTATAATCCTCACATTAGTTTATATTATTAGTAAAGTCAGTTCTTGATAGCCCCTTTCAAATACCTCTCACGTCATGCAAGCATGTCATTCAGTACAGCATACGATCATGTCATCAGCATCATGTTTAGACTCAGCAAATTATAGTTATTTATGATAGTATGTATTGTGCATATTATGCCACATAAGTCACATAAATTGAGTTGAACTCAAGTATAATACTAATTCAGATCAGAAATCATTTAAGCAGTCTTCCAGTTAAATCAGTCAGTTAAAACAGTTCAGTTAGTTTCAGTTCAGTAAATCAGTTATTTCAAATGGCCATCAGATGCATGGTACCAATACATATCAGATCAAGGTGGATGTGCAAGTCACGGGCCTAAGCGTGGTCCACCATAGTACGCTAGAGTACTATTAGCGGCTCCCCTTGCTGCAGCGGGACGTGGGGCCGGTACACAACCTTGCACATAGGGTTAAGTGTGTTGGCCAATCAGCTCGGTTAGATTAGTTTAGCTAAACAAGTACAGTCAAATCAGATCATTTAAATCAGTTCAGTTAGTGAGTTTAGATCAATCAAACCTATCAGTTAATTCAGACCAGTCACTTAAGTCAGTTAGTCTGTCAAGTCAGTCATGCATGACATCAGCATTAACATGTACAATCATATTTCAGAATTCAACATAAGTTTTATGAAAATTTCTTATAATATTATCTTACGTTGTGATGGATTTATTTACTGAATCATTGACTCATTTTAGTTTATTTCATGTTTTTTTTAAACCACCCAGGTGATGAAAATAACCAGTGCGAGCAGACAGGCCATGAGTAATTTAACCAGCTATTTAAAATTTTTAAGTTTTATTAAAAACAAGTGTCATTATGAAACAAGTTTAAATTTTTTATTTTTTTTAGCTGAGTTATGTTTTCTAGTATATAAGTGTCTTTACGACACAAGTTACTTTCAGTTATGTTCAGTTAAGGATTGAAAAATATATTTTTTTATAACTTCGCTTTTGGAATAAATGTTATTTT
Organism: Platycarya longipes; assembly: GCA_036559045.1. NCBI lineage: Eukaryota > Viridiplantae > Streptophyta > Magnoliopsida > Fagales > Juglandaceae > Platycarya > Platycarya longipes. The sequence goes on along the minus strand of CM071789.1, from coordinate 30,674,652 downwards.
CTATTATTAAAATCAAGAATTTTTTCCGGATTAAATGTTTTAGAAAGAGTTAAGTGACATCTCTTAGCCTACGGGAAGGAGGTGTAACAACTTACTGAGATTTCTAAGAAAATCTCACTCTTGTGTATTTCCATATTTTTTACATATAAATTCTTAATACAGGAATTTATGATGGAAAAGGGCAAGGCCCCAATATTTCAGGAAGGCTAAAGGAGCCCTAAGAGGCCTTCTGACTACTCACTTTTTGATACTTTTGTGTCTCCCATTTATGATACTTATGAACGTCCGATGGGGGTTTGGGACCATGGTACGTCTGCATTTTTAAAGGAGCAGTGACGACCAGATGTTGTCTGACGTTAGATTTAGATGCCTTGTTGTCCATACGAGGGGTTTACACGTTACCGTATGAACAATACCTTTGACGATATTTTTGTTTTAGTTTGTATATGTTTCGTTATGGGACAGAGTTTCCTTAAGTAAAGAAGGAGTCTAGGTAGCTCTAAAATTGTATTCTGATAAATTATGTATGTGTATATGAAAAAGAAAACTAACTGGGTTATGTTGTAAATTAAGACAATGTGGTGATGTAAATATTATGCTATGTTTGTGGTTATAATTTTCATCATATGATCATTAGCTTACTCTGTGAAATTTTTTATTTAGACTTTTTTCCATTGTGAATTTCATTGCATTTGATAGTAAGTCTAGGTGCATCCATTGAACTTCCAATACGTATGATGATAAGTAGTCGAGCGTTACTTACTCTGACTCTTCAATTTATGTTATATCCTCAAGCATAGATTAAAGACGTCACAATTTTGTCATATATAGCTTATTTGATATACATAGAAACATTAGACAAAGGTGAGAAAGAATAAACAACCAAACATTCCTCAAAGTAGCAAGAACAACTACAAGACAACCAGAATAACAAACATATTTGTTTTATGCATATTTAATGTATAAACAGAATCACAACTGCAACATACTAGATGAATATGATCAACAAAGTTATCAACTCGTAGAATCTAAAATCCATAAATTCTAGCACAAATTTAGAACTACAAACCACTAAACCTACCACAACCCAGAAGCATAAACACTAAAACCCCAAAAATTCTTGAACAAACTCTAAGCAATCTATAATTCATACAAAATCACTAGTAACAAGGACCAAAAACCAATACACAATGAAATAAAAATCAACTACAAGATTAACAAGAAGCATAAATTTTTACCTAGTTGTCTAAGGAAAAGAGAAAATCGTTGGAGGGAAGAGAGATTCAAACAAGAGGAATGAACCAAAAAAAAAATTGTGGAATGAAACAAAGAGACAACGCTTGAGGGAAGAGAGTAAATGAAGAGAAAATGGAGAAAATTGCTCTAGGAAAGGGAAGAGTTTTTTCTTCTTTGAAACGGAGTGACAATCGTGATTCAACAGAGAGAAAACGAAGAGAGAGAGAGAGAGAGAGAGAGAGAGAGAGAGAGAGAGAGAATATCAGCTCTAGGAAACAAAATTCAAATTTTTTCTTGTTCTCAATAGAGCTATAATCACGATTCGGGAAGAGGAAGAAAGAGAAAAGGCGAGAAAAGGACAGAAAGTGAGACAAAGAGACAGAAAGTGAGACAAATACGAGGGAGATGAAATATATAGGAACCAAAATTGAGTCTAGGAGAAATATGAGAGAAATCACATGAAGTAGTTTTTTTTTTTTTTAGATAAACCGTAACTTTCATTGAAATGAATTGTCATGACAACTTTCCACATTCAATACATTGCTATACGTCAAGAGGACCATCCTCAATCCACACCAGTTCCTTGTCAAAGTCCAATGCCAGTTTGGCAATGATATGAGCTACACTGTTGCCTTGTCTTGATACAAATCAAAGTTGTGTATTGGCTAAATTTCTGAAGAAAAGCTTCAATTCCTCAACAATTTGCCCATATCATGAACAATTTTCAACTTTGATCTTCACATCATTTATCATACAAGGCATTATTCCCCTTTAAAGATTGTCTGCTGCCAACCCAACTAGTGTTCAGCAAAGTTTTCCTCTATAATGCATATGCTTCAGCTTGTAAGGGGTTGGAAACAAAAGTTTTAGACCATTTTGCAACTGCCACTACATCACCATTCCAGTTTCTTATCACAATAGCCCATTCCATTTACATAAGCTTTTCATTAAAAGATGCATCCCAGTTTAACTTATACCAGTTGAGAGCAAGCCTTTTCCATTTCACTAGTGTGTTGATAAGAGGACTAATAGTAGCTCCACTTATTCTAGCAGACTACTGAACAAAATTAAAATCAGACACTTCCATCGTAGCAGTTTGCCACACTTTGGTTGGTCCTTTTATTTCCTCTTCAAACACCCACTTGTTCCTTCGAAACCAAAGAATTTTGAATACGTAGGCAATTAGCTCTAGTTCTAACTTCGAATGTTTCATCACTAGCTTTTTCCATATCTGTGAAGACTATAAGTCACACAAAACTTCTTTCTGTAAAAGGATTACTCATATAAGACCATACATCCTGTCTGCCACACAGCTCCATAGTACATGACTCTAGACTCTTCAATCTGATGGCAGATAGGGCACCTCCATCACTGATAATACTCATCTTTACCAAGTTTTCCTTAATAAGTAGTGCTTCCTGAAGAGCCCTCCACATGAATACTTTTACTCTATTAGGAACCTGAAGATCCTAGAAAGGCTTCTAGAGGTCTGATTGTGTCTTTTAACTTGAGACTTCACCCATACTCATCCTTTTTTACTGACATTGCAAGTGATAAGCAGATTTAACCGTGAAAATACCACTTCTAGTAGGGCCCCAAAACATTTTCTTTAGAACCCCTTCTACTAGTAGGCAGACACATGATCACCACTAATTCCTCCTCATTGAAAATACTGTTAATTAATTAGGCCTTCCACTTTTCTGACTCATCCAATAAGTCTTTAGCAGAAGCATCATTTCGTAGAATTGATACCTGTGATTGAACTTTATGAGAAAATGGAGTAGACAGCTAGTTCTTGCCCAATATCTTTATAAATGTTCCATTCCTTACTCTCTATCTTAAACCAGCTCAAATTAAATCTCAGACTCCCAGATGCTTATCTAGATCAGTGAGATAGAACCCCCCTGCCCCAATTTTGCGGTTAGCAAATCACAGTTCTTGTAATATTTCTCCTTCATAACTTGTGCAACAAGAGTTGCAGGATATACAAGGAGTCTCCAGAATTGTTTGGCTAGCAAAGCTTGATTAAAAGTCTCTATATCCCTAAAATCCAACCTTCCCTAACCCTTAGGCATTCCCATCCCAACCCATTGCTTTCAATGTACTTTTTGGTGTTATCTAAATGACCTCACCAAAAATTAATCATCATCTTTGATATATCTCTACAAAGTTGTATTGGAAGTCTAAAAACTGACATTGCATAAGCTAGAATAGCCTGAACTACAGACTTGATGATGATTTCCTTACTTGCAAGAGATAATCTTATTTTGCCAGCTATTTATTCTTATTCTCACTCTTTCTTTAATGCTTCAAAAAACTTTATAGTTACACCTCCCCACATTGAGGGTAAACCCAAATAACTTTTTGTATCATCATAATATCGGACTCCAATAATCTGAGATAAACTTTCTCTAACTTCTTGTTTTGTATTAGAACTAAAAAATGGGAGATTTTCTGCATGTTCATTTGTTGACCTGAGGCCACTCCATATGTTTTTAAATAGCTTGTAGAGCTTCCCATTGTTGTAACTCAAATTTGCAGAAAAGTATACAATCATCTACAAAAAATATATAATTAATGCTTGTGCCACCCCTACTAAACTTCAAACCATACAACAATCCTCAAGATTCTGCAACAGCTAACATAAAGGATAAACCTTTCATACATAATAGAAATAGGTAAGGGAAGAGTGTGTCCTCTTGCCTTAAACTCCTGATAGAGTTGAAATCAAAACTAGATTGACCATTTACTAGGATTGAACATTGTATTGTTGAGACGCACAACATGATTTTCTGAATCCATGAAGAGCTAAATCCTAACTTAGCCATCATTCCCCTAAAAAATGGCCACTCAACCATATCATAACCTTTAGATAGATCCAATTTGATAGTAATGAAACATTTCCTTCTTTTTATCATGTATTTTATTGAATGTAGAGCCTCATAAACTAACATGATGTTATTTATGCAAGATGTTATTTAAACTAACATGATGTTATTTATTGAATGTAAAGCCTCGTAAGCTTATGCAAGATGAAGGCACTTTGGTTAATAGAGATGATCTTAGATAACACTGCTTAAGTCTATTCGTAAGAGTTCTAGCCATAAGCTTATACACCACATTATATAAGCTTATGGATCTAAATTCACCCTTTAATGTTGTTCCATTAAAAGTCCCAATTCTTGCTGAAGTACTTTGATCTAGTCCACTTTTTCAAGTCCTTCCTAGTCTTGCAAGGTTTTGAGAAGTTTTGATTTTTCAACAATCAGTTTCTCTCCACTTGGACAATACAATCTGCTCCAAGTTAACAATTCAGAGCTACATTTGTTCATAATATTGTGAAGGTTCCCTGAAACATATCCCCCTATAGAATCATTGCCCTAAACCCCTTAAACTATTATGTGACATTCACTTCCAACCTCATACTTAAAGGGTCTTCTCCTTCTTAGTCCCAAATTCTGTTGAGGACCATAGCTTATTAACAAGGACTTTGTCAAGTCTCTCCTTATTAAAAAAATGAGCATAATTTCGATTGCTCCATTACACTCAATAGTCGTCCTGAATTCACTCATTATTGCTCAGTTTTAGCTCTCCCTCAAGTAATTGAATGTGGCAATTTGGGTAACAAGGTATTTTGAGAATACTCAATTACAATTGATGATTTTATTATTATTTTTTTACGTAATTTTTACTATTTTTTACTACTACTCAATATTTTATTATTTTTTTTTTACTACTATTCACTAAATATCTGAAATCATCTCATTAGCCAAACGCAACATTAATGAATTAAACTATATATGAGTCCCAAATAGTGTCATCCCAAATATAACAGTCTCTCTCTTTTAACCTTTTAACTTAATCAATGCAGAGCTTTAAAGTGTGAAATGAGGCATATTATAGTTTTAACTCACAAATGTTAGTGTTAAGGTGGTGTGTAAGATCCCAGATTTACGTGTATTTTTATATATTGCTTTGTTCTTGTTGTTGATTATTTTAATTTATTTTAATAATATTATCGGTTGTATTTTATTTATTTAAAATAATTGTTTGAGCTATTAATTAGTTAATATTTTAGTTTTACATTGTTTTCCTTATTAATTTTGATATGAGGTAATTATTTTAATGATTGGAATTTATTTCCTTTATTTTATTATGTAAGTTTATTTGACGTGCTTTCGTTATATTGATTATCGTTTTATAATTAAATTGCGCTTGGGTTTAATTTATTTTATTGCTGGGTTTTAAATATTTTATTTTATTGATATTGAATTGTAGTATTTTCAGTTAACTTTTATTTAATTTATTGTGCTCTTTTTTCTAGTAGACTTTATTTCCTTTTCCTTTTCTCTTTTTCTTTTCTTTTATTTCTTTTTCTTTTTCTTTTCCCTTTATTTCCCTGCTTCCCTACCCCAGACCCGCACGACACAAGCGCCCCCCGTTACTTACGTTCGGTTCAAGTCAGCCCAACCACCTACCGCCGGCCGCCACCCTTCACCGCCCACACCGCCAGCCTCCCCACACGCCAGCGAGTTCACTGGTACTGGAGGTGTTACGGTCACCCCACCGCCCCTACACAGCCACAAACCCGAAATGGGTATTTTGGCTTCTCTTGTATTTTTCGGCCACCGCCGACCACCCCTTGGCATCGGCAACCTACCAGCAACCTCCCCTCACTCCGACGAGTATAACCTACCGCCTAGAACCACCTAGTTCTGCTACTTGCTCCTTCACCCGAAATTGGTCTTTAAATGGGTTGTTCTTCGCCGCGCTGACGTCCGACCACCGTAGGTTTCACCACCGCCACCAAAACACTCCCCTACCCCAACCGACCACCCTCCTAGCTCAGCTCCTCAAACCATAGCCCCACCTTCCTTGTATAATCTCAAACTCGAATGTGAGACCCCGAATTTTTACCTTTATTTTACTCATATTTTATCATTGAATATTTTAATTTATTTTAATAAATTAAAATGATATCCCACTTATTTTATTTCAGGTAGGCTTTATTTATGATTGAGATTAATTATTTGTGAAATCTACGATTTTAATATTTATAGTTATTTAAAGATTTTTATTGGTTTTATTATGTGAATTGTTATGAATATTATTTTGATTTAGTGGTTTTGATTTTATTATTGTTATAAGTTTTTGTGAGATTCTTGAATAATAGTACTTTTAATTATTCTAATTAATTGTTGCTACTGGTCTTTCCATCTGAAATGATATATTCAGTGTTTTTGGTTTTAATTATTATAATATATGGTTTAATTTGCCATATTTTTATTAATGAGTATTAATTCTATTTTATTTGACATTATCGGATTTATTGATCTTAAATTTATTAAATCCTTAAGTCTTATTATGTTTATTCTATTTTGGTTTGGTAGCTTTTGAATAGCTCCAAAAATACTATATTATGCAGGATTCTTTTGTTACCTTGATTTTAGTTATTTGAAATATTGCGAGATTTTAAACGTGCTTTAAATATCTGATTTAAATGTATGGATTTATTCCTTTTAAATAATTAAATAAATTTCATCATTTTAAGTATTGATGAAAAATATTATGTTGAAAAATAAAATAAGTTGAAATAATATTTTATTTAATTAATTTGATAATTTGAGAGTTTAAGGTTAAATTAATATTATACGCTTTCAAATCAGTGTTTTAAATTCATCTGTTGTCTGTTTGAAGACCCAAAAGGTTCGGGCCTATAAATAGCGCAGAAAGGGTCAGATCCCTCTTTTTTCCCCTATCCCTTTTCCTTTTCTCTCTCTCCTCTCTCTTTTCTCTCCCGCGTGCTACAGTAACCGCGGGAGCCGGTTTGGTTTTCAGCCCGTGGGGCGCCACCCCAGGCCGCCAAGCCTCACCTTCGGCCCCACCCGAACCGCCACCCTCCGGCGAGTCCAACTCCACCAGTAGTGTCGACCACCGCAGCCCCACGCCCCGCTGGCAGCCTCAAACCCGCGAGGTGTTTAATCCTTTACGCCGCACCTTTCGCCGCCCATATCTCCGCCGTGAGCCACCATACCACAACACCACCCCCGCCATTTGATCCGCCACCCATAGGCGACTCACCTCTAGAAATTTCAACCCCAACGGAGTACCCACATTCTCTCTACTCCCATGAAACCGAAATGGGTCTCCAAATAAACTTTCCGTCGCCGCGCCGCCGTCCGGCCACCGTGGCTCTCACCACCACCGCCAAAAACTTCTCCTACTTCAGTTTATCACACCCTAAAACAGTTTTTCCATCTATGGTCGCACCTCTCTTGTACGGGGGAAAATTCGAAAATGGGTTCCTACCGTTTCGAGCTAGATCCGCCGCCTTTCGATGGTTGCACCGCCTCACTACCACCGCCATGAGATTTCCCATCCTCCAAGGAGTATTCCTCTAAAATTTGGTGTCAAACGGAGTACTCAAACCCAACCCGTCACTTTGTCGTGCCCGGAGATGAATAGTACACGACTTACTGCTACGGATCGGGGATCGCTGCGATGTTCGATTGGCGTTCATTTATGTACTGTAAGTAACAGATATTTGTTTGACTGTTTGATTGGGTGCTAATCTCTGTTTTGTTTGCTTGATGTGTTATCTAGTGATAATGAGTAATTCGAGAGTAGATTGGTTGGGCCTGAGGCCATTTAATGGAGATTGAGATTACCCTGAGTTAATCTTATTATGGTTGAATATTGTATGGATGGTAATTGTTGATGATATAATGTTTTGGTTGGATGACTTGATTATTTTAGTAATTATTAGTGATAAAATGATCTGGTTGGATAACTCGGTTATTTTGGTGATTATTAGTGATAAAATGATTTAGTTGGACGACTCAGTTATTCTAGTAATTATTGGTGATATAATGATTTGGTGGGAGGACTTCATTACTTTTTCACTATGTTTTAATAAGGTGATACACTAGGATTTTAATCGAAGAGATATTTGGAAGAAAATTGTGAAAATTGAGGAGGGAACTTAATAAGTACAGTTAGGTAAAATTTAGTTAAGGGTTGAAATAATGGCGTAATATGTTGGACGATGAAAAATTTATTTTTGGGAGTTCATAAGTTTAATCCTAGTGTATTTATTTGGAAAAACATTAGGCTTTAACTCATGATATGATGTATGGATATGACTTGAATCTTTGGATGAAATATCGATGTATATTCTTAGATTCCTTTGATGTATAGATTGAGAAATGTTTGGGCTTAGATAAAATATTATGTGATGATAATTTGTTGAAGAGAATAACTATACAGGCGGTGTAAATGTGGTGATTAATGATGGGTTATGATATAACTATTTAGTTTTGAGAATATCTTAAGAAAATATGCGTGTTTTGGGTAAAGAGAAAAGAGAAAAAAAGTTAGGTTTGACCCCATTATAAGTTGCGTCCTTAACCCTTATAAGAGAATTGTTGGTTTGATGTGATGTGACTTAAGGTTTTGACTATCTCTTCATTGGGAATATGCACGACGTGTGAGATAGAAGATAAATTGAAAAGGGAAGTCTGTTCATATGTTAATATGTATGAGACATGATTTGTGAATATATGATTCATGTGTTTCATGACTTACATGTTTTGCATAAGAAGTCACATGTTGCATGCATGTCCCATGTATGAGCACGAAAAGCATGTTTTGAGTCAAGCATGTTTTTAAAGGAAAAGAAATCATTAAAGTTTTATAAGAATCCCAAAGGCTGGGATGGGGTAGTGCCCCAGTGGAACTCCCTGTTCACTCAGGAGTGATTAAAGTCGAGTGAAAGCCCCTGGGTTGACGAAGAACTGTCGGCAGACCATGTATGGCTCCAAAGGGATGTCCGGAGCATGGTCGTACCTAAAGCTAGTGGGTGCATACAGGACGGTGTTGGCTTCGGCCTTACCAATACAGAAAAGTTTGTAGTCACTCGGGGAGTGATCAATCGTTGAGTGATGAAGAGCGCGAAAGGGCGCGGAACGTAGCTACTTTGGTTTGATACGGTCGTCGGGTGCTACTGTAACTAGCAGGAACACATGGTGCGTAGGGGAACCGTGAGGTGTCCAACAGATATCATGACAAAAGAAAAGGGCTTTCGGGCCATATATGATATGATATGATAAGTGGCATCTAAGATAAGAAAAGACGAAAAGCATTTTTGAAAAGATGACTTTTGAAAAGAAGTTCAAACAGTACATATGAAAGAAGTCAAAGTTATATGAAAGCATTTTTATGAAAAGCACGTACATGAAGCAAAGCATTGAAAACTGTCAAGGATTACGAATGTTTTTACATGAAAGTGCATGTACATAAGTCATGTTGCAAGTCTCATATTCATGGTACATGCACCCATTGAATTTACTTGTATATGCTGATGATGTTCTGTTGTGTGAATTGGTTGTATGTTGTTTGTTGTCTGTTGCTTACTGGGATTCAAATCTCATGTCGGTGGATCACGCCCACCCTACGGTCCCCATTTTACAGGATCGTAGTTTGTGATTGCAGAAATGAAATTGGGCCCAAGATACAGACTCCACAGGAAAGGAAATTTGTTGAGAGGATGAAGATCGAGATTATGATCTCGAAAACAGTATTTACTTATCTTTTTCTTTTGAAAGACTGTATAATCTCCTGTTGGAGAAATTGTTTTAAATTGATTTGTAATTTTTAAAAATCTTTGGTACTAGAACGACTGACTTTTATTTATTTTTCCATTGCGAATATTTATTGTACACTTGGTGCATGCTTCACACACTCTTCAAACACTATTCGATAGGATGATTGATCCATGAGATGATCGTCTTGATGTCGCAAGTCCTTCTAAATCCCAGGGGGGATTCGTGGGCGTCACACCGAAAATGGATTTTCACCTATTTTGAACCCGATCCGCCACCTTCCGGTGGTTGCACCGCTACACCATCACCTTCATGAGATTCTCCACCCTTCATTGAATATTTTCCTAAATTTTGGTGTCAAACCAAGCACTGTAGACAACGTACAAAGTGACCGCTACGAGCGATGTAGACTTGCGCTTGCTCAAGGATCCATGTTTTTACCCACTGTAAGTATTTTCCAAATAAACTTTAAGATTTAAATATGTTTTTGCATTGACAAATATTGTATTTGTTTGACGTTGGGATTTATTGGTTGATGTTGTAATTTATTAATTGTTGGTTAGTTTGTGTGTTGTGGTTTACATTGTATAATTACACGCTTGATCATGTGGATATTTAGTGTTTGGATTTTAATATTAGATGTGGTTATTAGGTTTATGGATTTTAATGGTTTTGGACTGAAATATAACGTGGACGACGATACGTAACGCCCGTTATAGTCATTGTGTATGTATTTCATAATTAGGACGGTGATACGTAACGCTCATTATGATTGATAGTGTGTGGATGACATAACGGGGACGGCGATATATAATGCCCGCTATGAAATGAGTGTGTATGAGTCATAATGGGAACGACGATACGTAACACCCATTATAATTGGTGTTGTGTGTATATCATATCGAGGACGGCGATACGTAACGCCCGCTATGATTAGATTTACTGATATCTTTTTTTGGGAAATGATGGATGGTTTTTTTGGAATTTTATTGTAGACCAAAATGGGATTTTGCCGTGTGTTATTTTATTTATTTTGAGGAAAATGATTTTAAGTTTCATGCATACGGTATCATGTTCATGTGTGATGTTGTTGTTGTTGCATGAGTATACTTTATATCTTATGGTTTGTTTGGGTTGTACTTACCTGCAATGCCATTTCTGACGTCGTAGTTTTTGGATGCAGAGTTTTGTGGAGGTTGAGCCTGAGGGAGCGACTCCGCTGTTGAAGTATTCATATTATAATTTGTTATCTTGGAAAATTATTTTCCCTTTTTATAAATATGTATTTGTATAATTTGTATTTTGGATGACTGTATTAAATCTCCTGTTGGAAAATTTGTGTTAAAATAGTTTGTATAATAATTCTAAAAAATTCTGGTATTTAGATATTGACTTCAATTATCCGCTGCTTTTATTTATGCATGTCACGTGTTCACACACTTAACACTTGACGTCGGGAGTGCGTGACCCGTGTTGTCAGCATTCCGAGGCCTCTATTCCCGTGTTTCTATACGTGAGAGTTGGGGACGTCACATGGTGTTTCGGTTGAGAATAATTCTTCTTATCATTTCTACACACAACACACCACACTTCTCTTTTTATAAAAAATATATAGTGTATAAATGATAAGTAGAACAACTTAATTAGTTTAACAAAAAGAAAATAAAAGGAAAATCTTAAACAATAATAAAAAATAAAAAATAATTTAAAAATATATAAACTGTGTGGTGTGAAATTATGAATAGTATTCCTATTCGACTATATAGGGAATGAGGCCAAAATGTGTGGAAGAATGCTCTTGATATATTAAATTTTTTTGAAAGGAAAACTCATCACCATTTCATTAACATAATGAGGAGATACAAGAGGGGATATCCTTCATTGTTAGAAGCATTTTAGAAATAGATAGAGCATTTTTGCTAATAGGCGAGCAGATGAATTAATTATCATTCCTCGTAATAGGAGAAACACTACCTAGCAAAGTTTTGTGATAACTGCCTAATTTCATTGACAAACATGCTTACACAATTCCACTTTTTCTTATCATGCTGAAGGCCCGATATGACTTGGAGAGAATCACCTTCGAGATTTATTTCAGTAGCTAAACCAAATTGAATAGCTTGCAAAGCACCATATGCTTCAGCGAGGAGGGGGGGGGTCAGGAAATAGCAACTTATTGGATCTCATGGTGGCTATCACAAGGCCTTCACTATCTTTAGCAACCACACCAATACTAGCTAGTCCCCTAACCTTATCTATAGCACTGTCTCAATTAAGTTTAAACCAATTTATAGGAGGGGCAACCCATGTCTCGACTTAGGAGCAATAGTTACTAGTTTGGCTACCTTTTCTAGGCTCCTCCTTAGTAATGGAATGGATTATACTGGTAGTCTCTTTAATATTGACTTTGGGGTGAGTGAATTCCTCCTTAAAGATAAACTTATATCTTTTCCACCAAATTTTGCTAGCCACCACAGCAAGCTCTTGAAGCAAATGGTTTTTCATTGACTTAGAAAGGTTGTCCATGAGGTACATCATAGATAGATGGGGGTAAGAGCATTTATGAAGGCGCTTAGAACACATACTCCACACGTCTCTAATAGACTCGTAATGCCAAATGGCATGTGCAACATCTTCTGATTCCTTACAACAAATAGGACAAAGGGGTTGCTTAACTACTCTTCTCTTATATCGGTTGAATTGAGTAGGAAAAGTTTTGAGGCAAGCTCTCCAAAGAAAGACTTTTGTTTCCAGGTTGGGTTGGAAGCTTCCAAACTCTTTTCCAGATTGCTTTAAATGATCCACTGCTCGATGCATTACCCTCTAGGTTTTGAGACATGGCCATGTGATAATTACTCTTCAAAAGAAATTTCCATCCTTTGACCTATGCTAAATGAGTTTGACCTTACAATTGAGAGAACTAATGAGAGTTTGCATGATAACAACAACCTCTCTTGGCTCAAAGATCTGCTGAATCAGAGGAGAATTCCATTGCTTGGATTGAGGGTCGATTAGTTCTGCAACTTGAGCATTTTGATCTAGAGTATTAGTCTTGCTCAACACCCCGCGAGGTTATGGATGAGCTAGTCATTTGTCCTTCCAAATGAAAGTGTCACTCTCATTGTCAATTCTCTAGACTTTTAGTTTTATTATTTACTTTTGAATATAAAAATTATTTTTATTCACTTTTCTCACCTTTTTATTCTCATTCTTAATTAAATATGACCAATTTTTTTTTTTTATATATGTGCAAATTTGTATTTTTTGAAGTTTAGGTTTAGACAATTCAATGAGAGTGCTCTAAAAAGCATTTCTGAAAGAGTTTTCTTGGGGTTGGTTGGGCTAACCCCCTTTAAAAAGCAGTCCGTCGCCTCCGATGGCGGTGGTCGACACCACCCATGCCATCAGAACCGACTCCCTCCGGGTATGGACTCATTCCGGGAGAAGGTGGGAGGTCGCCGGGGGTCGCCATCGCAAGGGTGAGGTCGCCGGAGGGAGTCAGTCCCGATGGCATGGGCGGTGTCGCACAGTGCCACTAGTGGCGGCAGGGGCTGAACTAAGCCAAACTCCTCCTATAAATTCATCTTTATTTTATTTTTTATTATGTTTTTCTTATATTTTCTTCATTTTATATTTTTATTGTATTTTTTAAATTTTAAATTTTTATTGTATTTTTTATTATATTTTTAAAAATTTTGTATTATATTTTTATAAAAATTATAAGAATTATAGAAGGAGGCTGTTTTTTATGTTGGGAACAGCCAGGCTGACCTAACACCTTCCTTTCTAAAAAGCAAAATCTCCCTGCAAAAACAAGAAAAATGTTGTCAAACTATAGAAATCAGCTATAGAAAATGTTTTTTCTCCCTTATTGAGACCCTCTTTCTCTCTATCATTCTTTAAGCTACTACGTGGTTTTATAGATTTTTCTGCGCTCCATATTCATTGCGGCTGATGGAGGATGTTGCTCACAGTGGCTGCTAGGTCGATTTCGGAATGGTTTTAGCTATTTTTGGGAGGATGATTTCGTGAAGATGGACGCTGACACGCTGTAACGGATGGATCTCAGAATAATCCCATGCGCGCGAGTCTATTACCATAATAGTGAAATTTGCTGACGTTTCGACACTTAATTGGCGGGCTGTTTATCATCTAATTCGGCGTGACCGCTAGGCAGCGGAACTGTGGATAAAATAGAAGAATAATCCTGTGAAATAGGTTGATTGATGAGGGAGGAGAATGAGTGGGAACAAAATAAACGCAGTGTTCTACGCCGAGTCGTACCACCCCATCCAGGCCGGAAGCATAGACGGAACCGACATTCTCCCACACGACAACGCCGTTTACCGAGCCCATCTCTGCTCCTCCGCTGGCCTCTGTATCCTCTCTCGCTCTTTTCTCATAATTTTCACTTGCCTTTCCTGTGATTCCCATATTCCTATTTCAACCCCCGACTCGAAACCTCTTTTTGCAGATGACCCCTTTGGTGATCCAAAAGTCATCGGAGACCCTTATTGCACCGTCTTTGTCGGTCGTCTCTCTCACCTCACCACGGAAGACACACTCCGCAAGGTATGCTTTCAAAGCTTTTTACTTTCCTTTCTTTCTGTATGTTTGGCTGCTGAGAAAACTAAGCAGGTAGAAATTTGTAATCGGATAGAAAGTTGTTTTCGGCCGCTTAAAATTATTGTGTTAGCTCTATTTCGCGAAGCGGTTAGGTGTTGAGGTATCGGTAGTATTTGGTTTCAAGTTTGTTTGCTTGCTAAGAAATTGTAGTGAAAACAATACAAGTACGGAATTATTTTATAAGAAAAACTTTCAAGCTGTTTTGGTACTTGAGAATTTAAAACTAATTTTCATCTTGAATACTTGCATTCTCAAGCTCATGAAGGTTCATTAAATTTACCCTAATGTAGGAAAATACTAATACTTGGTTTAATTTAAACTACAGAAAATCTAGAAGAGCAAAGGAAAGGAGAGAAAATTATATTATTTTTCATTGTTCCGTCAGTCGCAAAGAAAGTTCATAGAAAACAAATTGAGGGAAGCATTTTTTGACCTAAAGAATAAAAAGTAATTTTTTGGTTTGGAAAGAGTGGGTCGTTATAGATGGAAATCAAATATCAGAATCTGAACTTCATTTATCGTTTAGTCTGTAGAGGCATATATTGCCACATTTGTAGTCTTAGAACATTAGAGACCTATTGTAGAACCAAAGACAGTAAAGGCTCAACTAAGAACTCAATTAATTTAATTATGCTTCTTTGAGGACTCTTTATTTATGCCACGAGTCAGCTCAATCCCTGTATAACCTGGTTCATAGACCTCCAAAACGAACATTATCCGAAGTATCTCATCAAGAGCTTATAGACACATGTGAGAGGTTTACCAAACTAGGAAGATGTCGTGGATGAATGAGCTGCCTTTTCAATTGTAGTTGTATGGATTTTTGAGCGATATTACAAGAGCAATATCCTAGGTGAAATATTTTCATTCATTAACTCTCCTTGTTGGAGAGATGGACTTTGAATTCTCAAGATCACTTTTATGGATGGTCTAAGTTGAAAATCTAAAGCATTGATCAGTATGCTGAGAACTCGAACTCATGCTCTAAAGTGTTGCAAAGTATTAGGAGTCCCAAAAATATGGAATTAGGATAAAAATCTTGAAACTAGGATAAAAATCTTGAGTATGGGATGCCTCTAGTGTTTGGATAAAAAATTTATGTAGGTTAACAAAAAAGTCATTCTGAAAATTGTATTGAAGTTTTAACTTTGGGATTTTGAAGCTTCCAAATCCTAGTTTCAAATTTTATATAGGGTGTCTCATCATACATTGTCTAACAACCTTAAATATAAATCAAATCAAGTTGGTTGGAGCTGAAATTGGCTTCCCTTAGAAAGGGTTTCCCATGCTTCAGAAAGATAAAAAAGAGCTCTCTGCTTTGATTTCCTGTCAAATCCAATTTTGACCAAAATGACCTTCCCTCAAATCTTTCATTATACTTGTCCCAACCATGCGCACCCCTTTGTCACTTGGCTCAGACCAACAATTGGTGACCTCTTGAAAGAATCCTACTTCAACTGTGGTCTCATTGAATTCATCAATACTGACATCTTGTCTATGCATCTAAGCATCATGGATGAGACCTTGGCTGTGTTTGCTCCAAATGGAGAGGTAGATCATTGGCACAAGCTTCTTTTGCATTGAATATGAGTCTACCAACAGCAGAATGGACAAGAACAACTCGTATCATTCCCCTAGAGATTTTGACATTCATGGTTTCCCATTGCGTCTTTTGTTTGGAAGATGGTGTATTGGCGATGCAAATGTTGGATGTAGGCATTGCATTGGTGCGAATGGGGCTACTTTGTGTCACGAGTTCATTGGTGAAGTTTTAGGAGTTTGGGCCACCAGATGTGGTGGTTTCCAATTTTGTGCTGGTTCAATTATGGTGATGGGAATGGTTCAGCACCAACCAAATCATGTGAAACATTATTTCGATCCTTTGACGTTTCATATGAGTGCAAGAAAACTACTAATTCCTCGAGAAAAAGATTTCAGAAATAAAAGATGTTCCGTTTTGAAACAAATAAAGCCTAAGAAAGTTCTACCTCAAGATCCCATCCTAGCATAAAATTAGTGAAAGATGAAATTATCTAATAAGACCCTCGAATTGTTCAGGAAGCACAAAGTCAATTAGGAATCTTAGGTTTATTTGATTGTTTTTTTATGTACTAAAACTATTCGACTATGCTACATGTCCACATTTAATTATTTGGTGTTACCTTTATGTCTCCCACCTCCTTTTACTTACTTTTGACCTTAATAGTGGACAAACAACTTTTGGATTCTTAAGCCAACATATTAGTCTCCTTGGTTTCAACTGAACCCATTGTAGGATCACTACTTGTGATAGTTAACCATAGACATAATCTCTGGTCAGTAGCTAGATCTCGTTAATTTCTTTTTTGGTGTTTCGGTAGAAACAAAAACCAAAATGTTAAGAAACATAAAAGTATCACTGGAAAGAAAAAATAGTATTTTTTTAAAGTTTTCTATTAAAAAACTCTCAAATTGGAAAATAGAAATCAAGGAGAAAAGGAATTAGTTGTTCGACTATATATAAATTTGCTCTCTCAAACCAAGAGAAAGATGGTGAACGAAGGTTTAAGGATCAAAAATGAAAAAACATAGAAGCAAAAAGCAATACAAGAATACATGATCTTGTGCTGGCCACGAATTATCTTAACCAAGCATATAAAAAGAGGGTGGGGGGGTTTTCAATCGACACTCTAGGATCCAATTGGGTGTAGGAACCAGGATTCGATTCTGGAGAGATATTTGGTGTGGTAATAAAGCCCTGCAAGATGCTTTTCTGACACTTTTTCGGATTGCAAGTGCAAAAGATGTCATAGTGGCGGAAGTTATGGGGACTTCGGCAGGGCGTATTCATTGGAACATCAACTTTGTTAGGCATAGGATTGAGAGTTGAGCATTTTTTCAGTCTTATGTACTCCATACGATCGAACATTTAGCATGTGGATGCTATGTGGTGGATATCTGCTGGGAATGGTGTTTTTACTGTTTGCTCCTTTTATAGTTTGCTCACTCACCCAGTTCTCTTGGAATAGGCTTTGGAAACACAAGGTAGCCCCGAAAATCTTTTTTTTTTGTTGTTGTTTTGTTTTGATAAGTAAACAATATGATCGATCAAAGAATGAGCAAAATGCCAATTACAAAGACTTTTATGTCCTATTAAGTAGGTACATTAGAAACAAGGAAATCATGCATGTCCATGCCGTTAAAATCCATGGCAATAGCCCAAGTACTTAGAGTTCTAAAAAATAAAATTCTAAGCTCCTCTATTGATCTCTCTTTGTTCTCGAAAGTCTGCTCGTTACGCTCTTGCTACAAACACCATATGATACAGATATGGATCATCTTCCAAACTGTTTTGATTTGTCTCATGACTCGGATCGACGTCCAACATGCCAATGCTGCCACCATGGTCTCCGACATTACCCACGCTATGTCTAGTCTTCTAAATACCTCATTCCAGAAAATCCTGGCTGTCTCACAATATAGAAGTAGATGATTTACCGTCTCACCCCCTCTTCGACGTATGCAGCACCAATAAGCTCTGATAACCCTCATTTTTCTCAAGTTGTCCGTGGTGAGTATTTTGCTTAAAGAAGTTGTCCACACAAAAAATGCAGCTTTGGGGGGGTGCCTTATGATGCTAAAGCTTTCTCAAATGAAACTAAATATTGGGTCCTTGTGTGAGAGCCTTATAAAAGGAGTGCACACTGAAAACACCATTCCCTGCAGGTATCCACCACATACCATCTTCATACTGCATGTTTGGTCAAATGGAGTATATGAGGCTATAGAAATAAAAAAAAACTACTCAATTCCCAATCTTGGGCTGCTCGATTGAAATTTACATTCTAATGGATTTGCCCACCCGTGAACCCTATAACCTTCGCCACTATGTTATCTTTGTCACTTGTAATCTGGAAGAGTATTGGGAAGGAATCTTGTAGAACACTGTTCTCACACCAAACATCCTTCCAGAAACTGATCCTTGTTCCTGCACCCAATTTTAGTCTAGTATGTCGATGAAAGATCCCCCACCCTCTTCTTATGTTTTTCCACAACCCTATTCCATACGCTCCTCTAGCTCCACTAGTACACCCCCCCTAAAAACAATACTCCCATATTTGCTTTCTATCACATTTTTCCATTGAGCTTCTAGTTCCTTGTGTATCTCCATAGCCACTTTTGCCAAGCAGTGCCAGATTAAACATCCTCAAATTTCGAATACCCAATCTGCCATTTGAGATAGGGCGAAAAACTTTCTCCTAGTAGACTGAATGGAATTTGAACTCCTTCCCCAACCCACCCCACAAGAAGTCATGTTGTATCTTCTCGATACGGCTTGCCACACTAGCTGGTATGGGAGATAGAGATAAAAAGTAAGTCGGTAGGTTCGAGAGTGTATTCTTGGTCAAAGTGATATGACCCATTTTAGATAGATACATTCTTCTTCACCCAGTTAGTTTCCTCTCCATTGTTTCAATCACTGTGTCCCAAATCGCGGACGCACTTGATGCTCTCCCCAGCGGATGTCCCAATTAAGTCATAGGTAAAGAGGCAGTCTTGCACCCCAAAGTTCCTGCCAATTCCCACATGTTGCAAATATCTCCAAGCAGCACCATCTCAGATTTATCATAATTTGCTTTCAAGCCGGATACTTCTTCAAAGCATAGAAGTAAGGCCTTTAGAGCAATGTTTTTGGTACCGTACCGTACCGGCCGGTATATGCCGTACCGGTCACTTTGGAGGTATAGGTACATTGCCTGTACCGTACCGGCCTAAATACCAGCCGTACCAGCCTGTGCCGGCCGTACCAGATTAAAATTTTTTTTTTCATTTTTTGCTTTTTTTTGCCTCAATTTAGTTTAGATTATTTATATATATGTATTTATATATATAATCTATTCATATATTGACTTTTTTTTGAAATATAATTTATATATGTATTTATATATATATATTTTTATAAATAGCTATTCTGAAACGGTACACGAAACGGTACCATTACCAAAATATTTCGTTCCAGTGCCTTGACTGGTACCAGCACCGGTACGGTATTCAAAACTTTGCTTCAGAGCTCGCACCTATTCTTGGTCGGCTTTGCACATTATGAGTGTATCATTTGCAAATAGCAAATGAGAAATATTAGTAATGCCTATAACATGTGTGCCAATTGGAAACCTATTTTGGAGCCATTCTCTACTAAAGCTGAAGCCATTCTGCTCAGCGCCTCCATGGTAATAACAAATAGCAAAAGAGATAATAGATCCTCTTGTCTCAATTCGCGAGAACTCTGAAAGAAACCCTCTGGGCTACCATTGATCAACATCGAGAATCTAGCTGTAGATATGCACCAATAAATCCACTTCCTCCACCTTTCCCCAAACTATATTCACCAAGTAGATATAGAAGGAAATCCCAATTGACGTGATCATACGCCTTCTTCATATCTAATTTGTACAAAATCTTTGTAAGGCCATTCTTCAATCTACTGTCTAGGCATTCATTGGCGATGAGAACCACATCAAGGATTTGCCTATCTTTCATAAATACATTTTGAGGCTTGATGATAATCTTCCCAATCACCTCACTAAGGCAGTTAGCAAGCACTTTAATAATAATCTTATAAACTTCATTTTCTAGGCTGATAGGTCGAAAATTTGCAATTTCTATAGTCCCCACCTTTTTGGGAATGAGAGCAAGAAAAGTGGTATTTAAGACTTTTCTCAAATTTTCCAACCGAGAACAATTTCTGAAACACCTTAATTCGGTCCTCTTTAAGCACTTCCCAATAATCTTGGAAAAATCGCATAGAGAAACCATCTAGCCTGGCAGCCTTATCTTTTACCATTTTTCTTACAACATCGTACACTTCTTCCTCAAAAGTCCGCTCATCCGCACTATATCACTCGGCTAAATGGTAACAAAGGTAAGCCCATCCAGAGTGGGCCGCCATCCCACCTGTTCAATAAGAAGTTTCTCATTAAAATCAACAATATGGTTCTGAATAACCCCATCATCTCGACACTCTGCCCCATCTATTTTTAGTATCTCAATATTTATGTTTCTTCTATGGGAGTATGCAACTCTTGTGGAAAAACTTCGTACTCCGATCTCCCTCATTTAGCCACTATGCTCTTGATTTTTGATGTCACAACACTTCTTCTAGCAAAATCATCCTCTCTATGTCTGCTACCAACGAGGTCTTCTGCGTATGTTCTTCCTAGGTAAGTGGCCGCACCTCTTGAAGTCGTTCCAACTCCTGAATTTCCATTCACTTTCTATTCTTATTCTCTCGATTGTTCCCAAAAGACTGAATATTCCACTCATTTAAGTCTCTTTTTAGAGCTTTTAGTTTGTTTGCAAACACGAAGCTCAGAGTACCAATTTACTGATAAGAGGATCACCACTGCTTGACCCTATTCTCAAAGCCTTCCAACTTCAATTACATATTCTCGAACTTAAAATACTGGCGTCCATTGCAGAGTCTCCTACAATTGAGCATGATTGATCAATGATCTGACGATAAGCGTACCAAACGCTTTTGCTAGACATCTGGAAAGTGACTTTCCACTTAGGTGAAACTAAAAAACGGTCTAGTTTAGACCAATTCTGGTTGTTCGACCAAGTTGCAAGACCCTCAGCAAGTGGTAGATCCACCAAGTTCAGGTGAAAGATACACTCTGAGAACTCCAAACTTGCGGGCCTCATTCTTCTATTCCCAAAGCTTTCATTTAGGAATCTAACAACATTGAAATCCCCTCCAATGCACTACAGAATATTCCACAAACTATGTACCCTTGCTAATTCTTTCCATAGTAATTTTCTGTCAGCATCTGCATTTGGTCCGTAAACACTTGCAAAAGCCCACATAAAATTATCAGCAACACAATTAAAGGAGCATGCTACTATATACTACCCTACATAATCTTCTACTTTCTCCGCCACCCGTCTATCTCACATCACCACTACTACTCTCGACGCCCCTGACGAGGCCATGAACATCCAGTCCACGTAATTTTCACTACATAAACTTTGCACAATATTCCTGTTAGTCATCTTCAACTTTTTCTCTTGTAAACACAGTGTCTGCTTTCTACTCCCAAAGCAAATGTCGAATCCAAAGATGTTTATTAACCTCATTGAGCCCCCGGACATTCTATGATACAATCTTTGGTTTCATTGGGAAACGACAAGCCCCTTTCCTTTTGCCATTCCCTCACTTGAGCTACCCTCATTCAACGACCACGTCAGTCTTTTAAGTTCCTAATGTTGCTTTGATTCCCCTTTTCTTTTTTCTTTAAGGCCCGCCTCGATAGCAGTTAGTAATGTCATGAATCACTCTTCATACCGTTCATACTCAATCCCTACGAAGTGTTGGATCCCTCTAACCTTATTCATTACCCAATCAGAGGCTTGGTCTGGAAAAAAGAAATTTAATGGAATAGGATTCACCATCCTATTGTTCTAGAAATCCTAGAACTACTGTCCCAAAGAAATTTCATCCAAACCTTGCTGAGCATATGCCTTAAGTTTGTATTTTTATATGCCTTAAGGTTTAGAAATCCAAACCTTATGTTTATATTTTTATATAAATATAAAAATAAAAACAAAATGAGTCAAATACTCAATTAACAATACATCATACGGTAAATAATAATAATAATAATAATAATAATAATAATAATAAAGTGACTGGAAGAAACTAATTTGCTTAAGTTTCTCTCCGTACATCTGTGGAACTCGATGGCTATATTCAATGGTGATTTCTTCCCGATAGTGCTACTCGAGTTTTGCTTTGCTTAAGTTTCAGTGTTATTGTTACATTTTTAGAGGCTTATATGGGTCATCATTCGGAGGTGAAAATCGAATCGAAACGATTCATCATTGCCAATGAAGGTGGGCGTTGTGGCATCACTGAGAAGAGATGGAAAGTGGAACGAAAGGCATAGTTTAGGACTGCTTCTGTGCAGTGGTTGTTGAAGGTGCTTGAGGAGTGCATCAAAGAGGGGAAGAACAAAGAAGTGTATTCGGCCACTAGGGAGGGTTATAGCAGTTTCATCGCCCAGAGATGCATTAACAAAGGAGGCCAGTACTTGGAGGTCAGCGATTATAACCAAGGGGTAGAAAGAATGTCCTCTATTTTCCGGAAGGAGATGGAGGGTGGGGATGGCGCAAAATCAAAGAAGAATTTATGTTTTGGTGCAACCGTAAGGGCGATCCGCAAGGAAATTCAAAACCCAAAAATGGCGTTTGGGAAAAGGGGGAATCTTCGCATTCGTATAGAGATGCCCTGTTTTCAAACATGCTGACACAGAAGAAAGGCATGGCAGCATCTAATATGTCCGTTAGCAACCTTAGGCAGGATAGGTAGAAGATGACGCAGTTCAAGGACTCCTCGAGCCTTGTTGCTGTCAGGTCTGAAGCTTGGGACTTACGGATGATGCTGAGGGACGTACAGGGTAAGTTACGGCAACTGCAGACGGACATGGCTTCTGTACTTAGCTTTGTCGGTCTAATTATGGAAGGAGAAGGGGGGCAGGGCTCAAAAGGTGTTAAGTGTACGGGCTTGGGGCAGCTACATGGCGTTGGGCCGCCCAAAGTAGGGATCTTTGCTAAGAAGAATACCCAGACGTATCTGGCGTCAGACTAAGAGTGTGGGCTCCCGGAAGGGCCCATATCCAATTAGGCATCCTTAAGGGCTTTCCTTAGTCAAGATAGGGGTTGGGTTATCCAAGGCCCATTCCAGTCCGCCTGATGGGGTTACAACAGGCGTATCGGCAGGCTTTGCCACTCAGCCTTTAGCACGAGCTGGGCCATCTAAGCCTAAGGCCCAGCCATCTCAGGCTGAGGCCCAGCAAATTGTGGCCAACGGTTTGCAGACTTCTGGGTATTTTCAAACCCGACCCATGGAGATTTTCGGGTCACAAACCCATTTGAGTCTTGAGCTATTCCAGGGCTTTGGCTTTGTGCCGGAACTGCTGTTCAAGGGGCCGCCGACGGGAGGTTTACAGACAGCGCCAACTGTGTCAGTAGGGACATCCAAAGGCATCCTGGCTGCGGATGGCGCTAAGAAGGTGCTAGTTGAGTCTGGTAGGCCTCCACCGATACAGAAGTCGTCGGAGATTGTTGCCGATAAGTTAAGGGATGAATAGATAACGCTGATCAAGGTGTATGGGGTGTCTAATTCACTGGCAGATCCCTCGGTACACCCAGAGGTTGGCTTCGAATAGTCAGAGCACGTCAGAGCACGATGATGATGATTCTGATGACTTTATGTAGTCTGTGGGGGATGATCTGCTTCTGCCGGAGACACTTCAAGGCTTGGAGGACTTCTTGGTGGATGAAAAGTTCCAAAATCCAAATTCACTTAATCATTATTACCCAGACCAGTCGGATTGGGTTTTGCAAACGGCCAAAGGGATTCATCAAGTGGTGGGAATTAGATGTGTAGGCTATGAAGAGCAATTTATGGCCTTTTTAATAGCATAGAATCGGGATATAACCAAAACTGCAGAAGGACGTCCAAGCAAAATAGGGAATTAAATCGACTTACTTGGTCTTTGAACACGGAGGGTCCTCCCACTAAGGGTAGGGCGAAAGGAAAGGGGCCGGCCTTTTCTCAATGAAATCAAAGATTGTGGTGTGGAACGTCTGGAGACTTAACGAAGTAAATAAATGTCTTCGGATACGTAATTTGCTTCGTAAATGGAAAGCGGATATAACATGTCTTCAGGAGACAAAACTGAAGGTTATTGATAGGAGTATGGTGCGCAGTTTGTGGAGCAGCACTCATGTGGATTGGGTTTACATGGCTGCGTTAGGGATGTCGGGAGGAATAATTGTGTTATGGGATCGACGAGTGGTGGAAAAAGTGGAGGAGTACATCGGTAGGTATCCGATTGCTTGTATGTTTAGATGTGTGTGTGATAATTTCTTGCGAGCTTTTGCAGGTGTGTATGGGCCTAATCTCGATGCGGATAGACGACTTCTGTGGGATGAATTAACAGGGCTTCATAGCTGGTGGGATGTTCCATGGTGTTTTGGTGGTGATTTCAATGTGGTTAGATTTGCCAGTGAAAGATCCGGTAATACAAGAGTGAGACAAGCTAGCCTGAAGTTCCCAGAATGCATCTTCGATTTAAATCTAGTGGATTTACCGCTCGCTGGTGGTCCAGCTACATGGTCCAACAGTAAGACTTGGGCTCGTTTGGACCGTTTTCTTATTTCTCCAGAGATGGAAAGCCACTTTCCAGATATATGGCAAAAGCGTTTGGATCGCCTTTCCTCGGATCACTGACCTATTTTGCTCGACTGCGGTAGTCTTCAGAATGGGAGATGCTACTTCAAGTTCGAGAATATGTGGTTAAAGACGGAAGGATTTAAGGATATGGTTAAACAGTGGTGGATCTCATATTAGTTTGTTGGCTCCCCGAGCTTCATTTTCGTCCACAAACTGAAAGCTTTAAAGAGAAACTTGAAAACTTGGAACACACAATCTTTCGGCAATCTTGGGGACAATAAGAATGCCTTAATGAGAGACATACAGGAATTTGAGAGGGCTCAATTGGAACGACAGCTCACTCAAGAAGAACATGTGCAGCAGACTCGGCGGATAATGGACCTAGAGAAGTTGATTCTCTTGGAAGAAGTATCCTGGCGTCAAAAATCAAGAGCCTTGTGGCTTCAAGAAGGAAACCGCAATAGGAAGTTCTTTCATAAGGTAGCTAACTCTCACCGTTGAAACAACAACATTGAGGTTTTAAGGATCGACGAAATTGATTGTAAAGGAGTCATTCGCAATCACATTGTTGACTTTTATGAGACCCTCCTTTCGAAACAAGAGGAATGGAGACCTAACCTGGATGGTTTAGCTTTTGATACGATTGACTCAGAGGATGTAGACTGGCTTGAGTGGGCATTTGAGGAAGATGAGGTTTTCAAGGTAATTCGGAATATGGCAAAAGATAATCTCCAAGGCCAGATGGTTTCTCTATGGGTTTTTTCCAGGATTGTTGAGAGGTGATTAAAGAAGATCTTATGAAGATGTTCCAGGAGCTGTTTACAGTTGGGAAGTTTGATAAAGCCTTAGCGCCACCTTTCTGGCCTTAATACCCAAAAATGTGGGGGCTATCGAGATCAAGGATTTCCGGCCCATTAGCCTAGTAAGTGGGGCGTATAAGATTACTTCGAAAGTACTTGCCAACCGACTTAGCGCGATTATGGGGAAGCTTAGCTCCAAGCCTCAGAATGCTTTTGTCAAAGGTATGCAAATTCTTGATGTGATTCTTATAGCTAATGAATGTATTGATAGCAAGATGAAAGCAGGCAAAACAGGAATCTTGTGTAAACTAGATATGGAAAAAGCTTATGATCACGTCAACTGGAATTTTCTTCTGTAACTTCTTGACATGTGTGGTTTTGGGGAAAGATGAAGATCTTGGATCAAGTGGTGCATCTCCACTGCTAGATTCTCGATTCTTATTAATGGATGTCCCGAAGGTTTTTTTTTTCGAGTTCCCGTGGATTGAGACAAGGTGACCCGTTATCCCCTTTGTTGTTTGTTTTTGTGATGGAAGCTCTCAACAGAATGATCTCAGCATTGGTGGATAATGGATTGGTAAGTGGATTCCCCATTAGAACACCTTCTTAGGATTTTTCTTAGGGTTTTGCAAATAACACACTTGTACTCTGTGAAGTTGAGCGAGATTAGGTTTGAGTTTTGAAGGCTCCATTCCTCTGTTTTGAAGCGGTGTCAGGCTTGAAAGTGAATTACGATAAATTTGAAATGGTGCCAATTGGAGAAGTTCATAATTTGCAGGAGTTGGCGGGCACCTTTGGATGCAAGCCTTTTTCGCTCCCTATGACATACTTGGGACTCCCGTTAGGTACAGCTTCAAGGGCGGCCCAGATTTGGGACACAGTGATCGAAAGAGTGGAGAGGAAACTAGTAGAATGGAAGAGGATGTACCTGTTCAAAGGGGGATGTGTCACTTTGATAAAGAGTACTCTTTCTAATCTACCGACTTATTTTTTATCACTTTTTCGATTCTGGCTAATGTGGCAGGTTGTCTTGAGAAGTTACAAAGAGATTTCTTATGGGGTGGCTGTCAATTGGTCTGAATTCATTTTCCTTGTGTTTCCTTTCAATTACATAGAAAATCTATACATCACATAGTCAAATATTTCTGCCACCTCAACTGATACTTTCGGTGCCTACAACTACTTAATTTTGGTGCCTCAATTGTTTACTTTAGTTTAGTCAAATATTTATATGGTTTACACCTAATTATCTCTTTAACATCTCCCTGCAAATTGATGCTAGTAGATCAATAAACATTAATTTGTCAACCAAGAACTGATGCCGATATCAAGAAAGTGTTTTAGTGAACATGTCTACAGTTTGATGCTCAGTGGAAATGTGAGGAAGATTGATGATATGTTTGTCAAAAGCTTCTCGTATGGAATGAGAGTCGACTTCAATATGTTTCGTACGCTCATAAAAAACATGATTAGTTGCGATTTGAATAGCACTGGTATTGTCCGCATGAAGAGGAGTGGAATGAAGCTGAAAAAAATCAAGTTCGCCCAATAACCCATGACGCCATGTGATCTCTGAACAAGCGGAAGACATCACGATATTCAGACTCAGTGGAAGACTTGGAAACTCTGTCTTGCTTCTTACTTTTTCAAGAAAAAAGTGCATTGCCTAAGAACATGCACCATCCAGTAACCAAGCGGCGAGTATCTGCACATCTAGCCCAATCAGCATCACTATATCCCACCAGTTGTAATGAAGATTCCTTAGGAAAGAACAACCCACGTGAAGATGTGCCTTTTAAATATCGAATAATACGACGGACAACAGCTAGATGAAGATGTCGGGGGGCCTGTATAAATTGACTGACCTGCTGTACAGCAAAAGAAATGTCAGGGCGGGTAATCGTCAAGTAGTTCAAACTCCCAACGAGCTGCCGATACAAGGATGGATCAGAAAGAAGCTCGCCTTCCTCACGATAAAGCTTGAGATTTATCTCCAATGGGGTAAGAACAGAGTTACCCGATTGGAGACCAGCCAATGAAATCAATTCCTGTGTGTATTTGTGCTGATGTAACAATGTACCAGATGGAGTAGTCTGGACCTCAAGACCAAGGAAGTACTGTAAATGACCAAGATCTTTTATATGAAAAGAGGTCTTGAGATGATGTTGTAACTGTTGAATTAATTCAGTATTAGAGCTTGTAATCATAATGTCATCAACATATACCAGGAGCAACACAATTCCCGCAGAAGTCTTGCGAAGAAAAAAGGGAGGAATCAAACTGACTCTGAGCAAACTGAAAAGCAAGCAAAGTAGAGTGAAATTTATCAAACCATGTGCGTGGAGCCTGTTTCAGTCCGTACAATGATCGGCGTAGCCGACAAACCTCCGAGGAAGGTGTAGTAAACATGCCCGGAGGTGGAGACATATAGATTTCTTCTTTTAGGTCTCCATGTAAGAAAGCATTATTCACATCCATCTGCCTGAAAGACCATCCCTATGAAGCAGCAAGTGCTAAGATAGTTTGAACAGTAGTCATTTTGGTGACGGGGGCAAATGTTTCGTCATAATCAATGCCATACTCTTGGCGATTCCTAAGAACCACAAGACGAGCCTTGTATCTGTCAAGTGAGCCATCAGAATGAAACTTAACTGAGTACACTCATTTACAGCCAATCGGTTTGACACCAGAACGACAAGTCACAATATCCCAAGTGTGATTGTCTTGAAGAGCTTGGATCTCTTCTTGCATGGCCTGCTGCCAACATGCTTGGGAAGCTGCTTGGGCATAAGAGTGAGTAACAGAAATAGTATCCAGAGTTGCAGTAAGTGAGGTATGAGAAAAACAATACCTATCAGGTGCATGTGTAACCGGTTGGAGCGCCGAGGCACTACAGAATCAGGTGGCGGATCAGTGTATTGTAGATGGTGGAGGACGTCGACGATACACTAGATTTGATTTAAACCGCTCAATAAAGGAAGACCCATCGTTAAAAGCTGGAAGAAGAGCAACATGGGGATCGGAAATAACTTGAGATTGAAAGAAACATTGATTTTTGAAGAAAATCACATTTCGAGAGATCCGAAATTTATTTGCATGAGCATCATAATAAACAAATCCTTTCTGAGTAGGGCTATATCCCATAAAGGCACATGTGACAGACTGGGCAGTAAGCTTGTGACGATTAACAAGTGGTAAATGAACAAAACAAACACATCCAACATTATGAAGGGATTGATACTCAGGGGATATGCCAAATAAACGAAAATAGGGAGAATCATAATTTAAAGTGGTAGTAGGCAAACGATTGATCAAATAGACAGCAGTAGATAAAGCTTTTGTCCAGAACTTAGATGGTACAGACGAATCAATCAATAAAGTACGAACAACATCTAAGAGATGACGATTTTTACGCTCAGCGACTCCATTTTGTTGAGGGGTATAAGGACAAGAACGCTGATAGATGATCCCTTTTTTTGAAAATACGTCTGAAAAGAATGAGACATGTACTTCCTCCCTAAGTCATAGCGTATGATTTTGATACAAGTACTGAACTGTGTCTCGACAAGCGCAACAAAATTTTGAAAGATGGAAAACACCTCAGCTTTAGAACGAAGAAAATATATCCAAGTAAATCGACTAAAATCATCAATAAATATCACGAAATAACGATATTGACCATGAGAAACAACAGGACTTACACCCCAAACATCAGTATGTACAATTTCAAAGCAATTAGAAGTACGACTACCATGTGTAGGAAAAATGTAAAGTTTTACTTTTAGCTAGGTGACAAGTAGCACAATCAAAGGAAACAGGATAAGAAGTAAATGAATCTTTATTGCCCAAAAAACTATGTTTATAAGATGAGTCAAGACAGCAGAATTGGGGTGACCCAATTTCTTATGCTAGACTTCATTATTATTGGCAGTAGCCGTACATGCAAGATAAATAACATTAGGAATGGAAAACTGTAAAGGAAATAGACGTCCCACTTTAGGCCCCTTCACGATCACCTTCCCCGACACCTGATCCTGCACAAGACAACCATCATGAGAAAAATGAACATCACAGTTATGATCTACCAATTGTCCAACAGAAATCAAATTGGTAGATAATCCAGGAGAGACAAAAGCATTTCGGAATGAAGAACCCAAATGACCAACAGCAGAAATAGGAAGAGTACTGCCATCAGCAATCTGAATATTTTGCGTGCCTCCATACTTACGAACATCATGGAGACCAATCATACTACCAGTCATATGATTAGAAGCACTTGAATCAACAATCCAAGAAGAAGTGGAGGTAGTACCTGTACCTTGCAGGCCTAAAACCGTAAAAGCGGACACAATCATCTGTTGGACCATGGCAGGTGTGAGAACAGATGAATTAGAGCTTACAGTGGGGGGCGCAGAAGAAGACGATGGCTGAACAGCAGCCTGAAAAGCTTGGGATTGGCGATTTTGAGGCCGCACCCGACAGTCTTTGATGATGTGTCCCTCTTTCTTGCAGTAGTTGCAAACTTTCTTAAGACAATTGCGAGCGATGTGACCAAACTCCTTGTAACTGTAACATTGCAACTTATTCTTCCCTCTCCCTTGTGCTGCATAGGCTACATTTAAAGGCTTAGAAACAACTTTTTCAGAAGTCATACCCATCTGAGTGGATAACAATTGTTCTTCACGCAATAAATTTCCCAAACAAATATCCAAAGAAGGAACTGGATTACGGTTTAATAAACCAGCGCGTACAGGCTCAAATTCAGGTCGAAGTTTCATAAAAAACTGATCGCGTTGACTCTCATTATGAACCGCTTGAAAAGCCGCGAGTGCTGTGGTGGGAACCTCAGCATGAATAATAGCAGAATACTCGCTCCAAAGATTAATAAACTCAGAATAAAATTGCTCAATAGTCAAATTACCTTAATTGAAATTGCTAATTTCCAACTCCAATTGAAATTTTCGAGCACTGTGATTTTGATGATAAATACGATGCAGGTAGTCCCACATAGCCTGAGCTGTAGTAAAACATCGAAGATTAGTGACAAGATGAGGCTCTAGTGTTCCCAATAGCCAGGAGATCACTTGAGCATCCTTGATCTCCCATTGGGCACGTTCTTTTTCATCACTGGGAACTCAAACAGAATTATCAATATGGTTTGATAATGCTTTTCCTTTCAAGAACATTTTAAATTGAAATTCCCACGTAGAAAAATTCTTTCCAGTAAAGCGAACAATGATATTTTCCACAGACATGATGAAAATCACAAAGAAAATAATAAAAATCCAACCAACTAGGATTAGTAGGCCACGCCAAAGAATCTTGTGAGTTTTCGAATAAATATTCAGGCTGCCAAAAAAATTTACTTAAGCCCACGAAGAGTAAGCCCACAAGAATAGGGCCCAAGTGACAATCAGATGGAACAATCCTGCCGCTGAAATCACGTTGCCCAGCATGCTGAAATCACGCCAATCCTGCCACTCACGCCCAAGTGACAATTCAGACGGAACACAAATCCTGCCGCTTACGCCAAGCTTAAAAGAGATCGCCGGAGATGTCGTTCCCATCACAGAGATTGCTGACCAGCTGGAAACCACCACAGAAAAGCCGAGAACCACCACAGAGGGTTTTGACGACCACAGACACACCAAAATAAGAGACCCACAACCAAAAGCAGGACTCCCAACGTCGACAGAGCTCCGGCAGCCAACGAAATGCAAACCGAGAGGAGGACTCGACACATTGAGCTCCGATTCTCCTCTAGGAACTAGAAAACATGCGAAAAATAGAGAAGAAAATTTCTGCCGCCGACAATGCACAAGTTCTCACAATAGCGATGGAAATCGCACACCAAGATTAAGACCATAGAGACGGAAAACAGAGTAACAGCTCTGATACCATGTCAATTGGTCTGAATTCACTTTCCTTGTATTTTCTTTCAATTATATATAAAATCTATACATCACATAGTCAAGTATTTTTGTCACCTCAACTGATACTTTCGGTGCTTACAACTACTTAATTTCGGTGCCTCAATTGTTTACTTTAGTTTAGTCAAATATTTACACAGTTTACACCTAATTATCTCCTTAACAGTGGCTTGAGGGAGGAATTCAAATTTCATCTTGTAAAGTGAGAGACAGTATACCATCCCTTATCAAGTGGCGGTCTAGGAATCTGAGGCCTGAAAACGTTCAACCGGGCTTTACTTGGAAAGTAGCTGTGGAGGTATCATCCAGAACCAGAGGGCCTTTGGAGACTGGTGATCAAGCTCAAGTATGGAGGCGCATGGGGGGGATGGTGCACCAAAGAAGTTAAGGGGGCAAGTGGTGTGTGGTTATGGAAAATCAAAAGTGGATGGAGGGCTTTTCAGCATCAAACTAGGCTTCGCTTGGGCGCTGGTTCAAGAATCAGATTCTGGAAGGATGTGTGGTGTGAAGACAAGTCTTTGGACACGGTGTTCTCGATTTTGTATCAGGTTGCAAGCGCCAAAGATATCACTTTGGTAGAGGTCGTGGGGTCAATTGGGGGGAGATTGTTTTGGAACATTAGATTCAACCGGGCGGCATAGGATTGGGAACAAGGCATTTTTGTGGATTTCTACAACCTCATTTACTCTCAACGACCAAACCTACAGGATGAAGATGGCTTGATATGGACCCCGAGAGGAAGATGAACCTTCATTGTTCGTTATTTTTTATGAGGTTCTCACTCAAGCACTTAAGATTTAGTATCCGTGACGACAGATATGGCAACACAAAGCACCTCCGAAAGCAGCCTTCTTTGTGTGGACAGCATCGCTAGGAAAGATTCTCACAACAGATAATCTGAGGAAAATAAGAGTTTTCATAGCAGATTGGTGTTGCATGTGCTGTAACATGGGTGAGTCGGTTAACCACCTTCTGTTACACTGCGAGATTGCTCGGGCACTTTGGAGTGAGATTTTTAACAGATTGAACATAGCTTGGGTCATGCTCGAGTCGGTGGGGTCAGTTATTGCAAGTTGGCCTCCCATGCGAGGCGGGAGTTAGATCAAAGCTGTGTGGAAGATGATTCCCATTTGCATCCTATGGTGTCTCTGGCAGGAATGCAATGAGTGGACGTTTGAAGACAAGGAGAGATCTCGAGAGGAATTGATAGTTTTCTTTTTTAGAATTTTGTGTACATGGACTATTGCCTTGAACTTTCATGACATGGATATGCATAATTTCCTTGTATCTAATGCGCTGCCTTGAGGGGTTTTATGTTATTTTTTGTTTTTTTATTTCCTTTTGTAATTGGCTTTTGCTGTCTTTTGATTAATAAATTTTTACTTAACAAATAATAATAATAATAATCGGTTTTAATGCATACCCATAAATACATACATAATAACATAAATAAATATGATCTTTTTATAAATGCTGAACATGAGTTATTTATAAATGTTAAACATGAGTTTTTCATAAATGCATATGTAAAAACATGAACATGAACTTGAACTTACTGGGTGCACTACCAGCATGTACAACCTAGCAATACAATATGCCCATACATAAGTACCGTCTTCATATCATATATAGGTTGTTTACATATCTTATCATACTTGCATTCTTATCATATCATAAATTTCAAAAGAAATCACATACTTTCGTAACATATCGTGATGCATGCTTCCTCACATGAATTCATGATCTTTCATAAATAATTTTAATGCATAAAATCATGAAATTTCATAAATATCTTAAAGCATAAACTTTTCATAAATCATGCATGATTTTTTTATAATTTTTCATGACTTGGGTACATAAAAGGGGCTTCTAATGATGTCCATACATATATATTAATTTTTATAAAAATGTTGTTTACCATATATACGTGTAATATATGATCATGTCACTTACCTCTTAGCGTTGCGTCCTAATTTCACGTAATAGTTTGTAATCTGTACGAGACACTAAGGCCTGATTTGTTTTCAGAGATGAGATTGAAATAAGATGGGATAAGTTGAAATTAAAGTGAAAAGTTAAATAAAATATTGTTATAATATATTTTTTTAATATGATTTTTGTATTGGAATTTGGAAAAATTAAATTATTTATATTATTTTGTATTAGGATTTAAAAAATGTGTAATGATTAGATGAGATAAAATGATATAAAAACACGTGTCTTATAAACAAATCATGCTTAACTATCACTAATTTCATAGAAAATCATGTCGTAGTGTTTCCAATTATTTAAAATCACAATTATACATAATTATAAATAGACAAAAAAATAAACTTTAAAATACTTTAAAACATGCTTTAAAATCTTTTAAATATTTTATGAAAATGTGTCTACGAGTTTATAAAAATTAGTTTTCATTTCTTAATCACTGATAAAAAATGTTGTTTTAACAACCCTAGCGTCCTGGAGATAGAAAACCCAGAGAGAGAGAAAAAACCCTAGCACCACCATCCTTAGTTGTCACCCGTAGCTGGCATGTGACTCCTCATTGCCGGACTGCGGTGACTTCGTTGAAGGCCGTCCGGCATTGATCCCTTCCCCGGCGACCATTTTCCTACCATCCAAAGTTTTTTTCATTTCAACATAAAGATGCCAATGAGTCTATCCCAGCCGGCGAGTGACCACTCACCGCTGTTGCAGACAAGGTTGACGGATCCCGATGACTTCGCCAAGGGCCGTCCGACATCGGCCCTTCCTTCGGCGAGCAAAGAGTTGTTCACCGTGGCTAGGCTACTGGGACTACTCCGACGTCGTTCTATCTCTGGCGATCGTATTTTTTGGCTGCTTTAGTTTTGGTGCAGATTTGGTATCACACCATTCTTCGTTGCCCCAGATCTGTTTTGCATTTTGAGTGTATCACTGCACGAATTCAGAAATGAAGCTTGGGAAGCCCCTGCATTTGTTATCAAATTTTTAATATTAACATGGGGTAGGTGGTCCAATCTTGGGTGGAATCTAAGGCTTTTGAAATTTTACCAGAAGCAGGGAGGTTCTCTTTGAACATTATGAAAAGGAGTAGAAGCGTGTGGAGGTCTCTAGTTATGGGTCATAGTGGTATAAGATGGCTCGTGGCCATGGTGGAAGCAACATTATGGGAGGGAAGAGATCTAGAATTCTCAAAACATTTACGCGTAAGAAACAGAGTATTCACGGTTCAACGATGCTCTAATGTACATGGCATATATCTAACTGTCACTGAATATGGTGGAGGAAGCCAACAGAGTGTTGTAGTCATTCCTGAAGGGTATGAAGGCCAGGGTTGGGAGAAGTTTGCTGTTGAACTACGCAGAGCTGCAAATTTTTTTTTTTCCTTTCATGCAGATGGGTCAAATAAGGTAAGCCAGAAGAGGACATCCAATCACGAGAATATCAAACTGGAGGTGAATCAAAAAGATCGCAAGGAATTGGGGTCTCAAACTCAATCATATGCAGTAGTTTTGAAGACGGGTAAAGTTTCAAGGTCTTAGAGTGAGGGGAATTGTGTAAGTGGTTTGCAGATCATGCAAGCCCAAAATCAACTTGATGTGATGCACAGAACACTAAAAGGGATGGAAACCCATCTTGTTGAGTTAGAGTATTGGTATTGGATTGGTTAAAAATTTTCTTCAAATAAGTACAAATTGGTACACATTAAAAAATTTTGGTCCAATTAGATCAATAGTAGGGGAGAAGAAAAATATAAAAAGAGAATAAAAGTATTCTTATTTTAAAGAAGTGAATAGTAAATTCAAATTCTCTTCAAATTTGAAGAGTTTTAATGTTTTACTATTTACTTTTCAAAACAAAAAGTAACTTTATTACTTTTTTCCAAACTCTTTTCCTCATTTTTAATTAAATATGACACTTTTTTTTTTTAATAGTTGTGCAAAGTTGTACTTTTTGAAAAAAACTTTTAACTAATCCAATACCAGTACTCTTAAAGGCAGTGATTGCTTTCCTATTTTCAAAAATAGACTTACCTTCAGTTAGAGGCAACAAGACTGCAAGAAATAAGCATAGGATAGGCTCGAATCCTCTAAGCTTTGATAAAGGAAAACGGAAAATTGGATTTGGTCCTGTCCTTATAACTAAATCTAAGAGAGTGTGGCAGGTCAAAAGTAAAAGAGGGTTATTTGAAGTTGGTTCTATATTGGATATTGGTGTTGAGACATCCGTAATAGAATGCCCTTCACCACAGGTAATACAGGAAAGACCGATAATCGGTGTTACACCCTTCGTCAATCCCAAAAATATTATGGCTCACATGTCAGAGTTAAAAGATAATGGTGTAATATTAAGCTTTAAAAGAGATGTAATGTTCGTCGAAGTG
Source organism: Platycarya longipes (assembly GCA_036559045.1). NCBI lineage: Eukaryota > Viridiplantae > Streptophyta > Magnoliopsida > Fagales > Juglandaceae > Platycarya > Platycarya longipes. Next base: position 30,638,875 of record CM071789.1, on the reverse strand, counting down.
GCTCATACAGGGTTGTCAAAGTTGAAGGGATTTGCTGCCAATGTAGAATCTCAAATGGATAGTCCCATTTGATTTGGAAGTCTACAAAGAAGTAAAAGGGTGTATGAGATTTTGAAGAATTTTAATTCCACAGATAAACAAATATTGAGATGATAAGGGTTTTTTGAAGTGTTGAGTCGTAGGTTCTTTCAAACTAGGATAACGACTTCGAGAAGATACAAGTTTGTTTAGCAAAAATTTATTCCACTGCAACCAACACAGGAAACACGGCTATGAGAAGAAGCCAAAAAAAAAAAACAATTCTATCTCAAAACATCATCATCATCATAATAATAATAATAATAATAATAATGTTTTAAAAATAATCCTAATTTTTGGGTTGGGATGTTATAGAATTCCCAACAACTTTTTAACAAAAAGCAATTTCAGGGGCTTTATCTCCTGATGGGGAGGTTGTAATTCGTAGTTAGCACATATAGAGTGAGAAACCAGCTCCTCCCTAAGGAACTGGATGAAGTCAGTTATGGTGGTCCTGCTATTGTGAGAACATATTCTAGACGTGCTTAATTGGGAGAAATCTTTGAATTAGATCGTGCTACATTGAAATCTGATGGTGTTTTTTGTAGCAATCCGAGGGGTTGGTTTACTTTTGCACATGCTTCGTTTTCTCGACTCTTTTTATTCGGACATATTTGGCATGACCCTAGAACCTTGTTCAGAGATGTTTCTATTGGTATTGACCTTTCGATGCTCAAGTAGAATTTGGAACATTCCAAAAACTTGAGGATCCAACTACAAGAAGACAATTAGTCTGATAGAAGATTGATTCTTGATTTCACTTTTTTTTTTTGTGATTTAACATTGTTTAACATAAAAAGGGTACTTGTTAAATCTTGATTTTGCCTCTTTGACTCCTTTTTAGTTATCTAGGAGATTTAAAATAAATAAGTATGGAAGCTATAATTGTAAACTATAATCGAATCAATGGAAGCATTAGATTTATACATTCCTCATTGTCTCGACTTTAGGAATAATATTTTTTGCTATCCTCTTTTAGGGAACCACCTAAAGTTCTAACTAAAAAGATGAAATGATTTTTATTATCTCTAATTTTTATCATCTTGTTATCCTAATAAACATAAACCAATTTAATTAGATGGAAAAAGAAAGGAGAAAGAGTTCATTGATAAGTCATATCTATTTCCGGAGTATCTATCTAGTCTTTTCTTACTATAATATCTTGTTTTGACTGTATTGTGCTATGTGTCAATTAATAACCCAATAAAATTTGCGTTCTCTTGGTTTATTCCCTGCCTTAGGAGTAGGAGTAGGAGTAGTAGTAGTACAAAAAGAGGGATTAGCATTATTGACCCAATGATAAAGCACTAACACCTTTCTTGTTGGGGCTTTGCACATTGGGCAAATGCTCTAAATTTTATTTAGTTGATTAATACATGTCACTCTGCATTTGGTAGATGCATATTTCTTATTTTCTTATTATGAATGAAAATTCCTTTGTTCTAATCGACAGAAAATAAATATGGGTCTTGGTCTTTTAGGCAATGAGCACATATGGGAGGGTGAGGAACTTGCGCTTGGTCCGGCACATTGGTAAAGATCTTCATGTGATCTTAAACAATTCTCTAGATGTGGATGTTGTTACATATCTTCAGTTATTTAAACTTTATTTTAAGTTGTTTACCAACTTATGAAATCTTAGTTCTGCATTACTTGTTGGCTTGAGAATTTTATTTTGCATCTTGAAGACAGACTCCTTTTTTTAGCTTCTCAAGAGTACTAATCCCCGCGACTAATATTGATATCTTTAAATTGTAATAGTTGAATTATTTGTTATTTGGTTTCAATGGAATTTTTGGTTGTTCAATTACATATCTCATCATATGATGCTCTAAATTCACTTTGTTCTTTTTTATTCTTCTTCCCTTTATTATTATTATTATTATTATTATTATTATTATTATTATTATTATCATTGTTATTAGTTTCTATAAGTAAGTTTTCTTCCCATTATCTTCTTATATGGAATTCCATATTAGTGGATTTGCTTGCTACTTTGTGAAATGTAATCGTGATCCTCCCATTAAATAAACATATTAATGTTATGGATTTAGCCTTTGAAGATTGTTTTCGTGGTTTGTCTAGTATTCTAATTGCAAGGTCAATGCAGTCCAAAGTGAGGCCGAGACTCCTCTCTCTCTCCAGAAAGGTGAGGTTTTTTCTCTCTAGTTTCCTGAACTAGAGGCCACCTCTTGAATGTGAGTTCGAACAGATTTGCTGGTCCTTATTAGTGTGTTACTTCTGGTACTTTGTTTTACAATGCAGTCATGGCCGAAGAGCTATCTAGCTTATATGAGGGTCTCCATCTCTTAGAGAAGGAGAAACAGGAGTTCCACATCCCCTTTGAAGAAGTCCGTCTATCCACAACCAAGAGTAAGAAGTGTTTGGCAGCACAAGTGATAGCAGATAAAGAGAGAAACAAAGGTGCTTTCCACTCCACCATGGGTAAGGTCTGGAAGGTAGAGGGCCAAGTCCAATTTAAAGACCTTGGATTGAATAAATTCCTCATTGAATTTTAAAATGCATCTGAAAAAGATAGGGTCCTCTCAGGCCGCCCCTAGTCTTTTGATCGTGCCTTGATATGCCTGTTTGACTGTGAAGACTGCTTAGCCCCAAAGGACATCTTCTTCTCCACCGAGCCTTTCTGGATACAACTACATGATCTCCCCATTGCGGGTATGAATAAAATTATAGGTGAGCGCTTGGGTTCAGCAGCGGGAGATGTCTTGGCGGTTGACGTAGATGCCACTGGCATGGCTTGGGGGAATTTCCTCCGTATAAAAGTCCTGCTTGACGTCTCCAAGGCTCTGGTTAGAGGAACTTTTGCAAACCTGGAAAATCAGCAATACTGGGTACCTTACATATATGAAAGGCTCCCCCTATTCTTTTTCCACTATGGGGTGATAAAGCATTCAGGATCCTCTTACCCTCTATCCATCCCAGGAAGCAGATCTCAAGAGGAAGGGTCCCCACAGTACGGCTCATGGCTCTGAGCAGCCCAACACCAACGAAACCAGCAAAGCTTCACCTGGGAAGGGAGAGCCTAAAAATTCCAATGATTGGTGCCAAAACCCTTCTGACATTCGTAGGTACAAAGGTCTGGGGAAGGGACAGAACGCTAAAGAGGAATCTGGTGCCGCTGGCAATGGACCTCGAGACAAAGGGGATTCTGACTACAGCCAACAAAAAACCCCTTTGCTTGAAAGTGGCAGCTATCTTGACCTTCAAAGTTAGATACGACCCATCACCCAGGTTCTCTCTAAAGACCTTGGGATTCCCCCCTATCATCTCAATGTCAATATAGAAGACCATATTGACCCTAGTAACCTCTAATCCAACCAAGTCCCTATCACTAGGATCTCGTCCAATGCGAGAAATGAGTCCGGGTCTAGTTCCCCATCCCAAAACTCACCCATAAAGCACATACAGCCCTGGAGAAAAACAAGGCTCAATTGGAAGCATGGGGCTAGAGATAGTGGCCCTCTGGTCCTCTTCAACCCATCTGATACTCTGATGAGTGATCCAATAGCCATGAAACAGAACAAAAGGTCAGGGACTGAAGCTGGTAGGCCCATCATGACCAGGAAACGAATGAAGCAAGCTTTGAAGGCAGAGGCTGTTCCATAGCTCTGCCTAACACCAAGAAGTTCTTAACATGGAATTGTCGGGGGCTTGGGAACCTTCGGTTAGTTAGAGAGCTTCAACTTATGGTGGAGCAAAAGCGCCCAGAAGTAATTTTTCTTTGTGAAACTAAGTGCACTAGACTCCAGATGGAATCAATCAGAAATAAGTTAAATTTTGAGCATAGCTTTGTAGTGGACTGTAAGAGTAGGGGTGGAGGCCTTGCCTTCTTTTGGAAGCAAGAAACCCAAGTCACCTTGGACACCTACTCAATCAACCACATCTCTCTCTCAATCACACTCTCGGACAGCAACCAAAGGGCCCTTATCACAGGGTTTTATGGCCACCCAGAGGTGGTAAAACGAAAAGAGACATGGGTTCTCTTAAGACTTATTCACTCATGGGTAATCCTCCCGTGGCTAGTCTTGGGAGACTTCAATGAAATCCTTCTCCAAGAGGAACAAATTAGTTCCCATACCAAACCATTTCAACAAATGGAAGAATTTCGACTAGCTGTTCAAGACTATTCTCAAACGGACCTTGGCTACATTAGGTCCAAATTTACTTGGTGCAATTGAAGGGAAGGGGGAGATTTCACCAAATGTAGATTGGACAGAGCCCTGGCTAATGAGTGGCCCCACCTCCTTGATCAGAATCAATCATTTGTGCTACTGGTTTCAAACTTTGATCATAGCCCCCTCTTTCTCATGAGCTTCAACCAAGCCTTCTTACAAGAGAAAGGTCCTAAGTAGAGAATACTTAGGTATGAGGTGGCCTGGAGCAAGAGAGAGGATTGCTCTAATATAGGAAAGTCTGCTTGGCTGTTGGGACTATCACAGAACTCAACTTTGGATTGATCCGAGAAGGCCTTAATGCCTGTAGAGAAAAACTCCAAACTTGGAGCCACAAAGTGTTCAAAGACTAGGCAAAGACCCTAGCACAGAAACGAGATTCTCTAATGGTTAACCAGGGAGAGCTGAAACACCAGATCGCATTAGTGCAACAGGAAATCAATGATCTGTTAGAAGAGGAAGACCTCAAGTGGCGCCAACATGCAAAGCAGAAATGGCTATCAGAGGGTGATAGGAATATAGCCTTCTTCCACAAAAGTGCTTCTCACAGAAAACAAATTAATACCATCAAGAGCATCACTAATGAAGCAGAGTTCCTAGCCTCTAGTGCACCAGACATAGCCAACGCTTTTCAAGAGTGTTATCAAAACCTCATCACTACCTCTCAACCCTAGAACATCGATGAACTCCTCGAGGCACTTCCAGCTAGTAGTCTCCCAAGATATGAATGAATCTTTGTCCAAGGCCTACTATAGAGGAAGTGGAACCAGCCTTCTTCACAATGAACCCGCTAGGATCGCCTGGTCCCGATGGGTTCCCCGCAGCTTTTTTCCATCACCATTGGCCTATCATTGGAAGGGAAATCACTAATGTTGTCTTAGGAGTCCTGAATGCCAACAAGGGCATAGATGAGTTGAATCACACCTTTATTTGTCTCATCCCAAAGAAAAAGGCCCCAAAATCAGTCATGGATTATCGCCCCATTAGCTTGTGTAACGTCATCTACAAAACCATTGCAAAAGTCCTAGCAAACTGCTTGAAACCTTTTGTGGAATCCATAATCTCTCTTGCTCAAAGTGCCTTCATGCCAGGAATGTTAATCTCGGACAATATTATTGTGGCATATGAATTGATGCAAACTATGCAAAATAGGCTCAAAGGCAAGTTAAATGGATTCATGTCACTCAAACTCGACATGAGCAAAGCTTATGATCGAGTTGAGTGGGATTTCTTACATGCAGTGCTGGTAAAAACGGGTTTTCACAAAAACTAGATCGGTTTGGTCATGCAGTGCGTCACTACCGTAAGCTATTCCCTGTTGATCAATGGCTCCCCTCAGAAAATTTTCTACCCAACTAGAGGCATACGTCAGGGAGACCTTCTCTCCCCTTATCTCTTCATTCTTTGCTTTGAGTTGCTAAGCTTTTGCTTGAACCAAGCTAAAATGCAGGGGACAATATCAGGCTTACTGGCAACAAAAGGAGCCATCCATGTGAATCACCTCTTCTTCGCAGATGATAGTCTAGTGTTCTGCAAATCAAAACCTGAGGAGTGGACCAAACTTCACGCCATACTCTCCCAATATGAGATGGCGTCAGGACAAAGGCTAAACTTGGATAAAACTTCCATATTTTTTTAGCTCTAACACAAGCCTTGCTAATCAGTAGCTTATCCTTTCTCTAGCAGGTATTAAAGCAATAGGGTCCTTAGACAAATGCTTGGGCTTGCCGTCCATGGTGGGGAGGAGCAAGACAAAAGCATTTAGCTCGATACTGGATAAGGTGAAAAGCAAGATCTCCAACTGGAAAACCAACATGTTATCCTCGACAAGGAAGGACATCCTGATTAAAGCTGTCTTACAATCGCTACCCACCTATTGCATGGGTATTTCAAGCTCCCAGAAGCCATAATCAAGAGCCTGGATCAACTGTTGCAGTCTTTCTGGTGGGATAAATAAAAAAATAAATACAAAATTCATTGGGTCAATTGGAAACATCTTGGCAGATCTAAGAAGGAAGGAGGCTTGGGGTTCCGAAATTTTGATCACTTCAATCTAGCTTTACTTGCCAAACAAGAATGGAGGCTCTTGCAAAGTCCACACTCCCTGGCCAATCAAGTCCTAAAAGCTAAGTATTTCCCTCATTCAAACTTTTTCCATGCGAATAGGAGAAGTAATAGCTCCTACGTATGGAAGAGTCTGCTAATTGCTAGACTCGTCTTGCTTGAAGGACTGATCTGGAAAGTGGGAGATGATCAAAAGATCCGAATCTGGCATGACAAATGAACCCCTAGTCCAACCCCTTTTCGTATCCAATCCCTTGGCCATATACTTAGCTTAGAAGCAAAGGTTGCCGAACTCATCCATCCTATTACAAAGCAATGGGATCTCGGCCTCCTACATGCTGTGTTCTCAACCTAGGAAGCTTCTTTGATCAGCAGCATGCCCCTCAGCCTATGTGGACATCTAGACCTCCTTACATGGAGATGTGCTTCAAATGACAAATTATCTGTTCGGATAGCGTACCACCTGCAAGACTCAATCTCAAAAGAAAAGGCTGGCCAATCCTCCCACCCTCTGACCAAGACTTTATTTTGGCACAAGATTTGGAACATACGGGTCCCTAACGGCACCAAAAATTTCTTATGGAAGGCAGCAATAGAATCCTTACCGACGAACTCCAACCTCTTCAAAAGGAAGGTACTCGATTCTCCCCCGTATCTCATCTATCTCCAGCACCTTGAAACAGCCTCCCACGTGCTCTGGTCCTGCCCAGCAGCCCAAGGAGTATGGTCATTATGCTCGAGGAAATTACAGAAGGCTAGTGCGATAGAGGGCCCTTTCAAAGAAGTACTCCTCTCTATTGCACCAAATCTCTCCATCATTCTGAGTTCTCGGTAGCAGCCAATTTCATTTGGTTCTGTTGAAATACTTGGATACTAGAGAAAGTTCTCAAATCCCCTCTTCAAGTGATTGCACAAATAAGGTCAGAATTACAAGCCATTGAGCTATGGCAAGAACAAAGACAACTCCTAAGATTGGTGCTATTGATCCTCCCATCTGGTCAGCCCCACCTCTGGTTACATATAAAATCAACTGGGACACTGCCCTTGACATTCCCAGATCGAAGGTGGGGTTAGGAACAGTAGTAAGGGATTCAACGGGCCTCATTATAGCGACCCTCTATTCTCCCATCGACCTTATGGCGCATCCCTATTGGCAGAAGCAATGGCAGCCAAAAGAGCCACCCTCCTTGGAATCGAGCTCGGACTCTCCAAATTCATCCTTGAAGGAAACTCCTTGTCAGTGGTTAAAGCTATTCAGCAGCATGAAGACACATGGAGCTATTCTGGCATGGCAGTTAAAGACATCAAACACTTGCTGTCTTCGGTCCACTGATGGTTTGTCGATTTTGTTCCTAGGGAAGTAAATGTAATTGCCCATTATTTGGCAAACTTTGCTATCAATTGCCCGCAAGACTGTTTGCAATTTGAGGGCCACCCTCCTTGTATTCAGCACCTTGTCTAATGAATGAAGAATGTTTCTCTCAAAAAAAAAAAAAAAAAGATTGCAAGGAAGCTTCAATAGTAGAAATTTTGCAAATTTTGGACAACGAGCCATGGTGGTATATTTAATTTATCAAATCCTTGGTTCAACTCATATAAACTCGATTAACTTCGTATTAAATGAGCTGTCAGTGAATACAATATTAAAGATACAACTCATACAAAACTTAGTTCAACTCGTATAAACTCGATTAACTTCGTATTTATTGTTTTTTTTTTTAGTTTTATCTCTACTATATATAATGATAACATTTAAAATATGAGGAGTGCTACAACTACAAAGAGATTACACAAAAGTAATTCCACAAGCTGACGTAGTTTCATGTAATCTATCAAATTTGCTTTATAATAAAAGTAACTTTATAATTTGACAAACCACATAAAGCCACATTAGTTTTTGTGATTATTTTTGTGTAATCACTTTTTAGCTAGAGTATTTCTATTAAAATATTCAAAGAGATTGGAGCAAATCATGTTTGTAATACTAAACGTGTTACTTGAATCCTTATGAATCCAATTGTTGATATATGTGTGTATAAACTTTATAAATATATTAGGGAATAGTCAAATTTTTTAGATGAAGTTATAAAATGCAATATAGATAGTTTATTTTTATCTAATGAAGCAGCTTGTGAACAAGTTCAAACTTGCTCAAATATTAAACAAGCTGATTGTGAACATAAAATCTAGCTCATTGAACAGCTTGAGGCTGACTTGTGTTCGAGTAAAAACTAAAACGAACGAGGCTTGACCACCCGCTACTCACTCTTCACTCGTTCACACCGCAATTGATGTGCTCATCCCTTAACTCAAAGGTTCTTTTCCTTGTAAGAGTGTATGGAGGAATTAAGTTCCTTAGAAGGTGGCATTCTTTGGTTGCACCAGAGCCCTTGGAAAGATTCTTACGATAGATAATTTGAGAACAAGATGGGTTATAATAGGATTTGTGTTGTATGTGCAACCTGTCAACAGAGATAATTTAGGGATATGATTGCATTATTTTAAGATGATTTTTGTTAGGATTTGATTATGTTTTTAAAGCACATAATTTGGATGTACATAAGACGAGAGATACTTATCTTATATAGGAAATATCGTTGGATGAAAACTTTGTAAACTCTCCTCTATAGAAAGCAAACCCTATGCAAAGGGTATTCAGACCATCTTTGACATGGTACGAGAGCCCTTACTCTAATATTCATCATTGTGGTCTAAATCCTTGCTGTGTGATTTGTGTTGCTGGAGTTTTTCCTTTGTTTTTTACAAGCGTCTATCTTGCTTTTGGTGCGTCGGCATCCTTTGTAGTGGTCTTTTTTGTGGTTTTCCTGTTTTGGTGCCTGTCGGCATTCTAGTAGTCTGGTTCATCAATTTCGCAGCCTTTGGCCTTTCTCTTTGTGGTGGTTGGGTAGCTAGGTGACCAGCAGCTTTTTCTGTGGTAGTTGGCAGCTTCTGTGGCGGCTATGTGGTGATCGACTACTTCTGGGTGGTTGACAACGGCGTTGTTCGTGGGTTTCTCCTCTTCGTGTTATTGACACTTTGCTTTTGATTTGCGTGTTATCAACATTCCGGGTAAGTATTTTTGTGTGGGCCATGTTTTGTTCCTTGGCCTCTTGTGGGCCACTTCTTGTTCTCTTTCTTCATTGGCCCATTTTTTTGTTTTGCCAAGTATATTGTGCTGGGCAGGATTATTGTGTTACTTTGGGCTTATTTCTTGTGAGCTTTGACGTGATTAGCTGAAGTTATTTGCTTTTCTTCTCTGTCATTTGCATCATGTCGGTTGAGGATACTATTGTTTGCTTCACTGGAAATAATTTTCGTATCTGGGAATTTTAGTTTAAGATGTTTTTGAAAGGGAAAGAATTATTCCATCCTATTGATAATTCTACGAGAGTTCCCACTGATGAAAAGGAACTTGCACAATGGGAAGTCAATGATGCTAAAGTGATATCTTGGCTGTTGGGGACGATTGAGCCACATCTTGTGACTAATATTCGTTGTTTTACTGCGGCTCAGGCTATTTGGGATTATCTCCATCGTATTTATCACCAAGATCACAGTGCTTGAAAATTCCAATTGGAGTTGGAAATTAGCACTTTTACTCAAGGTAATTTGACCATTGAACAATTTTATTCTGCTTTTATTAACCTTTGGAGTGAGTATTCTGCAATTGTGCATGCTAAGGTTCCCCCAGCAGTACTAGCGGCACTTGAAGTGGTTCATGCTGAGAGCCAACGTGACCAATTTTTTATAAAACTTTGACCTGAATTTGAACCTGTTTGAGCTGGTTTATTGAACTGTAATCCGGTTCCTTCTTTGGATATCTATTTGTGAGAGTTATTGTGTGAAGAACACGGTTATCCACTCAGATGGGCATGACTTTTGAGAAGGTCATTTCTGAGCCTGTGAATGTAGCCCATGCAGCACAAGGGAGAGGGAAGAACAGGTTGCAGTGCTTCAGTTGCAAAGAGTTTGGTCATATTGCTCGCAACTGTCCTAAGAAAGTTTGTAACTACTGCAAGAAAGAGAGCCATATCAACAAAGATTGTTGAGTGCAGCCTCAGAATCGCCAATCCCAAGCCTTTCAAGCTGTTGTTCAGTCCTCGTCTTCTTCTATGCCCCCATTGTCAGCTTTGGTTCATTTGTTCTCACATCTGCCATGGTCCAACAAATGTTTGTGTTTGCTTTTACTGCTTTAGGCCTACAAGGTACAGGTACTAACTCCACTTTTTCTTGGATCGTTGATTTGGGTTCTTTTAATCATATGACTGGTAATACGACTGGTCTCCATGGTGTTCGTAAGTATGGAGACACGCAAAATATTCAGATTGTTGATAGTAGTTTCTCTCTATTACTGCTATTGGTAATTTGGGCTCTTCATTTCGAAATACTTTTGTCTCCCCTAAATTATCTATCAATTTGATTTCTATTGGGCAATTGGTAGATAATAACTTTTCTCGTAGTGGTCTTGTGCAAGATTAGGTATCGGGGACGGTGATCATGAAGGGGTCTAAAGTGGGATGTCTATTTCCTTTACAATTTTCCATTCCTAATGTTATTTCCTTTTTTGTACGGTTACAGTCAATAATAGTGAAATTTGGCATAAGAAATTAGGTCATTCTAATTCTGTTGTCGTAACTCACCTTTTGAAACATGGTTTATTGGACAATAAAGATTCATTTTCCTCTTCTAATGTCTCTTTTGATTGTGCTACTTTTCGTTTTGGTAGAAGTAAAATTTTACATTTTCTTGCGCATGGTAGTCGTGCTTCTACATGTTTTGAGATTGTGCATACTGATATTTGGGGGTGTGAGTCCTGTTATTTCTCATGGTTATTATCATTATTTCGTGATATTTATCGATGATTAGAGTCGCTTCACTTGAATATATTTTTTCCACTCTAAAGTTGATGCGTTTTTTGTCTTTCAAAAATTTGTTGCACTTGTTGAGACACAATTTGGTACTTGTATCAAAACCTTACGCTCCAACTCAGGTAGAAAGTACATGTCTCATTCCTTTCAGACTTGTCTCCAACAAAAGGGAATTAATTCCTAGCGTTCTTGCCCATACACCCTTCAATAAAATGGAGTCGCTGAGTGTAAGAATTGTCATCTCCTAGATGTTGTTCGTACTCTATTGATTGATTCCTCTGTGCCTTCTTGTTTTTGGGTGGAATCTTTATCTACTTTTGTGTATCTAATCAATCGTTTGGCTACTATCACTTTAAATTATGATTCTCCTTATTTTTGATTGTTTGGTATGGCTCCTGTGTATCACTCTCTTCATACTTTTGGGCGTGTTTGTTTTGTTCATCTGCCTCCCATTGATCGTCCCAAGCTTGCCACCCAGTCTGTTACATGTGCCTTTATGCGCTATAGTCCTACTTAGAAAGGATTTTTTGTTATGATGCTCATACAAACATATTTTGGATCTCTCGAAATGTGATTTTCTTTAAAAATCAATATTTCTTTCAGTCGTAGATTGTTTCTGATCCTCCTATTCTTCCCTTCTAGCTTTTGATGATGTGTCTTTTTTTATTGAGCAGTTTATACTAGGTCTGGTGTATCATCGACGTCTTTCAGATTCTCCAACGCCCATTCCAGACACTGATCCGCCACCTGATTATGCGATTCCTATACCTCAGTGCTCCACCCGAGTTACACATGCACCTGATAGGTATGGTTTTCGTCATACCTTGCTTACTGCAACTCCCGATACTGTTTCTGTTCCTCACTCTTATGCCCAGGCAGCCTCCCAAGCATTTTGGCATCAAGCCATGCAAAAAGAGATCTTGGCTCTTCAAGACAATCACGTGGGATATTGTGACTTGTCCCTCTGGTGTCAAACTTATTGGTTGTAAATGGGTGTATTTAGTCGAGTTTTGGTCGGATGGCTCACTGGACAAATATAAAGCCAATCTCGTGACTCTTGGGAATTGGCAGGAGTATGGTATTGATTATGAAGAGACATTTACACCAGTGGCCAAAATGACTATTATGAGGACTATCTTAGCACTTGTTGCATCGCAAAGGTGGTCTCTCCAACAGATAGATGTGAAAAATGATTTTCTACATGGGGATTTAAAGGAAGAAATTTATGTCTCCACCTCCTGGCGTGTTTGCTACACATTCCTCAGAAGTTTATCCGCTACGCCGATCATTGTATGAACTGAAACAGGTTTTGCGTGCATCGTTTGATAATTTTTGCTCTACCTTGCTTGCTTTTCATTTTACTCAGAGTTAGTTTGATTCCTCTCTTTTTTTTTTCGCAAGACTTCTGCAAGAATTGTATTGTTGCTGGTATATGTTGATGACATTATGATATTTATCTCTGATACTGAATTAATTAAGCAATTACAGCAACATCTTAAGGCCTTTTTTCACATGAAAGATCTTGGTCCCCTGCAGTATTTTCTTGGCCTTGAGGTGTAGATTACTCCGACCGGTACATTGTTACCCCAACACAAATATACGCAGGAAGTGATCGCATTGGCTGGTCTCCAATCGGATAATTTTGTTCTTACTCTCTAGGAGGTAAATCTAAACTTTCAACAAGAGGAAGGTGAGCTACTCTTAGATCCATCCTTATATCGATAGCTCATTGGGAGTTTGAACTACTTGACGATAATTCGTCCTGATATTTCTTTTGTTGTGCAGCAAATCAGTCAATTTATGCAATCCCTTCAACATCTTCATTTAGCTGCTATCTGCTGGATTATCCGATATCTGAATGGCACCTTTACGCGTGGGTTTTTCTTTTCTAAGGAAGCTTCCTTACATCTGATGGAATATAGTGATGCTGATTGGGCTGGATGTGCAAACTCTCGTCGCTCGTTGATGTATGTTTTTAGGCAATGCACTCATTTATTGGAAGAGTAAGAAGCAAAATAGAGTTTCCAAGTCCTCCACAGAGTGAATATCGTGATATGTCTTCCACTTGCTCTGAGATCACTTGGCTTCGTTGGTTATTGGGAGAAATTGGCTTTCCTTAGCTTTATTCCACTCCTCTCAATGCTAATAATACCAACGCTATCTAGATTTCTACTAATCTCGTTTTTCATGAATGCACAAAATACATCGAAGTTGATTGTCATTCCATCCGTGAAGCTTTTGACAATTGTGTGATTACTTTCCCTCATATTTCCACCACACTTCAAACGGCTGACATCTTCACTAAAGCTCTTTCTCGGGATTGACATAAGTTCTTGATTGACAAATTGATACTTTTAGACCTTCCAACATCAATGTGAGGGGGGTTGTCAACTGAGATAATTTAGGGATATAATATGTATTATTTTAAGATGATTTCTGTTAGGATTTGATTATGTTTTTATAGCATATAATTTGGATGTACATAAGACGAGAGATACTTTATCTTGTATAGGAAATATCGTTGGATGAAAACTCTGTAAACTCTCCTCTATATATATTAAAAGCAAACCCTATGAAAAAGGTATCAGACCATCTTTGACAACCAAAGCATTAAAAACATTGATCTCATTTTGCTTCATTGTGAGATGGTTAAGGAGTTATGGATTTTAATTTGTCTTTTTAAGTGTATGCTCAATGATCATGGAGTTGTTGGAGAAGCCGGAATCATAGTAATATTGAAGTTTGGAGGATGGTTTCTTTGGGCTTAATGTGGTGTATTTGGCAGTAGCGCATGTTAGAAGCTTTGAAAGTGGTGATAGGATGGTGTCAGAGACAAAAGCATTTTGCTCAACTCCCTTCAAAGTTGGATAGCTGCCCACAATACATTTCAATTTGCTAGTTTTCTAGATTTTAAAGACTTTTTTTGGTTGTTGTTCTATTTAGCAGGGTGTGTTCTTGTGGATATTTTCTGTGTACATGGGTTGCGCATCTTTACTATTATTAAGATTTGACTTATCAAAAATGTTATATCCATTGTCCAAAAATCTTAAGAATTAAATCGTGCTTTATTTTAATATAGTGTTTCATATTGATTTGTCGAAAACTAATAACATCATTTTTATAATACTTCATTGACATTGAATATTTCATATCTTTGAGCTATGTTTAAATCTTGCTATGTTTTGAAGTTGTATCTAGCTTAAAGGTGAACCTATCAAAGTCTGGAATGATCCTTGTTGGTATGGTCAATAATCTAGGGGAATTGGCTGATATTTTGGGTTGCAAATTCTCTAGCTGGCCTATGAAGCATCTTGGCCTTTTTTTAGGGCACCTCATAAATCCAAGGCAATTTGGGACGGGATTATAGAGAAGATTGAATGTCGGTTGGCTGGTTGGAAAATGACTTATTTGTCCAAATTACCACTTTAATCAAGAGCACCTTATTTAATATTCCAACCTATTGCCTATCCCTTTTTCCTTTTCCTGCAGGAGTGACTAATAGAATGGAAAGGATATTTCATGCTTTCTTGTGGGGCATAATGGAGATTGAGAAGAAATTCCATTTGCTGAAGTTGGATAAGATTTGCACTCCTTTCATTCGGAGGTTTGGGGATTAGAAAGCTGAAAATTTTCAATAAGGCACTTTTAGGGAAATGGCTGTGGAGGTATCGTTAAGAAGGGGACGCTTTTTGAAGGATTGTTTATCGATGCCAAGTATGGGAGTACTTGGGGTGGTTGGTGCTCCAACGAAGTACGAGGGGCATATGGTGTGATATGGTGTGGGAGTTCTCCAGAAATCTCAGATTTGAGGTGGGTAGGGGAAACCAGATTATTTTTTGGCATGACTATGGTGTGGGGATGAGGCCTTGAAGAATGTTTTCCCCTCTCTTCAGAATTGCTTTGAATAAAGGTGCTTCTGAGGCTGATTATATGGATAGCACTGCTAGATTAATTCAGTGGTCAGTAAGCTTTTTTAGAGATGCACAGGATTGGGAAGCGGGAGGACGTAACTGATTTTTTACAGCTTGCTTTAAGCTTTAAACATAAAATGTGGAGGGGAGGATGGATTACTTTGGAATCAGTTTGGGAATAAGAAATTCTCGGTTAGATCTTTGTACAAGGTCTTGGTGTCACATTCTTCTACTGACTCCTTTCCTTGGAAAAATTATTTTGAGATACAAGGTGCCTCTTAAGGTGGCTACTTCGGGTGGTTGGCTTCTCATGGGAAAATTCTTACCATCGATAAGTTGAGAAAGCGCGGTATTGTTGCAATGGACTGGTGCTTTATGTGCAAATGATGTGGAGAATCAGTGGATCATCTTCTCCTTCATTGTGATGTGTCGATGGCTTTGTGGTACAAGGTCTTCGGTAAGGTGGGAATTGCTTGGGTGATGCCCAAGAGGGTGATGATCTATTTGGCTTGTTGGAGAGGGGTTTTAGGAAAATGTTAGATAGCAACCATTTGGAAGATGTTAACTTTGTCTTATGCGGTGTATTTGGAATGTGAGGAATGGGTGCTGTTTTGAGAATAGAGAACAATCGGTAGAAGGGATTCACTTTCTTTTTTCCATACTTTGTTGCTTTGGGCTTCGGCTATTGTAATGGATGGGAAAAGTCTTAGTGACCTACTTTTTTTCAGGTTTAGCTTGATTAGGTGTCTTTCTTTTGTACACTTCCTGTGTATATGGGCTATGCCTAATTACACGATTTAATTAACTTCTTACTTATAAAAAAACATATTTCATATCTTTGAAATACATGATCATGCTTGTTAACTGAAAATAATATAGTTATTATGTTATTATTATTAATTGGTAAATGTCAAGTTAGACTGAATATTGAAGGCATCTTCCAACGTCAATTTGTAAACATGTACATAAAATGTGTAACTGCTTGCATATATACTATGGAAAGGGATAATGATCATAATTTTGTGGTTTTTCTACTTGGTTTCTATTCAATTTATTGTGAATTATTTCTAAAATTTCATCTGCCCTTTCTAAAGTAATATGGTAATTTATGGACTTGTTTCTCTAGAGAACCTTGTTACATATGAGGAACCTCTTGCTAATTTGCATGCTATGTTGTCTTTCAGTTACTGGTGCTTCCCGTGGCTATGCTTTTGTTGAATATGAGACTGAGAGGGAGATGCGGCATGCATACAAGGTGCTGGAACACATTACTAAAGATATCTTGTATCTATCTCTATTTTGAAAATACATAAAAATTTCCAAAATATGGAAGCAGTCATTCATTTAACATTACATATTAAACCTAAATTTGAAACCACATTTTTCGAACTTCAATTCAGTTTTTCAAATTGGAACCCATCTGCCTGGTCTATCTAATAATATTTAAAGAAGACTCTTTTTTTCATTAAAATGTATTCCCTTTTAAATTTTCATCTATTAGGAGGGGGGAGTAATTTTTAGAACAGTATCAGTGTATTTTCTAATGTTAATTCTTGGTTTGGCTTCCTGAGATTCTTGCATCTTTCTTATTTGTGTCCCTCTTTCCCATGTCTAATCAAGCTAGGTTGGTTTTTGTTGCCTGTAATGGAGAAAATGTGGTATTGTGGCCCCATATCTTTCGATGTTGGGGTGTAATCGCGGCCCGGAGAGAGAAAAGGGGGAGGGGGAGGGGGAGGGGGAGGGGGGGGGGGGCTCACGAAGCGTAAATTTCGCTCCCCCCTTTTTCTTCTTTTTTTGGCAGATAAATTAATTAAATCCATAAAATTAAAATTAAGTGAGCTCTTTAATGTGGATTATGTAACTAACTCCTTAAAAAATATTTAATTATAATTATATTAATGATATTAATAGTTACTAACTCAGTACTTAATATTATGTAAATTGTATCATGCTGTTTAATGCATAATGGCCTATATCAAAATTTTAACATTTTATATATGGTTGATGAATAATTGTAATTGACCATAGATGCTTCATACTTGCAACTTATGTATCTTACAAAAAATTTACTTATATACTTTAATTAGGTGTAGACACTAGAATATGTATCTTTGCATATAATATTATGAATTTATGATTCATCATGATTCATATAATATATTAGTTAATTGATAGCAGATTAATAATTAGATATTTTAACATTATATGTTGTCAATGGTGATAGGTTAGATGAAAATTACATAATTCATTTATATAACTGCTATAGAAAATAATATATGTAACTTATAAAATATATATAATTATGATGCAGTTGGTCTGATCCGGTCCAGGGTAAAAAACCTCACCCTAGAACAGGACCGATTCCCAAAATTTCTCATCTATTAAGACTGAAATCGATCAAATTCCATTTTGGTTTGGTCTGGTCTGGTCCGGTAGGGTTTTCTAGTCCAGACTAAAAGTCTTACACCCTTAGATGTTGTGGGGGATTGATGAAGTAAGTTCCCTTTTCGTGTACATTTATCAAAATTAAGTGCTCATTCGACCTTCATGGGCTTGATTGATTATCATGTCTGTGGTCATGAAGTAAAAGATGTATTTAGTGGCTTTGGAAGGATGATGAAGATTATTTGCCTTGGTCTATTGGTAGTACATAGTGTCATGAAAAACTTTTGAATATGTTTGCTGCAAATTGTCAAATAATTTTGGGTTAATTGTAGAGTTGGTACTCGTTGGGTTTTTAGTTTTTTTCAACTTTCGCATATTACATTGTTGGGTTGCAAAAAAATTGCATTTTAGTCCCTCATTGCATCTCCCACAGTTTTTTAGGAGAGAATTACCATGTAGTGTAGGGATGCACGTGTCAGCCAATCAGAACCTAAACAACAGTAGTTCCATAAAAATATAACAAATAAATCAATATTTTCTGAAAATGAAAATGATTAAAAATGCCCCCAAAATGTCCATAAATGCAAACAAAATGATAGATTGAAAAAGAGAAATTCTATTTGTAGTCCTGAGTAGGGGATTGTATTGCAGTCTCATTAATAAATAAGGATAAAAGGAAAAAAAATATTATTTTAAAAAAGGATATTATTATAATTTCAAAATTTTTTAAAACTAGACTTGCATTGTAGTCCCCAAAATGGGGACTTACGTAGCATTGCTCTTAAAAAAAGTGCAGTGCCCAACTCAGGGTGCATGTGTTGCCCAAACCAACCGTTGGCTTGTGCAACCCAAGTTGTGCTTGCATTTGGCAAGGCACTACCTTTTTTTTATCATTTTTGTTTTGTATTATCTTTTTGGCGAAGTTGTAATTTCTCTTTAAACTCTCTCTCTCCTCACTTTTTCTTTCCGTACACATGCAATTTTCCGCCTCTTTGTTTCTGTTTGATTTCTCTCTTTGCTAAGGGTAATTCGATTCGGGAGTAAATTGCAGTTGGCCCTTACGGGCTGTTATTCAGAGTTGGTCAAGCTAAATTATTCTTATTGTCAAAGGATGGGGACTATGTGCAAGTTACGGAAAAATGTTGGAAGGCGGAACATTCAATGGGTTTGGGAGCTTCGACTGTAAAATGGTTTGGTAAGATGATAGAAGAAAATCTGAGAAGGAGAGAAAAAGGAAGAAGTGTATGCGGCCGCTAGAGAAGGATACCAGAGTTTTATCGCACATCGACGAACAAATTTTAGAGGGCGATACTTAGAGATCTCCGAGTATAATCAGGGTTCCCGAAAGAACGCGATTTGCATTCCCGAAGGCGAGAAGGGTTGGGTCTAGAGGAAATTTTGGGAAGAACTTTGGAAGGTGTATTCGGGAAGTGCTGGAGGCGTAGAGCAAAGCAATCATCCATTAAGAGCTCCAGCGAGAAAAAAAGAAGAAAAGCATTCCTACGGAGATGCTTGGGCTAGGGGGGATGGAGCCATTGGTACAGAGCGTTGGGAGGAGCAACTCAAAACCTGCAATGAGTCAGGACATCTGGGAAATTTTTAGGTTACTATTGGAGGTCCAGGATCAAGTCTAGCACTTGCAGAGGGGGATGGCTGAAATGGTCAGAATTGTGTGTCCATTTAAGGAAAGGGAAGCAATAGACGAGAAAAAGGGGAAGAAGGTAGGTGATGGGCTGAATAAAGGAGTCGGGCTGAGACAAACAACTTTAGGGGTCTAATAGTTGGCTAAAACCATGGGAAAAGGTGGGCATGAATGGCACAGAGTGATTGGGCCTGAAGCCCAGCTCAACATGCAATTAAAGATGAAACATAAGGAACTAGGGCCATCGGAAAAGGGAAGGGGCATGATGGCTCGAACAGAGGTTTAGGGCCAGCTATCAGGTTGATCCATCCTAGAGCCCAATCCAGGATTAATGGTTTGAGTGGAGGGCTTGTATCCGGATCCTACCCAACAGAGAACAAGGACGCCTTGCGCAGTGACGAGTGCCCTAACTCGTCCTACAGCGAGTTATCCGGTCTCGGCTTTGTGCCGGAAACAATGGCGATGGAGGAACCACCGGTTTCGGAGTCACAAAGTACACCATGGTGGGGATGGAGACGTCTGAAGAGTCCATGTCGATGAAATATGCTCAGAATGTTATTGTTGAGTTTGGGTCCCAGTTTTCTTTGGCGAAGTTAGCCCAGACTTTGCCAATGAGGGGTAGGGGAGTTCTCTTGCTGCTGACGAACACCTCTATGCAATGTATTAATGATATCTTAGTGGAAGATATAGACATTGACGTAGATGCCTCGGTTGATTCGGATGATCTCATGCAATCAGTGGAAGATGAACTTTTCTTCCCTGAGGGGGTGAACAACAAGGTCTAGAAGAGATTTCTTTGGGAGAGTTCCAAGATTTTGGGAACCCCATTCCATTGAATTAATTTTTCCCAAACCAAGCTTCGGACTGGGCTATTCATAAGGCCAGAGAATTACGACATATTGTGGGGATCGATTGTGATGGTTACAATGAACAGTTTGTGGCATTATTAACTGCTATTGAAGCGGGACATCAACGAAGGAGGAAGGGGAATCAAAGAAAATGAGAAGACGATTAACATGGTCAATGAATTCGATTGGCAGCCCTAGTAGGGATGAGGTAAAAGGGAAGGGGCGAGCCGTTTTACAATGAAGCCAAAGATATCGTCTTGGAATGTTCTTGGACTCAACGAGGCAAATAAGTGTCTACGAATTTGGAATTTGCTTCGTGAGTGGAAAACGGACATAGTATGTCTTAAAGAGACAAAGTTAAAGAGGGTCAATAGAAATTGTGCGCAGTTTATGGAGCGGCAATCATGTGGATTGGGTTTACTTGGCTTTGGTAAGGGCTTCGGGGGGAGTCGTGATGTGGGACAGGAGGGTGGTGGAAAAAATGGAGGAGTATATAAGAAGGTTCATAGTGGCGGTTTCTTTCAAAAGCATGTTTGATATTTTTTGTGGGCTTTTGTAGGTGTTTATGAACCAAATGCAGATATTGAAAGAAGACTATTGTGGGATGAACTTATAGGGGTGCAAAGTTGGTTAAAGTTTTGGAAACAGAAAAGTGAGATCCGCAAGTTTGGAATTCTCGAGTATATATTTGATTTGAATCTGGTTAACTTACCACTCACCAGGGGACCAGCCATTTGGTCGAATAATCATACTTGGTCCCAGTTGGACCATTTCCTAATCTCACCAGAATTCAAAAACCACTTCCCAGATGCTTGTCAAAAACGGTTGGGACACTTATCTTCGGATCATTGGCCTATTTTGCTTGACTGTGGCGGTCTTCATAAGGGTCGACGGTACTTTAAGTTAGAGAATATGTGGCTAAAGTCCGAAGGCTTTGTGAATCAGGTTAAACAATGGTGGACGTCCTATCAATTCACTGGGACCTCTAGTTTCATTTTTGCGAGTAAACTGAAGCTATGGAACACTCGGTCCTTTGGAAATATAGGGGAGAATAAGAATCTCAAGTGGCTAGAAATCCAGGAGGTTAAGAGGCAGAAAGAGGATCGGCCACTTACTGAGGAGGAGCAAGTGCAAAAGACTCGTTTGTTAGAAGAGCTTGAGAGGATGATATTATTAGAGGAAGTGTCATGGTATCAAAAGTCAAAAAGAATTATGGTTAAGGGAAGGCGACCGTAGTATGAAGTTCTTCCACCGAATTGCAAACTCTCATAGACGAAACAACAATATTGAGGTGCTGAAAATTAACGGGTAAAGTGTAGAGATGAAAAGAATTATTCAAAATCATATTGTTGACTTCTTCAAGAAGCTTCTTACTGAAAGGGAGGGGGGTGGAGGCCTACTCTTGATGGTCTTGTTTTTGATACTATCGGGCCAAGTGATGTAGTTTAGATGGAGAGGATTTTTGAGGAAGAGGTGCATGAGGTGGTTAAGAAAATGGTAAAAGATTAGGTTCCGAGTCTTGATGGTTTTTCTATGGGTTTCTCCAAGATTAGTGGAATGTAAATAAAGAAGATTTAATAAAGGTGTTTCAAGAGCTATTTGCAGTTGGGTAATTCAAGAAAAGTCTTAACACAACCTTTTCTTTGGGGCAATAGAGCTCTCGAAGTTTTGGTCTATTAGCCTTATAAATAGTGTGTATAAGATTATATCAAAATTGCTTGTGAATTGGCTAAGTAAAATAATTGGGAAGATGGTCACTAAGCCACAAAATGCCTTTGTTAAGGGTAGGCAGATCCTCGACGCAGTTCTCATTGCTAATGAATGTATGGACAATAGATTGAAGGTGGGGAACATAGGAATTATGTGCAAGTTAGATATGGAGAAGACGTGCAATCATGTCAATTGGGATTTCCTCCTATATTTACTTGGTAGATGTGGCTTTCGAGAAAGATGGGGGGACATGGATCCGTTGGTGCATATCGACGGCAAGATTTTCCGTTGGTGCATATTTACTTGTCACGAGGGTTAAGACAAGGCGACCCACTATCTCTATTGCTATTTGTTATAGTGATGGAGGCTCTCTGTAGGATGATTTCGGCTTTGGTTGAAAATGACTTGGTAAGTGGATTCAACAGACAGTTTTGATATATCAATTTGTTGTTTGTTATTCTCTATTATTCTTCTTTCCTTATATCATTATTCAATTTATTCTTGTACAGTTAGTATACAAATTTTCCAAAATATAATTTCCATGTATAGGCTAGAATAATACGGAAACTTAGTTTCTTTCCATGTAAAGAATTCTTATAAAGTCTATATGAATATACAGAATACACAAGGCCGATTTATTCAGCTATTCAGAAAATACCTAGTTCTTGACAACACCACCGATGGAACCAATCTTGCATTTCAATCTATCTCTCTCTTTCGTACCATCATCATTTAGTTGTTAGCCATTTTCATACATAAAACTTTAGTTTCTTTTTTCCTTTCATAAACATTTTCATTATCTTTCTTAGTCCATTGAAATATGCATTTTCTTTTATAAGAAAAACATGTATAGGATAAATTGCATGATCTCCACCTTGAATATGAATGCTTTGCATCATACTTATACGCATTTTTAATTAATATATGATGCTCAACATGGGCTATCAAGAAAGGCTTATACATCATATATCTTTACTATTTTTACTGCATCGAAGCATTTGTAGAAATGGAGCATTTCCAATAAGAAATATGGTATAAGAAGCATGGTCATAGCTACTTACCTCCAAGCTTGACCTTTCGTTCCCTGTGTACTTGAATGAAGCCTATTTGAAAATAAAATAATACATCAATAACTGATTCACACTTAAAGCCCATTTGGATAGTGAGATGAGATAAGATGAATAAAGATAGTTTGTGAATAGTAATGAGATTGTTAGTTGAGATGGTTTCATCTCACCTCTATATACATACTAGCCTACAAAAATTCAGTTTGTTCTTCACTTTAAACCCAAGAAGGAAGTATAGCATTTTGTTCACTTTCTCGACTTAGACATCAACCAACTTGAGGCAAATTCTCAATCCTTCTAACTTCATTTATGTTACCTAACAAACTAAGAACCAGCCTAATTCATTTTAATCATGTCATCCATAACATCTATTCCATCAAGGGTAGAAATCATAAACCAATGCATGACCCTCAAGTTTTGGGACAAGCTGTGCAAATTTCAATTTCTTCAAACAATCAGTTTCTGTTTTGCAATACCATAAATCATCACTAAGTTAAGGTCTCCTTTGGACACTTAGGGCCTGTTTGGGGGTGCGTTAATAGTCCTAAAAAAGGCTTAAATAACCTTACAAGTTTTTTAATAGAAAAATTAGATTGTTTGGGTGTTACATATTAAAGTACTTTTTAATCTCAAATAAACTAAAAAGTACATTTGAGGAAAAGTAGAAAGATGATGTTTTTCCACAAGCATGCTTTTATGGATAATGGGAACGTAATTTGAATTTTTAAAAAATTGTTAATGGGTGAAAATACCCATACAACTTTAAGACAATTACAATTTTCAAACTTTCAAGGATATGATCATAATCTTCATAAAATCAAATAACTGTAATTTCTTCCTTAGAAAGCACTTTTTTAATTTTTTGAAACAAATGTAACATGTTTGAAAGTGATTTAAATATATGGTTACTAAACAATAAAGTTGTTTACTTGCCCAAGCCCAGTCTCCAAGCCTGCAGTCGAAATGCCCCTCTCACAATTAGGGCCCAAATCATGACCCAGGCCCGAGAGATAACCCCCTCCATTTTAGGCTCAAAATGTCTTCCAATAAAACGTCCACCCTTGCCTCCATACTTGCCAACACCTACAACAAGGTTTCCTCATTTAGGCCAACCAACTCTTTGTCACTCCCCTTGCTCGATTGTACCATCACCGAAGTGTTCACGCATGGCAGCCCATCAGTTTTCCTGACTCGAGGCAATGCTTTCGGCATTTGGAGGACCTCGTTGTACAACCATGGGCTGTCGTCTTCTCCACCCAACGTTGGCTTGATTCCGACCTGCTGTACTTGGCCCAAGCCACCTAAAGCTCTGTTACTAATAGGGCTGTGCCTCGACTCCGACGGTGTCGGAGTTTGGAGTTTCCGACTCCGACTCCCATCGAAGTTAAAATTGACTTCCGACTCCAACTCCGAAATGGAGTCAGAATCCCTTACTCTGTTATGGGCGCTATTCTCCTCTTAGAAAAGTGACACTCAGCCATCTGAATCAACGACTTCTCCTCACTCAAACTCACGCTTTCTACAACCATCTTCCCGGAATCGGACAGTCCACATACAAATACCAACACCAAGTGATCACTCATATTCTCTTAGGGAAACCCTAATTCACCACAATATCGTCCAAGCCCTTTTGAAATACCAAACACGGCATGGTTTTCAAAATTTGAAACTTTAAAAAGAAAACCCTCGAGAATGTTGCTAATAAAATAAATGCTGAGAAATTGAGGAGGCAGGACTTACGAACCTTTTGATCTCGCTGGGAAAAGGCAGCAAATTAGAGAAGCCGTCGAGACGCAAACAGGCGACAACAACCGTTGGCAAGAACGATTGGGATGATCTTCTTTTAGACAACTTAGAAGAGCTCAATCCGCCATTAGGTACATATTTCTTCAAGCGATGTTGGGGATGAAGTGGATTCGTGGAAGATGAAATGGAGAGAAGAGAGGCCTAAGCGAAGCTGAAGGGTTAGAGGCTTAGGGTTTTCAGTGTTGTGATGGAAAGGGATGTATATATACAAGGCTAAACAGAGTCATTTAAGACTTTTTAAAAAAATTAAAAAAAAGAAGAAGATGTAAGTGGAGAGATGACCGTGTGAAGATTTGAACTACTGCCTTAAAGCTTATAAAATGGGCTTCTAAACCATTAGGACAATTGCCAATTATGTTTTATATGCGATATATAATATATAAGGTCTAAATAGTCGGAGTTCGGAGTCTGAAGTCAGAACCCAAGCTGGTTCCGATTCTGACTCCGAACTCCGATTTCGGAGTCGGAGAAATTCCGACTCTTGACTCCGAATTCCGACCGGAGTCAGAATTCGGAAGTTGAAAAATTTGCCCACCCCTAGTTACTAACACTTGGAAGAGGAAGGAGAAAGTAGCTCCTTCAGGGTTTCCTCGAAGTTTCTCCACCCCTCCCCCCTCCCTTCCAGCCGACTAATAGACCTCTCTCCTCTTCTCAGGGCCAAACTCAGAAAGAGAGAAAAAGCTTTCATTGCAATTACGACCCCTCTGTACCACAAGCACTTGGCTTCCTTTGCGACTAGTATTAAGAAACTCAGGCTGACCCGAAGAAGCTGCACATTCCCGCACGACATAGCACAACCACCCTAGAGCTTCTTGTTCAACAAAAATGAATTTCACGACTCTTCAACTTCTCTTAGTGATTCTCCACCACCTCTTACTATCCTTAAACGTGAAAAGTTTTTGATCAATAGAAACCTCTCGATGCATCCCCATCATAGTTACCAGCACAATAATCACCTTAACACCATTAACAGCAACCACAACGGACGGGAAGACGTTGACAAAAAGGAAAGTTGTATGGAGAGAAAAGTCTTAGGAGAGAGAGAGTTTTTGTTTACAACCTGGTAGGGCATAAAATATTATAAAGTTAAAATATTGTTTGAATATTTTTTTTGAAATTTGAAAATGTTGTATTGTTTGTATTTTGTTTGGAATCTTGAGAAAGTTGTAATGATTGGATGAAAATGTTGAAAATTTAAAATTAAAAAATGTTTTGTATTTGAGTGATGTTTGGGAAGGAAATATCTGAGAATGACTGAGAATACTTGATATTGCCTGTTGACAAATGAGGCCTAAGTCTCCATCCGTGGATTGAAAACAAATAGAACCTAATTAATTGATTGAATGAGTTCTGTAAAAGAGATAAGAACCTATAGGGTATGAAGGTTTTGGGGCCTAAGTTAGTCTTCAATGCAGAAACAGTTAGTCCAATATATGTTATGGTTTGTTGTTTCCCTTGGCTGCGACGTTGGTTTCTAGCTTGAGGAGGAGGCTCAAAATAACATACTTATCTCTGGTGGTTTGACACAAAATGGAGGCTTAAACCTAATTAAAAAGGGATTTAAGTAGAGAAAATTATAAGAGTTAAAACTATAGTAGAAACCGAATGGCTTAGAGCAAAACATACCAGTATTTTTGTTATTCCTCTTCAAGCAGTAGGTTGAATGAACTTATCTTGTCTCTACCTTCCTTCCACTTGGTTTATACACTCAACTAAACAAGTAATAGATGCAAGATGTGGGAAAAAATGAGGTTGAAGAGCATCATGACATAATCGGTAGCAGCAGAAATTTCAGAACTCAAAAGCAATGTTTACTGCTGTCTTTTGGCGTGCTATACGAGGCCTAAGAGAGGAAGAGGGGTGGAGTTTATGCTTTCCTGAACTGAGTCTTCTTCCAGATGAAACCTAAGCTAGGGATCCACTCTTATAGGTTGAAGACATGAGCTGAAAGAGAAAAGGAAAGGGGCTGCAGCGCATGGAACAAACATAATTTTTTTCCTGATATGTATTGAAGGCAATCGGTTGGGGCTGATTTTTCCTGTTTCCATTTTCCTTCCTTTTGGTTATCCACTCAACTATACAACCAATAGATGTAAGATATGAAGAAAACCTGGAGTTTAAACCTATTGCCTGGGATTGCAGCACCAGAAATTTAGAGAAGAGAGACATATGGTTGCTACATGAAGGGAATGAACCTGAGAGAGAGTGAGAGGAGATTTAGTTAGCACTTATCAGTGATTGAGTCTCTTTCCAGGGTAGTGTAGTCTAAACCATGGCACAACACCAAGATGTTGAAGAAGTGAGCAGGAGTGGAGAGATGGAGTTTCTCGACTGAAGCTCTAGGAAATTTTTTCTGAAGTGTAAAACTTACTGTATTGGGTAGGAGGGGCTGAGCCTATCTTGAGTGTACCAATATGTGTAGATGAAAAGTGGGGTAGGTGAGATAAATATTTAACTCTTTCAGACCCTACGTGTGTGATGGATATGAGAAGAGAAAAATAAGAAACAAGAAATAAATTGTGAAAGGATATACTAGGGACAGTTGGTAGCACCTTTTTTCCTGAAGGTATTGTTCTTTTCTCTTATTCACAAGGCCGGTCTTAGACTAAAGATATATGTGGAGTTTAAAATTAAATTCAAGATGAAATTGAATCATTTTATGAATAATTGAATGGAAGCATAAAATCATGATAAGGAATACTCCTAACTAAAAAAATTTCAAGGAAGGAATTGATCTAAAATAAATTGTTTTAGATAGAGTTTTCCCTAATAGGTTTGGGTATTACAGGCAAACTGCTAGGATTTTTTTTTTTCCAGCAAATAATTCATGGGCGATTTCTCAGCCAAAAAAAAAGGAAAAAAGAAAAGAAAAAGAAAAACATTGCATTGTGCATTTCTTACGTTGTTTCCTTGAATCTTAAGCATAAATGATTCTCTCTCTCTCCCCTCTTTGCAAGAAGAAGGTTGCTATCTCTTTTCTTTTCAATATATATTTGCAAATGTATGCCTGCAGGTTTATGGTTCTCTCTATAAGGATCATCTGGTACAATACAAGGATAATGACTTTTACTTTCTTTATTACAATGATTGAGCCTAGTACTATATGATGAGGTCTCTTGGCTGCACTCTCCCTGTTATGGTCATGCTAGTGGAAACAAAAGATCATCTTCATTGTGTGACTCTGCTTTGCAGGATGCTCATCATTCTATAATTGATGATTGTGAAATTATAGTTGATTACAACAGACAACAGTTGATGCCAGGGTGGATTCCGAGAAGGTTAGGTTAGTTAAACATTCTTAATTCTAAAACTCCATTGCCCCTATGGAGTAATTCTATAATTATTGTTCTCTTCCAACAGGAGGGGGTCTTGGTGGTAAGAAAGAGTCAGGACAACTTCGATTTGGAGGCAGAGAAAAACCATTTCGAGCTCCTCTGTATGCACAATTTCCATATTTTATGTACTTCAGTTATTTTTCCTTCTCTTTTGGATGTCATATCGTCCTGGACTTTAGCTGCTATGATTATTGCTGCCTTATATTAGTTTGTTAGATAATATTTCTAGGAATTCAACTAGTAAGTTGAGTGAAAGAGAATTGCATATCCAGGGCCTGTAGCAAGGAAGAAGTATTTTGACCTTTTTTCTATATATTTGATCATGCATCCATTAAGCCTTGACTAGGGCTGTTCACCCGACCCGACGCAGCTCGATAACGACGGTTTCTGACCCGACCCAAAACCTTCCCATGCTGACCGTTACAGATAAGCCAACCGATTCCCCACTACCGTTACCAGTTCTACAAAAAAAAAATCTCAACCCAGTCTAAATCGTTGTAAATCCCTAACAATTTAAAAAAAAAAAATCGCAACCCAATTCTAAATCGTTCTAAATCCTTAACAGATTTCAAAAAAAGAAACTTCAAGATTCTCAACCCAGTTTTAAATCACTGTAAATCCCTAACTGATTTAAAAAAAAAAAAAAAAAAAGGATCTTAGCTCAGTTCTAAATTGTTTGAAGTCCCTAACAGGTTTTAAAAAAAAAATTCTCAAGATTCTCAACCTAGTTCTAAATCCCTAACCGATTTCAAAAAGAAAAAAGTTCTAAATCCCTAACCCATTTTTGCCAAAACAAGAACCAACTTTCTCCCATTGAAATCTTACTGAGAATTCTGCCATTATCATCCACGATCTTCGCATCAAGAAGACTATGTGGTAGGGGCCATATTTCCGAACCATGAAACCACTTGACATCCACCCCTCAACTCGCTCTTCTGGAACGATGCCAACTTGAATGCCCACCAATGCCGACTGTTGGAACTGCCATTATCATCCACAATCTTTGCATCAGGATGACATGCAACTCCGATGTTGTGCCAAGAGAGAGAGAGAGAGAGCGAGAACTTGAATCGCGACTTGGGGTGGGTGGGTTTGAAAGTTAAAAGTCGAAAAGAGAGTTTGAATCGCGATTTTTTTTTTTTTTGGGAGGGGGGGGGATTGAAAGTTAAAGTCAAATATTAGGATTTAAATCGATAACGAGTATTACCTATGAAAAAGGCATATTACCTATGAAAAATGTTTTTGGCATGTGGAAGAGTGATAGTACGAGCTTCAAAGGCCTTATGGATAGAGTGACAGTCAACTTCAATATGTTTAGTGCGCTCATGATAGACAGGGTTGACCGTGATCTGAATAGCACTTGTATTATCAGCATATAAAGGTGCAGGATTGGTCTGAGAGAAGTTTAATTTAGCAAGTAAACCTCGAAGCCAAATAATCTCGGAACAAGCAAGGGGCATTGCCCTATACTCAGATTCCGTAGAAGATTTCGAAACTCTGTCTTGTTTTTTACTCTTCTAGGAGATCAACGCATCACCTAAGAACACGCACCAACCAGTGATTGAGCGACGTGTATCAGCACAACCAGCCCAATCAGCATCACTATAAGCAGCAAGGCTAGGAGAATTGCCTGCAGGAAAGAATAAGCCACAGGAAGAAGTTCCCTGAACATATTGTATAATCCTACGGACAACAACCAAATGAAGATGACGAGGAGTCTGAAAAAACTGGCTGATTTGTTGTATAGCAAAAGAAATATCAGGTCTAGTAATAGTGAGATAGACCAGACTGCCCACCAATTTCTTATATAAACTGGGATCAGGAAGTAAGTCACCCTCCTCTTTGCGAAATTTGACATTTAATTCCATGGGAATATTAACGGAGTTAGCTTCCTGTAGGCCAATTGTAGCCACCAAGTCACACGTATACTTATGTTGATTAAGTGAAATGCCAAGGGACTACGATGCACCTCAAGACCAAGAAAATATGTGAGAGACCCAAGATATTTCATATGAAAGGACTCGGAGAGATGAGTCTTAAGTTGACCAAGTAAACCATAATCGAAACCAGTGATCACAATATCAACGTAAACCAAAAGAACAACAAAATCCATGTTTGTTTGCCGAAGAAATAATGAAGTGTCATGCTTGCTTTGCTTGAAGGAAAATTGTAATAAAGTGGTTCGAAATTTATCAAACCAAGCCCTCGGAGCTTGTTTGAGACCATAAAGAGAGCGACGAAGCCTACACACTTGTGAAGTTGGAAAGGAAAACAACCCCGGGGGTGGTTTCATATAAATACTCTTTAAGGTCCCCGTGAAGAAAAACATTCTTGACATCCATCTGATGGAGTGGCCAATCTAGAGAAGTAGCAAGAGCTAGAATAGTACGAACAGTAGTCATCTTAGCCACAGGAGCTAAGGTTTCTTCATAATTGACACCATATTATTGATTATTCCCAAGTGCTACAAGCCAAGCTTTGTAACAATCCAAACTCCCATCCGATCGGACCTTGATGGAATAAACCCATTTGCAAACCAGAGGAACAATAGTGGGAGGACATGACTCAATGTCCTAGGTGTGATTGGCCTCTAGAGGGCAATTTCTTCCTGCATAGCTTGTCGCTAACAATCATGCTTGGCAACTTGTGAGTAGCATGTGGGAAATCAAAGTTGGACAATGCAGCAGTAAGAGCTGAAATAGAATTGCCAGAACTAGAAGAGGGAAATCCATACCTATCAAGAGGTATAGACGCTTGAGAAGAGCGACGTACCAAAGACGCTAGAGATGCTGCAACTGACTGAATTTGGAGCGTGGTAGGATCAGATATCGGGCGAGCCACCGGAAAAGATTGTGGGTGAGAACATTTTGTATACACAATACTAGATTTAAAGCGTGAACTGACAGGAAGAAGATCTTAGGACTGTTGCTCAAAGGGGGGGAAAACCACAGTAGAAGAGGATGGCATAGAGGACACAGGAAAGAA
This sequence comes from Platycarya longipes, assembly GCA_036559045.1. NCBI lineage: Eukaryota > Viridiplantae > Streptophyta > Magnoliopsida > Fagales > Juglandaceae > Platycarya > Platycarya longipes. The sequence goes on along the minus strand of CM071789.1, from coordinate 30,607,983 downwards.
ATGTTGATTTTCAAAGAAAATAACATTCTTAGAAATATGTGTACGATGTAATGTTGGATCATAACAAACAAATCCTTTCTAACACATTATATCCCAAGAAGGTATATCGGAAAAATTGAGCAGATAATTTATATCGCTCATGAGGAGATAAATGAACAAAGCATACACAACCAAAGATACGAAGGTTATCATAACTAGGTTGCTTAGCAAATAAGCGAAAATAGGGAGACTCCATATGTAGGACTTGAGAAGGTAAACAATTAATCAAGTGAGTAGCAGTTTTTAGAGCCTCTACCCAAAACATGGATGGAATAGAAGATTCTAACAAGAGAGTACGTACTACATCTAGGAGATGATTTTTGCGTTCGGCTACTCCATTTTGTTGAGGAGTAAAGGGACATGAACGTTGATGAATAATTCTCTTAGAAACCAAGAATGCTTGAAACTCAGTAGATAAATATTTACCACCGGAATCTGTGCGTAATGTCTTAATAGATGCAGAAAATTGATTGTCAATATACGCTAAAAACTCAGTGAAAGTACAAAAGACCTTAGATTTAGAGCGAAGGAAGTAGACCCAAGTAAATCTGCTATGATCATCAATGAAAGTCACATAGTATCTAAATTTTTCATGTGAACTAACTGGGGAAGGTCCCCAAACATCACTATGTATAAGATCAAAGCAGTGAGATGCTCTACTAGCATGTAAAGAGAAGGGAAGAGTTTTACTTTTACCAAGTTTACAAGAAGCACACTCAAGAGAGAAAGAAGAACGGTTTTTATTGATAAGTAAACCAGAGTTTAATACATGCGATAAGATTTGAGTATTAAGATGGCCTAAACGACGATGCCACACCAGACTAAGATCTGAAATATTATTATAAGCAAAAGACTTAATAGGAGAAATTGGAGAAGAAATTGGAACAGGCAAAAATATATTGGAAACAAGCGCCCCACTTTAGGTCCCTTCGCGATCAGCTCCCCCGTGACCTGATCTTGCACGACACAACCATCTCCAAAAAATTAACAGCACAATTGTTATCAACTAATTGGCCAACATAAATAAGATTTGTGGAAAGTTGAGGAACAAGAAACACATCAGTGAACTTCGAAGAGGCATTTCCGATAACAGCCATTGGCAAAGAACTGTCATTGGCAGTCTGAATAGCAGATTCACCAGCAAATGGCCACACATGACACAAAATGGTAGGATTATTAGTCATGTGATTAGAGACCCCGAGTCCATGTACCAAAGTTTAGTAGAATGATTACCTGGGAATCCCATTGTTGATAATGTCGAAACGAGCATCTGTTGCACCATTTCGGGTGTGCAGTAATTTGTTGTGGGAGCAGAGGAGGTACCTAGATAAAAGTCATGTCCTGCAGATGCCACTGCTGGAGAGTCATGAACAAAAGTTTAAAATGCTAGAACTTGGTGATTTTGAGGGCGAATACGACATTTTTTGATAATATGACACTTTTTCTTGCAATAGGAGTAGTATTTCTTGAGACAATTTGTAGCAATATGTCCATATGCCTTGTAGCAAAAGCACTGCAAGTTTTTAGAATCCTTGAGCGGTTCTCGGCCTTGGGCAGCATAAGCCACAATTGCTGACCTTGAATTGTCATAAGGTTGCTCTAGAATAACTTGAGTACTCAAACGTTGTTCCTCACGAAGCAATTCACCGAAACAAACATCTAGAGAAGGAACTGGAGATCGATTCAACAAAGAGGAATGAATAGATTCAAATTCGGGACGTAATTTCATAAGAAACTGATCACGCCGACTAGTCTCATGAAGATTCTGAATAATCGAAAGGTGTCAATAGGAACATCTGCTGTAACTAGTTCAGAATATTCGTTCCAAAGTGTTAAAAATGTTGAGTAGTAGTCTTGGATCGAAAGACTACCATGTTGAAATATGGCAATCGCATGCTCTAATTGAAAGCGACGAGCACTATTCTCTTAATGATAAACCGTCTTTAAATAATTCCACATAGATTGAGTAGAGCGATGAGGTCGTAAGTTTGTAACAATATATGACTCCATTGAACTATGAAACCAAGATATGATTTGTGCATCAAGTACAGCCCATGAAGGAGAAGATCCGAGATCCTTAGATTTGTCAGAAGTGGATGATGGCGCGACATCTATGCCATCAATATGACCCCAAAGGTCTTTTCCCTTCAGAAATAGTTCAAATTGAAAAGCCCACGTAGAATAATTGTTACCCGTAAACTTGGCACACACTGGTGCGGAGTCCATTGCAATAAAATAAAAAAAACTTAAGATAAAACAAAACAAAAAACAACCAAACTAGATGGATCGAAATACTAATATATATTGAAATAAACATTGTCCAGTTTTTTTTTTTTTTTTGGAACTTAAGACAAACCAAAATGAACTGAAATAGAATAAAAGGAGCTGCACCGATAGCCTAAGTATCGTAGACTTGGAAGCTAAAATTGCCGAAACACAAAGAACTGCCAAACTCCAAGATGATTCACGTTGGCTTCACCAAGAAACTGCATAGACTTCACCGAAATGAAGAAGCCCACTGTTCCGAGAGGCACACGACCATAGCCCCGAAAGGGCCAAGATAAGGCTGTGTCGGCAGCCTTTAAGCTACAGAGTTGCCAATGAACCCAAACTAGATCGATGGGAGCCAAGTACCACGAGAACTTCTTGCCAAAAAATTGCTAAGTTATGGACAGACATTGCCAATAATACCAACCCAGAAACACCGGATCGAAAAAATGGAAGAGCTGGGACGTCGATGTATCAAGAACAGCCCAGAACTTGCCGAGAAGCTCAAACTCACACGGTTTGATTCAACAGAAGGTATCGACACCTACTAAGAGCAAGAAATAACTTGCTGGATACCAAAGAAAATTCTCCTAAGAATTGCGATCAAATAACTTGCTGAATGCCCTTTCTGTAGGATTTCCTTTCATTTATATAGAGGAATTATACATAATTGTTGCCATAATTGGTGGCGCCTAAAATGCTATCAAGACAAGTATTTCAAAATATTTACACCTACTTATACCTAATTCATTGCTATTTTCAACCTTTGCGTCTAGCTATTTGCACATAAGTTATATTACGTACACCTAATTATCTTCATATGAACATATCATGCTGACAGTAAAACAGTGATCCATGTCATATTCTATGTTCTGTGGCTTGTAAACTGTTAAAGTGCAGAGTGCTTATCATATATGGTATTAGTAACTGTATCCTGAATTATGTAATCAGGCGACCAATCCCATTTGATGATTTGAAGAGACTTGGCATTCCACCTCCACCAGAAGGAAGGTACATGTCACGCTTTCAGGTAATATTCTTATCTTATTAGCCTCTACAGCTCCTTCTCAAAGAGAGATACCAAACCCACATATGCTGCAAGAGAACATCATGATCACATGAGAGGAAAGAAGGGAGAGATGAAGGGGAATCAATAATAGCATGCATGAAAATTGCTCAGTTATAGATTCACGTATCGTCTTATGCGCTTTTAATAATCAAAGAAGTTTCACGAGTCTATGCAGTTTCCGGGGTAGTCTCTACATTTTTCTTTCCGCAAATCAATTTCAATGACTTCACAAACAATAATGCTTTAAGACATTGAAATCCAAACCGTTTCAGCTATCAATTGAATTTTGGGTCGAGTTTACTGCCATCTGGAATGTCACTTCCAATTATGCAGCTATGAATGAATTATCAACCGTTGACTCATGAATCCTAGAACTAATTGTTCATTGGTATATTTTCTGTGGTTAAAGGACCCATCTCCCCCGAGAAGAAAGAGGAGCTCGGTGGACTGGGAAGAAGGCTCTCAAACAAGGGATGGGCAAGAACAGAGTCATGATAGAAGTTCTGTGGACAGCAAAGAACGTTATCACAGCAGGAGTTCTATAGAGCGAGAAGAGAGCTCTAAAAGATGGAGCTCTCTGGATAGGGAAGAACGTTATGGAAAAAGGACCTCCATGGACCGGGATGATCGTTCTTACAATTGGAGCTCTAGCCAGAGGGAAGAGCGCCATCACAAGAGCACAGACAGGACTCGCAAAAGGAGTTCTGAGGGCAAAGATGAGAGGAGCTCTCACAAGCGCCACAAACATAGAAATCCTTCCTCTCGACATGAGAGGAGGTCAATTAGTCGTGACCGACCTTCTGATTACTAATTTCTTTAAGTTTGTTTATTGCAAATGTGTGTCGGGAGAGAGATCTTAGGAAAGTTTTCAACATATTTGTCAGCATTTATTTTCATCCTGCCGAATGTAAGCTTTTTCTCTTCGCTAAATGTAAATTTCAGGAAAACTTGATGTTTGTCTGTGCTGAGAATAGGAAATTCTATTTGCAAGATTGGTTATCGGCATATCCAACACATTGTAAGAAAATATTGGTTATTTAACCTTTTTTTATAAATATAATTAGTCAAAATATGTGGGCTTGTATTGTAAATAACTAAATTCCTGGTATAGATATTTTGTGTTCTCAAACTTTGAAGGATTTGATATTTTGCATCTAAAGCTACAAAACTAAAGTTCTGTTTGGGATTGCAGTTAGAGATTTAAAAAGTGTTTTTGTAGAGTCTAAAGTACTTAATTAATGAAAAGCACATGTTGGATAGTTTTGTAATAAAGCATTTTTAAATTTTGAAAAAACTGAAAATTACGTTTCAATTAAAGCATCAAAATCATGCTTTTCATCTAATGCACTGCACAAAACGTAATACCTAATTTAAATAAATATTTAGTTGACAAAATTAACCTTCCTATATTTGCTTTTTCGAGTTTCTAGTTGTCCGTACGCGTAGCAAAAGTATTTTTATCCTTCTTCTTTTAGTCATGCTTTTTTTTTATTGAACTTTAATTTAATTTTCTTTATTTAGGTAATGATGACTAGGTTATAAATAGGTATCATGATTGAGAAAATCTTCTATATATCATGGGTGGTGTAGGCCAAAAAGAAACCTCCAATAGCATTTAGACACATAGGCAACCTATGGAGCATATTGTGAGCATGTGTCATACCCAATTCCTTTCACCCTCTCTATCCTCTACCCCATCTCCCATCGTAGACCAGATGCAATAATTTTTAGTAAAGTGCATCACAAATAAGGGAAAATCCCTTTGTCACCATTGAATAAATCCCTTTGTCGACAGTGAATCACATGGTATGAAAATATTACTCTTCTAATATGTCGTCGATTATTTGTAGTCAATTATGCAAAAACAGTTTTTGCAAATCACGTGGTATCTCATTTCCTAGCCCTCAAACAAAAGAAAAAAAAGTGTTAAATGATTATGTGCTGAAAATCACACCTCTAGCCTCGATTCAAAGCTGGACGACGTGTGGACGGCATGGGATGGACCTTGATGGAATCTAGCAACAATAGGGTTCCTATTCTGGCAGGGCATGGCAACATCGAAGGCAAGGAAAAGGGTTTAGGGATAAAATGAGTGAAGGGGGGTCGACGGGTTCCATACAAATTCCAGCCATTTTTCACTAATAATTTAGTGCAATCATCTTTACTTTTTTATTAGGTAACTCATTGACGTGTTTCGTTTTTATTGGTGGGTGGTAAACCTCTTATAACACCTTGTCTACTCCAAAGAGGAACTAATCATGACATCTAGGTTTCTTAAAGGGGATGAACGCAAAAGGCTACAAATTCTAAAAAGTGTATACATTAAGGCTACAAAACTTTGAAAGAGAAGAGTCTACAGAATTATCCTATTGTGAAAAGTAACCGAAGCTTTGAAAATTGTGATGTAGCATCCCTAATTTCTGCTTGTTATTTGACCGTAATTTAGTGTCGCATTATCCTCCTTTTTTTCATTTCTCAGAGATTCAAACTTATAGTTATCAGATCACAACCTATAATTATAGATCTCAAATATAGTTAGGAGCACCATGTATACCTAAGACAATGTATATGGGTTTACCCAGAAACATAATTGCTCTAATACCAGCCTTTATGGCATTCCCAGCCTTCGCTTGCTATTTGATGGTAACTAACTGTCGGGACATGCAACACAATGTCACATATCCTTAACGTTCATGACAAATAACATATATGCACCTAAAAACTAGCAGTATGCAATAATTTTGCAGCGAAATATTTAAAAAGAGTCGATTTAACTAAGCAACACTGTAGGCAATTGCAAAGTACAAAGTACTGTGAACTTTAAACTTTAACCCATAACATTGTCACATTATCCATTAAGGTAGCATAACCATAACCATCAAAATAAGATAAGAATTTTAGACTTGGTTTGTTTTCACTAATAATTTCATCTTTTCTTATCTTATCACATCTAATCATTATTATTTTTTCAAATTCTCATACAAAATAAAATAAACAATTCAATTTTTTCAAATCCCAAACAACTTTTTCAAATTTCAAAACAAAACTAATATTAAAAAAGTATATTATAACAATATTTTATTCAATTTTTAACTTTTATCTAATTTTATCTCATATTATCTATAAAAACAAACCAGGCCTAACAGTCTTCCAAAACATGGGACCAGAAATCCAAAACATCTAAGTCTGCAAAACAACTCAAAAATCATTTCCTTTCCAAGGAAATGTGATCTAGACTGTCCGATTATGGCTTAGTCATTCCTTGACTCAAAATCCTCCTTAGTTCCTCGAAGTGTTTCATGATCTCGACAATAAAACAGTCGAAGACCTTGATGTCGTCAACCATAGTGGGCTCCGCTGAGCCTTTACTGCTAGCTAACACGGCTTTCTCCTTTGGGAGTGCCTTCTTCTTGCTGGGTGGCATCGTCTAATCCTGTCATAACTTCTACCATTCCGGAAAAGAAATGGTAGTGGAAACTATTATAGTGAGATTTTGAGAAATCTCAGTAAATAATTACACAACATACTAAAGTTAACACAACTTTACAAGAGGTACATCATGCAATGCATGTGTGGACATAAACTTGACACTGAACTGAAACTGAACTTGAGTAATGTATTGATACTTTCAAAAAACTTGTAACATAGACTTATCATTATATTACTTTAAAAAGGTACACATGATCCAAAAAAGCTAATTTCTCTTAAGGGTATATGGGTAATCCGACTTGAGCCTCTTCCTTTTCCATCATAAGACTCAAGGCATGAATGACGAGTGGCATTTCTCTAGCCATTGCCGCCCACTCATTCTCTTCCCTTCATCCATTTTGTTGTTTCACTTTCCCAATAAGTCTCACTTTCCCAATAAGTCTTTTCAATTTCTATTGGTCAATTTTGGAAATAGTGTGACACATGGCATGTGATGTGTGTGTGTGTGATAGCCGAAACTATAAGATCAAATCAGTCCAAAATCTTTGCTTCATCTTCAGATTTTTTAGATGCTTTAGGCATGCATCACATGTGGCACAAATCAGAGAATATTTGAGTGTGAATCTGGAAATTTCAAATTTTAGGGATATTCTTTCTAGGCACTACTTTTCATAACTATCAACATGGGACTCAAAATCTCAAGCCTTGGGCGTGGGAAATGGGTCTTGGCCAAATCTCTCATGTATTTCCTTAGGTCATCTTGTTACATATATTCTAGAAGGGTCTCACATGCATGACAAGTGGCAAAAATCCTAAGGTGGCCGTGTGGCACATTCTTTGGCTTCCATATGCCTTTCTCTCTCTCTCTTAGTCCAATATTCAAATTAGATACATAATGCTCTGCATGTATGACACATGGGACTTGTAACTAGGATTTGTTCATGAGCTTTGGGCTTAGGTAAACATGTAAGGGCCGAAATTCACTTAACATTCTAGGCTACTTCTTTCTCTTGAACCCAAATTAACAGCTAAACTCTAGGGTCTCTTTTCATTTTAAGAAAATACTAAGGTCTTCATTCACTTAAAGCACTAAGCCTTTAAAAGATTAAAGTTTCTAAAATAAGCTGAGTCATGCTAAGTTCAGGTCATCACATGTGATCTCACAATTTTATAATATTGTAATAAAGAGGATGTAGCATAAAGATAAAAATTTTGATATTGTGATAAAAGGTGCTTAAAACTATGTCGATGAATTCTTTATATAATTTGTCTTTTTGTTTCTTGATTTCCTTTTCAAGTACCATCTCTCTATAGCCGTCCAGAATTAACTGATTGATTCTCACTATTTTCCATCCTATTGAAACTCTACTTTTCTTCATGCCTATTAATACAACTCCCACAATTGAAAATAATGTGATATTACTATTTGTGTTAACCGAGTTCTAATATTCCATTTGTGCAAAGTGAGTTATAATAAGTGAGTTATAATCTTCCATTCACATTGGGCTAGAATATAGGCATGTTGTGCTTGATATTATTTATCATTTGTTTATTATTTTTGTTTGTTTCGTGATTTACATTTATTTGGAGTTGCAGATTTTTTTTTTCTCAATGCTTGCATAATTCGTCTGTTCTTGAAAGTAAAGCTATGTTCTCTCTCTCTCTCTCTCTCTCTCTAATATTTAATTAAAAACTCAAATTTCTTGAAAGTAAAGCTTTATAATATAAAATATAAAATATCTAATTAAAAACTCAAATTTTTGTATGATCTAAAAATAAAAAATACATAAATTAAGAATTTAATATTTATAACAAATATAAATCAAAGAAATAAAAATATAAGTAAAAACAAATCGAAATGACAAAATTAAATTTAAAGTCAAATTAAATAATTACCAAACTAAGCAATGAATGACAAAACTTATTTATTCATTAAGACTAAATATATTAATTAAAACAACTCATTAAATCAAACAAAAATGCATGACAACTTAGCAGTCATATTGACTCTTTTATTATTATTATTATATTAGATAATACCAACTAATTATAAACCAAATTAATAATTATATCAAATCAAATTGATCAAATTGAATAAAAAATGCATTCAAATATTGAAAAAATTTACAACAAACTCGAATTTTCTAATTGTCTAAAATAACTTAAATTACTATTATGTTTTAATTATTATTATGATTTAAATAATAATTTAAATCATAAATTAAAATAACAAAAAATGTGCAATTACTTAAATTACGCTTTGTTTTGGGAAGAAGCCAGTACGTATTATGACAGCAAAATAAAGAATATCAAATCAGTCTTTGGAATTCAAAAAAATGATGAAATAACTAAATCGGATTTTAAATAAAACAAATTAATGACAAAGCAAATTAATGATAATAACATATTGAAATCAAAGACTCAATACTAATGAATAATATAAAATAATTAAAATTTCAAATTTCTTTATGATTTAAAAATAAAAAATACATCAGTTAACAATTTCAAAAAACGAAATAATAATAGGCACATTAAATTAATAATAAATTACACATAAACCCAGCAATAAATCATGAAGAAATCAATTTAATAATTATAAAAAATATAAATGAAAGAAACGAAAATAATATAATAGTAATAACAAATCAATATGACAAAATGAAATTAAAAAACAAATTAAATAATTAATAACTAAAACTAAGCAATGAAAGACAAACGTGCATGGCACGTTGCAATTAAAACTAGTATTATATATATATATATATAAAGTTGGGGTTCGGTCTGACCGAATTTTATGTGATTTGCAGCCCTCACCGCCATCGGCGGCGGTGGGTAACACCGCGATCCCATCGGAACCGGAGGGAGCCGGCGACCTCACCTCTGCGACGGCGAGTCTCCGTGACCTCCGGTGTGCCCCCGGCAGCCTTAAACCCGTTTTGGATCCGAACCCTCCTGCAGCGGCGGGGGCTGGGTGAGGCCGAATTTACCTTAAAAATTTATCTTATCTTATTTTTTTATTGTATTTTTTATTATATTTTTTATTATATTTTCTTTATTATATTTTTTATTATATTTTCTAATTTTTTAATTATATTTTATAAAAAATTTGGAATTGTAAAGACGCTGAAGTGCAATCCGACTACAACCCCAACATCACTCATATATATACATTAGTCTTACTTGAGCGCCGCGGAGGAGGGAGGTCAGAGACGAAAATTGGAGAGGACGAAAAATTGTTAGGAACCTAATGTTAGTGGGCCGGCCTTAATGGGCTGTATACATTTAGTCTCCTTGTTTAATTGTATTGTTTAAGTGTCAGTGGCCATTGGGCCTAGTTAAGCGTAGTACAGTTGGCCCATGGCATTGGTGAATTAGGACTGTTATCTTGAGTATAAGTAGAAGGAAGGGGGGTTTTTGATAGATTATTTGAAAAATGAATAATGTTACATACAGTCGTAGAATTATAATTTTATTTTTTTAATAGTGAACTTCAGTTTTTGCTTAAATGATTACATGTCATTTATAATTTAACGACGACATCTATCATTACTCCTGAAAAATTATCGTGGAACCCGTTGGTTATTTTTATTGGAAGGAATTGGGACCTCCAATATCCTCGTCGCGATTATCTATTTTATCTCTTTATTTTCATTTAGTGTTCATATCTGTTTCATATCATCATCCACAAATTCATACACATTTTATTAGGTTCCTTACAGGTGGTATCATGAGCCCACGATCCTCTAAATTGAGAGAAGTATTCTTGCAATGGTTGATTAATGATCCAACAATTCCTAATCGACATGCTTTAATTGTGAAATACTCACATCTTCAAGCGGCGGAAGAGGAAAAGATTCATGAACCACATTTCGTAATTAGTGAAGAACTCAGCTCCAACGATGAAGAAAAGGGACCAGCGGAGATCAAAGAAATCGTAGAAGAAACAGTGAAGGAGGAAATGCCAATTTGTGTTTTGGCCGATGTTAAGGATAGAGAACATCCATCTTCGGAGCAGGAGAACACAGGCATCAACTTAGATGCGTATGAGGTTAAAGCATTTCAACTCCAAGAGCTTCGAAATGGTGTCCGATGTCGCTAAACTCAAAGAAATGGAGGGGGGTTACACGAAAAAGAAAGGCGAGGCCGTCGAAGTGGAGAAGAGACTGGGAGAGAGGTGAAGCAAGAAAGTGAAACAAAAAACCACCTGCCTCAGCCAATTTCGCACGACGAGCTCGGAATCCTTTTCATCGTTGGGAACTCTTGTAGCTTGGACGATGGCACAATTATTGACGTAAAGAAGTGTGTGGATGCAAGTGATGGGAAAGTTCCAAGGTTCAAGAAACACGCTGAAGATCACCAACTATAGAAAGGGAAAATTTCCAGAGGGTTTCAAGTCTCAGTATACATGAATCCTGCTCCCCAGTTGCTTGATGAATTGCCCCTTAGAGTTTCTTTTAAACCCTTTGATAGAAGAAGAAGAAGAAGAAGAGTTACCATAGATTCAAGCTCCATGGTAGCACCAGCACGTGACTGTGGACGCGAGAACCTTGGTTCAACAAGCAATAAACAACTTAGCTGAGGTGAATGATGGGGAGGATTTTCCTCATTCTCCAGCACGTGCACAGGGAATTCATGCCCAAGAGCCCTCTTGCAAATATGGTCAATATTCTCACTTAATGCCTATTAACAGGTACCCTTATTTTGTGAATGGGGCTAAATCCTTAGAGTTGTGGCATTCGGATGAGGGAGGTGGTGTTGAATTTTTTGGGCGTTTAAAAAATAGACACCACACTGCACTCTACTTACTTATGGAATTGTCAGTTAGAATGATAGTTAAAGAATTGGCAAAAAAAAATAAAAGAACAGTTGAAAAGGAGAAAAAAAAAAGGCTGGATCGTGAACTTCAAGAGGACAAAGGGGAAGCTAAACAAGAAGCCGAGAAGGTAACAAAACTGAAGGGGAAAGGGGATACACGCAGCCTCATTACACAAGCAAGGTATCTATTCCTTGATTTTCTTTTGGAATTAAAATTGCCGTTGATTACGTTGTTCTTCACGAGCACATGTCCATGATAATTGATCTGCAAACTCTGAGAGGACTATTTGAAGAATCTAAAGCTATTTTAGTACGTCAAGTGAAAGAGACAGTAACCTCACTTCAGTTGCTCGATAAAAGGTCCCTGAGAAGTGCTTTAGAGTGGGATGGTACTCCCAGTGGCTTTTCGGATGAAATTCAACAATTGGTTCTTAGTGTTGTGGAAGATTTGAGAAAATCATTAAAGAACCTTCCTGAATTATATGGTGACTTTTGGAAACTTCAATTTTCTATGGCTTCACCACTCTCACCTCCAGCATTATGTAGTGTGCAAACGGAATGCGATTGGGGTCCGGCGCCCAATTTGGATAAATTAATTAAGGTTTTGGAATTGTTTGAAAGAATATTTTTTAACCTTGAAGTTCTGCTTGTTGGAGGTATGACCCAAATTTCCAAGGCACAAAAGATAGTTGCAGAAATCTTTGGGAAGAACCCAAGCGAAGGAGTTAATCCTGACGAGTTAGTTGCCTATAAAATTCTTCTTGTTTGTTTTGATAATAAGGCTACTGATGCTTATTATCAGTCAACTTTGATTGATGCTTATGGAAATGATGAGCCAGTCCAATTGGAGAAAACAACTCGTTTATTTCAGGATGTTGTATCTGAGTTAAAAAAAAATATGGAGGCCAGACATTGGATATCGACAGCCTAGCTGAGACCTTAAAATCACAAGCTGCATACACTTAGATGTACCAATACACTGAAGCAATTAGAGACTGCATGAAATTCATTGAAATTAACCCAAGTTATAACAAGGTATACAATCCTCTGGGTTTGGCTTATTATGCACAAGGGAACTATAGTGATGCTATCAAAAAAGGATTTAAAAAAGCAATGGAATTAGATCCTGGTTTTGGAGCTAGAGCTGCTGGGTATTCAAATATCTTTCTACCTGCACCTAGTTTTGATGCACTTGAATATGGGGAACATATGGTTCGAAACGTATGGGTTCAGATGTGGTGAAAAGTAACAATCCTGAGTTCAAGGAAGACTTTTCTCTTGAACAATCATCCATAACTGAGGTGATAGCAGTGTCTTTTCTAGGGGATAAATCAGTTCCTTTGGTAGTGTTTCCACAAATCCAAACGACTCCAAGGTTATTGCCATTTAGAGCAATTGCGACAGCTGGAAATGAACATTGGGGACAGTTTTTAAAGGGAGGGAAATTGTTAGGAACCTAATGTTAGTGGGCCGGCCTTAATGGGCTGTATACATTTAGTCTCTTTTTTTAATTGGGTTGTTTAAGTGTCAGTGGCCATTGGGCCTAGTTAAGCTTAGTACAGTTGGCCCATGGCCTTGGTGAATTAAGACTGTCATCTTGAGTATAAGTAAAAGGAAGGGTGGGTTCAGATGGATTATCTGAAAAATTATTGTGGAACTCGTTGGTTATTTTCATTGAGAGGAATTGGGGACCTTGAATATTTCAAGGCGTGATTATCCATTTTATCTCTTCTTATTTTCATTTACTGTTCATATTTGTTTCATATCATCATCCACAAATTCATACACATTTTATTAAGTTCCTTATCGATGGTATCACGATCCTCTATGTATGAATTGAGATAAGTATTCTTACCATGGTTGATTAATGATCTAACGATTCCTAATTGACATGCTTTAATTATGAAATTCTCATGTCTTCAAGCGGCGGAAGAGGAAAAGATTCATTTTATGTTGGTCGGCTGCTCCTTGATCTTTGAGAATTTTTTTGTTATCCATTATGTATATGGGCAACTAAATTCTTAAGTGGGGTTAGGGATAAACTTACACACTTGATAGTATTTTTAATTTATTTTTTATTCATGTATTTAATCTTTATTTATTCAAACTCTTTTGTTTTACCATTTCCTAATTATTGTTAGTATTTTCTCTTCCGAATAATCATAGAATTTATTTTTTTTATAGATTCAGTCATACTTTTTCTATAAAATGATTTAAATTTTTTATTATGTTTGGATCAATTTATTATCTAAACTGATTTAATTCATTACTGCAATATCGCTCACTAAGTATATTGTCGTCATTGAGTTTTGTCAATAAGGATAATAATTTACGTAGTTGTAACTCCCTCTTCCCGTAGGCTAATAAGTGTCGCGTGATTTTTCTAAAACTTTAATCCGGCATAAGATTTTTGGTTTAAATAAAAATAAAATAAAATTCAGTTCATAGAATAAAATGTCTTTCACAAAAAAAAAAAAAAAACCCATAACTGAAATAACTGAGAGTAAATTTGTGTTATAAAAACACTTATTTTTAGAAATGCTGAAAATTTAAATAACCGCTCAATCTACTCTTGGCATGTCTGCTCACACTGGTCATCTTCCTCACCTGGGTAGTTTTAAAAATAGGAAATAAACTAAAATAAGTCGATGACTCAGTAAGGAATCCATCACAACGTAAGATAACTATAGGAAATTTTTCATAAAATTTATGCTAAAATCTGAAAATATGATTGTACATTCTAATGTTTATGTTATACATGACTGAATTATCTGATTTAACTGACTAACTGACTTAAACAGACTGGTCTGAATTAACTGACTGATCTAACTAAACTTACTAACTGATTTAACTAAACTGATTTAGCTCAACTGATTTAACTGAGCTAGTTTAACTAAACTGATTGACCAACAAACTTAACCCTGTGTGCAAGATTGTGCACTGGTCCCACGTCTTACTATAGCAAAGAGAGCTTCTGATAGTACTCTATCATACTATGGTGGACCACGCTTAGATCCGTGACTTGCACATCCACCCTAATTTGATATACATTGGTACCATGCATCTGAATGGTCATATGAGATTTTGAACTAACTGATTTACTGAACTGATCAACTGACTAACTGATTAATTGGTTTCTAATTTGATCTAATCTTATACTCGAACTTAACTTAATTTATGTGACCCATATAATATGAGATGCATATCATATGTATACTAATATAAATAACTAAGTTTGCTGAATCTGGACATAATGCTAAATGACATGATCATGTATTATACTGTGCTAAATGACATGCTTGTATGACACGGGGGCATATAAAAAGGATTATCAAAGAACTGACTTTATTAATTATATAAGCTAAATGTGATGATCCTAATTTTGTGATCAAATTTACTTATCTCACTGCGTTGCTTTCAAATTTTATTTTGTAACTCGACATCTATACGAAGTATTAAACAACCACTCATCTATTTTGAGAACGTATCCTAATAATCTATTGGAATAAGTTCATATTGGAGAACTTATCCAAAATAGTACTTGGTTTATCGCGAAAATCAATAAATTAGAATATCATAAATTATTGAAATACTAATAACATATTTTAAAATTTCCAATTATAATCTACTAAAATACTTGGACTATGATATTAAAACAAGTAGTAAAAGCACCAATTTTTAAAATAGGTTTGCTTTCTAATAATTAACATAATTATTCAGTTTTAAAAGAAATATAATAAATATTGACACCATTGGAATATTCATACGATAGATAGCAATCTTAAAAGTGTTTTAAAATAATAAAGATTAACCATTTACTAAATACTACTAACATAATATCTAATCTTTCAAAAATTATTTAATATATATATACGTACATATATGTGTCTAAAAACACAACTGGGAAAAAGCCCGACTCCTAAAGATAACTTTAATAATATTCAATATAAATACTATGGCAGATTATTACTATACTCAAATATTAAATATTAATTAATATTTAATTTAGTAACCAATAGTACTTAAAAGCCCCCTTAAAAGCTCAACACATGTAAAACTCATTTCGAAAGCATCTGATATGGACAATAGTAATTTCATAAGTCTAAAAGCGCAACTTTTAGACCTAAAGCCCAATTTTCATATATTGGTAACTTCACTCAGAACACAAGACAGGTGCTGTGGATCCTTACCGAGAGGAGGGCTACGTGATGGTGCTCTGGTAGCTGGCTGAGGTTCACGACGGCGCTGGTCTGAGTTCGACGGTGGCGGAAGTTTCCATGCGTGATGATTTGCATTAGTTCATGTTGGGGAACGACTTCCTCTGTTTCGGGTGATGCAAAACAGAGCATGCAAGGAGGCTCCGGTTCATTAGTAAGGGGTCCTCTGTAGTGTTTCCCGGCGTGGTCCCGAGTCTGTGCAACTAGGCGGCTAGGTTGTGGCTCAACGGGGGAGAAAAGGATGCTCTGTTTTCGGGATGGTAAAACAGAGGTCTTCCATCGGCTGTTTAACGGCTCGCAGTGGCGTTTTTCGGTGGTGTAAGGCAGTGCGTGGACGGTGGCTTCCGCAAGGTGGATTGTGGTTTTGCGTGGTTGTGCAGCGTGAGAGGAAGTGGCTTTGAGGGAGGAGGCGTGGTGGTCTCGTGAGGGTTGCGACGTTGGTTGGTGGCTCCTACTGGAAGTTTGCACTGGGCGTGCATGGGACAGCATGTTGCAGCGTTTTCCTCCGGTAGCAGCCACTTGCTAGGGCTTCGATCATGCGGTGAGGCTGTGAGTTAGAGGAAGGGAAGTAGTTACTGGGTGGTGGCCGAGCAGTTTAGTCTAGGGACGTTCAAGGTTATCTATACATGCATGAGGGCTGTGGTGAAACTGTGAGGTTTGTGGAGGTGATGAAGGCTAGGAGGGGCGGTGGAAGCTTGGTTGTAGTGCCTTCGTGGGCTGGTTTGGGGGGTGCTCCGTATGTGGCAAGGAGGCTGGTGGCTTTGAGTTTGTTTCCAGCGGAGGGACCAAAGCATGCATATATGTAATCGGTGAAAGGAAAACCGACTAACTGTGTAATCGGTAACGATGATGATAGATTTTCAAAATAAGTTGTTGACGTGAATGTAGAGATTGAGAAGAAACGTGCAAGCTGTGGGAAATTTAAGAGAGGCGTGGACGTGCGAGATTTAAAATTATAGAACCTAATCAAATTAGCTAGGGAAGAAATTAAACAATATCTTAAAATATATTTTAAAATAAAAATAATAATAATATAATCCTACGTCATCTATATAATTTTTTATAGTTAAAATAATATCTATACTAAAATCCGTATTTAAAAGAAAAACCCACTTATTACACTCTTATCTTATGAATTTAAAATTGGTAATACTAATAATAGCATAAGAGAATCATACAAAAATATAAAAAAAAAAAGAAAAAGAAAGATCAAATTACTCGTAATTAGTCGCTAAAAAAAGGTTGGGATGTTACAATAGTTTAAAAATAGTGAATGACTAATCAAAGAGTTATATCTGGTTTTTTATAGTTGTATATCCTCCGATTGAAAATTTTGGAATTGACTTCTCAATTGAGTAATTTAATAAATCAAAAATAAATAAAAATATTTGATTTCTGCAAAGAATTTTCGATACTTTGTTATTCGTAAATTTGAGTAATATTTTTATTAAATATTTGGTTTAATTTTAAATTGCATATCAGATTAATTTTTGTTCTCTCATTAATCATTAGATGTTTTCTTCTAATTTCTTTGTTCTATTTTTACTTTTTTAATCTATCCCCTTGTGGAATCGACACTCCAAAACTGTGTTACAATTACCGGATTATTCTTTGGATGTAATCACATGTTAAGCTCTCTCCATCCATGCCATATTAAGGGTCAAGTTATACGTTATTTCCCTCTAAAGTTGCTATGGAACAACCCCTATTTTAACACACTAGCCACACCGACCAGCATGATAAATGAGTCGGATTTGGTGCAATAAAATGGAATGTAAAAAATAAAAGGATTAAAATGGGAGGGAGATGGATGTAAGGAACATTGAGGAAATATCTTGTCTCACCTCGCCTAAGTTCACTGTGCTCACCTTGCCCAAGTTCGCTGTGCTCACTATGCCCAAGCTAGGGTTCAATGTTGTTCCGTGCCACAAACATCCCATTGTAGTTCTGTAATGTTCTTGCTACTTCTCTGCAACTCAATCCAGAATGCACCCCAAAATGCCAACAAGAATGCATAGAAAGAATGACATGAGAATGGCAAGGAATGACACGAGAATGGCACAGAATGACCAAGAATTCATTGTAAATCTTGATAACGAATTTTCATGGAATTCTCAACCACCAAGAAACTAAGAATTGACTTCAGAATTGTTCAACTACAAAAGACCATCACCTCTGCTTATAAACGCGCATAAATGAACTCTAGAATATTAACACATCGTTTTATCTCAAACACAAACTAAAACAACCAAAACACAAACTAAACAATCAAAACTCAACACAACCTACTACTTTATTAAACTCATTTCACTAAAAACGCATAACTCAACACAAAACGCTCCTCTTGTATTTTTTTTTGTTTCTAAAAGGGGCTACGGTTTGGATGATTTGGAGGGGGAAAACTCAATTTCATGCATAGTTCATTTTACTTGGGAGATTAAGAATAAAAAGGGATATGTGGCAAGAAGATTATATCCATACCTAACTTTGTCTTTTCTTCACATATAATTTTATTTTTGAGGTGGTGATACATGACAAATGAGGAAGAAATGAGCAAGCAAAAACTAGAACCCTTCCTTGGTGAGTTTCAGATATGAGAGATTATTTTGAAAATATCCAAGTGTTTGAAAGACCATTTGAGACACTCAGCACAAAGGGAATACTTGTCTTTTGGAACTTCAAGAAAACCATTGTATGGAAATTAAAGTTATGTAAACTTTGTTTAGGAGTTCTAGTGAATCAAGCAAAGTATATTCTTCACCCTTGAAGAAATCGGATTGGAGGAATTGGGAGAGGGTGAACCGACCTTGAGTTTTGTCTTTTGTTTTTCCATGCTCACTCACTTCTTTTGAGAGATATTGGATAATTGGCAAGTGTTGATTTGAAGACAAATATAGGATTTTCTTGGTGAAGTTCGGATAGGATGAAAATAGAAAGGTAAGAGCCGAAACCTTCCCTTGTCTTTTTCTAGATGTTGATCACATCACTATAAGATAAGGACTTAGTCCTATCATGTCAACTAAGCCTAAAAGAGGATTGAGTGCTCTAAGCCCCTAAGAGGACACATGGCCAGTTGGGGGGAAATCTTCCATACTTATCTTTCCATGAGTGTCGACCAAGCACGCATTTTCCCACTCACTCCATTTCTTCTCCAAGCATTCGGCCAAAGCATAGCTCAAACCCTCTCCATTTCTTTTCCACTCACCCACCTCTAAACCGCTCCTTCTTTGCACCCTAGAGTGTGTATCTCTCCAAGATTTTGGTGAATACTCCTTCTTCACTAGAATTTTCTTTGCTAGATTTCTTGACAAACTAGTAAGTGCTCATTTAACTTGACCTTAGCATTTTTGTATATATACATGGTAAATTTGCTATTGAATCATTTATTTTATTATTTGCTTGCTTGAAGAGTACTTTTGTTATTATTTGCTTGATGAGTGCTTGATGGATGTTTTATCCTATTATTTGTTTGATTGGTGCTTTTGTTATAGCTACTTATGCTTATCTAAAATGATGACTTAGAATTTGGTTCAAGAAATATTTGAAGAGTTATATAGTGAAAATTTGATTAAAGAGTTCAAGGAATAAAATTGAGAATTTAGATTAAGGGAGTTCATCCATGGAATGATGTGTTGAAATGATAGAAATTATATTTTTAGGAGTATATAGTTCTTGTCCATAGAAAGTCTTTTGGAGAATTTTAAGCTTTGATTCATAATGGATGATATGATTTATAACCTAGGTTTTTAGAGGAATTATTAAAGTATACCCTTTGAATTTTTAGGAATATTTGAAGATATGTAGCTGGTTTGGAAAGAAAAGTATATGATGAAAGGTAATTGAAGAAATTATTTTATAAGCTATATGGGTATTCTTAGCTAGTGATGATCATGGTTTAATTATTGAGTTTTGTTATATTAAGAAAAATATAAGTTGGTTATGAGAAAAGAAAAGGAAAATTGGGCTTAACCCCACCAAGAATTCGGCCTAGACCATTTTAGGGCTAGGTTTTGATTATTCTCAACTTTCTCTTTAGTAGAATAGTCATGATTTATTTGAAAAGGGTTATGATTACATGTTTAACATGTATAAGTCATGATTTGGAAATGCATGCTTTATATGTCTCATGAACCATGTAGCATGCATGAGAAAATCCAATTTTGCATGCATTTTTATTCACATGACAAGTCTCATGATTTGAATTATTGTGTTTTTTCAAAATAAATTAGATAATAATTTTTAATAAGAAAAAAACTAATGGTGAAGGCGTTTCGATCTGCCATTGAGATTAAGAATGGCGATAAAGATGTTTTGATCTACCATCATAATAAGAAAATCAACGATGAAGGCATTTCGATCTGCCGTCGAGAATAAGAAAGCTGACTGTGATGGTATTTCAATCTGCCGTCATGCTAAAAAAAAAAAAAAAAATCAACGGTGAAGGCATTTCGATCTGCCATCATAAAAAGAAAACCGACGGTAAAGACATTTTGATCTGCCGTTGAGAATGAGAATGACAGTGAAGACATTACAATCTGTTGCCATAACAAAAATGATATGATTAAGAATAATAACACGTAACATTAAGAATCAAAAGAAAAAATATAACAATTACAGGAAAAACTTTGTTTACGTGTCAACATAAGTCTTTTCATGAAAACTTGAAGGTCTTTAATAAAAGTGTATTGTGCATAAATCATCTCATGAGTCTCATGATCATAGTGCCTGTATTTGTTTAGTTGTATATGCCAATGATACTTTTATTTCGTTATCTGTGCACTTACTGAGATTTCTTGAAATCACACTCTTTTAACTTTTATCTATCAGTTCTTACGGAATGATAGACTTTATTGCAAGAATAAATGGTCCAATACGAGACCCAGACTTCTCAAGAGGTTCTGAGGCGCCTTAAGGGCCTTACAAAATACTCATCTTTTGATGAGATGACTCATCTCCTATATGATCATCTGTTGGAAATTTTGTGGTAGGATGCATTTGAGTCGTTGGAGGGACGACGATCCATGGGGTGCTGCGTGGTTTTGAGCCCAGATGGCTCATTATCCCTTAACAACAACTACGCAACACCAACGGGGATAAGACTCTAACATGGTGATAATTTAAGTATGAGTCGTTTTCGCTTTGATGATAATTATAAAAAAGTGAAGAAACCCCATAATGTGAGTAAAGAGGTAATTGTATGTTAAGAATATCAAATGATGTTATGTTTTGTTGGGAATTGGATTGTGTAGACTTGGTATTATATATTGATGTTTAATATGAAGTTATGGATTTTAAATATAGATTACCATGTGATCATATGCAAAGTTTAGATTATTTTGTCTATCCTGTGATATTGATTTTATTTTGCTGCGATGTATATTGCATATTGCTAGTAAGTTAAGTACATGCATATTAATTCTAACATGAACGAGGGGTACGTAGCCTAGTGTTACATGTCACGGCGCTTCAGTTTACGTTAAATCCCAAACGTAAATTAGGGGCGTCACACTTATCCTACAAAACTTATTGTTTCATTAATCCCTTCAAGACAATTATTCTTGTTAGTCCCTTCCTTTTCACAGCAACTCAGCAAACCAACAACCCTCTCCACCTCTTCAAGGCCTTGCCTAGGCACCCATGACAATTTCTAGCTTCCATCTTCCATTGTATTGCCGCCAACAAAGACATTGAGTATGTTTTTAGATTACAATTTTCTCAACTTCATTCTCTACAAGGTATGCCCACCAGATTACATTTTCTTGAATAACAAGAAAGGGGTATTGGAGCTTTGGGAATGTATGTCGAAGTCGGAGTTTGGAGGCATTGGGGCTCTAAATTCTAACTCCAAACTCTGACTTTTAAAAAAGAAAATTAGACGTCATTTTACATATAATTTTCTTATGAAAATCTAACTAAATGTCGCTATTTCATTTCAAGTGAAACGATATCTTTTTCTACACACGTCATTTTCTTCCCCCCCACCCCCAAGTTTTTTGCGATTTCTCTATCTATCTCTCGTCCCATACAACATTCTACACCATTTGCAATAGTTCTATTGTTGTCACGAGCCCAAACCCACCATAGAATACTTCCTACCAACTTTTACGACGTCGTATGTATATTACTACCTTCTCATTTGATTTGCAATTGGTGTTTATTTTTTATGATTTCACCATGACTTTATTGTAAATCTAATTGAATGATCCGGTTGATTTTGTTGTTTGAGGTCTACCTGATTTTGTTGTCATATCGTAGATTTTCGATTTTTAGGGTTTGAAATTTTTTGGATTTTTTTCCCAATTCAATACCATATCATAAGTTGATTTGCAAATAAGTTGCCATGTCATAAATGAAGTTTTCCATATTGAAAAATTTTGCCATATTGAAATTTTATTGGTTGTTTAAGACCTAAGTTAGCCATATTGAAATTCGATTGGTTGTTTATAGCTATTATACTCAAGTAACTATGATTGATAGGTTTCTCTTGACATAAGATCTCAATTTAATACTATTTCAAGTCTCAACTCTCAAGATTCAAATGAACCAAAAGAAATTTCAAATGAATAAAAAAATTATATTTAATGAAAATTTGTTCCTATATTAACTAAATATTTTAGGTTTGGTGGTTCTTAAAATTTTTTTGCTATTGTAAGACCTATTTTTTGGTGGTTCTTGCATTGTTTCTATGGAAAAAAATGTTATCAAATGTATTATATCCTTAGGAAAACAAATATATTATATCCTAGTTGCATGAATAAGAAAACATTATAAATTGCATGATACAACCAATTGATCATCTATTTAAGTAGGCCAATACCTTTGACCAACACCAATATTATTGTTGGTCACACTTGCATGTTCAATGTTAAAGTAGGAAAACAACAAAGCACAACAAATGTATGAAAAAAGTCCTCAATGGAGATTTTTTTTTTTATTCATAGTGTAAAATAGTGTTTTTAGACTACTTCAGTACATCAAGTTCATAATGTATTTATAGAACCTTCTTACATTGCAATAAAATATTCCATCGTTGGAATATTTTTCATTACAATTACACAATAACATAATTGATTAAAATAAATATTTTCTAGAGTTTTCCTTTTTACAACTGGCATAGGTTTTCACTCTTCGATTGTGCATCATTCTTTCTAGAGTCATCTCCATATTTCTATTAGAGCTTCTCTGAATATCATATTATGATTTAGATGAATTGTTTTCCTTAACACTCATGCTGACATTAACTATAGGAACTTTTATCATTTGGTTGGTTATTTTTTATTTATTTAGATTTTATCATTTGTTTTACCATGTAGTTACTTAGTAAGTGGCCCTTTTTTGTTTTAGAGGATAAAACTATATTTAAAAATAAAAACAATAGTTAGGTAGCATGAAAATAATACATAGGTTTGCTGATGAGAAAAAACATGTAAACCACACCTCAATCATGGTGAGGCAGAAACCATTAATCATAATATTATTACTTTGGATGATAAACACACCAACAAGTTAATCAAAGTCCATGTAGCCACTAACAAGACTTACACCCCCTTCATGGCACTAAATCTTGAAACTTTTAACTTGCCATTAAATTCCAAGAGTTACATCCCCCATCATTATAATCATATCAATATATCATTTTGATTTTGTCTTCATGATGGAGCTTTCAATATTAATTAGTTGCGACTTGGCTTTTAAAGGTATGACTCTTGGTGTATATTCTTAATAAGTCTTTGCGTGAGTTATTAGTTCGAGTTATTGGTTTAATGATTATATCAGATTATCTTACGTTGCAATTTGGTGAGTGTCTAAAGCCAATCACTAATTCTAATAAAATATGCAATATTGACTTCAGTGGAAGAACTTGGGTGGCTAATGGCCGATAATAATTATGGGTAGAAATATGGCGGTATAAAGAAGACAATATCTAAATTAATTTGCATAAAAAATGTCAAAAGATTTTCACATTCTAGATTTTTGTTGCTCGTTCTATAATGTTTGCATTGTGAATAGCGTATCTAAGTTCCACTTGATGGAACTATAGAATTCTTTGATTAACATGGAATAATTCTTTCTATTTAGGTGTGAAATGGTTTGGAAAATTGTGTAGTAAGATAGTATGACATTGAAACTTTGGTTTATAATATATAGTCTGAGATTGAATTGTAAAATTGTGAAATTAGGTTGGGTACAACAGTTCTACTATAATGTTTGACGGTTTCACATAAGGAACAGAGAAACCTATCCCTTGTTGCGTAATCCAACTAATAACTAGTCCAATAGCCATGCCAATTTCTGAGCATAGGAAGATCACAAGTGATAAATATAATAACTTTTGTTTTCAATGAGAACTAAAATATGTTTATCTATATGGACTAGAAACTCGTCCTTTGCATCAATATGCCAATGAAGTAGGGTAGAATGAGTCTTTTGGTGGTTTATGATGAAGAGCCTTGAGAGCTTTGGAAGCTTAGCTCAGTTTTAAAAATATTAGATTGAGATTTTGTTGCGGTTGAAATTTTGTTAGAAATACAAGATCACAAGATAAAAATGTTGCTTTTGATAATCACATTTTGTTTTGCTAGGATTTGCAAAAATAATATAAATATAAGAAGTTCTTAAATTAATCTGCTACACTTTTGTATTACATTTCCATACTTCTAATTAATATGCTGCACTTTTTTAATATAAATATATTTTCATGATCTATTGTATTTTCATTCAGAAGAGAAGTGTGACAACCCGGATTTTAGACATCCGCTTAATTTTCATATGTGGGATGATTATGTCTCTCCAAGACTATTTTTAGGAATTTTGGGATATATGTATAGGATTCTTATATTGAAAGGTTGGGAATAAGGTTGAGTATAAGTGTGACTTGTGTTAAGGTGGAAAAGTGCCTAGACCCGAGACTTCGCTCAACTCTCGCTTGATGTCTGGCTCGAGCGAAATACAGGGACAGACAGACGTCTTTTAGTAGAATGGTCATAACTTGCTCATTTGAGGTCGGATTTGAGTGATTCAAGAGGATATGGAAAGCTAAGAGGAATATCTACAACTTTTATATTTTGAGGTTTAAGAGATATGGACTTAATCAAATAAGAAATGGAGATTGAAGTATCAGGTCTGAATTGGAGATAGATGAGCATTGACTTGAAGTTGACTAAGAACATTGGATAAGATTAAGCCTTTGGATTATTTTCTTAGTTATCCTAAGATCTGGACAAGTTTGTAGAGATATGGAAAATGAGGAGATTTTATTTAGTGAATTTCGTGTGAAATAAGATGAATCATCTATCCAATACTTGGTGTACCCGGATTGGTGTTCTCGGGTTTATCTGTCGAGTTTTATTAGAAAAATCATAACTTGGTCATATGAACTCCAAATGAAGTTATTCCAGTTCCTATAGAACCCAAAGACATAGATATATAACTTTTATGACTGGAGGTTTTAGAGAATCGAAGTTTATCAATGGATTAATTGGGCTGGAATGGGACTGATCTGTTTTAAGTGCAAACTGGAGCTCGAAAATAAATCACTTCACCACATCACCTTAGATGTTCGAATTTGATTGGTTCTCCTCATGGTTATCTGCTAGATACATGTATGAGAGCATGTGTTAGGTGGAGGAAGAGCTTCTAGAAGAATAATTAGCTTAGAACCAAACAAGAGTGAAGGACTAATCTGATTAGCCAAAACAGTCAACTATCCCCTTTGTTTCCAACCAATTGGTAACCAAACCTTGGGAATTAGGTGATGAGATATTTTCCAGCCACTCTAAGGGTGCTAAGGGAGTCTTGGACGTGGGGCAAAAGGTGAGGAAAATGTTCTAGAAGTCTTGAGGATGCAAGGAAGACAATAGCCAGCTAAGCTTATCTTGGGTATTTTAGACTTTTTGGAGTTTACTTGTATATCTATATTTGGTGATTATTTGGGGCCATTGATCTAAAATGATTTTTAGATGAGGAAGAAGCATAGCCATAGGATGAATATCTTTGGAGATCATGGGAGATATGGATGAGGATTAGATTAACCAAAGCTGGACAACATGCATGCCCCTACACGGTTTGAGCTAACCAAGGGCCTTGGTTTGTTTTCCTTCTCTTTTTCCCCAAGCCATCTATTTCTATATATATATAGCTATCTTCAGATCATGGGAGACCTTTTGGGGAGAAGAAACTCACGCCCAACACAAGAAATAAGATGGGAAGATAGCCTCTTAACCCTTGAACCTCCAAACATCTCCTAAGTGAGCTAAGTGGGTGCTTTGAGGAGGAATGTTGCAAGGACTAGTTGGATCATTCAACCAAGCTTTGGAGAAACTTGTAAGTATACAATTTAACTTAATCTTAGCATAGAATAAGTAGATTATTGATGGAATTTAGTTTGTTGTTGGTTGGAGCTTGAATTAGGCTTGAATGATGTGTTTGGAATCTATGGTGTTTTGGATATGATTTGGTGATTGTAAAATGTTAGGAAAATTGTAAGGACCTAGAATTATGTTCTAATGAGTAAAAATAAGGTTGGTGTGAAAAGATTGCTTCATTTAGGTTGAAAAACCCCTTGAGCCGTGATCTCGCTTGACTGTCGCTTGATACCCCACTCGAGCGAGTTCCAACCCGTGACTTCGCTCGACACTCGCTCGACACCCGCTCGAGCGAGATACCCTGTTTTGCTTAGATTTAGGGTTTTCTTAGAATAGCAGTGGTGTTTCAAATGGGTAGAGTTATAGGTGAAAATAACTCATATGAATAAGAGAGAAACAAAAAGAAAGAAAACAATTTATATAAAGAATATGTTCCGTGTCATAACGGGGACGGCGAGACGTAACGCCCGGATGATTGACACGAGACTCATCATAACGGGGACGGCGATACGTAACGCCCGGATGATTGATGAGTATGATTGATAAGTTAGTCACGTCATGACGGGGACGGCGATACGTAACGCCCGTATGACTGACGTGCCGGCAGGGACGGCGATACGTAACGCCTGCCGTGATATAATAATATGTTCCGTGTCATAACGGGGACGGCGAGACGTAACGCCCGGATGATTGACACGAGACTCATCATAACGGGGACGGCGATACGTAACGCCCGTATGACTGACGTGCCGGCAGGGACGGCGATACGTAACGCCTGCTGTGATATAATAATATGTTCCGTGTCATAACGGGGACGGCGAGACGTAACGCCCGGATGATTGACACGAGACTCATCATAACGGGGACGGCGATACGTAACGCCCGGATGATTGATGAGTATGATTGATAAGTTAGTCACGTCATGACGGGGACGGCGATACGTAACGCCCGTATGACTGACGTGCCGACAGGGACGGCGATACGTAACGCCTGCCGTGATATAATAATATGTTCCGTGTCATAACGGGGACGGCGAGACGTAACGCCCGGATGATTGACACGAGACTCATCATAACGGGGACGGCGATACGTAACGCCCGGATGATTGATGAGTATGATTGATGAGTTAGTCACGTCATGACGGGGACGGCGATACGTAACGCCCGTATGACTGACGTGCCGACAGGGACGGCGATACGTAACGCCTGTCGAGATTAAGAAATAAAAGAAACTAATGAGGTTAATAAGTAAAGTGAAAAGTATAAGTGTATGTGATGATGGGTCTAGCTAAGATCTAAGGTTGTATGTGATGATGGGTCTAGCTAAGATCTAAGGTTGTATGTGATGATGGGGCTAGCTAAGATTTAAGTTTGTATGGTAAGATGGGTACTTGACTTGTGAAGTTCCATAAGGTATTCTTGTAAGTGATATGTTGATGAGTATGACTATGTGTGGTGATAGTTGAGGTTATCCATGCTTTATTTCGTTAACTGTGTACTTGCTGAGATTTCTTGTAAATCTCACTCTTTTATGTTTTATCTATTTTATCTATCATTCCTTATGGAATGATAGATGTTGTTGCAGGGATAGATAAATTGCATTGAGACTCGATCAGCACGGGAGATTCTGAGGTACCCTGAGGGTCCTATGGAATGCTCCTCTCCGGTTGAGATGACCCCATGTACGTGATCAAGCGAAGAAGTAAGAGTATTGGATGGGTGTAGGATATGGGTCTTGTTTAGAGAAAACTAACTGGGTTATGTAAGAGTAAATACAGAATGTGGTTGTAAATACAATGTTATGAGAAGTGTAATTATAGTATGCCATGTGGTCTATTGATGCGAGAGTTAGATCTCTTTGCTCATATTGGTAATTTACTTCTTCCAGCTGCGATCGGCATTGCATTTCATTAGTAAGCTTAGATGCATGCATGCTGCTTTTTATGTTTACGTAGGATAAGTAGCCTTGCGTTGCTTGTCCGGATGCGTCGATTTGCGTTGTATTCAATGCGAAAAATCGGGGCGTCACAATTTGGTATCAGAGCAATACGACTCTGGGTAAACCATGAATGTCCTAGGAAAAATGATCACATGGTATTAAGATAGGTTTTGATTTGATTGAGAAAGGCTTGAGTTCTGGAATAAGATTGGGTCAAGTTGGTTTCTCTCATGGAATTGTGAGTGTCTGGAATTTCAAGAATCAGAATTCTTAAGATAGATTACGTGATAGGAGTAGAAATTGACAATTGGTTGATGTTGGAATCATTAGCGGCAAGGTCAGATTGATAAGGAAGCGTGATGACTATTTCATTGACTCTGGAGTGATGAAGTTTATTGTATGATTGTATATGGAGATGTAAGGTATACATGGATTCTTAAAGTCCTTATGGTGAGATTTGACGAAAACTTTGCTGGATTATATCAAGGGGTAAAGAATTTCTCTTTCAAAGTTGAGAATTTGAGGTTAACCGATCAACTTGATAGTTTTCTGTCGAGGGAATTTGAATTAATTTTCTTAGTTGTAGCAGATTAAAGATTGGGTTCTGGTATGAGGGTGTTATGATCAAGAAGGACCTAAATGTTTAAGAGTAGTAGGCTTGAATTTTATTGACTTAGACTGTTGTTGTAATATCAAGGTTTAGAAGAAAATGTCATAGTATGAGTGAATTCTTTGAAATTTGGGTACTGGAGTTGTAAATTTTGAAGAATTGCAAAATGGTGAAAAATTATAAGTTTATCGATCCTATAGAATTTTGGAAAGTGACTCCTAAAGTATGTAAAGTTTTAGAATTTTGGAGACTTGATCTGAATTAAGATTTGAATTTTGGAGCACTGACCTCACATGTTAGTTTGATCTGTGTTGGAAATTGATGAGGTTTCAATAATTAGAATAAGATGGAGTGGAGTCCAACGGTGGATATAAGAGTTTTTAAGAAAATACTTCCTCAGGAATGAAAAGTGTGGATTTGGTTGGCAAATTTTGGTGATTGAGGAAATAAATTTTGAAGGTATAAGTTCAGATGAGGAAAATGGTATAAATGGACTACTGATGCATAGGCAAAATGTTGATCTTGATTATAAATGCATGATATCTACAAGTACACAGTCTTGAAAAGGTAACCTTTGGTTCCATTTTGATGCGATTTGGTATGTGTTGAGGCTATTTATGTGGTAAATTTTGAGAGTTCAAAGTACAAACATGATGTTGATTATGATCAGAGACTTCAATTACCCTGACTTGAAGGAATCAATAGGGATTTGGAGTTTTACCAAGGAGAAAATATTGTTTGTGATTGCCATGGAGAGAGTTTTAAGTCACAAAAGATAGAATATGGATGAACATTTGGTGGATAGAGCATAGAAATCGACTGAAGTCAGTTTAAATATTTATGATTGTTGAATTTTATTGGAGAATATATTGGGATTCTTGGAAAAGTCAGGATTCTAAATTACTCATATGCTTTGAGTTTCTTTTTAAAGAAATGTGCCAAAGGAGAAAAGTAATATTGGCAGCTATATTGGTGTTACTGATTATTGAATTTTTCTAAGCACACGCTGATATATATATATTTTAGTGTTGAGGTGGAACTCTCGAATTTCGAGGACGAAATTCCTTTTAAGGGGGGGAGAATGTGACAACCCGGATTTTAGACATCCGCTTAATTTTCATATGTGGGATGATTATGTCTCTCCAAGACTATTTTTAGGAATTTTGGGATATATGTATAGGATTCTTATATTGAAAGGTTGGGAATAAGGTTGGGTATAAGTGTGACTTGTGTTAAGGTGGAAAAGTGCCTAGACCCGAGACTTCGCTCAACTCTCGCTTGATGTCTGGCTCGAGCGAAATACAGGGACAGACAGACGTCTTTTAGTAGAATGGTCATAACTTGCTCATTTGAGGTCGGATTTGAGTGATTCAAGAGGCTATGGAAAGCTAAGAGGAATATCTACAACTTTTATATTTTGAGGTTTAAGAGATATGGACTTAATCAAATAAGAAATGGAGATTGAAGTATCAGGTCTGAATTGGAGATAGATGAGCATTGACTTGAAGTTGACTAAGAACATTGGATAAGATTAAGCCTTTGGATTATTTTCTTAGTTATCCTAAGATCTGGACAAGTGTGTAGAGATATGGAAAATGAGGAGATTTTATTTAGTGAATTTCGTGTGAAATAAGATGAATCATCTATCCAATACTTGGTGTACCCGGATTGGTGTTCTCGGGTTTATCTGTCGAGTTTTATTAGAAAAATCATAACTTGGTCATATGAACTCCAAATGAAGTTATTCCAGTTCCTATAGAACCCAAAGACATAGATCTATAACTTTTATGACTGGAGGTTTTAGAGAATCGAAGTTTATCAATGGATTAATTGGGATGGAATGGGACTGATCTGTTTTAAGTGCAAACTGGAGCTCGAAAATAAATCACTTCACCACATCACCTTAGATGTTCGAATTTGATTGGTTCTCCTCATGGTTATCTGCTAGATACATGTATGAGAGCATGTGTTAGGTGGAGGAAGAGCTTCTAGAAGAATAATTAGCTTAGAACCAAACAAGAGTGAAGGACTAATCTGATTAGCCAAAACAGTCAACTATCCCCTTTGTTTCCAACCAATTGGTAACCAAACCTTGGGAATTAGGTGATGAGATATTTTCCAGCCACTCTAAGGGTGCTAAGGGAGTCTTGGACGTGGGGCAAAAGGTGAGGAAAATGTTCTAGAAGTCTTGAGGATGCAAGGAAGACAATAGCCAGCTAAGCTTATCTTGGGTATTTTAGACTTTTTGGAGTTTACTTGTATATCTATATTTGGTGATTATTTGGGGCCATTGATCTAAAATGATTTTTAGATGAGGAAGAAGCATAGCCATAGGATGAATATCTTTGGAGATCATGGGAGATATGGATGAGGATTAGATTAACCAAAGCTGGACAACATGCATGCCCCTACACGGTTTGAGCTAACCAAGGGCCTTGGTTTGTTTTCCTTCTCTTTTTCCCCAAGCCATCTATTTCTATATATATATAGCTATCTTCAGATCATGGGAGACCTTTTGGGGAGAAGAAACTCACGCCCAACACAAGAAATAAGATGGGAAGATAGCCTCTTAACCCTTGAACCTCCAAACATCTCCTAAGTGAGCTAAGTGGGTGCTTTGAGGAGGAATGTTGCAAGGACTAGTTGGATCATTCAACCAAGCTTTGGAGAAACTTGTAAGTATACAATTTAACTTAATCTTAGCATAGAATAAGTAGATTATTGATGGAATTTAGTTTGTTGTTGGTTGGAGCTTGAATTAGGCTTGAATGATGTGTTTGGAATCTATGGTGTTTTGGATATGATTTGGTGATTGTAAAATGTTAGGAAAATTGTAAGGACCTAGAATTATGTTCTAATGAGTAAAAATAAGGTTGGTGTGAAAAGATTGCTTGATTTAGGTTGAAAAACCCCTTGAGCCGTGATCTCGCTTGACTGTCGCTTGATACCCCACTCGAGCGAGTTCCAACCCGTGACTTCGCTCGACACTCGCTCGACACCCGCTCGAGCGAGATACCCTGTTTTGCTTAGATTTAGGGTTTTCTTAGAATAGCAGTGGTGTTTCAAATGGGTAGAGTTATAGGTGAAAATAACTCATATGAATAAGAGAGAAACAAAAAGAAAGAAAACAATTTATATAAAGAATATGTTCCGTGTCATAACGGGGACGGCGAGACGTAACGCCCGGATGATTGACACGAGACTCATCATAACGGGGAGGGCGATACGTAACGCCCGGATGATTGATGAGTATGATTGATAAGTTAGTCACGTCATGACGGGGACGGCGATACGTAACGCCCGTATGACTGACGTGCCGGCAGGGACGGCGATACGTAACGCCTGCCGTGATATAATAATATGTTCCGTGTCATAACGGGGACGGCGAGACGTAACGCCCGGATGATTGACACGAGACTCATCATAACGGGGACGGCGATACGTAACGCCCGGATGATTGATGAGTATGATTGATGAGTTAGTCACGTCATGACGGGGACGGCGATACGTAACGCCCGTATGACTGACGTGCCGGCAGGGACGGCGATACGTAACGCCTGCCGTGATATAATAATATGTTCCGTGTCATAACGGGGACGGCGAGACGTAACGCCCGGATGATTGACACGAGACTCATCATAACGGGGACGGCGATACGTAACGCCCGGATGATTGATGAGTATGATTGATAAGTTAGTCACGTCATGACGGGGACGGCGATACGTAACGCCCGTATGACTGACGTGCCGGCAGGGACGGCGATACGTAACGCCTGCCGTGATATAATAATATGTTCCGTGTCATAACGGGGACGGCGAGACGTAACGCCCGGATGATTGACACGAGACTCATCATAACGGGGACGGCGATACGTAACGCCCGGATGATTGATGAGTATGATTGATGAGTTAGTCACGTCATGACGGGGACGGCGATACGTAACGCCCGTATGACTGACGTGCCGACAGGGACGGCGATACGTAACGCCTGTCGAGATTAAGAAATAAAAGAAACTAATGAGGTTAATAAGTAAAGTGAAAAGTATAAGTGTATGTGATGATGGGTCTAGCTAAGATCTAAGGTTGTATGTGATGATGGGTCTAGCTAAGATCTAAGGTTGTATGTGATGATGGGGCTAGCTAAGATTTAAGTTTGTATGGTAAGATGGGTACTTGACTTGTGAAGTTCCATAAGGTATTCTTGTAAGTGATATGTTGATGAGTATGACTATGTGTGGTGATAGTTGAGGTTATCCATGCTTTATTTCGTTAACTGTGTACTTGCTGAGATTTCTTGTAAATCTCACTCTTTTATGTTTTATCTATTTTATCTATCATTCCTTATGGAATGATAGATGTTGTTGCAGGGATAGATAAATTGCATTGAGACTCGATCAGCACGGGAGATTCTGAGGTACCCTGAGGGTCCTATGGAATGCTCCTCTCCGGTTGAGATGACCCCATGTACGTGATCAAGCGAAGAAGTAAGAGTATTGGATGGGTGTAGGATATGGGTCTTGTTTAGAGAAAACTAACTGGGTTATGTAAGAGTAAATACAGAATGTGGTTGTAAATACAATGTTATGAGAAGTGTAATTATAGTATGCCATGTGGTCTATTGATGCGAGAGTTAGATCTCTTTGCTCATATTGGTAATTTACTTCTTCCAGCTGCGATCGGCATTGCATTTCATTAGTAAGCTTAGATGCATGCATGCTGCTTTTTATGTTTACGTAGGATAAGTAGCCTTGCGTTGCTTGTCCGGATGCGTCGATTTGCGTTGTATTCAATGCGAAAAATCGGGGCGTCACAAGAAGTGTGGCGAAGCAATACATAACAAGTTGTATCTATATATATAGGTGCAGTAAGTATATATATCGTTGTACATATACATGCATACATATAGATGTAGCAAATGTATATATTATTGTACATAAACATGTATATATAGATCCTATACATTATCATAACATGCTGTAGCTATTTATATATTCAGTACATCTTTTTTTCTAATTTCTTATTCTAATTTATTGTTTTAACACAATTGATCTAGATATGGATGCTACATATAATGGGAACGATTCATAAAGGGATGCCACAATTCCTACACTGATAGGTACTTCTAGACCCACATCTAGAGCAACTACTTCCTATAGAAGTAGGCAAGTCTCAATAAATGTAAAATATGAATATATGTTTAATGAGGAGGAGCCACATATTGAGCACAATCGACCACCACGGCCTACTAAAAAAAGGTCGTAGACATGAGAACATTTCACCAAAATTCTTGGTGATCGTGTGAACCCGCAAATAAGATGCCCCCATTGTGGGCGATTTTGTGATTTTTAATTGAAGAACCAAGACACCTATGTAATAATAGCACATATTAATGGTGGCCAGTGGTCACAATAGACTGATGGCTACTAATTAGACCAAGCCCAGTTATAAAACTTCTACAAAAATTTATGGTACATAGATTAAGAAATTATCAATCCCTCAATATAGTGAGAAGATATTGAGGGAGTTGATTACATAGATCGTCATCTGTGATAACATGCCTTTTAACACAGTTGACAAAAACAACTTTCATAAATTTGTGCACACTCTTGAGTCATGATTCTTCTTGCCTTTATGGTATATGGTGATGCGAGATTGTTTAAAGAGGCATATGACAAAGAAGGCAGAGATGATGGAGATGTTTATTATTAGGAAGACGCTGGGGATCAGTCCGTCCGATCTCGATTAATAACAGTCTTCGAATAAAAACACAATAAAAAATTCTAAAAATACAATAAAAAATATAATAAAAAATAAAATTTAGAAAACACAATAAAAAATACCATAAAAAAATAAAATAAAATAAAACATAATAAAATAAAGATAATTTTAAAGGATGTTCAGCCTCAGCCCAGACGGAGCCGGCGCCAGCGGCGGTGGACGGTCCGAAACGACTTTAAGGCTGCGTGAGGCACACTGGAGGTCATCGGGGTCGCCGTCGTAGGGGTAGAATCGCCGGAGGCCGGTGGTCATGATGGTATGGGCAGTGTCGCCCACCATCGTCGGAGCCGCCGGCGTCCGTTTTTCAAGGGTATTGGACGGACCGATCCCTAGGTTTTTTCTTATTATTACTATCTAAAGAGTGTCATTACAATTCGGTATATGGATGTCCATACACAATATCAGCTACATGTGTCACGTCCCACATCATTGATAGTGAGTGGAAATTGCAGAAACATACTATTGGCTTTAAAAGAGTTGTTGATCACAATGGTTCATCCATTTGGACGGAAATGGATGATTGTGTGAAGAATTGAAAAATTAAACAATGTTTTGTATTGCAATTGATAATGTCAGTGTCAATTACTCTGCAATTGATTGGTTCAGGCAAAATACGATAGTAAAATAGGATATCATTTGTGAGCTCAAGTTTATTCATGTTCGATGTTATGCTCATATCGTCAATCACATATGTGCTAAGGGGTTGATGAAAGTTGATGATTCCATTGCCAAGTTTGCAACCTTGTGAGATATGTGAGGTCTTCCCCCAAAGGCTTGGCAAGTTTAAGGCAATAGTCGAACAGTTTGAGATCCTATGTTTTAATATGTTGTGCTTGAAAGTTTCAATTCGATGAAACTATACATGCATGATATTTGATGTGGTATAGAAGTATCAAAGAGTGTTCGAGCGGTTGAAGGTCAAAGATTGGGGCCTAAGGTATGCTTTGCTAGAGCCAACAGAGGGAGAAAGGGGCTCGATGCATTGGACACAATTGATTAGGCCAATGTGAGGTATTTTATTCAATTTTTAAAATTTTTTTATAACTTAACTCTACAATATCCAAATATACAATTGCAAATTTATAATTCGACGAGCTATCAGGACTTCATGACCACTTGCAACAGAGCTGTGCTAATACTGTGAGATTGTTATTTGCTATGGCTATGAGAATGAAATCTAAATATAATAAATATTGAGGGAATATCGAAAAGATAAATAGATTATTATTTGTGGTTGCAATTTTTGACCTTGATATAAGTTGGTCATTATAGAATTTTGGATTAGGGACGTACTTAGGGAAGAGAAGGCTAAAAAGGTTATTAGAGAGCTGAAAAGTGATATTGATGACTTTATATAGCCACTATAACTACAGTGGTTAGTATTCAACCGTAAGTAGTAGCTCCTCACACTCAACCAACTCGGCATCTTCCTCATATAACACATATGCATAGACTTCATCTATTTTGGTGTGGCGGTATTGTCAAAATCATGCATCAAGAAATATTATACGTTGTACATTTGAAGTTGAGAGTTATTTTATGGAAGATGCCAAGACACCTAGTGATGCATTTCATTTATTAACTTGGTGAAAGGTTAATTCCACAAAGTTTCCAGTCCTTTCTCGAATAACGCGATATGTGCTATCCATTTCTATCACTATGATTGCCTCTGGGTCGACAGTTAGCACCACAAATTGCTTGTTGGATATTTATCGAAGTTTATTGACATCGTCAATCGTGGAGACCCTCATTTGAATATAGAATTGGTTAAGTGAAACACTCATTGGACGATGATGCCAAGAGTTATAGGCTTAATCAAGTAACTTTATATGCTTTTAAATTATTATTTAAACATTTTTAATATTTTAATTATTTAACTTCTATTTTTCATGATCTTGTAGACCTAATTGTGAACCTTAGCATAATTACGAATAACTAAGATGGACACACTGTGAGATGGGGAGCTCCCTTAATTGGTGAGAAATGAAATACCATTAGCAAAAAAAAACTCTTCGTTTTTGTTAGTTCAAAATCATGCTTTATTTATATATTTTTTAATTTCCAAAACAATAATGTAGGATGCTTGGAATTGGATGTTGAATGACTGATAATAATGAAAAATTGAAAACTATTGTCAATTTATAATTACTAATTCATAAGTTTTTATATCATTTGATACATTATTACATTGAGAACAATGTAAATTGGTTGAGGATTTTGATTATTTTATTAATGTTTGGTTGTGATTGTGCTGGTTGTTAAGAGCTCCTTTGAATTTTTTATTTATATTTTGTTTATCATTATGCATTTACTTCTCTTTAGTCCTTTAATATTTGTATTACATTGTATTTAAGTTTTCTTTAATTTTTTTTATAGCATTTTTGTAAATTGAAAGTCGACTAGGGTGTTGGTGTGTTTTTACAATATTTTAGAAGCTCAAATATCATAATTGACCTTAGGCCCTCGGTAGTGGGCATAGAGATTCAAAAGGCCTTTGCAATCACACTTCAATTTGAGTATCAAACTCCAATTGAAGTTCAGCCGATCAGAGCTCCAAACTCCAATCTTTAACTCCAATCGTAGTCAAATTTAGAGTGCACAATGACTAATAACTCTAGTTGGAGTCTATGATGCCCCTAATTTCACTTGGGATCGAACGAACATTTGAAGTGTCGAAACATGCAACACAAGGTTACATGCTCTCGTTCATGACATATAAGATGCAATATTCCTAACATGCAACTATCATTATACAATATTTGCAGTGGATAATTTTTTTTTTCTTGCATCAAACTGAAAATATCTGAAGTACTTAAAACATACTTCATACAAAAGGATATATACTAAACAACTAAAATCATAGCATTAGTCCAAAATGACCATGATTAAAAGAATACTGAAGATGCAACTCCATAGTACAAGTAGTCATTTATGTTAACTACTATATTAGTATTGACACAACACTATTACTTAGTCGACTGTATCCAGTTGGTCGAATCTCGATTCTCTTTCAAGTCCTATAACAAGATAATTTTTGAAAAATAGTAGTTGGGACTACTACATTAAGATTTGATTACAAATCTCAACAAGTTAATAGAAATCTTTACATAGGTTAATGATGCATGTATGACAGTAAAAGTATGAATGCATAATCAAAATTATAAATAATCATAGCATAACTTGACGTACAACATAATATAATTGACATAACTTTAATTGAAACATGAACTAAATTTAACTTGCTTAAACCCAACTGAACTTAAATTAAGAGTTGACTTGAAATGAACTTGATCTAAAATTTTACTTAACATGAATTTGGACTTGAACTAAAACTTAACTTGATATGAACTTGGACTTGAATAATGACAATCAAAATGATTCCACCAATTTTTTTCATCAGGAATAGTGAACAATCAAAATGAATCCACCCAACAGATTCTGTCAGGGATACTCAAACAATCAGAATGATTCCATCATGAGTATTTTAAATCATGTAACCTACAATCAAAATGATTACATCAGATATATGAGATACCCAAACAACCAGAATGATTACACTAGGAGTATCTACATAACTGAACTTGAACTTAATTCTGACAATCAAAATAATTTCGTTGAAATTATCACACATGAGTTACAAATGGACATGCTTAGACAATCATAATGATTACATTGTGAGTATCCTTAAAATAACTGACTTTACATGACTTGAAAGGTTGCTCCCAAGATACACAAACTATAATCGAGATGGAATGTGACTGAAATACAAGAGGACAAAAGACCTGACGTAACACAACATGACTTGAATGTAACTCGAAAAACATAACTTACTTGAGATAGAAACATTTTGTAACATGACATAATATGTAATAAACAATATTTTGTAACATGGCATAACATAACAGACAACATACTTAACCCGACATACTTGCAACAGTGAATATTACCTGGCATGAAATACATGTAATAGATGGCATACTTAGTATAACATACTTGCAATGTATAGCAATACATAAGAGAATATCTTGCATAACAAATGAAGAATTCATGACAGAATAAATTCTATGTAACAGATGAATATGTAATGATTTGGCGTGACACATATGTTGATACATACATATACTGCAGTTTCTTTACTTATCACCCATACATATTAAACTGATAGTAAATTAAAAGCTAATTTACTTCAATATTCACGTCTTTTAATCAAAATAAAACACAACCACGAGCAATTGAAAATAGTGAATTCTAAAAGTTATAACTTAATCACTAACAATAGAAATATGAAAATACTAACTTAGAATAAAATTATCATTTTACCATCTACATGTGGGAAAATGACAATTTTATCTCCAACTTAAAAATTTTGCATCACTCCAAAAGTCACCAAAATTTACATACCTCATGTAAACTTTGTCCTAAACCTAAATATCAATTTAGAAAAATTTAAAACTAAACACAAACATAAAAACTCTATAAAGGCCGAAACTTACATAGGCTATTTCCCTTGATTTTGTTGCTATTCTTTCAAATTTCAAAACTCATGATTAAACTAAAACTTGTCTACTAATGTAATCATAACATACTCCTAAGAATAATCATGTTTTGAATAATGCACAAAAGTCATCAAAATTACTAAAACCACACTTGAACTTTTCAATTTTTCTTCTAAGTTCAAAAATAGTTTTTTTACTTCCAACTTGTTTTGATCAACCTCTTGATCCATGACTTAAAAAGATGTGGTCTTCAAACCAAAACATCACATGGTTCAAAAAGGTGTCCTAAAATAGATCTAAGTTTCAAACTCAATATCACATGGCTAAAAATTCAACCAAAATATAAATTTAACCAAGAACATCAATAGTTTGGCATATCTGAATATCTCTTTATATAAAATGTCTTATCTTTGAAACTAACATCAAATATACTTAAACCAACATTGTAACAGGTATATATGAGACTTAGGATCCTCTAATAAAATTATCAAAGCCACTACAATAGGTTTCAACTACAAAAGATTTAATCTCAAATAGAAACTGTTTTTCTTCTTCTAGTTTTTAAGTTTTTAAATCTAAGAAACTTTTTCATCAAAACTTTTAATCATGCAACAAATCCTCAACCAATAATCACACACACATGTTAACAATACTCCAAAAAAATTAGACCATGATCTATTCATTAGCTTGGTCAAAAACTCCAAATATAATATACCATCCAGTTTATCGCCCAATATGACCTTTTTGGAATTTAAACAACATTTGACTAACTAAACGATCTTAAAATAGAACACGTAAGGCATTCACGTAAACTAGACTAAAAAAACTTTCATGGAGGAAACTTTGTGAGAAAACACATACAAAACCTTCGAATTAGGCATGCAAAAGAGTTTAGAAAAGTTACCCAAGAGTGTCTTTTGTGTTCTATCAAGGAAAATGTAAAGGAGAGATAATTTTCATTGGAAGTAGGCTGGAGGGATTCTTACACAAGTTATGGCAGATGATAAGGTTGAAATAAAACTTGATTGTTGGTCTTTTATACCCAATACAATATACAAATATCAACCTAAGATATTTTCTCTACGTGAAGTGTAGAATTGAAAGAGTGAGCTAGCCCTTTAGCCTTTCACTTAAAGAACCCCCTTGACCATCTTGAACAAATTTGACCAGCCATGTCAGTAGTGAGCCTAAATGGGCCTAGATTTGGGGTTTGATATCACACTTTTATTTCTTCAAATCCATCAAATGCTCCTCTTAGTCCCAAGTGTCTAATATTATTTATTATGTGTGGCTAAGATATTGCCAAGTGTCCATATAAAACTTATCTAACCTAATTTAAACATTTCACGTTGTGACTTGAAAATGCCACACTTGTTGTGCTTATCGAGGTTACTATTCATTCTAAAAAAGTGAATAATAGACTTAGTATTAAAAAAAAATCCTAAACATTCTTGTAAATGGATTATTGTGCCACAAAATCTTAAATAATCATATCTAAAGGTGCAGACTATATCACATTCTAACACTTCTAACTACTTCAAACAAATAAAAATCATGCTTCTGGCATCATATTAAGTGATAACACTGACTATACTGATAGACTAAAACCTATACAATTAGCCAATTTGTAAAAACTTACGGGATTTTCATGAGGCTCTTAAACCTTATAGAAATTCCACAATTGAATTTCGAGTGGGCTATTACAAAGTCGAAGCTTATTTGGGAGTTTTTTTGTATGAATTTATGACACTATTGTTGATTATAATTCGAGAATCATGAATATGTTTTAGGTTAAGTATGAGAATATATCTCTAAATTTAATTTTTTATGTTGCACTTGAAGGCAGTATGTTGATGTTTCACTTAACCCCCTCTTCTCTTTTTCCAAATGGTTGATGATGCATGAAGAATGTCTATAAATATCTTTGGTTATTTGAATTATGTATATGCTCTGGTTTATGAAATCTTATCCCTAAATTGATTCTTAGGCCAAAAATTTTGATGGGCAAAAGAGAAGATAAAATGTCTCTTAACTACTCATCGAAGACATCTTTGAGTGAATAATCAAGTTCTACGAAGGTGATGCTTTGTTTATAAATTTCTTTGTTCACCTTGTTGTTGTTGGTTTAAAAGTGATTTTTTTTAGGCTTATTATAAGTTATGCACACTCCATTTGTAACTTTATTTTCTAGGCCTCTACCCTATACTCCTCTAGCACCCACTACCCATTTAAATCTATATGATCCAATGAATCCCTAACTCTCTTCATTCCAAAATGCTATCCCAAAGGCCTATGCTCAAAAACCCCTATGCTTTCGCTCCAAACTAAGGTTTAATTTCCATTCTGTTCTAGCTAGAACGGCCTGAATTTACTGTGCCAGAAAAGCAACCGATACAGTGTAGGCTACTATTCCATCCTTGGTCAAATTTCGATCATTTCGGCAGGTTCTTGTCCATTTCGGCCAAAATGGTAATATCGGTTTGAAACTTAGGCATAGAATTTTTGTAAACACTTTTAGATTCATGGAATTTTAGTAATTTTTCATCCATTCCAACTTTGTTCTCCTATTTTTGTGTGAAATCATAAACAAATACTTAGACTTAGAGTTCATTTTTTGCTCTATGTTTCCACTCTCCACACTTTTACAGCCAACTCCACAGTGTCACAACTTGTGCCTCATGTTGGTCAACCTCGTCTCAGCACCTGTTACTCCATCGAAACTCGGTCCACTCATGTTACATTTGGATTTAGTTTTATATTCGCCTCTTTTTCTCTTCTAGATAATACTACAAGCATATTTGCAATTTTTAAAAAATATATACTAGTTCTCTTCTTGATCTAGTTCGGGGAGCATAGTTGGTTTGATAGTTGCATTTTTTTTCTCTTCTTCACTGATATAAGTTATAGTTCTTTGAGACAATTTTTCTAGTTAGAGACGATATTTAAGTACCAATATTAGCTAAGAAAAAAAATCTTAAGAAAGGATTGAAGTTGAAACAATATTACTTTCACCTTTAGAGTTAAGTCTAGCTATTCGGCCAAATTAGTAAGAATGTTGTCTTTCTCAAAGTACTCCATGGATTCACGTGGCTACAAGAAGTTTCCTTGTGTTTTTCATCCCAAAATTTTGAGTCTCATACTTAGCTAAGAATTATTATTGAGTTTCTCATATTTGTGTGTTTTAAAGACTTGTATTAAGATTTATGAGTTGTTTAGGTATGTATATTTTTTAGACTTGTATTCAAGTTATTTTGAAATATAGTTGATAGATATATAATTTATCCATATAACAACTATCCCAAAATAGTATATCGAAATGTACCAATATCAAAATATTGCGTTGCATACTTCAACTAGAACAGTTAGAGAAATGGAATTCAAAACTTTACTCCAAACTCCTATACACCTCTTCCAAAATCCAATGTCCCTCCACCAAACCCTATAATGCTATTGCAACCCCTATCCCTACATAAGAAGTAGTCAAGTAAATTAATGATGTAGTGTGTTAGAAATGATAATATGAGCTATTATTACTTACATTGCGAGGTTTGGTGGAAACTTCAAGCATTTATGACTCAATTAAATTACCCCGATTCATCTAACACTAAAACATTAAGCAAGGTTGAACCATTTGTAGAAAGTGTGAATATTGATACTTCAAAACCAATAAATAAGAGGGTCCCGCATTCAGCTCACCCGACCTTCGCCTAGAGTAGGCGAATGGGTGGATTAAAGTATGTTTGAAATGCAAGGGTTGGGGGTTAGGCTGGGCCTTGGCTTGCTCAACCCAATATGTAACATATAATATATTAAAAAGAACCAAAAAAATTCTAACTAGAAATACTAAATTTTTCTCTCCGTCCACTCATTTCTCTCCTTCCCTACCATCCTTCATTTCTCTTGTATTCTCTTCTCTTTTTGCCTCTTCTCCTCTTCTCTACTCCCCCCTCTTCTCTTCTCCATCTTCCTTTCACACCTTAGTAGTTGTTCAGCAAGTTCAATGTCTTCTCTTCTCTCTCCTTTTCTCTTCTTCTCCATTTTCTCTTCATCTTCTCCTCCTCCTTTAAGTCTACTTCTCTCCATTGTCATGGACCACAGCCAAGTTGTAGTCTATGATGGTAAGACCAGGGCTTGGTTATGGGCCTCTACAATCCTAGACCCTGGTCATATTTGTGGATCTATAAGTTAAAGACCCACACCATCAATTATGGCTTTACAAGTTTTATGGTCCATAACCACGACTACGGCCCATGGTTCTGTGCACAAATCTTCATATATGTGCGATTACTACTTGGTTTGGTTGGTTTGATTTGTGACTTTGTGAGTTTGTTTTGGTTTGTTGTTGGATTTATGAGATTTTTATGATTATATGTGATGTTGTTGGGTTTTTTTATTATTAAAAAAGTGTTGTTGGATAGAGCAGTTAGACGGTGGTGGACCCAATCTGCTCGCTAAGCAAGCAGATGAGCCCATATAGGGCCAAGTAGTGGCCCTACCAATAAATTATAGTGTAATTGAGGAGATTACAACAACTAAAAAGGGTATTGTATAAACTTAAGCAAGCATCGTATTGAGCAACAAATAGACATCACTTCCAAAAATGGCTAGTCTTGTTTTTCTCTCATTTATTAAAGAAACTGTAACACCCCATTTCAAGTAGGCTAAGGAGTGTCACGTAATTTTTCTAAAATTTTTGATCCGGTACAAGATTCTTGATTTAATAATAAAAATAACATTTATTTTATAGAAATGGAGTTCTAATAAAATATTTTTAAAGAAAAAAAGCATTAACTGAAATAACTGAAATTAAACTTGTCTTATAAAGACACATATTTTCTAGAAAACTTAAAATTCAAAAAACTGCTCAATCTACTCCTGACCTACCTGCTCGCACTGGTCATCTTCCTCACCTGGATAGTTTAAAAAATAGGAAACAAACTAAAATAA
Source organism: Platycarya longipes (assembly GCA_036559045.1). Taxonomy (NCBI): domain Eukaryota; kingdom Viridiplantae; phylum Streptophyta; class Magnoliopsida; order Fagales; family Juglandaceae; genus Platycarya; species Platycarya longipes. The sequence continues at coordinate 30,564,014 of CM071789.1, read as the reverse complement.
GTTGATGACTCAGTAAGAAATCCACCACAACGTAAGATAATATTATAAGAAATTTTCATAAAATTTTCGTGCTGAGATCTGAAATATGACTGTTCATGTTAATGCTTATGCTATACCTGACTGGCCTATCTGTATTAACTAACTAACTAATTTAAACTAACTTATCGAATTTATTTAACTAAACTGATTGGCCAACATACTTAACACTATGTACAAGGTTGTGCACCGGCCCCACGTCCCGCTATAACAAGGGGAGCCGCTGATAGTACTCTAGCGTACTATGGTTGACCACACTTAGGTCATGGCTTATATATCCACCATGATCTGATATATATTGATACCATGCATTTGAATAGCCATCTGAATTAACTAATTTACTGAACTGACTAACTGATTAATTGGTTTCTAATCTGATCTAATCTTATACTTGAACTTAACTTATATGACCTACGTAACATGAGATGCATATCATATATACTGATATAAATAACTATGCTCGCTGAATCTGGACATGATGTTGAATGACATGATTGTGTACTGTGCTGTGCTAAATGACTTGCTTGCATGACATGAGGGGTATATGAAAAAGGCTATCAAAGAACTGACCTTGCTAATAATAAAAGTTAAATGTGAGGATCATAGTTTTGTGATCAAATTCACTTATCTCGTAGCGTTGTTTCTTAAATTTTTCTTTATAATTCGTTACCTATACGAAATATGAATCGTCACTAACGTTTCTAAAATAACTTGCTGAAATATTATATTGAATTAATACTTATTATGCTTCATACAAAAGACATTAAATACTAATATTACAAAACTAATAAATATTAATAACATATTTCCCTTTAAAATTATACTCTAGTAAAATAATCAAAACTTATATTTAACACGTCGTAAAAATCTATATTCTTAAAATAGATTTATTTTCTTGTAATTAAAATAATTATTCAGTTTTATAATAAATGCTAAAATCATTTGACCATTCTTAACACATTTTATTTAATTTAAAAGTAAAACTTTAATAGCATAAATACATCATAATAATAGCATAAAATAAAAGGTTTAACACTTAATAGTTATATTAAAATCTAATCATGAAATGATTAACAAATAATATGGTTTAACCTCCGTACTATTTTCTACAATGTTTCTATGAAATAGATACTCAAGATTAACACAATTATTCAATATTATAGGAAATTTATTATATACAAAATATCAATTCTTAACATATTTTCATATATAGTTATGACTGTAATATAATAATTTCCTCAAATCTGACACAATGACCATAAAATTTATTTATAGCATAATTTCTATCCTTTAACAATTATATAAAAAAAATGAAGCTTTTGGGCTCATATATTCGTTCGTGTAAAACTAAGTCAGGTTTATAATATTAAGCCAAACTTAAGTTAAAATAGTATAAAGGTGTAGGTAATAAAATAGATCAAACCTATAAACAAAACCCAACGTAAAACATCATCAAGTACAACACAAAAAAACACATGCTACACCTGCCATAGTTTTCGTATTAAAGGTAGAAAGCAATTTAACCCAAAAAGGGGCAGCCATGCATCCGGTTTCACTGAAGAATAAACAAGGAGTTGCAGCTGGTCCTTACCGAAAGCAAATCGGGATCTATGATCTCGTGTGGAAGAATGCATGGCACGATGGAGACAATGGCCACGGCCAGAACCACGATGGCGTTACGGCGGATTTACTGAGGTCCATGGTGATGACGAATTGGGGGTGGCGCCATGGCTCAAGGTGGGAAACTCTTGCCCTATTTCAGTGGGGGCAAACAAAGCACTCATCTTCCATGTTTGATTTCGATGGCCAGTAAGGTGGTAACGTTGGCTTGGCAAAAAATGGGCTAGCTATTTGTCTCTCAGTTGCAACGTTTCATAGCCTAAAACATGCTCTGTTTTCTGGGCTAAAAACAGAGGTGCTCTTCTGGTGGGTTTTCGGTGGAGGGAGAGGCGACGTGAAAGGCTATTTCGGTGATGGTGGTTGCTCGACAAGGAAGTGCAGGTCATGCATGGGACTAACTAGGAGATGGTTGGCCGTGAAGGGTATTTGAACGCATGCTAGGGCAACATGAGGGGCTAGTGTGGTGAAACTATGAGGTTAACGTCAAGATATATATAGAGTGATGTTGTGCACCTAGGACAGAGACGTGTGTAGAGATGTGAAACGAGCAAGGTGGGATACGGACGTTCAAAAATCAAGCAGGTGTGGAAACTGAGATAACATGAGTTATCTAGAGATGTTTTAAATAAATAAATAAATAATTGAAATAGTGAAATAAGAATTTAAAGTGTTTTGAGTTGGGATAGTTTCTAACTAAGATATATAATGACTATGGAAACCCCAAGGAGGAAGAGACGTGCATGAGAAGTGGAACTTGAATTTGAATTACGATAGGAGATTGGGTTTGAAGTGTTTGAGTCGCATAAAAAAGAAAATCAAGATTAGGATAAGAGACTAGCTAAAACATGATAACATTTAAGAATTTAATCCAAAACAAGTTATTATCGTGAAGCTTATCTACTAAAAATAACAATAAAATGAAAAAAATAGTTATAATAATAATAATAATAATAGTAATAAGAATAAAAGTTTAATAAATATCCAGATTTTTCGTTCGGGATGTTACAGAAACATTGGTTGTTAAATATTTTGTCGATTAATGATACATGGCTTATGGTGTAATGAACCAACATAACTAAAAAATAATCTTGATTTAAGGCTTGAAATGGGCATTGGTTTGGAGAACAATGAGGAAAAATTGGAATTTGAAATGGTTGACGAACCTAAGTCTAGAATTATTTTTTAAGGATGAACATGTTATTATTGTGTACTACAAGGGATATTCAAAGCCAGTGGGCTATGTGTAATGCTTAAAAAACAAAATGGGAGTCAATGTGATGATTAAATATATAACACTTGGTTGTGCACAAGATGGAAAGCACAAAAATAGACAAATTGTTGTGTTAAATTGTTGTGTCCAACAATAAAAAAGAATGTAAGGCCAAAACAATTAATGCCTAATTGGTTAATGATGAGTGGTATTTGACAATTGTAATGCTTGCCCATAACCATGAATTGTTAAGATCATGAAAGCATAGATATTTGAGATGCGATCTGAATATATATTTGATTTCAAAGTGGAAGGTAGAGGTGAGTGACAGACTTGGAATAAGAATGAATAAGATCTTTAATTTTTTAGTTGTTGAAGCCAGAGATTTTGAGAACCTTGAATTCATTGAAAATTTTGATAAAGTTTTATTGACAATGTGAAACACCTTCGCCTAGGTAAAGGAGGTGTTGACGCACTTTTTGAATATGTTAATAGGATGCATGATATGGACAATAACTTTTATGCCTCTATGTATTGGGATGATAAATCAAGATTGAGAAATATATTCTAGGTTGATGTACAGAATAGAGCATTGTATCTATACTTTGAAGATGTTGTAACATTTTACATGACTTATTTGACTAATAGGTTTGTGATGTCATTTGCACCATATGCAAGACTAAACTAAGAATTCAACATTCATATAATCATGATATGTTTAAATCCAAGCATTCTCAAGTACAAAACATTTTTACTTCACAACTAAATTGTTCACAATCTTTTATATTTTCTAACCATAATGACTTTAGTTACAACCCAATATCATGACATAAAACCCCCAATGTTATCAAAGTAGTTGAAAATTACTATCATAATCAATTTCCAATACATGCACAAAGTAAGGCATGAAATCTCATTTTACTGGTTTTATATCTCATTTGACTTTGTATGAGTTCATATTCCATCTTCTAAACTTCAAAATTCTATTTTAAGACTTCATCCTCTGTTTTCTAAAATTGAAACTCTATTTTCAGTACATCATCCTCTATTTTCTGAACTCATTTAACTTTTTCTTTATAATCACCTATCAAATATAAAGAAATTGCATTTGGGATGCCCCTAAAAACTAAAACACCTCCTAGTTTAAGAAATTGTTAAACTATCATATATAGAGTACTTTTAACAGAATTTAAAGTTATCAACTCATATCTCAAATAACTATAAAATTGTCACCCTTGTGGTTTTTCTTGTTTGCAAAGTCTATAATAATGCTCTCAAACTACACTAACATAGGAGCAAGTCTATCCAAAAATCATTAATAATAGAAAATGATGATTTTGTATATTTCATACTTAATCAAGGTCTACAATAGGGTTTACATCTACCTTGGCATTGAAAAATTTTCTTAATATGAAGAGGGTGTAATATGTACATAGAAAATATACAAAAGACCCCACTAAATAGCAAAATTAAAAAGTTATAGATTTTCATGAAATGTAGAAATAGAATATGTAATAGCCCAATTTTTTTAAGATAAGGCATTTACTTGGGAATATTTTAAAGGAATTTATTGGAAGTATATTTTTCCATGAAAATAGAATTTGAGACTTAGATGCATTCTAAAATAAATTCTGATGGACTTTTGGGAATTTTAACAAGGTATTAACTAAAGAAATTCAATTTGAATCTAGAAAGAGATAAATTTTTGAAATTTAGGGGAGAAATTCAAGAGGAAGTGATAAAACCAATAATCAAACACTTGGTGCCCGGATTAAGTGTTCTCGGGCCGGTACATCGAGTTTTGGTGTAATGAGCATAACTTCTTCATATGAGATTTTGGATTTTTGAATATTCGAACTGGATCAAGAACTTAATTGGGCGTGAAGTGGACGACCCTGGATTGAGCCCAATTGGTTAACGACTTAGATTAGTTGTCTCATGTTCGGCCATTTGACGAAAATTGTGATTGGCTATCAATTTTTCTGAGGTCTTGACATGTGTAGGAGTATGTGGCATGTAGAGATGATGTGATCTAGAAGCTTTTGTTAGCTGAAAACAAAAGGGAAACGTAGGGGGCAAGTTTGTTGCTGACAGACAACTAAGTGAACTAAGTGAGCTGATTTCGAGCTTTCTTCCTACCAGATCCTGGAGTGGGTTTCTAGAACATGACCTTTGGTCTCTTGGGGAGGTATGCACGTGGTCCTTTGGCGTGAGAAGGATCTGGAGTGTCGTGGAGCACTAGACAACTTGAAAAGAACCGGTTCGTGCATGTAGGAATACAGTCAGCACATTGCCAGCTAATACCCTTTTATATGCTTAAATTTCTCGACCATTGATCTTGCTAAGCTGCCAAGCAACTCAATATGGACCCTTAGATGAATATTTTTATAGCCACACCTAAGATTTAGAGTGATCATTAGGCTAAGTAAGTTGGACACTACATCACCTATCGGCAAAGGGCTGAACTGGTTTCACCCTTGGCTGTTTACCCTCCCATTTCATGCAAGTGTCGTCCCTCTTTTTATAAATAACCATCTCTAGTTCCTAAGGCCTCTTTTGGATGAGGAAACCCACGCCTAACACATGAAAAAAGCAAAGAAAATAGCCTATTAACCCATTAACCTCAAACCAATTCCTAAGTGAGCTAATTGAGTGATTTTGAGAGAATCCTTGTAAGAGCTTGGTTCTATCATCAACTCAAACTTGGAGAAAATTTGCAAGTGCATATACTAAATTAATCTTAGTATAGAATAAGTGATTAGATGATTAATTCATGTTTGATATTTATTTGATATTAAACTTTGCTTATGTGTTGAAATGAAACCTATTAAACTTTGGATTAGTTTCTATTATGGAAAAAATACTAGAAAAATTTGTAGGGCCATGGAAATATGTTCTATGTTAATATATGAAGATGATTAAGTGAAAACGTGAGGTCTTGATTTGGAAAAAAATGATAAATCAACTCTAGTAAATTTCATTCTTAATAGGGTTATTATTAGCAAATTCGACATATTTTGGTAAATTGGACATAACTTGTTTGTTTGATGTTGGATTTGAATAATTCAAGTGGCTATGGAAATATAAAAGAAATATCTACAACTTCTATATTTTAAGTTTTAAGAGATAAAGACTCAATAAAAAATAAAATTGGGATTAAAGTGACAGAACCGAGTTTATCATAGTAGGCATTGACTTCATTGGTGAATTTCTTTTATTCTAAATTCTTAGTGACTTGATTTTAATTATTTGAATAATATTTTAATAATTATGGTAAGTTTAGAAACTCTAATTTACTTAAAATGTTTTCAAGAATTCTTATGCTAGAAATTATTAAGGAAATATTCAAGAAAACAAGGTAAATATACTTAAATTGATTATTGAAAATTAAGAAAAATTTGACAGGTTGTATATGTGGATTTTGATTTAATTTAAATAAGAATAAAATAAGATTTAATCCTTTAGGAGTTTTGGCCAGCCTTGATTTAATGATATTTTAATAGTTTATTTTGTTATTTAAGCATTTTTCATTATATATTGACGTTATGAATTAATGTGACGTAAATAATTGTACACATGACGTGTCTTACTGTGATATGAATTTACATGTTATAAGATTTATATGGACATGAAATATGCACGTCATAAGTATAAAATTATATGTACATTGCACCACGTCACACGTATGTGCCATCATAAATCATTATGTTTGTTTTAAGATAATACGTTAAGAAAACTTTAAGAGAATATAATAAGACTAATGTCATGTCATGACGGAAACGGCGATAAGTAACGCTCATATGACGGATATGATAAAACTCGTCACGATGAAGACGACAATACATAACGTCCGAACGACTGACGAGGATAAGAACCCCAATAAGGACGGCGATACGTAACGTCTATCAAGGTTCAAAAAGTGGATATGGCCCAACTAGAGGTAACAATACTAGATATGACCCAACCAAAGGTAACAATACTGGATATGGCCCTACCACGGGTAATAATAGTGAAGAATTCGACAGTGAAGGTGATACGTAACTATCGTCAAAGTTAAGAAATAAGTGTGACAGTGAAGGCGATACGTAATTACTGTCACCTTGTGAATAAGATAAATACATGAAAAGATAAGACTAAGTCTATAAAGAAGAGAAATGAATATGCTATGTTCTAAAAGAGAAAAATGACGGGTTTTGATAAATGAATTTGGAAGCTAAAAATGAAAATTTGAGACTTGCAAGGATTTTAAAGGTTTCAAGGTTTTTAAGGAAGAAATAAGTCTAAGTCATGCATGGGTCACATAAAACATGCTATACATGCATACTTTGGATGTCTAGCTTGTATGTGATTATTTTATGATGTCTATGTTTTTATTGAGTTACGTGTGTACTTATTAAGATTTCTAAGAAAATCTCATTCTTGTATGTTTCTTTTCTTTTTGGGAAATTTGATTTTCGCTGCAAGGTTGGATGACGGTCATAGGCTAGATCCCAGTTGCTCAAGAGACCCGGAGAAATCCTGAGGGATCCCCGGAGTACTCTCTCTCTCTGTAGAAGTTTTGACCCAGTTGTTAGTAGTAGGGACCGACATTAGTATGGAGAAAGAGTTTCCCGCAGTGAAAAAGGAGCCTAGGCAACCCTAAGTCGAAGTTTTGATAAATTTGTATATTGACTGAGAAAACTAACTGGGTTATGCATATAAGAATACTGTAATATCCCGAAATTTCTAAGATAAACTTTTATTTGGATTTCTTTAAAGGATTATATTTTTGGGAATATATTTTCTAGGAAAAATAGAGTTGGAACCTAAATGAGAGTTTTGGACTTAGAATAAGTGAGAATTTGTATTAGAGAAAATATTGTGGGGGAATTTTTGAGATTTGGAACAAGGTATTAACTAGAGAAATTCATTTTTAACTTAGAAGAAGTTGAATTCTCAAATATTTGGGTGTAAATATAAGAGGAAGTGATAGAACCAAATATCAAACACTTGGTGTACATTCTCGGATTTAACTGTCGAGTTTTAGTGTAATGATCATAAGTTACTCATATGAGGTCTAATTGAGGTGATTCTAACTTTTATAGAATCCTAAGAGATAGATCTAAAATTTTTATGTTATGAGTTTTTGAAATTTTGGTTAATATCAATGACTTATTTTGGAATCAAGTAGATAACTCTGGACTGAGCTTAAACCAAAACTCGAGTTGGAGAATATAGATCCAAATGAGATTCTATCCTAACCAAACTAAGAAGTGGCCTTCTAGAACTTGTTAAGTAGTGTCCTAAGGAGGTTAGCAAGTAACCAAAAGAGTTAGGGGAAGGCTAAGGGGGCGTGGGCTAACCAGATGAGGGCTGGAAAATGGAGATGCATGCATGGGTACGTAGGATGACACCTCATCCCTTATCCTATAAGCCTCTACCCCAACCATTGATCAAATGGTTAACAAAAAATATCTCAATTACTGACCATTGGATGATCTTTTCAGCTGTAAAGCTTAGGATTTCTGGGGATTTAGCTTAATCATGGAAAAAGATTTGGAAGGGACACCTCATCCCATGCAAACCAGAAAGCATTTGTTTTTACCAAGTTACCCTCTTCTCTCATTCACATGAGTCGACCACCACCTCTATAAATAGACAATTAGGAGTCTTCTAACTCTTTTAGAGAAGCATAACACGAAATCCTTTGAAAGAAACCCAAGCAAAACCCTTCTCTTGTCCCTTAACCTCCAACTACATCCTAAGTGAGCTTAGTAAGAGTTTTGAGGAGAAAGATTGCAAATACTTGGTTTGATCATCTTCAACCAGACTTATAGAGTGTGTAAGTTCATATTCTACCTTAACTCTAGTATGGAGATGGTTATTTAAGAGGTTGGACTATACATGTTAAGTATTGAACCCTTCTATTTTGTTAAAGTGTTATAATAAATCTAAGTGTTGTTAGAAGTGGTTTTGTTAATGTAAATGTGTTAAATGAAGTTAGAAGAACTTAAAAACTATGTTATAACAAGTAAAAATCAAGTTTATGTGAAAAAAGTGCGAGTTTTGGATTAAAAAGCTCATGCTCTGTAACTTCACTCGAATCCCGCTCGAGTGAAGGATCGGGCGAAGAACAACTGTAAACCCTCACTTGACTTTCGCTAGATGTTTGCCTCGAGCGAAGTGCAACTTGAGACTTTGCTCGACACTCGCTCGAGCAAGTTCTAACCCAAGAACTCGCTTGAATCTCGCTCGATACCTTACTCGAGCGAGATACCCAGTTTGCCTAATATTCGCCTGATACTTTGCTCGAGCGAGCTCCAACCCGAGACTTCGCTCGAATCTCGCTCGAGCGAGATATCCTATTTTGCTGATTTTAAGACTTTTGTTGGGATAAATGTGTACATTGAGATAAGAATGAATTATATATGTTATCTAAGTGTATAGCATGTGTAAAACACTTGGAAGAATTTAAGATACATACATGTGTGAGTATGTGATAGTTTAAGAGTACATGCATGTTCTAATATGTGGTGAGATGGCAATGCGTAATGCCTATTATATGATAAGAATGATATGTATTATCACGAGGACGGCGAGACGTAATGCCCATGGAAGTGATATGATTAGTGGGGACGGCGAGACGTAACGCCCACTATGTTAAGTATGTTCCATGTCAAGACGGAGATGGTGAGACGTAATGCCGGGAAGATTGACACAAAACTCATCATAACGGGGATGACGAGACGTAACGCCCATATGATTGATGAGTTATAGGTGATGGGGACGGTGATACGTAACCCCCATCCAGAATAAGAAAGAAATATGTTGAAAAAGGGTTATCTGCGATGGGGACGACGATATGTAACGTCCATTGAAGATAATAATTGAATAAGTGTTAAGAATGTGTCAATGATTAAGAAAAGAACTTAAAATATCCTAAGAGTGTAAATCTGTGTGAGTGATTGATAAATCATGTGAAACATGTTTTTGATCATGTACTGTTATTCTCTTTTCTTAAAAAGATTAATGATGACTGTGTCTATGCTTTATTAAGCTAATTATGTACTTACTGAGATTTCTAAAGGAAATATCACTCTTTGTAGTTTTATGTTTCTTTCTAGTATGTGTAAATTATATACAGGATGTGATGGCTAACAAAGGAAAAGCCTCGATGACGTAAGAAACTCCGAAGAGTCCTGATGGACTTTTTAATTTTAGTCCTTATGAAAATTTTACTTTTGCATCCATGGAACTTTCTATAGATGATCAGCCGGTGGAGTTGTGGTATCACAGTGCACCTGCTTTTGCAGAGAATGAGCAGTGTATAGGTTGCTGTTTAATTTTGGGATTGGATGGTTTCCTATCTGTATGTGGGGGTTTTATCGACACCACAGGGACAGTATCTTCAGCAAGACCGTTGTCTTAACTTGGATATGTTCCGTTATGGGAGGGAATTTCCCGAAGTTAAGAAGGAATCTAAGTGATCATAGGGATGGTCTTTTGATATGTATTTCTATTTAGTTGACAATGATAACTATTTTGGGCATGTATATATAACAGTACAATATTTGATGTATGAAAGGAGAATGTGGAAGTTGTATGTTAATATTTGCCATATGTGATCTTTAGAATTGGTTATAATTAATACATAATTCGCTGTGAATTATATGACTTATGTCAGTAAGTCAAGAGGAATACTTTAAGATATTGATACGTATGCGGGTAAGTAGCTTAATGTTACTTATCCTGACCCTTTGACTTACGTTAAATCTCAGACGTGAGTTGGGGGCGTCACAGATACAATGTTATTATAAGAATGGATGATGTAGATATTATGGTTTTATTTCACTATGTGATCATTAGAAGATTTTTAGTCAAAACTTTTCCGCTGCGATTTGCATTGCATGTACTAGTAAGTCTAGGTGCATGCATTAAGTTTCGATAACTATGGGGGTGAGTAGCCTAGCATTACTTACCCTGACACTTCAATTTACGTCAAATTCAAGATGTAAATTGAGGACATCACAGAATATACTTACACTATTGTGGACCAATATCCAATAAGTACTGCAGATGGTACTATCAATGTGATTATATTTTCTAAACCCATATGCAATGATCCTTCATATAGAAATGAAAAAAAAAACACAAATTTTAGCTGTATTTAGTGACTGTCAAACCCAAAAGGACTATAAACTACATTTAGGTATCTAGAAAACTTTAGAACACTGAAATAACTAATATCAACTAAACCAAATCAAATGGGCTAGAAAATAAAATATATAGAGAAAGATAAAATTTAAGACTACAACAAATGGACAAGAAAATGAGAGATGAAGGATGATAGAAGACACAAATAATCACCAATAATAGAATTACCAATATCATTGGCAAAGCACACAACTAGAAAGCTTTATGTCGCCCAACGCAATTAGCCACCTAACTACTTAGCAAAGATCCAACAAAGGCACCACCGAGTTAGATACTTACAACTAGACTCTCATTCAATATAGAACAAATACAAAAATTAAGTTAAAAAAGGAAATTACCTTGATTAAGAAAATTTAAGTGAGACTTGTACCGAGATTATCAAAGGGTTTTGACTATGGTTCCTAAAAATCAAGCATGAAGGCTAGATCCATCTTCCTATAACGCATATTGAATTGGTAAGGTTAGATCCATCTGACCATGTTTTGTATTGATTAAGGCAACTTGAACAAAGAGGAAAATTGGCTAATTTTAGGTCATGAAAAGTAAATTTAGGTTTGTGCGACTCGACTAGATGGTAGATAGGTATTTGTGAAGATAAATAATAAAGATTAAAGGTCTGAGTGGATGATCAGAGTGGATGTGAAGTTAGGTTTTATGTTGGATGATCAGAGTGGATGTGAAGTTAGGTTTTATGTGCTGGAAGTTAATACTTGAATAAAGTGGAACAAACTGCTAGAGAGTGTGGGTGAAGTTATTTTCTTGGGATGGACATGCTTGAATAGAGAAGAAGCAGTCATCGACAAGGGTGGGTGGAATTATTGTTTAGGATGGAAGTGTTTGAACAGAGAAGAGGAAGTAGTTAGCAAGTGTGGGTAAGGTAGCTTGTATAGGGATGAACCTAAGAATATAGAGGATGCAATGAATATAGAGAAAACAAAGATTAAGTCACGGGAAGGAAACTTGGGTTCAATTCATAAGTTAGGATTCTTTTGGCCTTTTAGTCTTTTGCCACATTGCTAGGTGTGGTCAGTATATTAAAATGAGGACATAAGAATAGAATTATTATGCATTGCCCACATGGTGATGGTAACCTGCTTTTAGGGTTTGGTATTCCTCTCAAGCTGCATCAGAAGCTTGTTGACCATGCCATTAGATGAACAAGTCAGTCAAGGGGTGATTGTTCTCTTACAGATACAACAATCTAAAATCAGCTGTAATTCGAGACAAATAACATTTTCAAGAGATAAAAGACAAAGATTAGGAGGAACAACATCACGAGAACCAACCGGTTTAAATTAAGAAACATGGAACAATAGATGGAGCCAGGATAAAAAAAAAAAAAAAAAAAAAAAAGCTCTAATTTGTTTTACCACAATACCCACTTTCTCCAAGACTTGAGAAGGGCCGTGGGAATGGGGAGAAAGCTTCATATGTTGGCAAAAATGAACAAAATATTGACAGTAAGGCTGAAATGTAAAAGAGGTCACCTATCTCAAAGCTTCTTTATGATCTCTTTAAATCAATATATTTTCTCATACAATTTTGGCTCTTTTGCAGATTCTCCAGTAAAAGTTGAAAAATTTGATCCCTCGTGAACAAGTCTTCTACAATGGTTGCAATTCGAGCAGTTCGTGGTATGTAGGTAACGAGTTGGGGAGGTGAGTTGCCAGACATAATCTTAAATGGTGTGTGCTTGGTAGAATGATGATAGGTTGTGTTATAGAAATACTCTATTAACGGCTACCATTTCATCCACTGATTAGGTTTGTCACAAACAATACATCTCAAGTAATTCTCCCCATCTTTGTTAATAGCCTCGGATTCACCATCTATTTGAGGTTTGTATGTTGTATTGAAGGTCGAATGAACTCCTTGAAGCTTAAATAGCTTTGTCCAAAACCTTTTAGTGAAACAAGGTCCCTGATAGAGACAACAGAGTAGAAATCCATGTAATTTGAATACCTGCTAAATGAATAACTTAGCCAAGGAATTTGTTGCTTGAGGATGAGATATAGTAAAAAAATGGACATATTCAATTATCCAATCCACAATAATTAAAATCACACTACACTCGCAAGATAGTGATAAGCCTTCAATAAAATCTATAGTTATCACAATCTAGGGCTTATCAATAATACGCAAAGAATGTAACAAACTAACAGGAGAAATATTTCCTGACTTCACCCTTTTAAATCAAATTCACATACAAATAAAAACTACAATCCATGACTTATCAACAATGGGCAAAGAATGTAACAAATTAATAAGAGAAATATTTCTTAACAACCACCTTCAATCATGACCAATAAAATCTCTCTAAGCTCTCTATAGGGTTTCATTTAATCTAGCATGTCAATATGACTATTATGTGTATAAGAAAGGAAATTCTACCTTAGAGAATTATTGCCATCAGTGTATAGTTTTTCTTGTAATATAAGAGTCCACCTCGTAATAAATACTTGGAATTAGGTAAAATAGTTTGTTGAACCTTCTACACTAGCTATTGGAGGTGGAAGTCAGTACTATAACACTGCTACAGTTTTTCCAACCATTTAGGAGTAGGATAAGTTAATAAACATAAGGTCACTTCTTTCTCCTTCACCTTCTTTTTTTTCGAGAAAGAGCATGAACAACTTTATGCTCATATCATTACTTATACTCAACAACAAAATCAGAGCCTAAAAGAATTGAGACCCACCAAACTCTACACAGGAGTCACAATCTTCTATTCCAAAATGAACTTTAGACTTTAGTAATTTGTCTTGATTTAAAAAAGGTGACCAAGTCGATAAGCTCTCCACCTTCTCAATACCAAGACCAACGCTGTGAGTTCTTTTCATACACAAATTGTAGTAAGAATCTATATTTAAGAACATGGTTATAATCTGCAATAGAGCAAACTCCTTGCATTAAAATATCATCAATACCTCATTTGGAGGTATCACATTTAATTAGGAACATCTGGGAAAAATCAGGCAAGGCTAGAACAAGAGGATGTGTGACAACCCTCTTTGAAGCTTTAAACGCTATTGTATTTTCAGGAAACCAAGAAAAGCATTCTTTTTAAGTAGCTCAATCAATGGGGTTGCAATTTTCCCATAATCCTAATGAATTTCTTGTAATTTCCAATAATGCCAATGAACCCTTGTAAAACTTTAATTATTTTAGGAGTAGGCCAATTAGTCATAGCTTTAATCCTTAAAAGGATCGGATTTTACACCTTCACAAATAATTACATGTAAAAATCAATTTATATACAAGCCAACCTGCTTAGTTTCTTAGACAGCAACTTTTGCTGCTTTAAAATGTCTAATGTAACTTTAAGTACTGCAAATATTTCTCCAAGATTCAACTGTAAACCAATATTAACTTACTTTAATAAGGTTGAAATACATTATTTATTAAACTTTGAAATGGTGTAGGTGTATTGGTCAAACCAAATTGGTATGAGTGTAAAAATTTCTTTTAAGGAACATCTTTAGGTCTTACCAGACATTTGATTGTATCTAGACTGCAAATCAAATTTAGAAAAAATTATGGATCTAAGTAACTCATGTAGCAACTTCTCAGTTGCGATTATAAGAAACTTGTCCTTCACAATCTTGTTATTTAAGGCCTTGTAGTCTATACACATATGCCAAATCCATAAGTTTTTCTTACCAGCAAAATTGGAGAAGAAAAAGGGCATTGAGTGGCATGGGCATGAGTTCTGCTAGGAGAAAGGCCAGTAGATTTAGCAAACACATCATGAAATTCATCAAGCAAGGGCCTAACTAGTGAGTCATCAAAATACTCTCCTTGACACACCTTACTTTCTTCCAATATTTGTAGCAAAACAATTGTATTTATCCTTATGCTCGATAAACACAACTCCTGCTTATCAATGAGATTACTGTTGTAGGGTCTTGTAGAAAGGATGGTTCTATTAGCATGGGCAAAGTCCATAGTAACTTATTGAAATCCCACATGATAGAACCCAATGAGATCAACTATTGTATTACCAATACCATATCACAACCTATCAATACTAGCACAGACGCCTATGTGGCCAATGAGAATTCTTAAACAATCACCTTTATATTGGAGCATTTCCCTTCACTTAAAACTTTCTCACCATTTGCAAT
This sequence comes from Platycarya longipes, assembly GCA_036559045.1. Taxonomy (NCBI): domain Eukaryota; kingdom Viridiplantae; phylum Streptophyta; class Magnoliopsida; order Fagales; family Juglandaceae; genus Platycarya; species Platycarya longipes. Next base: position 30,548,831 of record CM071789.1, on the reverse strand, counting down.
CCTTACTTGAATTGGTGTCCTTGTAGCAACCTCCGGATGAGCTTTTTTGATATTGGCAGGATCAAGAAAGTTATGTGTGCTTCTTATCAACTAATATTACCACTCTATGACTATTGATTTTACAAAGCAACCTTATTGTTTGAGGATTGCCACTACCAGTATTTGGATGTAATTGCAATCTCATGTTTTCTTATCTATAAGAAAAAATCCATCTAATCCTCCTTAGATCATCTTCCTTTCAAAAATTTTCATTCATCATATTAGACTCTCTATCACTTCTTCAATGAAAAACAACTTAGGTGAAATACAAACATGACCAGGTCCCACTAAAAGTCACAACCCTATTTTTCTTTTCCTCTTTATAAGAGTCTTACGTATATTAGTTTAGTATATTAGAAAAAGGAAAATGCTAGATGTAGGTAAGTTTGCGCACACTCTTGCACACATCCTTATATGAGAGATGTGTTTGTTTTAATGGGTGTAAAAGGTGGGGCCCATTGATAAATTAATATTAAAATCACCTGATATAGGTAAAGAAATAGTCCAAAAAAGTCTCCATAGCTAATTCTTGTGTGAAAATACCTGCACGTAGTCATACTCTTAGGAAAAAGTAATTTGACATAGGCTGTAAGATGAGCAAAAATCCAAACTTGTGGAAATTCTACTCCGCTTAAGATAATTCAAATTAACCTTATCTAACATCATTAAAGTTAGATAGTGACTCAAATATACTCTTATACTCTTCCACGTGAAGTTTGTCTAGGATTAGGTTAAGGTTTCCAATAGATCATCATAAGTGGGGTTGTAAGGTTATTGGTTTAGACTGAAAAACCTTATTGGACTGTGGTTCTAGTCAGTCTAGACTAGAATGATAACCTTATCGGTCGATGCCGGTCCTGAAACCTTAGGATTTTCAATTTTTGATCTAGTTTTGGGGTATTTTTTTAACCTAGACTAGAGCAACCAAAATACGTATAGTTTTTTAATAATTTTTGGTATAATATTTTATCTAGTAGTAGTTGTTTAACTTTATTATTTAATTTTAATAAATTCTATAATCATTGACCATATAAATATTAAATATACTATTAAATATGAACTAATGTGTTATTGACAATTAACTAATATATTATATGATAAATTATATATGCAATAATACATACTCTAGGATTTTTCTCTATGTTTTGTTTTTAATTCTACTATGATGAGTGCTAACCTTTATGGATATATAAATGGTGATGGTACACATTTTTTTGAATGAGCAAAATGTGGTCTAAGCATCTTTTTAAAACATTGCTTATGAGTAAGTCCATGATATGTTAATTGCTATTTTTTTTTCTAACTTTTCTTTAAGCTGTTTTTAAGAATAATACATATAGTTGATAAAGTTAAATAGTTATATATACATATATATTTAAAATTGGAAAGTTTTTGGGCTCATTTCTTAGTTGGGCCAAAATAAACAATGTTTATTGGAAAGTTGGGTCTTTAACAAAAAAGTGATCTATTTTGCACAGGTCTATGTCAAATGGACTGATCGGACTAATTAGATTGATAGATAATGGTCCAGTCTGGTCTGGAAGTAGCATCAATCAAGTCTTAGAATGGAAATTGATAGACCGAAAGTTTTGGTTCAGTCCAAAATTGCCCATTGGGATCAATTACGCGTCTTATAAGAATTAGAATAAAATCTCATTAACAAGGCTTTATAAGTGCAAACCCAACTTACTAATTCACCAAAATCACCTCAAGTATACCAATGTCTTCCCTTCCGTGTGGAAGGAAGCAAGCAATTTTTTTTTGGAGGTCTTATAGGGTTCAAAAGATGTGTTGGCCTTTATACAACCAACCAGAGGGATCTTCACCCTCAAAGCTAGGGAATTCAATACATACTGACATGGTATAAATATAGTCAATTGGTTCTCCATCGTCCTAGTTTGATTTCTTTTGGTGACTAGCAGTGATTTCGTTTGTTTTTGCAAATGACATAAAAGTTAAAAGTTATATAAAATATTGTTAGAATATATTTTTTAATTTTTTTTTAGATTTGAAAAAATTTATTTATTTATTTTATCTTGTATGAGAACTTAAAAATGTTATAATAATTAAATAAGATGAGATGAAAATAAATGAGGCTATATATGAACTTTTTTTTTTGGTGCAACAAGTTGTTGCCCTTATTGTACCTAATGTTGAGTTCCTTCTGCCATGAAGGTCGTTTGGCAAGATGATCTATTGATCGAAAAATCAAGGGAATTGAAGCAATTAGGATTAGAATTGGAAAATATGAACTACATTGGTCAACAAGTTTTAAACTATGTCAAGCATTGGTATGCAATTAGGAGTTCAAGCATTAGCATTAAACTATCTATCTCGTTCGGTATGACGATCCCAATTTACGTTTGGGTTTTAACGTAAATCAAGGTGTCAGGATAAGTAACACTAGGCTACTCATCCTCGTACGTATCAAGAACTTAGTGAATATATTACATATGATATAATATTTGCAGCGGATGAGGTCTTAAATATAAAAATTTCTAAAGATCACATGGAGAAAAGTATACTTATAAATATCACACCATTCATTCATTACCAAACATTGTACTATTATATATACAAACCCAACTTGTTATCAGAGTTAACAAAATACTTATAACATTTCAGAAGACCATCCTTATAGCCACTTGGGTTTCTTCTTAACTTCAAGAAATTCCCTCCCATAGTGAAATATATCTAAGTTAAGACAACGGTCTCGCTGAAGATATTGCCCCTGTGGTGTCGTGTAGACCCCGCATATAGACAGGGAACCGTCTAAATCTAAAGTTAAACAGATCATATACGTTACTCCTCCTCAAAAAAAGCAGATGCGCCATCTTTCCAAAATCTCATCGGCTGGTCATAGATAGGAGGTCCCAAGGAAGCAAAAGTGAAATCTACATAGGGAATATAACTAGAGGGTCCTTCAGGACTCCTCAAAGTCTCTTGCATCATCGGAGCTTTCTCATTGTCGGTCATCCAACCCTGTGTATAGTTTATATGTACAGGAAAGAAATATAAAACCACAAAAGAGTGATATTTCCTTAAAAATTTTAGTAAGTACACAATTAGCTTAATAGAGAATAGACAAGGCAACCATTAACATTCTTTTAGATAATCTATAAGAAGACTTAATTAAAAAAAATATATTTCATGTGACTTATGCATAACTTATCATTAACTTAAACAGGTATGCACTCTTATGATAACTTATCACATATTTCTTAAAAATCTTCACTTCTTAAAACTTATTTATTTCTTATCCTCGATGGACGTTACGTATCGTCGTTCCCATCGCATATAACTCATCAGTCATTCAGGCGTTACGTATCGCCGTCCCTGTCTTGACACGGAACATACTTAGCATAACGGGCGTTACGTCTCGCTATCCTTGCTAATCACATCATTCTCACGGGTATTACATATCGCCGTCCCCATCCCGACGTGACTAACTTATTCATAGTTCTTATTCTTAGTTGTTCCTTTCTGATTCTTATTAATATTTCTTATTCTCATAAATACATGCTATGCCTCTGTTAAAAAAAACTTATCACGTAATTGCTCATGCATGTATTGCAATTCCACAACATGTATCATACAAGCTATATGCTTAGATAACCAATATAATTCTCTTTTACTAAAACATCAACTTTTACCCAAGTAAAATGCCTGAATTTAAACAAACAGGATATCTCGCTCGAGCAGGATATCAAACGAGCATCAAGCGAAGTCTTGAGTTGTCACTCGCTCGAGCAGGATATCGAGCGAAGGTCAAACGAAATCTCGGGTTGTCACTTGCTCGAGCAGGATATCAAGTGAGGGTCGAGCGATGGGTTATAGTTGTTCTTCACTCGATCCATAAGTCGAGCGAGGGTCGAGCGAGGTCACAGTTCATAGAGTTTTTCAACTTAAATCATGTAAATATTTCACATAAACCTTATTTTTACTTGTTAAAACATAAATTTAGGTTCTTCTAATTTTATTTAACACCTTTCCATAACAAAATCCATCCAAATATACTTAGATTTCATTTTGTCACTTAAACATGGTTTTTAAGGGTCCAATACTAGCATGCATAGTTCAACCACTCAAATAAGCCATTTCCATACTAAAGTTAAGTTAGAATGTGTACTTACTATTTCTCCAAAACTTGTTAAAAATGATCAAATCAATCATTGCAAGCATTCTCCTCAAAATCACTCACTTAGCTCACTTAAGGGATGTGTGGAAATTTAGGAACTTAAGGAGGATTTTTCCTTTGGATTTCTTCAAGTGGGGCGTGTGTTATGCTTCTAAAGGGAGTTAGAAGACTCTCCAACACCTATTTATAGGGGAGTGGTCGACCCACATGAAGGGAAGAAGAGATGAAGGGGAATGGGTGTAACCGGCTACCTATTGGTGCATAAGGTGTCCATCCTCAAAATCTCATGATTAACTTAATCCTCCAAGATCTTAAGCTTTGCAGTTGAAATGATCATCTAATGGCTAACATTTGATATATTTTTGCAGCCAATTTGATCAATAGTTGATAAGAGAGCTGATTAGATAAGAGACGAGGTGACATTTCATATGAGTAATTTATGGTCATTACTCTAAAACTCGATAGACTAATCCAATAATGCTTATTACGGGCACCAAGTGTTTAATCTTTGATTCTATCACTTCCTCTTGCTTTTATATCGTAATTTTTGAAACTTCAACTCCTTCTAAGTTAAAAATTGGATTTCTCTAGTTGATACCTTGTTCTAAGTCTCAAAGGTCCTTCTATAATATTTCCTAAAATGCATGATTTCATCTTGTCTTAACTCATAATTCTCATTTAAGTCTCTAACTTTATTTTTCTAGAAAAATATATCTCTAATAAATTTTTTTAAAAAGAAATTCAAGTAGAATTTCATCTTAGAAATTTCGGGTTATTACATTCGGTAAACTTTGCCAAATATCACACTTCTTATATTTGCCTATTCTATTGAAAACCTAATCCACATTGAATTATCCCTTTAAACTCTATATAATGATATAATATTATTTGACTGTAACTTTTTATTATTTTTTAAAAGAAAATTTTGATCATATTGTACAGATCTAGTGGTTATATTTTATTTTGTTTTAATTAAATTAAATATAATTAGCATAATTTATAGTGCACACTTCCGATGATTTTTTCTTTTGAAACGTATATATTTATTCGGCTAATTTAATATTGTACAAAACTTTCTTCTACGATGTAAGTTGTACCATTCCGCTAGGTGAAATAAAAATAAAAAATTAAGATGACCTTTGTATATTTGAAGCAAAATTTATAGAAAATGATACTATATTGTTTAACTTTATCTTCTCAATTTGATAGCTAATGTATTTTATTTTCTAAATTTTATTGCTTAATAATTAAGGAAGTGGTATAAGTGTATTGATATTTTTATTTTATTTTAAAAATCTTTAAAGATGTTTAAAAGAAAAAGGCAAAAATAGTAAAATTTACAATAGTAACACAACAGGTAGACAAACTTGAGTGACATAATAACACTATCCCAAATTTCTTACATCTCTTTCGATTACTATAGCTAAAAGTTAGGATAATTTGATTTTGTCTAATTCAAAGCAAGCAAATATTGGTTTTCATTAGCCATTTAATGGATCCCATTGTCATTCATTAAGCACTCGTTTGAATTTGGAAAACGTTTCATCTTATCTTATATAATTATTACAAATTGTTTTAAATTTTTATATAAAATATAAATAATTCAATTTTTTGAAATCTCAAAATAATAATAATATTAAAAAATAACATTTTAACAATATATTTTTTTAATTTCATCTTTTATTTAAAATTATCTTATCTCATTTCTAAATCAAAATCGGACAACGAATATCATTACTAAGATAAAACTCTCCTTTCATCCTATTATGGTATATATAAGAAAAAAAACTAATAAAAATTTAGATTTTCTCTTTCTCTTTCTCTACCTTTGTTTTTCTCCCAACAAAATTGGTAAGAAAGCATAATAGTTGTGATTAGACTATTAATGCCCTCTGCTAGATGTGTGCGTGCCTAGATTGAGATGGCGGCAAGTGTAAAATGTAATTTTAGGTCTCATTTGTTTTCAAAAAATATCTCATATTATCTAATCATTACACTTTTTTCAAATTTTAATACAAAATATTATAAATAATTTAATTTTTTCAAATCCCAATATAAAAATCATATTAAAAAATATATTATAACAATTTTTTATTTAATTTTTTATTTTAATCTCAACTCATCTCAATCTCATTTTTGAAAACAAACCAGTCTACTTTCTACATTTTCCCGATTGTGACATACTTGGATCACAGTTTTGACCAGGGCTAAGCATTGCCCTAGGCGAAGTCGGATAGGACATTTATTGACTCCGCCTCCGACTTAGGCGAAGGTCGGAAATGACTTCCGATTCCGCCTCCGAAGTATCAAACCACTGCTCTGCCTCCGCCTCCGCCTCCGACTTGTCGGAACGTAGTCGGTGGTTTGAGTCGGATTGGGCTTTCTTGGGCCTTCTCTATTTTGGGTTTTTGTTGGGCATTATTTGTTTTTGTTAAGCTTTTTATACTTTTTACATTGGGCCTTTAGCACACATCAATGGTATCAAGCTGCTTTCTATTATGTTTGGTATTGAAAAATGCCTCTCATTAGTTTTGTTTGACTGATAATATGCAATTGCATTATTCTGGAATAAATATGAATATGAGAAACCTGAAAAAAAAAAAAAAAAAAAAAACTTATAATCTACTAGGCATCTAGCCCTCCTTAATAGCTGGTTTGACCATTTAAATGTAAAGTGTACACATCAGTGATCGCTCATAATCTACACAAATTAATATGATAAAATCACATCCAAAATCATTTACATCTAACTAAATATCACTTCAAAAAAAAAAATCTACTTCTACATCCATTTAAATATCACTTCTTCATAAAAAAAAAAAAAAAACTAAATATCACTTCGAATCTAAACATCCACTTTATAAATCACAACTACCACATTCCACAGCCATCACTAATAATAATATGTTTTTTTTACAAGTTTACAACAATTAAAATAAACATGTTTTAAGATCTAATTTTGACAAAAAGATCAAACATTAATACTACAAATTAAGTACCAACTTCCAACTAATAAAACATCAAATTAAAAGTGCCAAACTCCCAACAACTAAAACAACAAGATTCCACCTTAGAACAATGTTCTTCTCAACAATGCCTAGAAAAAAAAAATGAAAATATTTTAATAAACATGAGCAATATATAACATGAGCTAAATATAACAAAATAATTAAATAAGTTACATAGAAAATTACAGATTTAAGAACATCACAAGTACTCAAATCTCAATCATCCTCACGTAGTATGTTCACCATACCATTGGTTCATTCTACATTAAGATGTCAAATAGTAAGATATTAATATCACTAGGGATGTCAAAATCAACATATATACAAGTTTAAAAAAAAAATATCTAAATATATTACCTGTGTCTAACTTATAACTTTCCGCATCATTAATGGTATTTGAATAATTCCCAGTCAAACTTATAGGAGTGGACTTCAACCAATTTTGCGTGCACACAAGAGCCTCTACAGTCTTAGGAGCCAAAGAACTCCTAAACGGATCTAGTACACGACCTCCTATGCTAAATGCCGACTCAGATGCTACGGTGGTGATTGGAATGGCCAATATATATTTTGCCATCAGAGCAAGAACTAGATATTTGGTGAAGTTGACCTTCCACCAAATTAAAATGTCGAAATCCTCAGTGGGAACCTCAACCTCTTCTAGCAAATACCATTCTAACTTTGATTTACAATCCAACAAGGATGTAGATTTTAGCTTACTATGGTAGAATTTCAAAAAGAACAAGGGATTAAGCTTAGTAATGGTTCTCCTTGTTGATGCACTACCTTTAATTAGAGAAGTTGACTTAGTTAAGGACCCACCACCAAACTCAACATATTGCTCATACAAATATGTCAAATCCTTCTTTAAGAGTGCAACAAATTCCTCACCTCTCTCGTGACACCCCGATTTTTCGCATTGAATATAACGTAAATCGACGCATCCGGACAAGCAACACAAGGCTACTTATCCTACGTAAACATAAAAAGTAGCATGCATGCATCTAAGCTTACTAATTAAATGCAATGCCGATCGCAATTGGAAGAAGTAAATTCCCAATATGTGCAAAGAGATCTAACTCTCGCATCAATAGACCACATGGCATACTATAATTACACTTCTCATAACATTGTATTTACAACAATATTCTGTATTTACTCTTACATAACCCAGTTAGTTTTCTCTAAACAAAAACTCATATCCTACCATCATCCAGTACTCTTACTTCTTTACTTGATCACGTACATGGGATCATCTCAACCGGAGAGGAGCATTCCATAGGACCCTCAGGGTACCTCAGAATCTCCTGTGCTGATCGAGTCTCAATGCAATTTATCTATCCCTACAACAACATCTATCATTCCATAAGGAATGATAGATAAAATAGATAAAACATAAAAGAGTGAGATTTACAAGAAATCTCAATAAGTACACAGTTAACGAAATAAAGCATAGATAACCTCAACTATCATCATACATAATCACACTCATCAACATATCACTTATAAGAATACTTTATGGAACATCACAAGTCAAATACCCATCTTACCATACAAACTTAGATCTTAGCTAGACCCATCATCACATACAAACTTATACTTCTCACTTTACTTCTTAACCTTCTAGATTTCTCTTATTTCTCATCCTCGATAGGCGTTACGTATCGCCGTCCCCATCGGGATCTACTTATTGCATAACCTCGACAGGCGTTACGTATCGCCGTCCCTGTCGGGTCTTACTTATCACATAACCTCGACAGGCGTTACGTCTCACCGTCCCTGTCGGGTCTTACTTATCTCATATATATGATGGGCGTTACATCTCGCCGTCCCCATCACATACATAACTCATCAATCATCCGGGCGTTACGTATCGCCGTCCCCGTTATGATGAGTCTCGTGTCAATCTTCCGGGCGTTACGTATCGCCGTCCCTGTCATGACACGGAACATACATATCATATATGACAGGCGTCCCCGTCAACTTACCAGTCATCCGGGCGTTACGTATCGCCGTCCCCGAAATGACGTAAGCATTCTTATCATAGCGGGCGTTACGTATCGCCGTCCCCGCTAATCATGTCAATCCTACGGGCATTACGTATCGCCGTCCCCGTCATGACGTGACTAACATGTTCATGCATATGCTTTTCATTCTTATCTTAAAACCTTTATTCTCACAAGTCATTACTAATATCCACTATTATCACCTGTGGTCGGGCCATACCACTATTATTATTCGTAGTCAGGCCATGCCATCATTATTACCCGAGATCGGGCCATACCATATCTTTTCTTATTCTTATGAGTTTATCACCTAAAACTCCTTCCATTTGAGACACTAATTCTATTCCGGGAAAAACCCTGAATCTAAGCAAAACAAGGCATCTCACTCGAGCGGGTTGTCGAGCGAGTATCGAGCGAAGTCTCGGGTTGAAACTCGCTCGAGCGGGTATCAAGCGACAGTCAGGCGGGGGTTCACATTTTGCCTTCGCTCGACTCGCCTGTCGAGCGACAGTCGAGCGAGATCACGGCTCATGGGGTTTTTCAACCTGAACCCAGCAATCTTTTCACATCAACCTTATTTTTACTCATTAGAACATAATTCTAGGTCCTTACAATTTTCCTAACACTTTACCATCACCAAATCATATCCAAAACACCATAGATTCCAAACACATCATATAAGCCTAATTCAAGCTCCAACTAACAACAAACTTAATTCCATCAACAATCTACCTATTCTATGCTAAGATTAAGTTAAATTGTATACTTACAAGTTTCTCCAAAGCTTGGTTGAATGATCCAACTAGTCCTTGCAACATTCCTCCTCAAAGCACCCACTTAGCTCCTTAGGAGATGTTTGGAGGTTCAAGGGTTAAGAGGCTATTTTTCCTATCTTATTTCTTGTGTTGGGCGTGAGTTTCTTCTCCCCAAAAGGTCTCCTATGGACAAGATGACCATATATATATATAGGAATAGATGGCTTGGGGAAAAAGAGAAGGAAAACAAACCAAGGCCCTTAGTTAGCTCAAACCGTGTATGGGCATGATGTGTTGTCCAACTTTGCCTAATCCAATGATCATCCATATCTCTCATGATCTCTAAGGATATTCATCCCATGGCTATGCTTCTTCCTCATCTAAAATCATCTTAGATCAATGGCCCCAAATAATTACCAAATATAGATATAAAAGTAAACTCCAAAAGTCTAAAATATCCAAAATATGCTTAACTGGCTATTGGCCTTTCCTTGCATCCTCAAGGCTTCTAGAACTTCTTCTTCACCTTTTGCCCTACGTCCAAGACTTCCTTGGTACCCTTAGAGAGGCTGAAAAATATCTCATCACCTAATTCCCAAGGTTTGGTTACCAATTGGTTGGAAACAAAGGGGATAGTTGACTGTTTTGGCTAATCAGATTAGTTCTTCACTCTTGTTTGGTTCTAAACTAATTATTCTTCTAGAAGCTCTTTCTCCACCTAACACATGCTCTCATACATGTATCTAGCAGATAACCATGAGGAGAACCAATCAAATTCGAACATCTAAGGTGAGGTGGTGGAGTGATTTATTTTCGAGCTCCAGTTTGCACTTAAAACAGATCAGTCCCATTCCAGCCCAATTAATCCATTGATATACTTCGATTCTCTAAAATCTCCAATCATAAAAGTTATATATCTATGTCTTAGGGTTCTATAGGAACTGGAATCACTTCATTTGGAGTTCATATGACCAAGTTATGATTTTTCTAATAAAACTCGATAGATAAACCCGAGAACACCAATCCGGGTACACCAAGTGTTGGATAGATGATTCATCTTATTTCACACGAAATTCACTAAATAAAATCTCCTCATTTTCCATATCTCTACATACTTGTCCAGATCTTAGGATAACTAAGAAAATAATCCAAAGGCTTAATCTTATCCAATGTTCTTAGTCAACTTCAAGTCAATGCTCATCTATCTCCAATTCAGACCTAATACTTCAATCTCTATTTCTTATTTGATTAAATCCATATCTCTTAAACCTAAAAACATAAAAGTTTTAGATATTCCTCTTAGCTTTCCATAGCCTCTTGAATCACTCAAATCCAACATCAAATGAGCAAGTTATGACCATTCTACTAAAAGACGTATATCTGTCCCTATATTTCGCTCGAGCCAGACATCAAGCGAGAGTTGAGCGAGATCTCGGGTCTAGGCACTTTTTCACCTTAACACAAGTCACATTTATACCCAACCTTATTCCCAACCTTTCAATATAAGAATCCTATACATATATCCCAAAAATTCCTAAAAATGGTTTTGGTGAAACATAATCATCCTACACATGAAAATTAAGCGGATATCTACAAATCCGGGTTATCACATCTCTGCTCGTCCAATGTTTCATTGAACCAATAATCTTGAGTACTCAATTTGTATTGTGGATCAAGAATGGTAGCAACAAACAACAACCGATTTATCTTTTTCAGATCACCCCAATACTTTTCATACTTTGTCTTCATTCGGACAACCATTAAACTCAAGCGGCGATTAAGATCTTCACAATAAGTATCCAAGTTTGCATGAATATTAGTAAGCTCTTGAAAATACAAATTTGATGTGACGTATAATTACTCAGAAATACATATGGTGACATTGCAAAACACTTCTATAAACTTCACAAAGTTTCTAATGGTCTCCCAATCATCAACTCCAGAAGCTCCTAGACCCTTTTTCTCATGCCCATCCTCAAACAAATGAACTAGTGAATAAGGATCCTCATCAAGCGGAAGTTGGAATGCTTTTTGATACTTTTCAGCCACATTCAACATAAGATAGGTCGAGTTCCATCTAGTATGCACGTCAAGACTCAAGAAACTAGAATATCCAACTTTTGACCTATCAATACAAGACTTGAAAGTAGCAAGTCTTTGGAGGAGAAGACTTCACATACTTAATCAAATTGCGGACCCTTACAATTGAGTCATCAACCTCTTTCAAACCTTCACTCACAATAAGGTTTAAAATGTGCACTGTACACCTCATATGAATAAATACATGATCCACAACACACTCATCAATTCCTATTTCCCTTGTTCTCAATCAATCAATAGCAGAATCATTTAAGGTAGCATTGTCCTTCGTAATTGTTGAAACTTTGTCAATGCCCTAGTCAAGCATACACTCCTCTAATTCCCTCCCAATCGTCTCTTTCAAGCCTTCACTCACAACAAGGTTTAAAATGTGCACTGTACACCTCATATAAATAAATACATGATCCATAACATTCATCAATTCCTATTTCCCTTGTTCTCAATTAATCAATAGCGGAATCATTTAAGGTAGCATTGTCCTCCGTAATTATTAAAACTTTGTCAATGCCTTAGTCAAGTATACACTCCTCTAATTCCCTCCCAATCATGGCCCCTTTGTGATCACTAATCCGAACAAAAGAAATTATTTACTTATGCAACTTCCAACTAATATCGATAAACTGTGCCGTCACACACATATAGTTTATGTTTTGGATAGAAGTCCAAGTGTCGATACTCAGGCACACTCTCTATCTAGTTGTCAAGAATTCTTTCTTCAAGCTATCAATCTCTCTCAAGAATAGCCTCATACAATCTCTTACTACAGTAAATTAAGAAAATATAGGAAATCATGGATCAAGGGATTTGGTGTATTCCCGAAACCCTTGGCCCTCAACAATTCTAAAGGGTAACTCATCCACTATTACTATCCTTGTAAGGGTTGCCCGAATTTTTTTTCTCATTGTACTTAGTCATCCCTAAACTCTTTACCACTTCCTCTCCTTTATTTTTTGCTTCTAGGATCAAGAACTATTGAGTCTTGTCCTTCTTATTGTTACAGTTCTTTGGGCAAATTCCGATATGTTGTCTCATAGTTGAAGTGCCAACCCTCTTGTCATGTCATTTAAATTCCTTTCCACAATGATTACAATGTGCTATGGATTCATCGGAATCACAATCAACAACTCTTATGAAGCTGCCTCATACCGCAGACCTATTTTTTTGGATTCTACTACCATGTGGAAGGCGAGAGCAACGAGTTGAATGGTTGGCAGAGGGAGTGGCTATCGAATCATCTAAGTCTACATCTATTGGTTCCATAGACTCTTCAACAATGGGAACATCAACATCAATGTTCACTAGGTTTGTGGTAGTGAGCCTCTTTCATTTACAATTGGGATGGTAGGACAATATGCAACTGTGGATGTAGGAGTGCTTCCCCCTTTTGTATTCATGATTTAAGAACTACAATACACAATATCAAAATATGAGAAAATATGCTTCCCCTTTTAATGGTTAGAATTATAATATTTAAATCATATTGTAAGGGTGGGTAATGCTCCCAGTTCGAATTTCTTGATTGACTCAAGGATCCTTCACTATTTCACATAAGAAAACCAGGGCCCTAGAATACTCTAGACTTGGACGGCCTACAACCAACCAATATTTCACATTGACTTCTTCAAATAATTCTTACCAACACAATTTGACTCCTTTTTGGAAAAATTAGAATGCTACACCATTTTGATTTACTACAAATTCCCAAACAACCTACTCATTAGAATGCTAAACTTGACTTCCTAGCCATCTTTATAAGAACTATAGCAAATACTACTCTTTAATTTAAATTTTAGCGATTACAATCGCACATGTTAATGTGATATATTTTAAAAACATTAACAAGCATGCATGTTATTTAAATAAACAATCACTTAAAATGTGTTATATAAATAAACAAGTTGATCAGTTGTGAATGTTTTATGAATAGAAGTTTCATTTAAAAAAAACTCATGATCAAAGTAATTAACTAAATAACTGATCAAACTAAAACAAACTCGTGATCAAACTAAAAAAAACTCATAATCCTTTCATTTCTTGCCCCTTTATCTTTTCTCTCTTTTTCCAAAGTTTCATCTTATCAACTATCATAGAACTAATTTGCAAAAATATTACTGGCATTGATTGATCAAAGATTATAAATTTTTGAGCAAATGAAGAAAAATAAATATTAATTTGAAGGGAGACTCCATGGGTATTTGTGACAATGCTTTCTAGTAATTGAATAAACGATGAAAACAAGCATGCTAGGATCTTAGATTCTCAAGCATAAAACAAATATAACTACGTTTCAAATTTCAAACAAAACTCAAACATGGTAAATGGAAAACTCTGGATTTTCGGACACGAAAACATACCTAGATCTGACGGAGAGAACCCTAAATATCTGATGGAGAGAAGAGGGAAATGGGAGGGCTGAGATGGTGAGAGGCGTTGCGGCGAAGCGTCGAAGGTGGGGCAATTGGGCGAGACTGTGCGACTAGGGTTTTCTCAAAGACCTAAAAATAAAACTCAAAAGTGATGACTGATCGGGCCGCCAGGGGGGGGGGGTGGTTAATTGGGGCCTGGCCGCTTGGGCAATTTGCCCTAAATTGTGATAAAACGGAGTCGTTTCTCTAGAAATGATGCTGCTTCATCATAAGTTGGCCACTTGGCTGCAATCCTGTAGGGCAATTTCATAAATACTGCTATTTTTTTTAAAGATAAGGTAAAAAAATATATTATATTTTAAGATGTCTATCATACATTATTTTATAATAGTTTATTTCAAATTAATAGATATCTATTAATTTAATTACTCTATCTATATTTACTAGGGTTTAAGATTTAAGGTTTAAAATTTAAAATTTAGGGTTTAGGGTTTAGGGTTTAGGATATATAAGTATATTATAATTTATATGGAAACATTAGCTAATATTATTATTAAATTTATTTGATCTATATGTAATTGTCTCCCCAAATTAGTATTATACTTATTATATTAGTAGATTAATTATATTATATAGCATATAAATTAATTATATTATATAGCTTATAAGGAGATTAATTATTAATAGATGTCTATTTATATTATTTTATAAGTAGCTTATGTTATATTGCTTATAGTAACACAAGTGTAATAGTATGTAACACAAGTGTAATAGTATATAACACTTACACTTACACATTAGTATATAATACTTACACTTGCTTTAGTAAACACTTACACTTACATTAGTTTATATCACTTATACATTAGTAATTTAAAATGTCTACTATATTATAAATATCTACTTATACCTTAATAACTTAAAATGTCTACTATATTATTATAGTCTACTATAATTGTCTACTACACTTAAAATGTTTACTATATTATAAATTATTATATTAGTAACTTTACTAACTTCTAAATTTATATCACTTATTAATTGATAACTTATAACATATTAACATTTATTATAGATTAATAATCTAACTATTGTATTAGTTTATTTCATTAACTATAAGTAGATGTCTACTATATTATAAATTATTATATTAGTAACTTTACTAACTTATTAGTAACTTATAACATATCAATACTTAATATACAGAAGATATCGGACTATTTGGATATTACACAATTAGTGGTGAACATTATTAATTAGTATCTTTACTAACTTATTAATAACTTATAACATAACAACACTTATTATAACTATTAGTAGTCTAATAGATATCTACTATATTATAAATTATTATATTAGTAACTTTACTAATTTATTAGTAACTTGTAATATATCAACACTTATTATAAATTATTATTAGTATTTTTACTAACTTATTAATAACTTATAACATATCAGCACTTATTATAACTATTAGTAGTCTAATAAATGTCTATTATATTATAAATTATTATATTAATAACTTTATTAACTCATAATTTTATATCACTTATACATTAGTAACTTATAACATGTTAAAACTTATTATACATTAGTAATATAACTTAATATAACTAATTAAAACTTATATTATAAGTAGATCTAGTCATCTAGATGTTTATAACTTATAACATATATTAGATGTATATTACAACTTATAACATATTAAAGCTTATTATAACATTAATTTATATCATTATATATTAGTAGATGTTTATTATATTATCAATAGATTATTTTATAAGTTAATTTAATTATATATCTATATTATATATATATATATGATATATCTATATTTGTATATTTATATTTATATATAAAATAATGGAATTGGAGTAAGAAGTTATATCGAAGGCGGTGAATCAAAGTCCCAGGCGGTGGAGATCCCCCCTCCACCTCCGCATCCGACTCCAACTTTAAGGGGGCAAAAAACTTTGACTTCGACCAAAGTTGGAAATGAGCCAAAACGGAGTTGGGTTGAAAATAATATCGGAATCAGTGAGTCTGATTTCCGCTTAGCCCTAATTTTGACGGGCTGCAACCGGCGGAAGTTAAAATGAAAAAGAAATTAATTACGAACAAAGCTACCTACTTTAGAGTTTAAGCTTCGGAGGGCAACAAGTTGAAATCAAGCGAAAGATACAGCCAACCTGAAACACAAATCTGCATCTTATTAATTAAAGAGGAGGCGATCCCGTCACCGACCCTCCTACCTCACCCGATCCACACACGAATCGCGACTCACCTTTGACTCCACTCCTTCATATACAAGCTTCACTCCTCATTGGTCCGTCACGCAGTCTCCTTCGCTGGCGTCGGTAGGTCGTTTTCCAGCACACAGGGTATGGAGACGGTGTTTGGGTGAATTCAAAGCAAAATAGAAAGAAAAAGTAATTACCAGATCTCTCTCTCTCTCTGCATATTCCCCGGATGTGCGTGCAGCCGAATTCCATAAGAAGAGAGTATTCTTGTTCCCCAAATTCTCTTACGCATTTCTTCTACTGAGGCTTTAATCTCAGACCCGGACAGAAAGGGAATTGAATTCCGATACCGGACTTGCGGATCTGGCGGCGAAGTTCCCTGCAGGCCATACGAATCGTATATAGAGGCAAATTGATTTGCTGCGCCGGAGTTGCCGATCTGGCGGGAAATTCCACCGCCGAACGGAACGAACCTCTTTAATTAATGCTTGGTTTGGAGGCATTTTTTATCAGGTGGTTTTTATGATTTGGTTTATTTAAATTTTTATCTTTTATGCTTGCTATGCACTAATATTTTATTAGGAGTTCCATTTTGTTGCATAAGAAGCAAGATCTAAGCTCTGTATATGTATATAAGATTTTTTTTCCCCTCAGTTGCTCTGAAATCGTTTCAGAAGGGAGATCTGGATGAATTATCGTCGACTTATGTTCTCGACTGAATATAGCTGTAGAAGTTTTTATTGGCGATGGATAATTGAAGTTGCATTGCATTTACTTCTGTTCTAATGAAATGCGACTGAATATAGCTGTAGAATTTTTTATGGGCAATTGATAATTGAAGTTGCATTGCATTTACTTTCTGTATGATTTCGTAGAAAGTTCTTTTTGATTAAAAAACAAATGATACGGGCCTTTGCCTTTTGTACTTTGAACAGGTTTTCTTTATCATGCTGTATATTTCGCCGGTCTAGTTTCCTTTTTCTATAATGAGGAAAATTAGGATTCAAAATCTTGGTTCTACGTTTATACCCCACATTTGTAAGCAGTCATATGAAGCATAAGTGTCTCCTTTGTTGTTTTGATCTGAATCTATATTTAATATTTTCAGTTTATTTACACCTAGTTTATGATAAGCATTTGCATGTAATAGTTTGACAATTATAGATTTTGAGCAATTTTGTTTTGTTCAACCCTTACAGGGCTAGTAATAACTCTTACTAATTTCTGGTTGCAGATACAATTTTGGTTAGAGTGTCACAGTTTTGGGACGGACCAATGACAAACGGGATGATAGAATGCAGCGTATGCCATTCAAAGTTGGTTTCCCCTACTGCCAAAACTGTGTCGAGGGCTTATGATAAATACAAGAGCAGGGTATCATCCAAGCAACGTGCCCTCAATATCATCTTGGTTGTTGGTGATTGTTTCCTAGTTGGTTTACAGGTATTTTGCATATCTGAACCAGTAAAATTTTTATTGTCCTACTCTGCAAGTTCGGTAATCTATGATTCCTTTGATAGTTACATGTTCAATGCTTAGAATATTTTATAAATCTCTCATGCATCAAACCCCCTCCTCCCAGGTCTGGGCTCTCTCTAGACTCAGAACAGTTATGTTTCGTAAAGTAAGAGAATTATGTATTCCTAATTCAATACAGATTTTATGTGATGCTCTCATTTCCTTGCCACACTAGGGTTTCAATATGGGTCAAGTACTGGTTTGACTTATTTTAGATAGATTGCCATTTTTTTCTTTATGGTTGCTGGTTTTGGCTTGAATGAATTTGAAATTTAGGTTGATTTCTGTGCTTGAAAATTGCAACTTCAGTTGAAACCTAGTTCTTTATGCTTAGCTTCTGGACTTGTTTGTCTTGAAAACCAGTCAATAGAACATGGTTGGTCAGCCAAAATGCTTTCAGTGATTGAAATGCTTGTTTTCTTTTTCATAATTTACAAAATTTCAAAAAATATTCTTTCGGTTGAACAATAGAGAATCTCTAATCATTGTTTTCACTTTCTGTTATGGTGCTGGATATATTAATGTAATAAAAAGGAAGATTGAAAGGAAATGGCAGGCCTTTATGTAAAAAGTGGATGAATGTAAATGACTTATCAAAAAATAAAAAAGTGGATGAATGTAAATGGAAAATGAGCAGGTTGCAGGTGATAAAGAGACGTTGCAGGTGAATGAAAATGGAAATAGCAGAGAGGATGAATAACCACGGGATTCTTCGAGGGTCCCTTTCCTCCAAAGATAAATTCAGCCAAGCATAAAATATTCCAGATAGTACCTACTGACGAGCCATTTTTACCCTTATAGTAATGGGCGTCAGGCCGTACAAGAAAGAGAAAGTAACAAACAAAAGAACCTAACAACTTTTATTCTCTTTCAGCAAAAAGACAAAGGACGCATACTTTCCACCATGAGCAACAAGTTTATGCCCTTGTATGCGGGAAGATGAACAAGTGTTAACGAAATCTTTAACCATTGTATTTTGTTGTCTCTTATGGAGAACAAGTTTATATTAAGTAGAAATTAAGAAAGGGTACCTACTTATAAAAAGAAGTAGAAATTAAGAAATATATATTTGAGTTTCCTAAAGCTTTTAAAAGGATTTCTACTGGACATATCATCGCTGAGTAAACAGCCTCAACTATATGCACTATTACCATCACGGGTATCACCAACATTATCACCTGCAATGATCATTGCTGTTGGCACCCTACCACCATCAACGAACGAATGCCAAATTATTGCTGCTGCCACCACCCTTCAGCGGTATAGTCTGTTGTTGCCACCTAGTTACACTGACATGGTCAAACCTTCATTGTGATGGTGTTCCCATTCACTTCTTCCCAACTTCTACCACCAGAACTGCTATGCCACTGCCATTGTTGTAGCAGCCGGCAATAAGATTATTGCCATTTCCATTCCCATCACTATCTTTTCTACCATGTTTGTACTGATTTAATTATTTAAACATCTTGCTCTCATCTCTTCTTGTCACCAAATCTGTAAAATTTTACAAAAATGGGATACAAGTTGCCCATCCATGTTCACAAGTCAAATTACATGTGAGATCTTGGTCCCGGTTGTTAATTGAATGCCACGACTTTGTTATGATTCCTTTGGGAAGTTCTGTGTCTTTAGTTCTAGATGATCTGAAATGTTTTATGCCCCCTTTTTTCTTTTTCTTTTTTTCTGCAGCCTATTCTGGTTTATATGTCCAAGGTGGATGGGAGTTTCAAGTTTAGCCCAATTAGTGTTAATTTTTTAACAGAGGTTGCAAAGGTTATCTTTGCTGTTGTTATGCTCATATTGCAGGTACACTTGTTTATTTCTTTATCTTTCTTGTTATATCATTTCTTTTTCAGAACATATATGAATCGAATTTTATGAGTAAAATCAAGTCACTTTATCGACTTTGCAATCTTGATTAGGAAGACTTATTGTTGTTAGTAAATGTTGTTTGGTTCTGGCATGTGATGGAGATGATAATGTTTTATTTGTGTGTGAAGGGAGATAAAGGTTCTGGTCTGATAGTTGGAATAACTTTCTCACTGACTACACTGTCTTGGAGAGTAGTTTCCAATATGCATCATGTTACACATCTTAAAGGGCAAGAGCTTCTATATTCTTGATAAGGTTTTTGTTTATTTTGCAGGCTAGGCATCAAAAAGTAGGGGAGAAGCCTCTTCTCTCGATTTCCACATTTGTGCAGGTAGAAGTATCACTGGTCTCACAACATTTATGTTTTTCAAATTTGAATAAGATGTATTTTTTTTTTATATGTTGCATAACTCTTAGTTTTAAAACAAGACAGATTTTGCATAATAATAAGATTAAACCATGCTTTTCCAAGTTTTAGATTTATCAGTGGAGAGGATGACTGTTTAGACTTAAAGTTTATCAGTGGAGAGGATGAATGTTTTTAAAAGTGCTATATTAAGTGAGATAAAGATATCCAGATATCCCTGGAGGGAGCTCTAGCTGTATGATTTTCTTATACACGTCTTGTTGTACTTGGAATGATCCTTTTTCACTTTTTAATGAAATTCTTATTATTTATCAAACAAGTATTCATGAAGGGAGCTCTCTTGCAGTTCTTTAGTCTTGATTTTGTACAAACTTGTTTAATACTTGATTTTGTACAAGTATTCATGGAGGTGGGATAATATTGTTGATCTTGAATAAAAGAATGGTTAAAATGAAACTGAAGTAATACTTGATAATGGATGCCCATGGATACAAGGCAAATGTAGGCTTCCTTTTTGCAGCCTCCAATTCTATTGGGTGTTGATTCATACAAAATATGTGAGTACAAAGTTTCAAAACAAATCGGGCATCAATTTGATGGTTATTAAGTTAATTTGTATAAAGCTAAAAGAAGTTTATATGCTTTTCAATTCCTTCCCTTATAACATGTTTATTCCAATGTACTTATACTTTGTATTTGATGGTTAAAAAAGATATTTGGCATGCATATAAAATGATGAGTTTGGAAACTCTACATGAAGGGCTGAAATTGTCCAATTTGACCTTTTGGTAGGTGCCTAAGTGCTTAAATGTGATTAAGTAATATTAGGACTATAAAACCTCTTCTTTGGTAGGTCACTTGACTCCTTGAGAGGGTCTTTTGATCTATCAATATAGAGGAGCATTGTTTATTAGTAATATTGTAATGACCTAAGGAAAGCTGAAGCCACATCTGGGCATATACCCTGAAATGACTGGTCAAGGTTACAATTGGAATCATTTTGTATCATTGTAAAGGGATCAAACTTCTCCCCCCCACCCCCACAAAAAAAGAATGTGGGTCTTGTCATAGGTGGCATAGCTCAAGTCTCACCCTTCTAGTTGGGTTTTGTAATGACCCAAAAACAACTCAATCCACATTTAAGCTTATGCTCCAAAATGGCTAGTCAATATTACAATCAGCATCCTTTGGAAACATAATAAAGTGCTTTAACTGCTTTTTTCTAAGTAATATGGATCCCATTTACCACTTTCCTAATGTAGTGCAAATAGTCTCTGACCTTTGCAAATTCCTTTAAGTGGATTTATCCTTTCATTAAGTATTCATTTTCCGTTTGCATGGCCTGATGTGGTACTTAGAATGTTCAATTCTTGTTTGTTTGCATGCTCAATCTCTAATTCAAAATTCAGACTTTCTTTTGTTTTTTGTTCTCATCCTGTATATTTGACATGCATCTTTGACTTCTCTTGTTTGATGTTACTTTGAGAGCTCACATATAGAGACATCTAATGTAAGAAATATGAATTCTTCTTGTAGGCAGCTCGAAACAACGTGCTTCTCGCTGTTCCAGCACTTCTTTATGCTATTAATAACTATCTAAAGTTTACGATGCAGGTAAATCCTTACATAGGTACCCTTAGAGTATGATTGTGCTTTTAGATAGCATGTCAATTAAGGTACACTCATGCTCATGCACATAGTCTTTTCTTTGAATATTGACATAAGTCTTCTACAAACTTTGTTGTCAATATCATGCATAAACAAGTTTTTTTTTAAGTAAAAAAGATATTATTGATAGAATAGGCAAAGCCCAAGTACATAAGTTGGTATACAAGAGACAAAACCTATCTAGGTCATAGGTGTAAAGAAAGATACATGAACATCATTAAAAGTGGAGCCCATTGGTGTCTACAACTATGGCCCATTGTAATAAAGAATGAAAAAAGAAAGATAGAAGATCTTCTAGTGTCCGCTCCTTATCTTCAAAAGTTCTATTGTTGCGCTCATGCCAAATGCACCACAAGATGCAGATAGGGACTATCTTTCACACGGATTTGATAGATTGTGCGCCTCCAAGGGATGGCCAGCTAGCCAATACCTCAGTTACTGTGGCAGGCATCACCCAAGTCAAATTCACTTGGCTGAAAACTTTTATTTTCAAGTATCTAGCTACGTCACAGTGTAACAAGAGGTGATCCACTGATTCTCCAGAATTTTTGCACATGCAGCACCAATCTAGAATAATAATTTGACTCTTCCTCAGATTATCAGTGGTCAGAATCTTACTTAGGGCGGCTGTCCAAGTGAAGAAAAGTGCTTAGAAGGGCCTTATTCCTCCAAATTTTGCGCTAAGGAAAGTGAGTCGTTGGTAGGGATGTAAGAGCTTTATAGAAAGATTGAACATAGAAAACACCCTTACCCACAGGATTCCACCAAAGAGAATCGGCTCTCATTCCTTTTGGTTTCACGGAATAGATAAGGCTAAAGAAATCTTGAAAAATGTCGACCTCCCAATCTTGCGCTACTCTACTAAAGGTTATGTTCTATTGAGATTGGTCTCCCGATCGAACCAAAGAGTCCGCCACCGAAGCTGCTTAATCACATGCTAGACAGAAGATAGCTGGAAAAGAGTCCTTTAAAGCTTCCTCCACACACCATATATCACTCCAGAATTTTATCCTCGTGCCCTCACCTACTACAAGTTTGGTGTAGCGAGTGAAAACCCCCCAACCATGTCTAATGTGTTTACATAACCCCATTCTGTACGCCCCATTCACCTATTTAGAACACCAACCCCCCCATTGACTTCCATGCTTGCAATATACCACCAATTTCCATAGAGCGTACGGTTCCAAATTATACTTCCATAACCATTTTCCAAGTAGGGTTTGGTTGAAGATTCTTACGTTTTTTATACCCAAGCCACATGAGGACAATGGCCTACACACCTTGTCCTAACTGATTAAGTGGAAGTTGAACTTATCTCCCATCCCACTCCAAAGAAAATCACAATATAGTTTTTTGATCTGTGTCGCCACTAAGGTTGGAATGGGGAAAAAGAGAGAGAAAATAAGTTGACAAGTTAGAAAGGGTACTCTTGATCAGAGTCGCTTGTCCTCCTTTTGATAAATACAATTTCTTCCATCCTGCCAATCTTCTTTCAATTCTTTCAATCATCGAATTCTAGATTGATCGAGCCCATGGAGTTGTTCCCTAAGGTAAACCCAAGTACTCATAGGGAGAGAGGCAACTTTACACCCAAGAATGGTGGCCAAATGCTGAGGATTGTTGACATTCCCAATTGGCACTAACTCGGATTTATCAAAGTTGACTCTCAAGCCTGAAGCTGCCTCGAAACACAATAATAAAGCTTTCAACACCCCAAGCTGGTTTTGATCCGCCTCACAAAAGATTAACGTGTCATCTACAAATAATAAGTGAGCTATAGAAACCCGCTATAAAGCCATTGTGGACTACCGCTGAGAGCATTCTACTAAGAGCCTCCATAATGACAATGAAGAGAAGAGAAGAGCTACTGAAAAATCCACAAAAGATTAAGGGCTCGCCTTGCCTTAGTCCACGAGAGCTACTGAAAAATCCAATAGAGCTTCCATTAAGCAGTACTGAGAACTTTGCTGTTGAGATGCACCATCTAATCCATTTACACCATTTCGCCCCAAAACCATCCCTGTCCAGCAAAAAGAGAAGAAAATTTCAATTTATGTGGTTGTAGGCTTTTTCCACGTCTAGCTTGTAAATGAGTCCTGCATCCCTTGCCTTTAATCTACTATACATGCATTCATTAGCTATAAGAACAGAATCTAGGATTTGAAGGCCCTTTACAAAGGCATTTTTGGTTTTGTGATAATTTTGCATAAGGCCTCCCTAAGCCGATTTGCAAGTACCTTGAAAATAATTTTGTAGAGCCCATTTATAAGGCTAATGGGTCTAAAATCTTGCACTTAAGAAGCATTGCTCTTCTTTGGTATCAATGCAATGAAAGTGACGTAAGACTTATCTCAAATTTTCCTTCCAAGAACAACTCTTGAAACACCTTCATAATATCTGGTTTTACTATCTCCCAACAAGCTTGAAAGAAGCCTATCGAAAAACCATCTGGACCTAGTGTTTTATCTTTCGCCATTTTTCTTACCACTTCAAATACCCCTAGCTCTTCAAAAAGTCTCTCCAACCAAGACGTCGTCTGGGATTCAATAGAGTCAAAAGCAAGACTATCGGGAGTTGGCCTCCAACCCTCTTGTTAAGTAAGCAAGCGTTCAAAGAAATCCACCACATGGTCCCTTATAACAGGAATCTCCGTACAATCCACCTATTGATTTTAAGCATCTCAATGGTGTTGTATCTTCTATGAGAATTGGCCACTCTATGAAATAATTTTGTGCGTCGATCCCCTTCCTTGAGCCATAGAGCTCTTGACTTCTGGCGTCAAGATATCTCTGCTAGAGAAAGAACTCTCTCCAATTCTAAAGCCAACACTGATTTTTGATCGATTTCGTCTTGGGAAAGGGTGCAATCCTCAAGTATCCTCTCGAAACTATGGAGGTCATCCGAAAAACTTTTCTTTTGCTCCCCTATGTCGCCAAAGGATTGAAAGTTTCAAAGCTTTAAATCATACTTGAGAGCTTTTAATTTTCTTGTAAGAATAAAGGAAGGCATACCATAAAATTCATAAGAAGACCACTGGATCTTACCCTGTCCGCAAAGCCTTCACTCTTAAGCCACATGTTTTCAAACTTGAACGGGTGTCGCCCTCCTTGAACACTGCCGCTATCTAGTAGGATCGAGAACTGATCTGAACAAAGGCGAGGTAGCCTTTTTTGAAGCACCTCCGGGTAGTGTGCTTCCCACTTTGGCGAGATTAAGAATCTGTCCAGTCTAGACTATGTTTAATTATTGGACCAAGTGAAAGAGCCACCTATAAGAGGAAGATCCACCAAATGCAAGTCAAAGATGCATGCTGAAAAATCAACCATTGTCTGGCACAATCGACTGTCTCCCAATTTTTCACTAGGAAACCTTATATATTAAAATTTCCACCTATGCACCAAGGTAGGCCCCACAAACTCTGGAGTGCCGCAAGTTCTTCCCATAATAGACTTCGCGTACTATTAGGTTGCGTTTGGATGTCAAGTCAAGTTGAGTTGAGTTGAACTGAATAAAATATTGTTAGAATATTACTTTTTAATATTATGAGTGTTTTGAAACTTGAAAAAGTTGAATTGTTTATTATATTTTGCATGGGAATTTGAAAAAATGTATTGGGATTTAAGAAAGTTGTAACGATGAGATGAGATGAATTGAGGTGGGTTTGGGAACCAAACGGGGCCGTTTGGTCCATAAATGCCTGCGAAAGCCCACGAAAAGTTATCTTCCACTGAAGTAAAAGATATTGCTATTGAAAATTTCCATATGAAATCATCTACTTTCTCCACCATCATTTTATCCCACATGAATAGAACTCCCCTCAAAGCCCCGTCTGAAGCCAAATACACCCAATCTACATAGGCACAACTCCAAATACTTCGCACTATTTATCTAGAAATCAATTTCAACTTTGTTTCTTGTAAGCATACAATGTCCGGTTTCCATACCCTTAGCAGATTATTGATGCGACCACGTTTGTTTACCTCGTTGAACCCATGAACATTTTAGGATATGATTTTTGGCTTTATATAGACAATACAAGTTAAACGCTTGAGCTCCCTTTGTTTCTTAGACTTTGATTTCTTAGAATGACTGTGTCCCGCCTCGATAGCAGTAAAGAGAGCCATAAATTGATCCTCATACCCACCACTCCATACCTACAATATGTTGGATCAATTTTACATTTTGAAGAACCCAATCGGTCGCATTAAAATCCGAGGGTAATTCACAGTTTAAGGGGGTAGTTTCATTGATACAATCATCCCCCAAAACACTCAGACTTTGCCCCTTTTTCTCTCCCCCAAAAAGATTAATACCTCCCCATTCAACCATGGTACCTTCATTGACAAGGAGGGGTGATGTGGCTAAAGTTTCAGGAACCAACTCTTCGTCACTCCCCTTGAATTGAAAACGCCCCTGAGAAAGCCCCCGTCACTATTAGAATAGTGCGCCCCCGTCACTGTTAGAATAGTGCGCTTCCACTCCCTTGGATAGAACGTCGAGATGGACTTCGACGGAAGGAAACACTTTTGCTTGAGGTGCCACTGAGATGAATGGTGTTTTCTGTCCGCATAGTGGCTTCGAAAACGAAATCTATGCATCGACGAAGGTCAATGGCGTTACCTCTGATGAATTCTCCCCTGTTTCCTTGAATCGCTGTGACGACGTCGATGCTACCTCTAAGATCACCGGCATTTTCTGACCACACCGGAGTTCCTTTGACACCATCTCTGACTGTTGCACGATCACTGGTGGCTCCGGCGAGGCCTCTGCAGGTCTAGGACTTGACCTCTGTGAATTGAATGCAATAATGGGCTCAGATCCAACCCTCTCAGGCTTGTAAATCGTGTGATTATTGGGCCTCATTACAACTTCCTCGCCCCAGCCCTCACATTACTCCTCATCCACAGACGAGCCGATAAAAGGGGGTTGATTCTCAAGCCCATCAACTGCCTCCCCCAAGCCCAAACTCCTCTCCTTTCCACTTAACACCTTAACACAGCGTTTTAACCAAACCAAACTCTGATTTAAACCGAATACTTGTTGCTCCATTTCGCCCACTACCTGTTGAAAAGTTTCCTTATTAAGGCCAAACAGACCTCTGCCATCTTTTCCCTCGAGCATGCTTCCATTAGTGACAGCACTTCCTAGAATTGTAGCAGCACCTCGAGCACCACCCTCACCTTTCGTGTGTTGTAGAGCTTCCGTATACAATCGGTACGACCGTTGGGGGTGGGTGAATACCAGCAACGGTTGAGGCATATGGCCCCTCTATTTCCACCCAGAATAGGGGATGCTGCCATGGAAGAGAGCTCCTTCAAAATATCACCGAAATTCTTCCACCCCACCCCCATCCTCCCTTAAGGAACAATCAAAATGCCTCGTCGCCTCTTAGGTCCAACCTCCAAAAGGGAAAAGAAGCTCTCATGGGTGTTTTTCTTCCTCTGAAGCACCAACACCTTCGTCCCTCGGCTCAGGATTTAAGGAACTCAAAGTGAGTCTTGTTGGCTACGCCTTCTTCTATCGCATCTGCCAACCACAACAGATCATCTTGAGCGATGAAAATGTGTTTCACAAGACAAGAACTACTTTCCGTGATCCTCCTTTACCGTCCATTTTCCTTCGTGAACTCAAAACATTTTTTTATCAAAAACTACATTCCTATTTGACCCCTTCACAGCCCCTTTAAAAGCAAGTAAAAATGAGAATAAACTGCTCTAAATCCTGCTAAGCTCAAGAAACAAAGACCGGAAACCAGCAACGATGAAGAAAACCATTGTTATTGCTCAAACAGTACGGAGAGAAAAAGAGCAAAAAGGAAAATAGGAGTGGATTTTACAATGGGGATGGTGGGGCTGTTGAACAAGTGCCTGGCAATGTTGAACATCCAGGTTGTCTTTTTAGGACTAGGGATTCGGGTTCCTAGGCACTTCTGAACCATAATTCTAGATGCTCATCCAGTGATGTAAGTGCATGCCTTGGTTCTTTTTCTGTTGAGCCATCAACGGGAGTTTGTTAGATGGTTAGGACTTACAGAACGAGATTTTCGCCATCGTATTATAATTCATATAATTGCAAAGCTCTGAGATGCCATACATATGCAAAATTCAACATGAAAGAAGAAATATAGGTTAGGGAGAGCAGGATGCACCAATGCCAGTCATACTAACCCAGAAGAAGTATAACCTTTCTCCAGATTGTTCAAATGCATGGTAATTTACTACAAAATGGCATACCTAAGCTTGGTAGCCATTGTACCAGGACTCTCCTAGGGAACTCAACTACTGTAATTGCTGACTGGAGAATCGGATATGCCGCTTTAATATGCACTTGAAAGAGATCGGTTGACATTTGATAATCGTAGAATTTTATATGAGATTTTGTATTATTCTCTTGTGCTTTACTGAATATACATATGTATGACGTTTGATAATCATAATAAAACTTAAGTGCATGGTTGAATAAAAAATACACCGAAAAGAACATGACAAAAAAAGCTAAAAAATTGTAGGTATGGACTTCTATGTTAACATAAACAATCAAATATCAATTCATTCAGAATGTGAATTTGGACTATCATATTGGGTTGAAAGCATATATCTCTGGCACCTTGGTACGTAAATGATCTTCAATGCTAACTAAATACTTGAGAATATTTGTTTATATCATTTCTTGGTCTTGAACTAATATTTCATAATTTCTTTAAAAAAATCATCGTAGTGCACTTTTCTGCACTTTAAGATCACACCAGAAGCTCCCAAAAGCGTTCTTAAATGTTCTTCGCTTTTGATAAGCAAAGCACATTGGCTGGCACTTTGTGTTTAAGTGCACTTTTATCAACACTGATCTGTGCTACCTGATATGGCTGATGTGTAAACTAGTTAGGCGTTCTGGCATTTGTTGCTGCTGTTTTATGTTGAATAGTCTGCATATTAATTTATCCGGTTATGGTTATTCTGAGAACTTGTATGTTTCATTTAAATCATAAAGTAAGTAATAGACGGTCATTTACTCATCAGAAAAAAAGTAATAGATGGTCATTTATTGTGCAGCTATATTTCAATCCTGCAACAGTGAAAATGCTGAGCAACATGAAGGTAGCTTGCTATCCATTATGCTTGTTAATGGCATTTTAGCGATTTTCCTTTCGATTGGCTTAGCTTTTTCTGTTTGAATATCTCACACGGCAATTCTTCCTGCTCTAGGGAACTACTGTTTTTTTTTTCAAATGTATGGGCATGGAATACTCATTTGTATTCCATTTATCCATTTCTTCACTGTCCACTGATTATGATGGTTTAGCTGGATTTACATTCCTGCTTGCTTGTACAATATTTTTGGCATATTTAGTGTCGTTTTCACCATCCTGTATAAGGCTTTATGGCAGCAAAGATGAGTTTTAATTGTTTGACTGTAATTGTTGGATCTGAGGTTACCCTGTGTAAAAAGTTCGAGGACCTATATGGATGCAAAGATGAGTTTTAATCGTTTGATGCGTAATTGTTGGATCAGAGGATACCCTGTATAAAAAATTACTGAATGTGTAATTTTTGGATTGATCTCGTCAAATACCCTGTGAAATGATAAGAAAGCTTAGTTACTTAACCTGAATTTCAGTTTAGTGATTTGGTGGAAGCTTTCCTTCAATATTCACTTCTATTCATGTTAAATTCTTATGTCAATAAAGTAGAAGTCTTGTAAAGATTTTGATAGTTGGCCATGGACATGCAGGTTTTAGTAATTGCCATTTTATTAAAGATTATAATGAGACGCCGATTTTCCATAATTCAGGTTAGTACCATATCTTTATTGCTTCTCATGTTTTTTTCCATCAAAAAGGAAGAAATGTTATGTCTGACCATGTTTGCTCTTCTTATTGTTGTGTGAGAGTGGGCAATGTAGCTCCTTTTAGGCTCACCTTTGAAAATACACATCTTATTCCTTGCTTGTTGTCTGTGTGGAACTGATTTATTTGTCATGTAACAGTGGGAAGCTCTTGCTCTGTTGCTCATTGGTATTAGTGTCAATCAGTTGCGTTCTTTACCTCAAGGTACTACTGCTCTGGATCTTCCTGTTGCCACTGGTGCATACATCTGCACACTGATCTTTGTAAGTGACTTCTGGTCTTTGTTCTCTTGCTTAATATGTTGCTGGAATGCTCAATATGAAGAAGGTTTGGAGGAACTACTCGCTGTTTACAGTTGTGTTTCTTATTTTTTGAACTTTGTGAATGTTAGAGGCTAATATAAATTGTAAATTATTTATTTTACAGGTAACTGTCCCGTCCATGGCCTCCGTCTACAATGAATATGCTCTGAAGAGCCAATATGATACAAGCATCTACCTCCAGGTGATACGCTAAGATTGAGTATAAATGCTTTCAATGTTTTGTCTTGACAACAATTTAAGACTTGGAGTTGCATTAGTTGATTATTTTATTCAAGGAAAATCGCAAGTACCATCTAGCAATTTGTACTTGAAGCAGCATAAGTTTTGCACCTCTATCAAACTTTGAATTATGCCTTCCTTTCCTGAAATGTTTTGTTAATTCTTTCATAATTTACCTTGGAAGAGGTACCCATTATGGTCATCAAAGCATACCAAGTGACATTTGGGTGCAGTTATGAGACCTGGGCTGGAATGTGAAATTCTTGGTCCCAAGATAAAGTTTTTATCTTTAATATGGACTAGCCTTAGAAAGTTGAAGTTCCCTTTAATTCTGCTGTTGAAAGTCAAGAAAGCACACACTTGACCATGGCTACCAGTGACATTGGGTTCAGTGGAGCTCCTGGTCCTGTTCTTTTGGTTTGTTTAATTGACTTCAAGAGGATAGTGTAAATCCGCAGTCATATTTGGGTCAATCTTCCTTACCTACTGCATACTAAATATGTTTTAGATTTTTGGTCCATATCCTACATCCAGAATCTTCTTGTATCTAGGTTCTGATATTTAGCAATTAATTGAAGCGTAGTCTGGGCAAGCTATTTTCAAAATTTTGAATCTCCATGTTTGACTTGCAGAACTTATTTCTGTATGGGTATGGTGCTATATTCAACT
The DNA here is from genome assembly GCA_036559045.1 of Platycarya longipes. NCBI lineage: Eukaryota > Viridiplantae > Streptophyta > Magnoliopsida > Fagales > Juglandaceae > Platycarya > Platycarya longipes. The sequence continues at coordinate 30,517,700 of CM071789.1, read as the reverse complement.
TTCTAGGAATATTGGGAACTGTAGTTGTCAAAGGTATGAACAGGAATCTTTCTTATATGATTGCACTGTACTTCAGGTTATATTTCTCTCTCAAATAGATGTACCTAAATTAATATTTGTATATTCATTGTATCAAAAACCGGCTGTTCGCAGATGCTTGTTGATGAGTTCTATACATTTTTATTAAAAAACGCTAAAATGTGCAATCCACATGCAACGAGGTGTGTACAAGGTGGTCATCTAGCTAGAAATAGAAAGAGGTACAAGAAAATCATGTAGAATATGCCCATTAAAGTCAATGGGTGCTATCCAGCAATGTAAAGTGTTGAAAACAGTCTTGAGTGCCTCTGTCATCCATTCCAGATATTCAAAGTTTTTATCATTCCTATTCTTCCAGATTCACCACACTGCTGCAATTTGTATACTGCCATCTATTCCTCTCCGTGAGTTCAAAATATCTTCCATGCTTTTGGGCATAACCCAAGCCAATCCAGCCCAACTGAAGATTTCATTCCATAGAGCACTAGCCACTTGACAATGTGATAAAAGATGGCCCACAGATTCCCATTCCTCTTGCACATATACACCAAGCTATCTATGAATTGTTTTTTGATAAATTTCCTTTTTTTGAAACTTATCTTAAGTGAAACACAACCAAAAGCCTCTATCAACTAACCACCCAACATAATATATATGTAATACAAGATAATTATGCAAGAAACTATGGTTCTGGAGGCCTAGGGCTTGAATTTTCAGTCACAGCCTCAAGGTTTTAGGGCTCGGATGTGATATTTGGATCTAACCCACTTAACAATAGTGTATCATCGGTACATGCAAGACAGTGGCGGAGCTAGATATTTGCGTTAGGAGGGGCCAAGTAAAATTAAAATAAAATATATAAATATATATTTTTTATTTTATTTATATATAATTTTTTATACGGTATAAAATAATTTGATAGTAAGATTTATAATAAAAATAAAAAATATTTAATACAACTTATGTATTAAAAAAATATATAATATGATAAAAACATGTCATCGTAATAAAAATATATTAAAAAGACATTATAAATCATCAAACTTCTTTTTTTATTTTTATTTTTATCTATAATAAAAACATGTCATCATGTTATTATATCATTTTATTTTTAAATTAAATTAATTTTGTAGAGGGAGATCAAAATAATTTTTAGAGAGGGGGCCAACACAAAATAAAAATTAATATTATTATACAAAATCATAAAAAATAAACATTTTTTAAATTTTCAATTTTTTTTTTCAAAAAAACACATTATATTTTTTTTATTATTTTTTTTTTTTAGAATAGGTGTGGAGCCCTTGGAGAGGGGGGGCCATGGCCCCCCCCCCCCTGCCCTAACGTGGCTCCGCCACTGACGCAAGATAAGATAAGATGATATTAGCAGTATCCCTACCCCCAATTTTAATTTTCCTTTCATGTGTTTGATTGTATTACCTAATTGACTTTCTTGTTTGTGGTCGAATATTTTTATGTTTCCTCCCATGTTTTATTAGTTACTCATGTTGTAGTTATTGTGAAAAATAGTCTTCTATAGCCATCTTCAATGGTTCTCTAAATACTACCTGGTAGTGTGTGGGATAAAGAATGATCTGTTGGTAATTCTGTTGAGAGTAAACTGTGAAAATTAAAATGGTAGTCCATCACGGGAAATGAAAGTAGAATTGGAATGGTTACTTCTGATACGATGATTGGGTGGTTGCTCCCATTGTCTTTAAAACTTCATTATGGTTGAACTTTGTCTTCAAGAACAATGCCGACCATAGTGAAGCCAATTGCATGTCTCTTAGGGCCTGTTTGTATCCTTTGTCAATAATTGTGTTGCTTTTGTTTTTATGAGATATTTAATGAAACCAGGCTGCGGGCCTCACCATGTTACTCAAATGTTTCAGGTCCTAGTAGCTTTGATATCTTGCAAGGTCATTCAAAGGCTACTATGCTTTTAATAGCTAATAATGCAGCACAAGGGATTCTATCATCTTTTTTCTTCAAATACGCAGGTTCATATTTCAGCGAACTATTTGATTTCAACCCCCAACCCTCTCTCTCTCTCTCTCTCTCTCTCTCTGTTTTTTGTTTTGCTTTTGTTTTTTTTGCTCTCCTTCTATTTTTATTTTTGCATGGTTTATTCCAGTTCAAAATCTATTGTGGATTAGCATCCATTCAAGGCAGATTTTTTTGTTTTATCCAAGCATTTAGGGAAAAAAAAGGTTTGCTATAGACTTGTTAATGAAAAATATTTTTTACTTGCATCTTGTGCATAATTATAGCAATCATATATATTGAGTGTTGTCTGGTATGTTCAGATACAATTTTGAAGAAGTACTCGTCGACAGTTGCGACAATCTTTACAGGCATAGCATCTGCCGCGTTGTTTGGTCATACTTTGACTGTAAATTTTCTGTTAGGAATTTCAATTGTCTTCATCTCGATGCACCAGGTACTTTGAGACACTTTTTGAGGGATGAAAAACTAGATAAAAGAGATACGTATCTTTATTGGTTGGCTTTTTTGTTGATATCGTCTGCTTCTTTTTGTCCCATTAGTTCTTTTCACCCCTAGCTAAAGTCAGAGACGAACAGCAAAATGGGAAGCTGGAATTGATAGATGTCCACAATAACCACAGGTAAGTCCTCACCCTTTTGCTGATATTTTGATGTGATTTTGCAAGTTGGGAATTTTAGAATTATTTGCTTCAGTTGTGTTTTGGGCAACTTTGTGACGTGCATTTTTAGCCTCCATTGCAATTACCAATATGTTATCTCATCAGGTCAAAGGATTCTTTTATGAATATGGCAGCAGGAGCAAATGAAGAGGTAAGAATCTTCAGACCTTAGTTTGTCCAGTCTTCTCATGTTCTACTAACTTAAGTGCTTCCTTATTAATTTTTGTCTTTATAGGCAAGTCATCGTGTTGGATCTGACGAGAGACAGCCGCTTCTGCCCATCTAAAGTTACTCCTGAGTATGTTACTTTTTCTCTACTCCCCTGGTATTTTAATTCTGCTGCATTCTATTACAACTTGGCAATTGGAAATTATGTGATTCTAGTTTTGATTTATTTGGAGCTGCACAGCAAGCAAAATAACTATGTCAAGTGCATTGAGCAAAGGCTACAATTCAAACTACTCTTCTAACAAGCCAACCATATTATTGATTTTGAAAGAGAGGAAACTCTATATATTTATTGATTGATCAATCTGAACACACTTGATTTTGTGCATCTATGTTTCTTGGATGTGCATTTTGTGGGTGGTTATTTTCCTTCTCTCTCTCTCTCTCTCTCTGCTATTTTCTGTGATCAAACTTGGGAGAGGAACAGGTCGGGAGTTGGAATTACTAATGTTTTGAACAACAATTTATTATTCCTGGGCTGGGTTAGAATAAGTAGTCTCTTTGAGAGAGGCTCACCTTTGGAAAAGCCTCAAGCCTGTCTCTGTTTCTGCCAAGCATACCTAAGTGGGATTGGAGAGAGATCAGAGAAGTTCCATAGACATATTTTCTGACTGAAGAAGAAGGGTCTTTTTAAAGGTATCCCCATCGGTTATCCATGGAAGACTCTTTTAGAGGAGCATGGTATGTTTGAAGCATAGGCGGGGAAAGAAAGTATAAACTTCTCCACAGCACATTTTTTCAAGGTGGGGAAAGTATGATGTGTTGGAGGCAGATTCCTTAAAAATCATTGTGACTGGAACTTTTATCTGTTGCTTTGTGAAAGAAGCAATGGTGGCTAGTTATATGAGGAGGTGAGGAGGGAACTTCATGCTGCTTTTGTGGGAGCTGGGGGAGGCTGAAGTTGGACACTGCTTGACACTTACTTTGTTATGTTGTTTGTGAAGGATAGGATTGAAGCAGAATGAAGGCTATGGTGTTCTGAAATCTGAGCAGAGGTAAGAAGTATAGGTTAAGGCCTCCTCCCGTTTGGATTGAGAGATGAGATGAGATGAGTTGAGATGAGTTGAGATGAGTTCTGAAAGTTGAATAAGATATTATTAGAATATTATTTTTTAATATTATTATTGTTTTGAAATTTGAAAATGTTGAATTATTTATTATATTGTGTGGGAATTTGGGAAAGTGTAATGATGAGTTTGAGATGAGATAAGATGAGTTGAAATGAGTTCTGAATACAATTTGGGCAGTCTTATTTTGGGGCACAAGGTGCTATGTCCTTCAAAAATTAATCAAGACTAGTTGAGTGATGCCTTGCCGCCGCACCAGGGCCCGAGGGAGGGGTAGGGGCGGGGTTGTTTGGAAGGCTGCAGGTTGGTGGACATCATATCAAGACATTATGGAAAATGATTCCAATTAGTTTTAAAGCACTTTGACATAGGGTTTACTTATCAAAAAAAAAAAGGCACTTTGACATCGGGTGTCAGCCATTCTAGACTCCTCTAGCCTTTAAATTTCCAAGATTTTCTTAGTCTCCCTCTAACTAGGCTCATTTGACAAATAACCACCGTTGAATTTTTTTTTTAATTGTCAATGAAATGTATCCATCTTCTCAAAAAAGGGACCGATACAAAAAATCGAGAGAGGTCATTTAAATCACCATTGTTGCTACGAGTGAAAAGTGATAATGTATCGGCTTTATTGTTTGTTGCTGATGCTGGATATTTGGTTCTCTTAATTGCCACCAGTATATAATCAATCTGTGTTCTCGTAATGCTGCAGGAGCTTTCTTTGAAGAAATTCTTTTGACAGGATCTATTGGATAGTACAGATGAGAGCCAGGTTTCCAACAGCTCTCAATAGAATAAAATATGGAGAATAATAGTCTTCTACTTCTTTGGGATCCCTTGCCTGCTCTGGAATTTCCAATTGGCGTTTAGAGCTTCTCATGGATGAATTCGGGGTATAGAAGCTGGTGGGTGACCTCGAATTTTGCTACCAGGGATTTCGCTGAGAGACGTCTGGCTTACTGCCCAGATTTCCAGATTGCTGCCGGTTTTAAATATACCAATATTATCTTACCATCGGTAAATGTATTCTTTTTCTTCCATCTTTTAGATCAAATTATTCTTGACCCACATTTGTTTCCAATATCTCGATTTTTTGTCATTATATATTTTTATATATAGAGATTGTGTTTTGACGTTGACACGAGACTCTGTCGTCATAAAAATAAAATCTTTTTTCATTTGCAATATCATATTAACCATTCTTCCCCCCACTTTTTCAAAGGTGTTTACTGTGGAAGTAGTATAATTGTGGAAGAGTCCGAACTATTTTTACCTGGATAGAGCAAATAAGTAGAATGTGAAGGAACTGTTTGTTGTTGAACAAAATTAAGCAGTGTGTTGTCCACGGATTCGGCTTCCCTCCTCCAGTTCATTAACTGACATCTCCTGTTCTAGTAGTTAGGCATTGACGCATGAATACTTCTCATTAAACTGTAGAGATTCAATCTCATGGGTTATAAAACTCTATTTCGCAAGCCTCTGTTAAAATTTATGTAGACCAACAACCCATCATATTGTATTTGTATACAATTCACTAAAATACGGTACAAACATCTGATAGGATATATATATACTTACACGCATCTTGTTTACAGATATTTGACCAAAGACTTGCACACATTATCATCATATTGGATATATAGCAGAAACCAAATTTTAGATTTCTTGTAACGGAGTTTTATGTAAGAATCCAGCAATTCAATGATGCATATGAACTCTGATATAAGATGGTAAATGCCGAGAATGGAGGAATGATTTCTGTAATGTAGTGTTGAGTGCAGAGGAATGATGAAATGGAAAGGGATATATGTGTAGTCACGCAGATCAACTTCGAGGGTGCTTTTTTGTTTAGATCATTTCAGATGCCCTTCTCCTATTCCCTTACCTCTACATTAGAATATGCTCCCTGCTTGCTAACTACCATCAAAAGGCTATGGGCCCCTGACAAAAGGCCTACAGCCAGTTATGAAACCAAAAACTAATAAAGCAAGTTAAGATAAAAGACTAAGCTCATTACTCGGCCCAACTTACTTTGGGATCTTAACAATTTCCCCCTTTTAAATAACCTTATTCCCAAGGTTCATTTCCACTAGCAATGGTCAACTAACCAGAAAATATTTCATGAAAATAAGAGTTTGCTTCTCGTTCAATTACATTTGCATATCCATTTGGCGTTGAAGACTATGTAGCAGCCCCACCATTCTGCCATTGACGATTAGAATCCATAATTGTATTGTTGCATATAGCTTTTCCATTGCCTCAGCACCCTAGCTTATTTCCAAGCATTGCATCCAACTGTCTTGTAGTTCAAAGGCTTGCTGCAACTCAGCCTGTTGTTCTTCTAGCTTCCTTCTCAACCTCTCTTGTGTATCATAAGACAATCTTGCTCCAGGTTCAAAGTAAAAATTAAGCTTCGAGAGAGGTAAACAAATTGGGTACTCTCCCCTCTCCCAATGGTGCTGTTGCTTATTGTCCGGTATCTTTTCCTTCGCCTTATAAGGATCTTGCACAAGTCCATCAATGTCGAAGTACATGGAAACACCTTCCTCATCTGTGAATATGGTTAGAACATTTCTTCTAATGAGGAAAAAGCCTTTTGTATAGGTATTATGTTCCTAATTTGCAAGACTTTCATCAGCTCATTTTTAGCAATTACTTCAATTTTAAAGGCAAAATCCTTAGAATTTGGAGAAGAATAATTGTCAATCCATTTCTAGTAAATGTGACTTCCATCATCTGGAACTTAAAGAGCCCATATTGCACTATTTATAGAGAAATAGTCTCCTACAAGGCGCATAACTAGAAGTACAAACTTTATTGTTCTCATTGCCACAGCTATAATCATGAGAAGGGGGAAAGCTATGAAATCTTCTTTTTCCATATCCGAGTGACAGTCAACCATATCCTTTTCAATGTTTGCATCTGAAACGAAATGACTTGCTTTAGTTTAAAATCAATCTCGTGTAAATGATTCTCTATATAGTTTTATTGCTTTATTCTCAAAATTTGTAGGTTGAAGATCAATTGGTTCATAGTTAGAATTGTGAAGTTCCTTGTTCTCGCTTCCACATGCAAGCAAAAAAGATAAGTGGGGAAACACAGATACCTCTTTCAGCGAAAACAAGGAGAAAATGAACATCACATATAAGAACAGAGTATATCAACTCCCAATGAACGACAATCCTTAAACTCTTTTGATATAGTGGACAAGAATCAATAACAAGAATCATTGTCTCTCTGCCTCTATCATAAGGCTCACAAACCATTTTAAGTGGCAAAGAATCAAACACAAGGTGAGCAAAGGGTTTCTTACCTGTAATAGCCCTAAAAACCTTCATCATAATTTAATTAGTTAATTAAAGGTTAATACACAAGATTAGTGGTAATTGGTGAAAGAACAAAATAGGCTTTGAAGAGATGGGCTTAGGAATGAGACCTTTGGGGAATGGATCAAGTGAATGGGCCAAGAGAGCAATGGTGAGTCTAAAAGCCCATAGAATGAGCCCATGGCCCATCAAGCCCATAGTAGAGACACTTGTCAATTGAAGAAAAATCCTAGAAAATTATCCAAACACTTATAGGAAAATCCAAGTTGGTGGAGGTTGACTAGTAGTTGGATACATGCCATGTAGGATTGAGTGTAGGATCTAATGGAATGATTTTCCTACCATGGTATCTTGGAGGTACAAGACACCATCCCTTGACTTGCTAAGTGAGATCATGATGTGTAGGGAAGTGACAAGTGGCATGAGGAGAAGCATGGATGAAAGGAACTAGGAGGTTTCGGTGGAAGGCAATCCGTGGGGTTCATTGGAGAATCTCATGGGGTATGGCCACCAACAAGTGATAGGACAAAGGGGAAGAGTGTGTAAGTGAATAAAGTACATGTGTAAGAGAGTATGGTGATGTGAAGAGAGGTATGGTGTGGGTGTAGGTGATTGAAATGACAAAAACTAGGATGTGATAACCCGGATTTTTAGACATCCGCTTAATTTTCATGTGTGGGATGATTATGTCTCTCCAAGACTATTTTTAGGAATTTTTGGGATATATGTATAGGATTCTTATATTGAAAGGTTGTGAATAAGGTTGAGTATAAATGTGACTTGTGTTAAGGTGAAAAAGTGCCTAGACCCGAGATCTCGCTCAACTCTCGCTTGATGTATGGCTCGAGCGAAATACAGGGACAGACAGACGTCTTTTAGTAGAATGGTCATAACTTGCTCATTTGATGTCGGATTGCAGTGATTCAAGAGGATATGGAAAGCTAAGAGGAATATCTACAACTTTTATGTTTTGAGATTTAAGAAATATGGACTTAATCAAATAAGAAATAGAGATTGAAGTATTAGGTCTGAATTGGAGATAGATGAGCATTGACTTGAAGTTGACTAAGAACATTGGATAAGATTAAGCCTTTGGATTATTTTCTCAATTATCCTAAGATCTGGAAAAGTGTGTAGAGATGTGGAAAATGAGGAGATTTTATTTAGTGAATTTCGTGTGAAATAAGAGGAACCATCTATCCATCCAACACTTGGTGTGCCCGGATTGGTGTTCTCGGGTTTATCTGTCGAGTTTTATTATAAAAATCATAACTTGGTCATATGAACTCCAAATGAAGTGATTCCAGTTCCTATAGAACCTTAAGACATAGATCTATAACTTTTATGACTGAAGGTTTTAGAGAATCGAAGTATATCAATGGATTAATTGGGCTGGAATGGGACTGATCTGTTTTAAGTGCAAACTGGAGCTCGAAAATAAATCACTCCACCACCTCACCTTAGATGTTCGAATTTGATTGGTTCTCCTCATGTTTATCTGCTAGATACATGTATGAGAGCATGTGTTAGGTGGAGAAAGAGCTTCTAGAAGAATAATTAGTTTAGAACCAAACAAGAGTGAAGAACTAATCTGATTAGCCAAAACAGTCAGCTATCCCCTTTGTTTCCAACCAATTGGTAACCAAACCTTGGGAATTAGGTGATGAGATATTTTCCAGCCACTCTAAGGGTGCTAAGGGAGTCTTGGACGTGTGGATAAGGGTGAGAAAAATGTTCTAGAAGCCTTGAGGATGCAAGGAAAGGCCAATAGCCAGCTAAGCTTATCTTGGGTATTTTAGACTTTTTGGAGTTTACTTTTATATCTATATTTGGTAATTATTTGGGGCCATTGATCTAAGATGATTTTAGATGAGGAAGAAGCATAGCCATAGAATGGAAATCTTTGGAGATCATGAGAAATATGGATGAGGATTAGACTAACCAAAGCTGGACAACACACCACACTATACACGGTTTGAGCTAACCCATTGCCTTGGTTTGTTCTCCTTCTCTTCTTCCCCAAGCCATCTATTCCTCTATATATATAGCCATCTTCAGATCATAGGAGACCTTTTGGGAGAAGGAACCCACGTTCACTTAGAGAGGAAGCCAAAGAAAAAGCCTCCCTAACCCTTGAACCTCCAAACATCTCCTAAGTGAGCTAAGTGAGTGCTTTGAGGAGAAATGTTGCAAGGACTAGTTGGATCATTCAACCAAGCTTTGGAGAAACTTGTAAGTATACAATTTAACTTAATCTTGGCATAGAATAAGTAGATTATTGATGGAATTAAGTTTGTTGTTAGTTGGAGCTTGAATTAGGCTTATATGATGTGTTTGGAATCTATGGTGTTTTGGATATGATTTGGTGATGGTAAAATGCTAGGAAAATTATAAGGACCTAGAATTATGGTTTAATAAGTAAAAATAAGGTTGATGTGAAAAGATTGCTGGGTTTAGGTTGAAAAACCCCATGAGCCGTGATCTCGCTCGACTGTCGCTCGACAGGCGAGTCGAGCGAAGGCAAATTGTGAACCCCCGCTTGACTGTCGCTTGATACCCCACTCGAGCGAGTTTCAATCCGTGACTTCGCTCGACTGTCGCTCGATACCCGCTCGAGCGAGATGCCTTGTTTTGCTTAGATTCAGGGTTTTTCCCGGAATAGAATTAGTATCTCAAATGGAAGGAGTTTTAGGTGATAAACTCATAAGAATAAGAAAAGATATGGTATGGCCCGATCTCGGGTAATAATGATGGCATGGCCTGACTACGAATAATAATAGTGATATGGCCCGACCACGGGTGATAATAGTGGATATTAGTAATGACTTGTGAGAATAAAGGTTTTAAGATAAGAATGAAAAGCATATGCATGAACATGTTAGTCACGTCATGACGGGGACGGCGATACGTAACGCCCGTATGACTGACGTGCCGACAGGGACGGCGATACGTAACGCCTGTCGTAAGAATAAGAATTATGTCATGACGAGGACGGTGATACGTAACGCCCGCTATGATAAGAATGCTTAAGTCATTTCGGGGACGGCGATACGTAACGCCCGGATGACTGGTAAGTTGACGGGGACGCCTGTCATATATGTTGAATATGTTCCGTGTCATGACGGGGACGGCGATACGTAACGCCCGGATGATTGATGAGTTATGTATGTGATGGGGACGGCGATACGTAACGCCCATCATATATATGAGATAAGTAAGACCCGACAGGGACGGCGATACGTAACGCCTGTCGAGATTATGTGATAAGTAAGACCCGACATGGACGGCGATACGTAACGCCTGTCGAGATTATGCATTAAGTAGATCCCGATGGGGACGGCGATACGTAACGCCCATCGAGGATAAGAAATAAAAGAAACCTAGAAGGTTAAGAAGTAAAGTGAAAAGTATAAGTGTATGTGATGATGGGTCTAGCTAAGATCTAAGGTTGTATGTGATGATGGGTCTAGCTAAGATTTAAGTTTGTATGGTAAGATGGGTATTTGACTTGTGATGTTCCATAAAGTATTCTTATAAGTGATATGTTGATGAGTGTGATTATGTATAATGATAGTTGAGGTTATCTATGCTTTATTTCGTTAACTGTGTACTTACTGAGATTTCTTGTAAATCTCACTCTTTCATGTTTTATCTATTTTATCTATCATTCCTTATGGAATGATAGATGTTGTTGCAGGGATAGATAAATTGCATTGAGACTTGATCAGCACGGGAGATTCTGAGGTACCCTGAGGGTCCTATGGAATGCTCCTCTCCGGTTGAGATGATCCCATGTACGTGATCAAGTAAAGAAGTAAGAGTACTGGATGATGGTAGGATATGAGATTTTGTTAGGAGAAAACTAACTGGATTATGTAAGAGTAAATACAGAATGTTGTTGTGAATACAATGTTATGAGAAGTGTAATTATAGTATGCCATGTGGTCTATTGATGCGAGAGTTAGATCTCTTTGCACATATTGGGAATTTACTTCTTCTAGCTGCGTTCAGCATTGCATTTAATTAGTAAGCTTAGATGCATGCATGCTACTTTTTATATTTACGTAGGATAAGTAGCCTTGTGTTACTTGTCCGGATGCGTCGATTTACGTTGTAATCGATGCGAAAAATCGGGGCGTCACATAGGAAGAAGAACAAAATGGATTTTCGGTGGAGCTTAGCTTGGCCGGTCATGCCTTGCTCAAATTCCAAAAAGCATGGCTTTGGAATCACTTGGATGGACACATGAGAGGATAGGGGAATGATGATTGAGTGAAAAGCAAGAAAATGGATGCTAGAAGCACTAAGAAGCCGCCGGCCATAGGAAGGAAAAGAAGAAAGGGAAATCACCAAGGTATGGCCAAGATTTGATCTTGGAATGGCCTAGAGTTGTCAATCACTCCATCTATCATTAGCCATACCTAAATATGATGAGAAGTGTACCAAAGACCCTAGGGAAGAGGGCTGGCCGTGTGACCCCTTATGCAAATCCCTTAAGCTCATTTCACTTGGACACATGCAAACACTCTCATTTCCTCTCCACCTCTCGGCCAAACTCACCCAAGCCACTCCTACTTTTGCTTCTTCTCTTTTCACCACATAATTTGAAGAACCCTATAGTAGTGAAGCCAAAAAGCAAGAGTGTGGAGGTGACCAATTCATTGGAGAAGGTTAGTGATTAAATCTATACAAGTTTAGGAAGAACACACACACACATGTGACACTTTGTTTTGGTTAGAAGGAAATAGGGTTTCCTTTGAGTTTTATGTTCATGGCTAGCCTAATGGGAGATTTTATATGTGTAATTTCAGATTTAAGCTAAAGTCTAATAGGAGTGTGGTAAGTATACTCCCACTTTTTCCTTAACAATCCTTATATATAGTGAAGTGATCATGCTTGTTGGATTAATGGTTGCCATTGCCATGTTTGGATTGAATTAATTCTATTTGTTTGTGATATGAATATTTTGGTGTAAATCTATATGATGAAACAAGCTTAGAATGTGAGTAGAAATGATGAATCAAGTGCTAGTTGCAAAAAGAAAGGAAAAAGCATGATTATTTGATGAAATGATGAAAATGATGCATGAAGGATTTTAGTATTGAATATCAAATTTTGGTGTTGATAAGGTAAATTCTATTTGAGGAAACTAGTGATGAAATTGATTTATTCAAAGAACCTATTGTGTTGAGAAAATGAAAATGGACATGAGAATAATCTATATGATTGAGATGAATGGAAATGGTATACACTTGCATATGGAAGAAATGATCACTTGTGTATGATGTATAGAAATGTTTATTTGGAATTTTATGATATTTAAGGTTGAGATTCGGAAGATTAAAATTATATTGCTTTGTGGTGATTTTGTTTAGTTGAGCTCATAGAAGAGACAAAAAAAAAAAGAAGAAGTTTGAATAGACTAAGGGGAGGAATTCCCTAAGTTAGAAAGGTGAATGGAGGAAATAGAAATAACTAAGTTTGGAGGCAAAAATGGTTACTTGGGGAAACACTAAGATTTCGGTTACCCCTTGTTAAGGAGGGTACATAATTGATTTAACACTTTTAAATTGATTGGAGGATGATTGGAGTCAAATGATGAAGGAAAGCCCTAGAAACTCTCTAGGAGAATTCGGCCATGATGGGTTGGAGATGGGTCCAATACCCCACTTCAATCCTAGGCCCATTTTGGGTATAGAATATGATGACTAAGTAGGAAAGTTATAAAGTTATTCCAAAAGAGGGAGAAAAGAAAAGGAAATGTGAATGCACTCGAGCTTGTCTCGGGTTTTGCATGAAATGAAGTGAGCATTGCATGTCCCATGCATAAGTCATGAAAAGAAGGTTTTTAAAGTCAAGCATGTTTTTAAGAAAAAGAAAAGAAAAGATGAAATTTTTTGAAAGAAAAGAAAAGAAGTAAAGTTTTATAAGAACCCCAAAGGCTAGGACGGGAAAGTGCCCCAGTGGAACTCCCTGTCCACTCAGGAGTGTTTAAAGTCGAGTGGTAGCCCCTGGGTCGACGAAGAACAGTCGGCGGACCGTGTATGGCACCAAAAGGTGTCCGGAGCGCGGTAGCACCTAACGCTGGTGGGTGCCAAGGACGGATTTGGTGTAAGGACCTGCCGTTTTAAAGTTATAAGACGCACTCACAATAAGGTGATGCGGTAACCAGCAGGGAACACGCGGTGCTAGGGGAACCGTGTTGTGTCTCATACATGTTAAGTGAAAAGTCATGACAAGAAGGGCTTTCGAGCCATAAGAAAGATCTGTTCAAGATAAGTGGCGCCTAAGAAAAAATGAAAGATACGAAATGTTTTAAAAGAAATGTTTTGAAAAGTAATGATGATATGAAAAGAAGTTTGAAAGAAGAAATCTGCATGAAAGTTTTATGAAAAGAAGTCTGAATGAAGCAAGTCTGTTTAAAGGTTTTCATGAGCATGTGCATAAGTCAGTCATTCATTGCATGTGCATTAGTTAAGAATGTTTTGTTCACTTATCTGTATATTTGGAATGTTCTAGTTTAAGTGCTAGTGTACTTGCTGAGATTTCGGGAGAAATCTCACCCCCTTTTTATTATCTCTACCATCGCTCCCTTGGGAACGATAGAAGTCATTGCAGGACAAGATGGATCCACGGATTACGACTCTCGAGAAGATGGGTCGGACCCTCATGGGCCCGACTAAGGCTGAGACTGCCGGGCCAGTGACCCTAGACCTGTTGGGTCAGTGGGCGGCAGAGTCGCTTCCTATGGCGACGTATTTTTTTGACGACTTACGCCCTACGGGGTGCTGTTTGGTGCTAGGAGTTGACGGGCTCCTTCACATGGGACGCCTGTTTACATCAGCCTCTGGGATGATGTGTGACGTAGGTCCAGGACTGAGTCTGGACAGCCTTCGTTATGGCCCGGACTTTAAGAAGATAAAAGAAGAACCCGCCTATTAGTATGGTTGGCGGAGGGAGGAGTGGATCGACAGCACCTTATTTTGTATTCACTGATGTATTTTGTGGAAAAATCTTCCCGTTGTTTTGGGAAGTACTTTTGTATAAACTGTTACATTGGTGACCTTAGCTTTGATATATGTATATGGATGTGATGTTTAATTTGGGTTTTATTTTGTTAACCATGTGATGTGCGACAAGCGTAACGTTTTGTCGTTTATTTATGGCTTGACCTTTTTCCGCTGCGATATAAAAAATATATATATATATATCGGTGTATGACATAAAATAAGGCTCTCACACGTAAAGATGAGGGATGACTTCCTTGTGACGTTCGTCCCCGGCGTCGCAATTTGCGTACGAACCCAAGCGCAAGCTGGGGCGCCGACAGCGGTGGTATCAGAGCAGTTAAGTCTCTGGGGAAGAAACCACAACTCCTAGGAGAAAGAATCACATGGTATAGGTTATGATTCTTTAGACTTAGGTCTGAATCTTTAGACAATGGACTGAAGATAGTGGTGGTATACAAGTATGATGTGATGAGTTACCAGAGTCGGAGCACAGGAGTTAAAGTAACTCATACGAAGATTATGTACTTTTCAGGGGAAAATGGCAGGAGGGCGACGACGTGCCCCTACTCCAAGGCCCGAAGCGTTACCGAGAGTTAATGTTTCGAGTCCGGTGCCGCCCGTAGGAAATACGCCACTAATTTCGCCACCTCAGACCGGAGGAAGGGAGACCCCGAATACCCCGTTAGATGGTGGACAAGCGATAGCGGAGGCTATTCGCCAGATGACGGAATTAGTGAAGCACCAAATGGAGCAGAGCCGATGCCACCCAAACGTCAGTGGAGGGACGGCAGGGTGCCCATACGAAAAATTTTTGGTGTATCGGTACCCGAATTTTATGGGGACTGAAGGAGCTATGAAGGCCGACCGATGGATTATGGACTTAGAATGCACTTTCGAGATCAGTGGGTGCACGGAGGCGCAAAAAGTGCAATATGCTGGTCACCTATTACAAGGGGAGGCCGGACTATGGTGGGACACGAAGAGAAGGTTACTGAGACAAGAACTGGGAGAGAATGTAGTCCTCACTTGGGATAGGTTCAAGACCGAGTTTGATAATCGATTCTTTCCGAAGTCGGTTAAACAGCAGAAGGCGATAGAGTTCGCCACGTTAGTGCAAGGAAGCATGACGGTGGACCAGTACGCCGCTAAATTTATGGAACTGACGCGATTCGCCCCGCATTTGGTGATAACAGAAAAGATGCGGGCGAAGAAATTTCAGGATGGACTACAGCCAAGGATTCGCAATCAAGTGGCTTGTTTGCGAATCGAAAATTTTCAAGAGTTGGTGAATGTGACGGCCATTGCTGAAGCTGAGCAGAGAAGTCTGATCAATCAAGCCCAGACTTACAAGAAAAGAAATTTTCCATATTCTTCAGGGAAAGATATGGATAAGAGGAGAAGTACTCGTCCCATGGATAAAGGGAAGGGTAAAGTAGGTGGACCAAAAGGAACGACTCCATTTCCACCATGTAGGACGTGCGGACGCCCGCATAAGGGTGAATGCCGAGCGGGGACAGGAGCTTGCTTTAGGTGTGGTCAAGTGGGCCACCTGATCCGTGATTGCCCACAGCCAGCCCCTGGCGGAACGATAGCACCTGGAGGAAAGGCGAAGGCCCTTGTGAAGTCCAAGGTGTACGCAATTATCCCGGGAGAAGTAGATGTGGACGACGAGGAGGCTATTAACGCCGGCATTATCACTGGTAACGATCTTAATTTTATCTCGAATTAAAGCATAGATAACTTTCTTAAAATAACCATGAGGAAGTTTTATATATATAGGTGAAATTATATTGATGCGTAATGTGGTGTATGCTTTGTTTGATTCCGGCACGATGAGATCTTTTATTTCTTATGATTGCGTATGGAGGTGTAAATTAGAAGTAGAGCCTTTGACTCGAAAAGTGTTGGTGACACTCTCTGATGGGAAGACATTTGGATGTCAGCGAATAGTGAGGAACTGCCCGTTAGAAATAGCTGGCGTAAGGTTTAACGCTGATCTGATAGTTTTCCATTTGTTAGGATTTGACGTGATATTAGGCATGGATTGGCTATCCAAGTATTACGCCAAAATTGACTGTCGCAAAAAGGAGATTACGTTCGAACTGCCTGAAGAAGAGAAGTTGCACAACGAAGGAGAAATAGTTCACTGTGTTTCTTCTATAGTGACAGCGAAAAGGATGACGAAAAGTTTAAGAGGTGAAGCTGAAGGATTTTTGATAATGTCCTTGAAAGCAGGCGGAGATACCAAGAATATTGAAGAAATTCTAGTAGTAAATGACTTCCCCCAAGTATTCTCAGATGATCTGCCAGGATTACCCCCGGAACGTGAGACTGAGTTTACTATTGAACTGGAACCTGCAACAACTCCAGTTCACAAGGCGCCGTATTGGATGGCTCCAACGGAATTGAAAGAATTGAAGACTCAAATCGAGGAATTGTTGGACAAGGGATTTATACGGCCTAGTTCATCGCCGTGGGGAGCCCCAGTCCTGTTTGTGAAGAAGAAAGATGGAACAATGCGGATGTGCATCGATTACCGAGGACTCAATAAGGTCACTATTAAGAATAAGTATCCGCTACCCCGAATAGACGATTTGCTGGACCAACTGCAAGGAGCCACAGTATTCTCCAGGATAGACCTCAGATCAGGGTACCATCAACTTAGGATTAAGGAGCAAGATGTACCCAAGACTGCTTTCCGAACTCGCTATGGACATTTCGAGTTCTTAGTCATGCCTTTTGGACTGACAAATGCCCCAGCAGCCTTCATGGATCTGATGAATAGAATTTTTTGATCATACTTAGACAGTTTTGTCGTGGTATTCATCGACGATATCCTGGTATACTCACGAAATGATGAAGAACATAAGGAACATTTGGAGACAGTGCTGAAAATTTTACAAGAACATCAGTTGTACGCCAAACTTAGTAAGTGTGAGTTTTGGCTTCACGAAGTTAAATTTTTGGGCCATGTAATTTCAAGCAACGGAGTTTCCGTGGACCCCGCAAAAATAGAGGCGGTAACTGAATGGCCTCAACCGACATTCGTTCATGAAATACGTAGTTTTCTTGGCTTAGCAGGATACTACAGAAGATTCGTTGAAGGGTTTTCTAAGTTATCTGGTCCTCTGACGGCTTTGACAAAGAAGAATGCCAAATATGTCTGGAGCGACCAGTGTGAGCAGAGTTTTCAAGAGCTTAAAAGGAGATTGACTTCTGCACCGGTGTTGGCATTACCAGAGCCCCACAAACCTTATGTAGTATATAGTGATGCCTCAAAGTTGGGTTTGGGATGTGTACTAATGCAGGAAGGACGAGTAGTCGCCTACGCGTCCCGACAGCTTAAAGATCATGAGCGAAATTACCCCACCCACGACCTGGAATTGGCCGCAGTAGTGTTTGCGCTAAAAATTTGGAGGCACTACTTGTATGGGGAAGAATGTGAGATATACACTGACCATAAGAGTTTAAAGTATCTGTTTAGTCAGAAGAATCTAAATATGAGACAGAGAAGGTGGATCGAGACTATAAATGACTTCCGGTGTGAAATCAAGTACCACCCGGGAAAAGCTAACGTGGTGGCAGATGCTTTAAGTCGAAAATCGCAAGTAGAGGAACCACCAGTGCTAGCAGTTATGCAAAGTATGTTAGTTAAGAGTCAGCCTAGAGAAGCGATGTTAGCAACAGTTCAAGAGATTATTTCTCTAACCGAAGATGAAATCCGGGAAGGACAACGGCAAGATACCAAACTGGAAAAGATCCGAACAAATTTACTCGAAGGAAAAGGATCACCTCATTTTACCGTGTCTGATGATGGAACGTTATACTTCGGAAAGAGAACAGTGATACCAGATAATTCAGAATTAAAGGAAAGGCTTATGAGGGAGGCACACTGCACCCCTTATACAGCCCATCCTGGAAGTACCAAAATGTACCGAGACCTAAAGGAAAGATTTTGGTGGGAAGGTATAAAGAAAGATATAGCTGCTTTTGTGGCAAAATGTTCTGTGTGTCAAATGGTTAAAGCAGAACATCAACGTCCCGCAGGAATGCTGCAACCTCTTCCAATTCCGGAATGGAAATGGGAAGATATTTCAATGGATTTCGTAATAGGATTCCCAAGAACCTCGGCGGGAAAGAACACAATATGGGTAATAGTGGACAGATTGACAAAGAGTGCCCACTTCCTACCGATTGCAAATACTGATTCAATGGAGAAATTGTCTCGAATTTATGTGAAAGAAATAGTTCGTCTGCACGGAGTGCCAAAAACGATTATCTCAGATAGGGATCCAAGGTTTACCTCTCACTTTTGACAAAGTCTACAGAAGAGAATGGGATCCAACTTGAAGTTTAGCAGCGCCTATCATCCGCAGACTGATGGTCAGACAGAACGAACTATTCAGACTTTAGAAGACATGCTACGGGCGTGTGTGCTAGACTCTAGTGTCGACTGGGAGAGTCTTTTGCCTTTAATTGAATTCGCTTACAACAACAGCTTTCAAGCTACTATCCAGATGGCACCGTACGAAGCCTTGTATGGAAGAAAGTGCAGATCTCCTTTATATTGGGATGAAGTCGGTGAAAGCAAAGTATTAGGGCCTGAGTATTTGCAAGAAGTTAAGACTCAAGTAGAGCTGATACGGGATAGGATGAAAACTGCCCAAAACAGGCAGAAGAGCTACGCAGATCAAAGGAGGAGACCCTTAGAATTTGTAGTTGGCGACTGGGTGTATATTAAGATTTCGCCAATGAAGGGAGTGGCCCGATTTGGCAAGAAAGGAAAACTAAGTCCTCGTTACATCGGACCATATGAAATTTTGGAAAGGGTCGGACCAGTGGCTCATCGTTTGAATCTGCCAGTAAACCTACAAGGAGTTCATAACGTGTTTCATGTGTCATCATTAAAGAGGAGTTTCGGCGACAAACCAGCGACGGTAATGAATCCGAGTACCATCGAGCTACGCCCCAATTTAACTTATGAAGAATGGCCGACACAAATTACCGATCGCAAGGAACAAGAACTAAGGAATCGAAAAATCTCCTTAGTAAAAGTGTTATGGAACAACCCGGCATTCAAGAAGCAACTTGGGAACGCGAGGATGCTATGAGAGCTAACTACCCTCATTTGTTTGAAAATTTCTAGTGTATCTGATTTTCGTTTGACTAAATTCTGTTGTGAATGAATGAATGCTTTGTTTGAATGTGTGAACAATTGATTGGTGTTTTGAGTGCCATATTCTTTGGGTTGCATCACCGCACTATAAGTAACTTTTTAATAAAATTTAATCAGGTTATGGCCAGAACTAGAAGAACCCCACGCAAGTCAGTAGCCACTATAGCCCAATTAAGAGAGAGGAGAGAGATCAGGCAAGGGATCTTGCGTAGAAGACGTGAAAGAAAGAGAGTACAGAGGCTTAGGCACCTGGAGCGATGTGAGAGACATCGTACCCACCGGATGGATATAGGGCCCAGAGGGAACCTCGTATTCCGTAGAGCTACGCCGAGCGAAGAGCGACAACCCCCTAACCCCTGGATGAAGGGAGAGAGAGAGCAATTGCGTAGAATAGTACGAGGAGAAGCGAGTGAACCAAACATGGAACCTTTGGAAAATTCTGATACCTCTAACGATCGCATAAGACAGAGAGTAGAGGGGATACCCCGAGTGGAAACGGAAGAAGAAATAATACACAGATTGAATGAATTAAAGACGAACCTGTATTACGACTCGGACTTGGATGCGATATTTTATTTTTCTCAAGACTCTGTGACCGAGGAAGAAGGAGTACCCACTTATTCATCATCAGAAGAGTCCACAACTAATATTCCTCGAGGTATGATAAAATTTATTGTTATTCCTCATGTCATCACATGCATTGATTTCGAGGACGAAATCTTTTATTAGTGGGGGAGGATGTAATAGCCCTAAAAACCTTCATCATAATTTAATTAGTTAATTAAAGGTTAATACACAAGATTAGTGGTAATTGGTGAAAGAACAAAATAGGCTTTGAAGAGATGGGCTTAGGAATGAGACCTTTGGGGAATGGATCAAGTGAATGGGCCAAGAGAGCAATAGTGAGTCCAAAAGCCCATAGAATGAGCCCATGGCCCGTCAAGCCCATAGTAGAGACACTTGTCAATTGAAGAAAAATCCTAGAAAATTATCCAAACCCTTGTAGGAAAATCTTATTTGGTGAAGGTTGACTAGTAGTTGGATGCATGCCATGTAGGATTGAGTGTAGGATCTAATGGAATGATTTTTCCTACCATGGTATCTTGGAGGTACAAAACACCATCCCTTGACTTGCCAAGTGAGGTCATGATGTGTAGGGAAGTTACAAGTGGCATGAGGAGAAGCTTGGATGAAGGGAGCTTGGAGTTTCGGTGGAAGCCAATCCGTGGGGTTCATTGGGGAATCTCATGGGGTATGGCCATCTACAAGTGATAGGACAAAGAGGAAGAGTGTGTAAGTGGATGAAGTACATGTGTAAGAAAGTATGGTGATGTGAAGAGAGGTATGGTGTATGTGTAGGTGATTGAAATGACAAAAACTAGGAAGAAGAACAAAATGAATTTTCGGTGGAGCTTAGCTTGGCCGGTCATGCCTTGCTCAAATTCCAAAAAGCACGGCTTTGGAATCACTTGGATGGACACATGAGAGGATAGGGGAATGATGATTGAGTGAAAAGCAAGAAAATGGATGCTAGAAGCACCAAGAAGCCGCCGGCCATAGGAAGGAAAAGAAGAAAGGGAAATCACCAAGGTTTGGCCAAGATTTGATCTTGGAATGGCCTAGAGTTGTCAATCACTCCATCTATCATTAGCCATACCTAAATATGATGAGAAGTGTACCAAAGACCCTAGGGAAGAGGGCTGGCCGTGTGACCCCTTATGCAAATCCCTTAAGCTCATTTCACTTGGACACATGCAAACACTCTCATTTCCTCTCCACCTCTCGGCCAAACTCACCCAAGCCACTCCTACTTTTGCTTCTTCTCTTTTCACCACATAATTTGAAGAACCCTATAGTAGTGAAGCCAAAAAGCAAGAGTGTGGAGGTGACCAATTCATTGGAGAAGGTTAGTGATTAAATCTATACAAGTTTAGGAAGAACACACACACACATGTGACACTTTGTTTTGGTTAGAAGGAAATAGGGTTTCCTTTGAGTTTTATGTTCATGGCTAGCCTAATGGGAGATTTTATATGTGTAATTTCAGATTTAAGCTAAAGTCTAATAGGAGTGTGGTAAGTATACTCCCACTTTTTCCTTAACAATCCTTATATATAGTGAAGTGATCATGCTTGTTGGATTAATGGTTGCCATTGCCATGTTTGGATTGAATTAATTCTATTTGTTTGTGATATGAATATTTTGGTGTAAATCTATATGATGAAACAAGCTTAGAATGTGAGTAGAAATGATGAATCAAGTGCTAGTTGCAAAAAGAAAGGAAAAAGCATGATTATTTGATGAAATGATGAAAATGATGAATGAAGGATTTTAGTATTGAATATCAAATTTTGGTGTTGCTAAGGTAAATTCTATTTGAGGAAACTAGTGATGAAATTGATTTATTCAAAGAGCCTATTGTGTTGAGAAAATGAAAATGGACATGAGAATAATCTATATGATTGAGATGAATGGAAATGGTATACACTTGCATATGGAAGAAATGATCACTTGTGTATGATGTATAGAAATGTTTATTTGGAATTTTATGATATTTAAGGTTGAGATTCGGAAGATTAAAATTATATTGCTTTGTGGTGATTTTGTTTAGTTGAGCTCATAGAAGAGACAAAAAAAAAAAGAAGAAGTTTGAATAGACTAAGGGGAGGAATTCCCTAAGTTAGAAAGGTGAATGGAGGAAATAGAAATAACTAAGTTTGGAGGCAAAAATGGTTACTTGGGGAAACACTAAGGTTTCGGTTACCCCTTGTTAAGGAGGGTACATAATTGATTTAACACTTTTAAATTGATTGGAGGATGATTGGAGTCAAATGATGAAGGAAAGCCCTAAAAACTCTCTAGGAGAATTCGGCCATGATGGGTTGGAGATGGGTCCAATACCCCACTTCAATCCTAGGCCCATTTTGGGTATAGAATATGATGACTAAGTAGGAAAGTTATAAAGTTATTCCAAAAGAGGGAGAAAAGAAAAGGAAATGTGAATGCACTCGAGCTTGTCTCGGGTTTTGCATGAAATGAAGTGAGCATTGCATGTCCCATGCATAAGTCATGAAAAGAAGGTTTTTAAAGTCAAGCATGTTTTTAAGAAAAAGAAAAGAAAAGATGGAATTTTTTGAAAGAAAAGAAAAGAAGTAAAGTTTTATAAGAACCCCAAAGGCTAGGACGGGGAAGTGCCCCAGTGGAACTCCCTGTCCACTCAGGAGTGTTTAAAGTCGAGTGGTAGCCCCTGGGTCGACGAAGAACAGTCGGCGGACCGTGTATGGCACCAAAAGGTGTCCGGAGCGCGGTAGCACCTAATGCTGGTGGGTGCCAAGGACGGATTTGGTGTAAGGACCTGCCGTTTTAAAGTTATAAGACGCACTCACAATAAGGTGATGCGGTAACCAGCAGGGAACACGCGGTGCTAGGGGAACCGTGTTGTGTCTCATACATGTTAAGTGAAAAGTCATGACAAGAAGGGCTTTCGAGCCATAAGAAAGATCTGTTCAAGTAAGTGGCGCCTAAGAAAGAATGAAAGATACGAAATGTTTTAAAAGAAATGTTTTGAAAAGTAATGATGATATGAAAAGAAGTTTGAAAGAAGAAATCTGCATGAAAGTTTTATGAAAAGAAGTCTGAATGAAGCAAGTCTGTTTAAAGGTTTTCATGAGCATGTGCATAAGTCAGTCATTCATTGCATGTGCATTAGTTAAGAATGTTTTGTTCACTTATCTGTATATTTGGAATGTTCTAGTTTAAGTGCTAGTGTACTTGCTGAGATTTCGGGAGAAATCTCACCCCCTTTTTATTATCTCTACTATCGCTCCCTTGGGAACGATAGAAGTCATTGCAGGACAAGATGGATCCACGGATTACGACTCTCGAGAAGATGGGTCGGACCCTCATGGGCCCGACTAAGGCTGAGACTGCCGGGCCAGTGACCCTAGACCTGTTGGGTCAGTGGGCGGCAGAGTCGCTTCCTATGGCGACGTATTTTTTTGACGACTTACGCCCTACGGGGTGTTGTTTGGTGCTAGGAGTTGACGGGCTCCTCCACATGGGACGCCTGTTTACGTCATCCTCTGGGATGATGTGTGACGTAGGTCTAGGACTGAGTCTGGACAGCCTTCGTTATGGCCCGGACTTTAAGAAGATAAAAGAAGAACCCGCCTATTAGTATGGTTGGCAGAGGGAGGAGTGGATCGACAGCACCTTATTTTGTATTCACTGATGTATTTTGTGGAAAAATCTTCCCGTTGTTTTGGGAAGTACTTTTGTATAAACTGTCACATTGGTGACCTTAGCTTTGATATATGTATATGGATGTGATGTTTAATTTGGGTTTTATTTTGTTAACCATGTGATGTGCGACAAGCGTAACGTTTTATCGTTTATTTATGGCTTGACCTTTTTCCGCTGCGATATATAAAAAAAATATATATATATATATCTGTGTATGACATAAAATAAGGCTCTCACACGTAAAGATGAGAGATGACTTCCTTGTGACGTTCGTCCCCGGCGTCGTAATTTGCGTACGAACCCAAGCGCAAGCTGGGGCGCCGACATTACCCATCTTCAATAATGAAGTGAGATAGTGGACTTTCTTGAACACAAGCTTCTCAGCAGCCTCATCTCGTGCCCCTACAAACTTCATAGACACAGTCCCATTGATCACACAAATCGGCACTTGTACCATTACTAGCCTACCCATCACATGGATACCCTTTTCCAACACCTTAAGCCCACGACAAGGAACATGCTGCATAAATAAAAAATAGAATTCACTCTCGTTGATAGGATGCGGGGGCTCAGGAGGAATACTGATGCTTAGGGCTTTTCCTTTCATAGTCAATGTAAGGATATTGCCAAGAACAACCCAGGAGAGAGAATGGAAGAGAAATTCATTTTTGAGAGGAGATGGAGGATACGAAAATGGGACGGTGAAATTCGAGAATTTGGAAATTAATTCTGGATTGAGATTTTTAAGTGTAGAAGAAGGAAGATTTCGTTTTCTTGGGCCATAATTTTTGTGGACTTTCCTGCCCTTTCCTCCGCGGCATCTTCTTCATCCCTCATTCCTTTCTTCCTTTATTATTTTATCTTCCTCATTTGTTTCATTTCCTTCTTGCACTATTAATTTCTATAAATCTTCCAGCTCTACTGCCTTTTTCTACTTCCTCGTCCTTTTGGTCGTGCGACTTCATGAAAGATTGTCTAAAAACCTTGAAACTTTCATGGTATTGATTGAGTAAATTTGTGATGTGCAACGATTTTTCAAGAGCATTTTCCAACAACAAGAAGATTTCTTTATTTTTTAAGATTAGCCAGTTTGTCATGGAGGACCGTAGGCTCATGATACCAATTATAAGGATTCCATCAATTCAATGATGAATATAACTCTGATATAAGATGGTAAATGCCGAGAATGGAGGAAAGATTTCTGTAATGCAGTGTTGAGTGCAAAGGAATTGTAATGTCCTCAATTTACGTATGAAAAATAACGTAAATTGAAACGTTGTGACTTGTAACGTTAGGATACAAATCTCGTTGCTCATGCTAAAAATTATATGCATGCGCCTAACTTACTAACAATATGTAAAATATATTGCAGCGGAATAAGGTTAATTCCAAAAATCATCAAAGAAATTTAATTCTTTGCGATATCACATGGTAAGTTATAGTAAAAACCTATATCCTTATAAAATATCAAGCATGCTGTACCAAGTTTCTTCTTTAATATGTATCAATATCTAATATTCCCAAGACAAATTTCAATTACCCTATGTTACTCTTAGGGGATTATTTTTCACATTTTCTATAATCTTGTCATCAACATTTAATCACTTCATCAATAAATGAGTATTCTATAGGACTTTTAGGGTACCTCAGAACCTCCTGTGACATTTGGGTCTCGTGATGAATCATTTTTTCTTGCAATAACGTCTATTATTCCGTAAGGAATGATAGATAAAATCAAAAGATGGAAATCTCAGTAAGCACATATATAACATAGTAATAGCATAGCCAGGCTTTACAAATAATATGTGCTTGCATGAATGAATATATGACTCATGACATAACTTATATTTGACTTATGCTCCATTTTGCAAAACTTGCATACTTTCATAAAAACTTTCATGAAAACGGGTACAAAACTTTTCATAATGTATGAATTTTTTTTTTTTGAAATTCTTATTTTTTCAAGCTTTCATTATTGTTCATGTAATTCTTAGTCTTGATCTCGACGGCAGGTCGTAATGCCTTCACTGTCTGGTTTCTTAGCATGACGGCTGTTAGCTTTCATATTCTTGTTAGTCATTCAGTAGTTACGTATTGCCTTCACCGTTGTGATGAATTGGCGGTAGTTACGTATCGTCTTCACCGCCAGTTATGTCAGTCATACGGTAGTTACGTATCGCCTTCACGATAATGATACAATTTTTTATCATTCGACGGCAATTACGTATTGCCTTCACTGTCGCTTTTCATATTCTCGTCAGTCATACGACAATTATGTATCTCTTTCACCGTTATGACGAGACTTATCATAATATGGTGGCAAATTAAATCACTTTCACCGCCAATCATGTCAGTCATATGGCAGTTACGTATCGCCTTCACCGTTGGCATATCAGTCATCCGGCATTTACATATCGCCAGGGGTGAAACCAGGATTTTGTATTTGGGGGGGCGATCAATAAAATGTGTGCTATATATAAATTTTAAAAGGATATGATAGAAGTATCACATTTTTTCGTTGTCAAACTCTCTAAATGTATTACTCTTCGAATTATCTACGTCCTTTTAAAAAAAATCAATTTTTTTACTTGCTCATATTATTTTTGATTTAAAAAAAATTATGAATCAAGAAGAAATATAAACAATTTCTAATAACTACTGATATACCGATGTTAGATTTTTAACGAAATATATCTCATAATCATACAATCAAGTTAGAGTGAAACTATATAAGTAAGTATAATTAATTAATTTTGACAATCATATAAATTTATAACTATATTTTTTTTAGAATTAGACTGTTAAAGTAATTCTGAAACTAGGTGAGTTGAAATTTGAATTTCAATAAAGTTAAAAGTTATAATAAAATTATATATGTATTGACATTTGAGAAAATAATTTTAATGAAAATTTGGGGGGACAATTTTTAATTTTTTTATAATTTAAGAGATAATTTAATATTATATATATGTAAATATATATATTTATATATTATATATCAATTTTTTGAAGAATTTTGGGGGGCTACATTACAAGTGGGTCTGCCCCTGCATATCGCCTTCACCATCGTGATGCGATTATTCTTAATCTTATTCTTTTCTTATTCTTGTAAAATGTTCATGTTCATATTTTTTTGAAAAACATTGTGACCCATAGCGTAAAAATCTTGTGACGTACTTAGACATGCATGTACTTTTAGACTTTTCATGCATGCTACATGTATTCCTGGGTCATATGCCATATAGAACATGCTTTATCAATACATAACATGCATATAATAACTAATAAAAATCATTCTTTATCAATTAAAACATAAGCAAAATTCATTTGGTTAAAACTCACTTAATCTTAACCCTAGTGAGTATAGGGCCAAATATTACCATATAATAACTTCCAAATTTCTCTTCACTTCCTTGAAATCAACTTACTCTCTTATTGTGATACCTTGAAAATTTTCAAATTAGGCAAAATAGTCCTAGCCGAAACTATTTTTCTTCAATTCCCTCCTTATCCAAAATAATCATTCCACTACCAAATAATATTAACTCTTCAACTACTCTTCAAGAGGATTAATCCATAAAATATTCCTCAATCACTCATTAACTCAATTTAATCATCATATCCTTCATAGAAAATTAAAATTCATAATACCCTAAGGCATCCCAACCAAAACCGAAACCATCTAATTTCCTTAACTTGGTTCTTTTGTTATTCATACACTACATATTATCATTCAGTCTTCAATCCATAGTTTACTAACATAAATTGTTGCTTCTTAGAATATTTTCTTCCATTTATCAAACTACTCTCCACTTAAAATATCTTGAAAACTTCATCACTAAACCAAACCAACCCATTGTCGAAAGCCTTACTCAATTAGTAGACATTTTTCTTCAACTATTCCCTTATCAAATAACCATTCCACCACCACTAGTCTTTAAGAAATTCAATGATATACTTTCTTCAATCACTTAGGAATTCCAAATAAATCATTATACCAATTATCTAAAAATTTAAAACTTAAAATACCTCTAGGTATTGTATCAAGGCCGAACCCTTGCAAGTCTCAAAACCCAATTCTCTTGTTATCCAAACTTCTCATAGCATTCCCTCTAACTTCCATCCATAGTTTCATAAAATGAATCATTGCTTTACAAAAGACTTCCTCCACATACTTCCTTATTTTTCTATGGAATAACTTATCACAATCATACATGGATTCAATAATTCAATCAACATAATATTTATTCAAAAAGAACAAACATTATCATGTTAATTCCATATATACAAATAAATACTAAGATTAGGTTATATGTGCACTTACTAATTTCTCCAAGAGCTTAGAATGGTTTGCCTTGAAGATTCCCTTGAAAGATCACTCAAAACTCATTGAGAAGTGATTGTAGGGTTCGGTTAATAAAAACTAAGATGGAGGCTTTTCTAAATAGAATTTGCCGTGTGTTTAAAAATGGAAAATGGAGGAGGAACATCCCAACATATAGTGGTCGACTTTCCTAAGCTAAAAAGATGGAAGAAAAGTCCAAAAACCACTTGTATGCTCCCTTGTTGTGCCACATACCCTCCTTTAGGCTTTAGTGTAATCATTTCCCTTTCTTTAGGCTTGGTTGGCAAGCAAAGGATCAAGGGCTTATTGTGACACTTGTCCTTACACTTGGCAAGTTGTCATGTGAGTTTCAAAGATATTTCAAGAGAAAAACCCATGCTAAGTCGGTTACCAAATCAAAGTCAGTGCTCACTATGCTTAAGTTGGTTCTATCAATTTCAGGCCCGATTTCGTCCTTGATTCAGTATCTCTTAAACTTTAAAACATGAAAGTTGTATATATTTCTCTTGGTGTTCCATAACATTTTAAATCATCTCAATCTAAAATCAAATGAGAAAGTTATGCCCAGATTACCGAGAGACGTCGAAACTGTCAAAATTACCCAATCCGATTTCCTTCATGGAATATACTTTGCTTGATTCCTTGAAACTCTATGCAAGTCTAACTATTCTTTTCACACTATAATTTATTGTAATTCCAATTAAACAAAAGTTCTCTTGGTGCCAAATGTCTCAAATGATTGTTCAAACACTTAGATATTTCCCAAATATATTTCCTTCACCTCATTTGTGTCTTATTCCAAGTTTTGCTTCATTATACATATGCTTAATACCAATAAAGGGTTCATAGGAAATATATTTCAAAAAAGTTCCAAAGATTAATTAAAATAAACTTAAAGAAATTACAATCATTCCGAGTAAGAAACTCAGTAGAAATAAAAATTCAGGTTATCACAGAAATGATGAAATGGAAAAAACAAGGGATACATGCGTAGTCATGCAGAGCAACTTCGAGGGTGTTCTTCTTTCAAACAAAGGTTTCAATTACAATAAACTTTTAGATGATTTCAGATGCCCTTGATAACTACCATTAAAAGGCTATGGGCCCCCAAAAAAAGGCATAAGGCCAGTTATGAAACCAAAAACTAATAAAGCAAGTTAAGATAAAAGACTAAGCCCAACTTACTTTGGGGTCCTAACATTTTAAGTTTGCACTATAGTCAAGTTTACAAGTGCTAGAGGTAGGATTGAAATCGAGTCAATTTTGAGCGAGTAGTATTGGGTCAAACTCGGCTTGACTATTTAAAAATTATTTTTGATCTCGATTCTAACTTGAATCAAGTTTTTTTTAATGCTTGAACACAATTTGAACAAGACAATTTTATGTTCAGATTTGACTTGAGACACTACTAAAAATCATGTCGTGTGCTCGACTTAACTTGATTTGTTTATTATTTAAAAAAATGAGTTTAAAAAATAAATAAAATAACAGAATATTTTAGTCATACAATACAATTAGAGACAAATTTATTTTCAGAATCACAATTATTTACAAATACAATTAAAATGACTGCAAGACTATATGACTATTTAGGTCTTATCCAATTCTGATCAATCATACTTACATAAAATTAATATGTATATAACGTTTGTGTATATATATGTCGACGCCCCCGCCCACGCTTGGGAATGGACGTAAACTGAGGTGTCGAGGATAAACATCGCAAGGACATTTACCCTTCATTCACGTGTTCTTATTGAGTTATGAGTTCGCTTAAATATATGGATTTGAAAATTTTTCTTTCTTTCGCAGCGGTTAAAGTCAAGTCGTACTATGTTAGGCGAAATTTAGGAATTTTCGCCTTGAATCACATGGAATTATATAGATATATAGGCACATATATTTTTTTTTTCTTAAAACTATACAACCCATCATTAATACTTAGTCAACCATACATGCATTGTTCCGAGTTCTTAATGAAAGCATTTGCCCAAAACAACGGGGACCAAAATAGATAAACAAAATATAAACGTATACTAGTGATAACCCCCAATGCCTGTCCTCAAGTTCGAGGCTCATTCTTCACCTCCTTCACTCCTGGACCATACAAAAATCGCCCTAGACCCATTCTTCCAACACGTAGAAGACCAGGTCCCAACTCGGGCGAAGTATAAATGCAATCCAGAAACAAGGATCCGTCTATACCTATAGTCAGGCAACGGCCTGAACGCTGGCGGTTTCCTATATACTGGTGGCCCGCCGCCTCGACCACAATCGTTTGCCTTATATTGGCTATAAACTGGGCATATACTTCTGGGGTCACCACATCAAAAGGCGGGGCAGTCACTAGATCACTAGTGATCTGGGGACTCGTCCCTAATGTTAGGCTCGTCGTCAGATCCATCATCTGCAACCACTTCTATCGTCCCAAACACGGAACGATAGTAAGGAAGTAAAATGGGTGAGATTTCGGGAGAAATCTTAGTAAGTAAACAAACATTTCAACTAAAACATCTCAAGCATATAAGTAAATGAACCATAAACATTCATATGCATATGCAGATGACACTTGACTCATGCACATGCTCATGCAATCCTTCTTTAAAAATCCAATTGTCATTTTGTTTCCGTTCGCATGTTCATATTTGGAAAATGTCATTTCCGTCACATTTCATAAAAAGCACTCTTCTTCTTTTATTTATACCTTTTATGTCTTTTATCTTAGGCGCCACTTTTCATATACTGTTCTGTTCTGTGTGTTGGCTCGAAAGCCCCTCTTGTCATGATTTTTCTTATTTGGACACCTCACGGTTCCCCTACGCACTGTGTGTTCCCCGCTAGTTACCGTAGCGCCGGTGACCGCATCAACCCAAGCCGCTACGTTACGCGTTTCCGCTCTTCGTCGCTCGGTGACCGTTAGTCCACCGAGTGACTACAATCCATATTCTTTTACCGGTGAGGTCGAGACCTACACTGCCCATATGCACCCACTAACTTTAGGTACGACCACGCTCTGGAATCCCTAAGGGAGCCATACATGGTCTGCCGACAGTTCTTCGTCGACCTAGGGGTTTCACTCAACTTTACTCACTCTTGAGTGAATAGGGAGTTTTACTGGGACACTACCCCGTCCCAGCCTTTGGGGTTCTTTTAAACTCATTCTCTTTTCATTTAAAAATATTTTGACTCAAAACAGAGTTTTCGTGACGTATTCATGATTATGCAACCATAATGCCATTTCAAGCCCAATACCTGAGATGAACTCGAGTGCACATCCAAACATTTCCGCTCACTAACCCAAGACTTCGATTTCTAGTCGCTCCCCACATGCATCCACCCATGATGGGCTTGCATGTGGGGTAGAGTATTCGGCCCTTCCCATTTAGGGTTTGGGCCGAGCCCTATTCCCCTCTCTTTTTTTTTTTTTTTTTTTGATTCCTAGTTAAACCCAATTATGTCCTCTTTCCTTTAGGTAGAAACTGGACCTTCCACCCTACTAGTCAATTTCATTTTTCTTTCTTCAAATTAATCTCTTATAATTAACTTCATGTAATAATTTATTTAACCTTCCAAATTCTATAGCACCAATCCTATCTAAATCGGATCATCATCTATCTAGATTTAATAATAACACTCAAACATTATGCTTTTGATCTATCGATTCAAAAGAATGTCCATAGATTTGATATCACAAAATAACACATTTCCTCAACATCATGTTATTTCCACCAAATGCACATGCATCATCACCTCATTACATGTTGCCTTTTCATATTCCATGCTTATTTATCTGAGTTAATCAAGTCCTTAATGTGACATAAAATTAAACTTAAGGAATATAATCTTTCAAGCGAATCACCACATGCTCAAGCTTTATCAACTTAAAAGAGAAAACCTTTCCACCATCACAACATACCTTAGTGATCATGCATACAATACTACATCTTTGATTATTCCCCTATTATGCTTTCCACTCCTCAATTTCTAATATCTTGTTCACTCAATCATCCATTCCAAACTTTATCAAGTCTAAATACTATACTACTAAGTTTATTTACACAATCATTTCTTGCCAAATAATCTCTATCAAATCAACATACCATGATATAACAATACAAGTAGCAACCAAACAACCATGATCATCCATTTATATTCAAGAGATGTAAGAGTAAAATGAAGGTACACTTACAACTTTCTTTTAGTAGTTTTAGAAATCTGAAAATGTAAATAAAATATTATATTAGACTTGTTATAGTATTGAGATTAAAAAGAAAAGATTTGCTGAGTTTCAAATCCTAAGTTAAGTGGTGTGTGTTCTCTTTGAGTGTTCTTAACTTTGGATTGAATCAAGGAATGCCTTACCTTCTTCTAAGAAATTTTCCTTCAAAAGTTACTTGATCCTAGCTCCAAAAGGCTTGATATTCTTTGGTGTTTGGTTTAAAAAGAAGTGAAGCAAAGATGAGAGTGGTGAGAGCTTGAGAATGTCGTGAGGTGCAAGTGTGGAGGGAGGGTGTGTGTGTGCAAAATGGAAAGGAAGAGCAAGAGGCCATTCGGCCATGGGGTTTTTCCTAGGCCTTGTCACTCTATTCCCTATCCAATGGTGTGACTCTTGAGGGATTGAAAGATGTGATTTGGACTTCCATCTCTAGGGCATGATTAGATCCTAATCTAGGCAACACTTGAGTGGGGTTTTCTTTCCCCTTTGTTCTTGGATGGCAGGTACCCCCCCTTGGTGTCTAAGTCCACTCATCACCTCACATCACTCTTCACACACTCCCACATCACCTCACATGTCACTCAATGGATCTCATGATCCAATTCTTGGAGGATGAGCATGGAGGGGTTCGGATATGCCCTCCCATTGCATACCAAAACCTATCCTCCAAAGCATGCATCATTTCCTTTCTCCTATCCTCCAATCAATCATGTCATCACTTGTCTCACTTCACCTCACACTTGTACTTGTTCTCAAGTGAGATCTCCTAGAGCCTTGAGCTTGGATTTGCTACAATCTCAAGAAATCCCCAAATGAAGCCCACGGCTTCTTCCTTAGCCGTATCCCTCATTTGGTTGTTCTCTTCTTCTTCCTCTTCCCAATGCCTCCACTTCCATCTATCAATTGTCCATCAACATGTCACTCATCACACTTGATCTATTCACCTAGATCTTGAGAAGATCTCGTAGGATTCCTCCACAAAGTGCACGGCACCCCTTCAAAACCGCCCACCCCCTTTGTTTCTTTTCTTTCCTTTTTCCTTCTTCTTCTCCTTTGACTTGACCTTGATGTGATCAAGTGAAGACTTCTTTGAGAAGTCCCCTTAGCCTTACATGCCTACTTGCTCCTCAATAATGAGGAAATCCCATCCTAGATCCTTACTTCTTCTCCTCTCAAGAAACTACTAGTCAGTGTCTCAACTACTAGCAAATTTCCAACTTTCTAACTACTAGTCTTGGAAGACTTCTTGAAACTCTCCTAGCTTGACAAGTTTCCACAAGCATGGGCTTGTTGACTTGTGGGCTCTATCTATGGGCCTTTGGGGGCTTTCCTAGTGTGCCTTTGGGCCTCTCAACCATTCATAAGTTAATCTTCCTAAGCCCAAGCCTTCTCTCACCAATTTGACTTATCCATTTTATACTTATTATTATTATTACCATAAATTAAATTTAATATTAAGGACTCGAAATCTTGGGCTGTCACATATATATATATATATATATATATATTCAGAAAAAATTGATTTTATTAAGAATCATCAAACCATAGAATGAATACAAGGAGGAATATCCTCCAATTCAATACACCTTAAAGAGTCGTAATGCATCACTGGCTAAGGCATGGGAAACATTGTTAATGCTCCTAGGAACATGCCCAATAGACCATTTATCTATTCCTATATATAATAGCTATATATATTACAATCCACATGGCAACAAGACCGCAATTCCTGTGGTCTGCAATAATTACATGCAATTTCGAAAAAAGTTTCGCTCCTATTCAGACTATTCTTTGTTCAAGTTCTGTAAAATAGAAGGCACTTTTAAAATGCGAACAGATGAAAAATAAAAACCAGGTTGTTGCGTACACGACATTGAAGAATCGAAATAAAAGCTAGGCTTCAAACGGTGCAAAACATAAAATAAAAGCCAGGTTGCTGCGTACAGACATTGAAGAATAAAAAATTTGGGCATTTAAAACTCAATCGTCTTCATCCCATTTTTTTGGTACGTATGGAAACCATGGGGGCTGAGAAAGGAACTGAATCGAAAGAGATTCGATAAACAAAAAGTGTCAGGAGAAAGGAACAATGAAGGACAATGCAAACAAAGGTTGGATTTTGTTTGTCTATGGTGCTGTGTACTTGTGTACTTTGTTTTACTTCTCCCTTGATCTCAGATTCTATAAGGAACTTGCTAAATTGAAAAAATAGAGGATGATGGAGTAAAAATAGTGATGAACATTGAATGAAAACGGGGAAGAACATGATGAAAATATGAACTAGTAGTAGATGATGAAAATATGGACGGTGTATTGGAGAGATGAAATTTGATAGTCACGCTGGGGTGTGTTCAAGGCCATCCACTTCCTCCATAGATGAAAATAACAGACTTCTTCAAAGTTCCAGAATGAGAGACAACTCTCATCTGGCATGGGCTATAACAACCCTGAAAAGAAATTACATAATAACACTAAAACTACATTGTCTATATAATATGGTGCGTTTACTACACATAGACTAACATAATGGAACTGTGCCGTTTAGAATGCCTTTATTTGAGTACTGCTTTGATTTCTTGTGCAACACCATTGAGCCATAAACCTCTACTGTGTCGTTTTGCTATGGACTAAAACAACCCGAAGACCCCTCTAGAACTCATACTTCAATTTTCCCAAAACCCACACATCTTCTAGCAATGACATCACCTCACTATGGAATCATAACAAATTCTCAATCCTATATTTTATAACGATGTTTCAATGTTTTTTTTCCTATTTTTTTTTCTTTTATTCCTATTGCGACAAGAGAAAGAGAGAGAGAAGGGGGGGGGGATCTATAACTGTTGAAAAGTCAAAATTTAGAGAGAGAG
This sequence comes from Platycarya longipes, assembly GCA_036559045.1. Lineage (NCBI taxonomy): Eukaryota > Viridiplantae > Streptophyta > Magnoliopsida > Fagales > Juglandaceae > Platycarya > Platycarya longipes. The sequence continues at coordinate 30,482,516 of CM071789.1, read as the reverse complement.
AGCGCACAAAATGGTGGGGGGTAATAAGGTTGGAACTTGGAAGCACCATTGTCGGTGGGAATTAGGAAGGACCAACCAGTCCGCACAATGCGACATCCTTGCCTTTCTTTTCTTCTTACCAAAAAAGAAAAAAAATTGTAAGGATACCGTAGTAATAAAATATAAAGATATTAATGAATGAAATAATAATGGAAACAGAGATGAAACAATGAAGGAAATAAATGGAAATGAAACAGATAAATGGATAATCATGCTTTGAGGTATTCAAAATCCCTAATTCCTCCCAATGAAAATAACAAACAGTTTTCTCAATGATTTTCCAGATTCCCAAACATTAATCTCATCTCTCCTACATATACTACCAACAGCTATTAAGGAAATATAAAAGCCATGGGCCACACTAAGGCCATGGGTTGACCAATACTAAGAATTTAATAAAATAAACATAAACATCAAGTTAGAGGCCCAACAAGTATGGCCCACTTAATGGGATTCCTAAGAAACTCTCCCCCTTTAAAGAACCTTGTCCTCAAGGTTTGAGTTTAACTTTTCTGCATTGAGTTGAGCATGCTAGGGTCAACGTGTCAGCCAAAAAGAAGCCCTTCAGGCACTGTGGGGTCTCTTCACCATGATCCTCTGAGATGCTAGCCAGCAACAATTTTAAAAGTAAAATCTATCTTTTCTTTTCTCTCCGTGAATAAGAAATAACTTCATGACATGGAAACTCATCAACAAGTGGTTTGAAGATTATCTTGAAAACTCCAGTGAATCCAACATATTACTTTTTTTTTCCCTTTATCAAAAGGCCACCAAAGACCAATAAGCAATTCAGCATCAATGAGAACATCATCAATTGATGAAACTGATTCTGGACCTCCATTGTCATTGTCATTATAGTTAAGGTCACCTGAAAAACAATTTTGGTCATATTTGGCATATGAATAAACATGATAATCATACAAATATGCAAGGTGATCCAACTCTTGAGATAGCGTGTCACAATTTGTGATGATTTTCATGTTTGGATAAGCCTTCTTTTATGGTATCATAGAAGTGGAGGTAGTTTCCTCGATAATGCTTTTTTTCACAATTCCCATTCCCAAGTGCAACATGTCTCAAGTTAAAAGGTTCAAGATGTCCCATTGCAGGTTGCGTAGACATGTAGAATTAGGATCACCTCTAGCAAACTCAATACTATCCAAGGCTTCTTGCACACAAGGCTTAGCGTTGGAAGTTCTAACTTGATCATTATGACTAATAACATTATTAAACACGCCTACTGGCAATGGACCTAGGTCCTCTGTTAGTGGGAAAAACTCAAAGTAATCATGACCATAATCTGTCCAGTGCATCCAAACATCACCAAAGTGCCCTGGTATCTCCTCCCTGGGTTCAATGGTTGCTTTCCAACGAAAAGCATTTTTTTACCTTTCACCTTCAACAAAGCAATGACTTGGAAATTTGATTTTTGGTTTGAGATCTGCCAACATTTCAGCAAGCTCACTTAGGAAGTCATGTCCCTTATATGCATCCACGGGCATAGCTGACACTTAGTCAAATCAAATGACTCCCTTCTTGTTTGTAGTCAATTGAAGTCTTGAACTAGGATTTGTGTGTTAGCTTCCAATAAGATCTTCATCTTTGTCCATTTGGGCTCGTCAATGCCACAGATACATTAATTGCTCCTGATTCTTGAACATAGAAAAGCACTTTGTATTTTTTTTTTACCTCAATATTTTGTTTGAGTGGAAACATGGAGATACTGAGCATCACGTGGCCATTGATACTGAGTTTACTTGATGCATGAACTCCCAGTGTATTCCACTACAGTTTGTGCTACCAAATGTACAGAAATTTGTGCAAATATATAATGTAAGACCCTTCAGGCCTTTCATCAAGCAGCTTAGACGGGAATCTTTGTACATACACGAAAACGATAGCCTTCCAAATCCCCACATCTTTCTTAAGCATTTTCTCAAACAGGTCTCTCACACCCACCCAACAATCAAATACTCTTTTATACTCAAAATTCATCCATGGTAACCACTCAAAATTTAATGCTGAGAAGTTAACAAAATTTATAGAAGATAACCTGTTTGATGGTAACATTTCCCTAGGCTTCCACTTGCATATACGATGAACATCTATGTGACACACATTTGATATGGCATGCATTCCTTCATCAGTTCGACTTGAACAACAAATTGAACTTGCTGGCCCATAAATTTAAGAAAATCTTTTTTAAAGGCACCAACAATTGCACGACAATTAGGCTGCTGCTGAGACCTAGAAAATTGAGTCCCACTATATTTGACCGCGACAAGGGAGCGTTGAATTCCAATCCTTGGGTTTGGTCTCATAACTCCATCTTCATTGAAATAATCTTCTCTTCCTCTGTCAAAAGGCTTAAAAACACCCCTCTATGGCACAACAACAAACAAATAGGGTGCGTTATGCACCCCTTTGAGCACATTGGCATCCATGGAAGCCCTACCCAAACTTCGATCTAACTTCAGTTTCAGTGAAGGTTTATGGTGGTGACGAAGGATTCTTGGGTTAGGCAACAAAGGTTCAGATGGGTTTCTAAGTGAATGAAATTGGTTTTGGTTGTTGTTAGAGGGAGAGGGATGAAGCTCTAAATCATCCCTTAGTAGAGACCAAGAGGAAGCTTCTCTCGTGGAGTCTCTTGAATCGCTATTGGAGTTCGAAGAACAGAGGGAAGGGAAACTTCCGCAACCTCCCCCACTTCTGTTGGATTTTCGATGTCTTCCTCCTTACCTATAGACTCATCCTCTCCTCGTCTTCATCATCCGCTTGTTCGTTCCACACCTTGAAAGATTCATGCGTTCTTTTGTGGATGAAATAAGAATGGAAATAGAGTTGAAACAATGCAGGAAATAAATGAAAATGGAACAGATAAAAGTATAACCACGCCTTAGGGTATTCGAGGTCCCCAATTCCTCCCAATAAAAATAACAAACAGTTTTCTCAATAATTTTCCCGATAGCCAAACACTACTCCCATCCCTCATACTTATCCTAATTTACCAAGGTCGTGGTCCAACTAAGGCCATGAGCCAATCTACTAAGCTTACTAGGCCCAATGGCCACTAACATTTAACAACACAATTAAAATCAAGAGACTAAATGTATACAACTATTAAGCCCATGTCAAATAAAGAGGAACAACTAATTGGAGGCCCAGCCCAACTTAAGTGGGTCCCTAACAATCTCCCTTCTTTAAAGACCTTCGCCCTTAAGGTTCATTTTGACTATACAACTTGTATGGATCAAACAGTCAAACAGCTTGCTTCAACATCATTATCAACACAAACCATCTTGTCTTTGACCCAAAAGTGGAGAAGAGCAATAGCAATGACAATTGCAACTGGAGCCCACTTTTGAAGCAATGCCTGGTCCAAATTTTTACCAACATCAAGAACTTCTTGCATCTTCCAGTTCATTAATTGCTGAGCATCACAGAGTTCAGCATCCGACTTTGATTTTTTGTTGAGTGCGAGTGCCCAGATACATTTTCTTGGTTATCTGTATGAATGCAACAACTTTAATGAAAGCATAAGGTCTTGCTCTCATGTCAATTTGATCCCTGTGGATTTTATGAAACTCATGCTTGAGCTCTTTGAGGTATTGAAAATCTAATTTTTTTTGGACAAGAAATATCACATAGAGTAAGGTAACCAACACGACCCTTGATAATGTAGTGGACAGTCAATGTGGAAACTTCTAATTTATGTCCAATCTTGGTGCATGATAGAGTGGCATCCCACACGGACCATCCTTTTATCAAAGTATCTCCAATGCCCGAATAGATATGGTCTGCTCCCAACTCTCCATATAAAACACTCCTAGATTGGAATCCACTCAAATTTGTTTCAATCACCATCATAAAGAAGAAGATTCTTGAGAAGCCTATAGCACAGTCATTCATGAAAAATAGGTCGGAGTGAAAAGGATTATGTGACAACACTACTGCAATGAGAAAATGAAAAATAGTCTTGCTTGTAGCCAAGAGAATGACCATGTACAACAAGCGGACAAATCCCGTGATTCTCTCCAATGTAGAACCCAAGGGAAACAACTCCATCATGTTGAACAGGACATTAAGTAGTGAACCATAGAAGAAAATGGTGGTATAAATTCTGTAAACTTGGAACTGTGATAAAACAGCTCTCAGTGACATTTTATCGAGCAAGTGGGGTGCGATTACTACCTCCTTTACATAAGCGGCTAAAACAACTTTAGATTCTTCATCTGGTCTTCTTAAAATTTGCAAATAAATTCTCATGGCCATGTATATGCGAAGAACAATGTAATCCATAGCAAGTTTAACTTCAAAAGAAAAAGCAAGGAATAGATACCATGGTCTGTGTAATGAGGTCGAGGCTAATCTGATTCTTAGTACCTGATGCGTGTCGCTTATGCTTAGAGCACTCAAATCCTATTTTAGGCTTGGTTGATATGTCCTTGTCACATGTCCTTTGTTGTTCCTTATCTTCCAAGAAAAATGAACTAAGCATAGGATTGGTTTCTTTCTCTCCAAGTTGTCCAAGCTGTAGCCCCCCATTAGCAACAAGATAAATCTCTTTTTACCTTTGTGGGCTTTGACTTATCAATATTCAATACAAGAAAAAGCCCAAAAATAAATAATAAATATATTTTCAAAAACAATTCCAAAGAATGATTAAAATAATACTAAGGAAAATATAACCATTCCAAGCATGAAAAATCTAAAGGGGGAAAAAATTTGGGTTGTCACACCTACCATTTGGCTTTTCCTTTCTTAGAGAATTTTGGTCAAGAACATTCTTCTATACTTTCTAGTTTTCTTACATTTTCTCACTAGCGTTTGTCTTCATTCGTGATCTTTTACTTGATTTTCAATGCGAGTCTTTTAGAAACATCATTTGCAAAAGGTAAGCAATCTATGATCTCATTTTTGGAACACCATGCATGTTTTTGAGAGATTTTCTTCCCTTTAGAGTTTCGACCCTAATTGTTTTTCACACACACACACGTTTTCACGTAAAAACTAGGGTTCTAATCATCTATGCAATGGAACCCTATATTTTCTTGAGTTTTTAAATAAGGAGAAATCGAGTTTTATAGATTAAATTATGTTTTTGAAAAGAAAACAAAAACTAGGGTTTATCTCTTGGAAGAGATTTGGCCCTAGGGTCTTTTTGAAGAAAAATGGTGATTTTTGTTTTGGAGAACAAACACCTTTTGTTTTCTAGATTTTGAATCTAGGATTTCTTGAGTTTAAATCTTGATTCTCTCTTTGATTTGTTTTCAGATTCTTGCTCTATTTCTTGAATACTTTTGTAAGTATGCTCTTAACATAGTTTTGGTATTGTTTGTATATAATGTGTGAACTTATTTGTTACTTCGTTTATCTATTTGTTTGCTTGGTTATTTGCTATATTTTCTCAAGGATATACTAAGGTTTTGATCTAAGGATGTTTTGATGAATTAATGTTGGTTATTTGAGAAATTATTAAGAGGTATGATTTGTGGAAATTCGGCCTAAGTGATTGGGTGGAAGAGGAATGAGTTTTGGATGAAAAATGAGAATTTTTAGGACTTATAGGGTTTGGCCATGATCAAATCTTGAGGTAAAAATTATGTTTTTGACTCATGAATGGAAGTATGAACATTTTACTAAATTCCTTGGGTGATTCATGGATTTAGTCTATTATTCGTCTTAATGTATATTTCAAGTATATGCTTGTTTAAAGGTTTTAGAATATACTATGATGGTTCGATGAAGGAAACAATACAATGAAGCATTTTAGGGTTCGGCTAAGGCCCTTAGATTAGTTTATTGATGTGTTTTGATGTTATTAAGTATATGCATGAGTTGGTAAGAAGGAAAGTGAAGAAAAATGGGTCGTTGGACTATATGCATGTTTCGGCCATAGCCCTTCTAGGGTTTTGGTTGAGTTGGTTGTTACCTTTCCAAGTTTGAATATGTATGTTTCTATGAAGTGAGTCAATGATTTGCATATAAGTTCACGTCATATGTTTTCATGTCTTTGGGTCAACGATTTCAAAAGAAAATAATCAAGTATTTTATAAGAATCCTAAAGCCTAGGACGGAAAAATACCCTAGTGGAACTCTCTGTTCACTCAGAAGTAATTAAAATCAAGTGAAACTCCTGAGTCAACGAAGAACAGTTGATATGTCTCGAATGGTTCTTATAGAGGGATTTCTGGAGTAAGGTCGCATCTAAAACTAGTGAGTGCTAAGATACGATGAAGGCGAAATAAGCAAACTGCCATATAAGTATAAGAACATGACATAGTCACCTCAACTAATGGAGTCGTAGAGTAATGCAGTAACTAGTGGGAAATACACAGTGCATAGAGGAGCTGTGAGGTATCCATATAGGTTATATGAAAGTCATGACAAGAAAGACTATGAGCCTATGAGTGATAGGAATGATATGAATGTTAAGAAAAGCTAAGAATGACATGTATGTCATGAAAGATATGAAATGTTATGAGTACGTGTTAAAGAAAAGTCAAATAAGTGCGAAGATCTTTTACATGAAAAGTGCATGATGCCTAAGTCAAGTCATAAGTCTCATTGTTCATAATTCATGCATTTGTTTGTGTTTACTTTTATATTTCTATGAAACTTGTGCTATGTTGAGTTGGTTGTTACCTTATTGAGATTTTTCGAAATCTCACTCTGATAGTTTTAACTATCATTCCTTTTCCGAGTTGGTAGAAGTGATTGCAGGACTAAATGGGAAAGCGCTAAAGGCCGCCTTTCAAGGAAGACTCAGGAGACCCCGAAGAGCCCTGAGGGCCCCTTGGTGTGCTTTGCACACGATAGGCTGGCAGAGGTGGATGAGTTTTTGGTTCAAATTATGAAGTTTTTTGAGGAGTTTAGAAGGATCCTGCATAAAGGACGGACTAAGTTAGACCTTTCCAGTGGGACCCCTAGCTTAGAGTGACATCCCTTACATGGGTTTAAGTTTCTTTTGATATAAAACAATGATTTCTAATGTTTGAATGTTTGAGGATTTTGGTGTTCCCATATTTTGGGAATTAAGGATTCATAATTATGATATTTTGAGGTGCAATTGCTTATTAAAACTTTTGGGATAGTGATTACCATGTGATTTGATGGCATTGTCTAGTTATTTTACCTATCTGATTAGAAATGACATTTTTCCTGTGATAATTATTGCATATTGCTAGTAAGTTAGGTGCATACATTTTATATTGTCATGAATAAAAGATATGTAGCCTTATGTTACGGATCCCTGGTTCTTCAAGTTTACGTTAAATCTCAAGCGTATGCTGGGGGTGGGGGCTCCAACATCTTTGAATAAAGTAATTTAGTTCATTCTAAAAATGAAATTCAACATAAACGAATTTACCATAATTTTCTGAGAAGAATGGAAGAAAGTAAACACTGAAAAAAATACTAATCATAGTCCGTCGCGTCCTCCTCAGTTCCTCGACTTTTTTTTTTTCTCTTTCTGTAGTCGGACATCGCACCTTGACATTCCAATTCTTCTTCACACTTTTTTTTTCTCACCACTACCGCTCCTCTCATACGCACATGGTCAATAGCAGGTAAGTCTTCTAATTCTTTTGAACTTCTATCCGAAGTAGTAGTCCACAGAATATTTCAACTTCTAACTTCATTCTTTTTCTAATTTCAGTTTTTGCTCCTTTTCGATTTGAAAACCTCTCTGATATATATATATATATATATATTTGTTTTCAATATATTCCATGTCTTTCTCTCTTTAAATTTTCTTAATTTGCTTTGACTTGCACGTGGTAGGTCGATTCCATCATAGCACTTTTTTTTTCTTTTTGAATTTCCAACTTGCCAACATCTCTTTCTTTTCCAATTTCAACATCATCTTCTTTCGTTCAGCGCCAACTTGAACTTCTTTAGATTCCTGGAAGTCTCTCTTTCTCATCTATTTCAAAAATTTGCTTTATCTTTAGTATAAAAGGTTGTAAAAAGGTTTGTATGTGTATCATTACTCTTTCAAAAATTCATCTTAATCTTTATTTCCAAATAATCTAGTCCATTTTGGAATCTAGTCTTCATTCTCTTCAAAACTGAAATAAAAATTAAATAACGAAAATGACGCTTAAAATCAATCAAATTAGACAAAATTTTATAGTTAAGAAGTGATAAAATATACCAAATAATGCAAGTCATCATGAGCTTTTTCGGAATAGACTCAAGACTAGTGCTCTAAAGAAAGATTTTAACAGCATCTGTCACTTTTAAGTTTCCATAGCTTAGACCAGAATCTTGAATTTAGCATAGTATTCAACGGTTGTACCTTCCTTCTTGCCAGCAATTCACCTTGAAGGTGGTAAGCACTTTTTTATTGAGAAGTTACCATTTGCAGTACACCTCCATCCCAACCTATCTAGATTGTTTGAACACTGATGAGAATTCTTGAGATAGTCTCATTCCCGGGCTTTGAAAATATTTCCTTTAGCTTAGCTAGGTTCTAATGCTTTGTGTCAGGATCAATTAAGTCTTTTACCCTTGCATCATCATCTAATAATCTCATTGGTGATTGCCTAAAATAAGTTGGTCTAGGAACCATTTATCATGCCAAGTCTTCACAGATTCTCCATTCCCTATATTCCATATCAGTCCTTTAGATAACAAATGTTTTGCTTCCATTATACTCTTCCATATGAAGGATAAATTGTTGCCAGGTTTAGAATTGAGAAAATTAGTACGAGAAAAATATCTTGCTTTAAGAATCATAGAAGCCAATGAATTAGATTGCTAAATGATTCTCCAACCCTACTTTGCAAATAAGGCCAAGTTGAAATTTAAAATCTTAAAAACACAACCACCAACATTTTTAGCTTTTCCTAACTGCTGCCAACTTAGCCACTGGATTTTAGATTTCTCTATCATTTGCCTCCACTAAAATTTTTGCATGGCTCCATTGATCTCCCTCAATAGGACTTTGGGAATTTGGAAAAGCCCTATATTGTAGGAAGGAATGGCCTAAATAACAAATTTAAGAAAGATTTCTTCTCTAGCTTGATATAACAATTTGACCTTCCAGTTGCTCATTTTGCCTTTAGTTTTGTCCAAGATTGGGTTGATAACTTTTGATATGTCCCTACCCACATATAAGGGTAAGCTCAGGTATTTCTCATATGATTGTGAAGCTCTAACTCCTACTATTGCCAATATAAGATCCTTCACTTCTGGTCTAGTATTTCTTGCTAAAGAAGATTGAAATCTCTCCAAATTCAATCTTTAACCTAAAGCGTGTTCATATATTTGAAGATAATGGAAGAGCCCACTCCACTCTAGATAATTAGCCTTATAGAAGAGCAGACTATCATTGCTAAAAAAGTTGATAAATATGTAAATGCCCCTTGCAATTGATATCCCTGAGGTGAATCTTTTTTTTGCTGCATTTTTTTTATAAGTAATAACGAGTTTATTAATCAAAGAATTGGCAAAATGCCAATTACAGAAACTTATGCCCTATCTAAGTAGGTGCATTTGAGGTAAAGAAATCATGTAGGTCCATGCTATGAAAATTCACAACAATGGTCCATGTATAAATAGTTTTAAAAAATAAGAATTTAAGCTTCTCTATTAATCTCTCATTGTCCTCAAACATCTGCTCAATTGATTTCCTGCCACAGGCACCACATGATGCAGATATGAACCATCTTCCAAAGTACTTTGATTTGTTGAGGGCCATGAATAGTTGTCTAACACGCCGTTGTCACCACCACTATCTCTGACATAACCCATGATAGATCTAATCTATTAAACACTACATTCCAAAGTTCCTTTGCTATCTCGCAATGTAGAAGAAAATGATCCAACGACTCACCCCCTTCTACACATACAACACCAATTTGTATGTGACCTATGTTTTCCTCAAGTTGTCAGTAGTAAGAGTCTTTTCTAAAACATTAGTCCACACAAAAAAGAGGCTTTAGGAGGTGTCTTGTGTTCACATAGCCTTTTCTAAGGAAACTAGATAGCAGGCTCAAGAGTGAGCACACTATAAAAGGAATGAATTGAAAAGGCACAGTTTCCAGTAGGTATCCACTACATGGCATCCTCCAGTTGTATGTTCGGTCCTATGGATTACATAAGATTGAAAAAATCTGCAAAACTATTCAACTTCCAATGTCTCCCTAACAAAGTTGATGCTCCAATGAATGTTCCCTTTTGAAATCCCCATAACTTCTGCCATTGTGACATCTTTTACACTTGCAATTTGATAAAGTGCCAGAAAAGCATATTGCAAGACTTGGTTACCACGCCACCCATCTTTCCAGAATCTAATCTTGCTACCTGCACCCAACTAGATCCTCGAGTGTCAGTTGAAAACCCTCAATCCTTTCTTATGATTTTCCTTTGCATTATTCAATATTGAACTAAGCACTTCAAAACAAAAGTTAAAAAAGATAAGGAAAAAAAAGATCCCCTTGTTTAGTTCCTCTCATAGATCTGAAATTGCTTTGTGGAATCTCATTTATTAGAATGGAATAGCTAACAGTGCTAACACACTGCATAATAATTGTAATCCACCTTCTATCAAAGCCCATATTTTCCATGATTGCTTTAAAAAATGACTCTCTAAGATCTCTCCTCTCCCCTACTATTTAGAGTTGCCTTTCTTACTCTTTGTATTTAAGTGCCATATAGCTTGCCTTCCGTCCTTTTATTCAAGTTTGCACATTGTGCAATGCTTCATAGGAAACAATTATATTATCTCAAATGAGTTTGCTTAGGATGAAAGCACTTTGTATTGGATAGACTTATTGGGTGATAGTCTAAGACTAGCTTAGGCCTTTGCTCTTTTGGAATCAAGGTTATAAATGTCTCATTTAGTTATTCAAATACACTATTTGAGTTTAGTATGTCCTTTACTGCCTGAATCACATCACTGTCAATAATATTCCAATGGTTCTAATAAGAAGTAGCTAGAAACCCATCAGGTCCTAGGGAACTTAGGAAATTCATCTAAGAATAGCAGTAGTAATCTCTTCAGTTGAAGAATTCTCTAAGCAGTTGCCTGTTCATATCATCAGTCACTAACTTGCTAGATGAGCAAGGCTATCTGTAATCCCAGTAGGTTGTGAAGTAGAAAAGAGTTCCTACCTAATAAAACTGTTGGAAAAAATTGCTAATTCCTTCTTGATTTCTTGCCCAAGAACTTTCTCTATTAGAGATAGAGTGATGATATTTGATTATTTCCTCTTATTAGCACATAAATAGAAATATGTGGTACTTATATCACCCTCTCTCAACGACTTCAGTTTAGTTCTCTAGCGCCATTTCAGATCCTCATCTTCAAGGTAATCATCTACTTCTGTCTGTAAGCTTCTAATTGTCTCATTAAAGTCACCATGATTCAATCTCTGCATCTCTTTAATCAAGTCTCTTCTCTATTATTGTTTTCCTTCTATCACATGAAAAGCTTTACTCCACATGACAAAATGTTCTTTGCAACTGTTCTAGCCTTATTGTATGAAGTCCATTATGCTAGCATATTTAACTATGGATCTCCAAGCAAGCTTTACAATCTCTGATTAGTCCTTCTGTCTTGACTAGTTGGTTTCATATTCGAAAATTCTTTTCTTTATACTAAAAGCCCTATCAACATTTTAACATGAAATGAATAAAAGATAGTGATTAGAATTCATGACAATGAATATGTGAATTTTAGAGATGCCAAAAAACATATTCTACTCTCTATTCCCTATAGCTCTACCTAGTCTTTCTTTAGTGGATTTCCTTCTTTCTCTATTGTTACACCATGTAAATCTTGATCCTTATTAGCCAAGTCACTTAAGGCACAATCATCCAAGGCTTCTCGAAACAATTCCATATGTTTATAAGTTGTGGAAGAAACTCCTAATTTTTCCTCTTGAGACATTATTTCATTAAAATCTCTTATACATATCCAATATAAAGGCATAGAAGGTTTGAGCTATCATATCGAGTTCCAACTTTCCACTCATTTTGCCACAATAGGACTCCCATTGAACCTAGTCAACATCCACTTATGATTCAAATCAACTTGAGTAATAATCACTGATATGACTCTTAGAGTATGACTAAAGCTTAGCTTGTAGATCCTTTTCCCACATCATAGCAATACCACCCCCTCTACCAATACAATCCACCACAAAGCTATGCTCAAAGTTTAGCTTATTACTAATGAACTCTATCTTATTTCTTCTACATTTGGTCTCCATGAGGAAATCACTTTAGGGAACTTCTCCTTCACCAACAAATGAAGCTCATGAACTATTTGAGGGTTCCCAAGTCCTCGATAGTTCCAGTTTAAAAGATTCATTGATACAGTCGGGGCTGCAAAAATTCATTTTGGATACTTACATCAGTAAGCACCTATTTTTTTTTTTAATATTTTATTGTAATTAACCTTTTTTCATTCTCCTCCAAACTCTCTTTTTTTTTGGACAACTATGATCTTTTAGAGACATTGTTGGGTCCAAAATGTTATTGCATATGTCCAAACTACCACTCCTAGATCTTGTCTTCTAATTGGATAAAGTTTTAGCAGCCTTTGGTGTGGGAGAAATAGGTTCAGAGCATACCTGCCTATCCCTCATAGTAAGTTCAAAAGAGACACCTCTCTGCGTAGGAATTTAACCTTTCAACTTATCACCTGATTTCTCAGAGTATATGTTTCCACCCTTATCCTACTCATCACTAGCCATAAATTCAAATGAATGGCCATTATCATAGGGATGTCAACTATCTTTTTGTCACCTAGCTTCTCAGAGCATAATCCTCCACCACTATCTTACAAAGATACGTTTGGAGAGTTTTCCTTATTTCCATCAGTTTTCGATTGTGATAAGTTAAGACTCATACTCCTTTCTTAATTTGTCTTCTTTCCAAAAGCAGAGCCTACCAAATCATCACTTCATAATTTTAAGGGATCATGTGAAACTGCACTTATCTCTTTAGTGACCGTAGGATCCTTTCCATTTTTGTCATTGCCAAGCAACATCTCATTAGAAACTCCTTGCCCTATTTCGCAGGCCAATTTGTTGGTTTCGTACCTTCCTACTTCCTATGGAGTCCAGTTGACTTAGACAATGGACTCGCTCGTAACCAAGGACCATATTGATTCAGCAAACTATCATAATATTTTCGTGCCACCCATCTTAGAAAATTTTGAGTTTGCATGCTTGATAATGCCACAATGGAAATAGAAGGTTGGAAGCCTTTCATATTTGAAATTAATTCAGAACCTTTTATCACCAATGTTTAAAAGTCTTCCTCTAGCCAGAGGTTTCATGATATCCACCATAATTTTCACTCTTAAGAACTTGCTCCATCCTAATTCACCTTCATTTCTGTTAACCATTAAGACTTTACCTATAATGGCACCCAGATTCTCACCCATACATTTGTTCATGCCAGCTAAAGGTATATCATGAAATTGAATCTAGAGAGGCTTATATGAAACCCAGATATCTTTGGGAGGAGTTACTCCATCACATTCAATAAGACTCATTAGGAATTTATCGAAAGACCATGGATGCTCTAGCATGATCATGTTCTTCTCATCTATCCCACATAACTCAATTCGAAAACAATTTCATCAATTTCTTGGAAAGCAACTTTGCCCTCTGATTGCCTGCTGAGTGCACAAAAATTCATTCTAAATACTCTATTTAAATACTATAAGAAATGAGAAAATAATGGATATAACTCATGTTATTAAAATTAATGGTCATTTATCTTGAGATAGATATAAGCATGATTTAATATATTAATGAGAATATAAAATGCCATATTTTTCTCTTTTAATGTTTAATATTTTATTCTTATTTGATGCCTAAATATACTCATTATTCTTATATTTTGATTTAGGACACAAATAGAGGCATTAGGAGCAAATGAAGATAATTGCGGAATTTTAGACAGTTTTGACGTCTTTTCGTAATTTGGAAATAACTCTCTCATACAATCTCCAATTGAGCTGATTCAAGATGATATAAAACCGCAAGAAAAATATCTATAACTTTTATGTTTTATATTTTAAGAGATGTCCGCTCAATCCAAGACAAATTGACTATCAAATGGATGCACCTGCACTTGACGTTCCTGAATATTCTTCAGCCACTTGCATCAAATCTAAATGTCATCACAATATTTTCCAGCAAGCACTCCTGCACCAACTTGGAAATTCAATGATCAACTCACATGCAAGATGAAGTGCACTCGAGTTTCTTCAAGACAAATTATTTGACCACAAGATATAAAGTCATACAAGACAACTAATAGATAGATAAGCAAAATTGAAACACTCAACCTACAAGAAAAATCCAGCTCATACATAGTGGGAAAACAAATGATCAAAATGACAACTCACAAATCACTTGGATTCAAGAATGGCACATGGCAAAGCAAGTTGAAATTGTGATGATTTTGTCATGACAACTTGCATGAAGGATGCTTATAAATAGAAGGGAGGGGTGTGTGTTCTAAGACCATGCTTAGTGTGAGGGGATGCTTTGGAAGAGCTATTTTGAGAGCTTAAGAAAAGAAAAGAAAAACCAAAGAAGAGAGAAAACAATGGCCGGTTCTTCCATATTTTTCCTTAGAGAATTTTCATTGCATATTTTCAATATGTGTAACTAATTTTTTAGTAGAGCTAGGGATGAATTTGTATATATGATGGTATTTGTAATTGTTTTTTTATTCATATATGTGTTCTTCAAATATTAAACTCTTTTGTTTAGTCATTCAAAATTTATTATAAATGTTTTCGTCACCAAATAATCTTAGAATTTATTTCATTTATAGATTCAGTCATGCTTTTTCTATTTAATGGAATAATCATTTGATTATGTTTGGTTCAATTTTTTTATCTATATTAATTTAATTCTCTGCTGCAATATTACTCTACGAGTATATTATCGACGTTGAATTTCCTTAATATCGATAACAATTATCGTTCTTATATTGTCATGAATGATTTTTCGAAAGATTACATTTGATTTAATTATGGTTATTAATGTTTTATTTTTTGATTGAAAATTTGGACATAGAATTTTCAATTGAGTTATTAATTAATCGAAAATAATTAAAATACCAATTATATACAAAGGATTCCCGATACTTTACTTTTCGTCTCATTTTTATACTTTTCAAATTACTCATTTAGTTTTAATTTACGTCACACTCTAAAATTTACTTTTCACACTCGTCTAAATTTTTTTGTTAATTTCGTTACTATTCTTTAATTTCTCAATCCATCTCCCTGTGGAATCGACACCCCAAAACTATACTACAAACGACTGCGTTATTCTTTGGGCGTAATCAAATTTTAGCGCCGTTGCCGGGGAGACGGTAGAAGAATTTGTCAAAATTTTTTTTAGTAGTTTGTAAAAAATAAAAAAAAAAAGTGATAACTTCGTTCATTTTCTTTTTAACTTTCTGCATCTTTATTTTATTTTACTTTTCTTTTTGTAATTATTTTTTTCAGTATTACGTTTTTCTTTACTTTGCATGCGTAGGTACAGAGACGCTTTTGGACAGTTTGCTAGTAGACTCGTGCTAGAATCAGATTCAGAATCTAATTTTTCTAATCGCTTGTTTGATAATTTTTCCAATTCTGACGCGATGAGTGAACACGTGGACCAACCTATTAGAACCCTCCAAGATTATCTTCATTTCGCACGAACAACCACACCATCCTGTATTATGTTCTCACCTAATGTTCGTCATGTAGATTTCAAAACAGGAATGATACAATTACTTCCGAATTTCCATGGTCTAGAAAATGAAAACCCCTATGTTCATGTTAGGGAATTTGTGGAAGTAGTTGCAACATTCCACAGTCAAAATACTACTGACGACACGGTAAGGCTCAAGTTCTTTCCTTTTTCTTTGAAAGATAAAGCTAAGAGTTGGTTGTACTCACTAAGACCACGGTCTATTGGAACATGGAGTGAGATGACTCAAGTGTTTTTCAATAAATACTTTCCTCAACATAAGACCAATGCTTTAAAAAGACAAATCTCCACCTTTGCACAATAAGATAGTGAAACTTTGTACCAGTCTTGGGAAAGATTTATAGAATTACTGAGTATGTGTCCCCACCATGGATATGAGAATTGGCGCTTAATGAGTTATTTCTATGAAGGGCTTACACCCAGGGAACGTCAATTCGTGTAAATGATGTGCAATGGAGAATTTTTACAGAAAAATCCTAATGAGGCCATAGAGTACCTCAATGAGCTTGCTGAAAAAGCTCATACTTAGACTGGACCTATTACTACTGATAGCACAAACAGGTCACGACCTATAGGAAACCCGAGTGGTGGTATTTACCATCTAAGGGAGGAGGATAACCTTAAGGCTAAGGTTGAAATGCTCACCAGAGAATTAGAGTTATTGAAAACCAAAAACTCAAAACCAACACACATGGTTAATCATGTAGAATCTTTTGGGCCATGTGTTGTCTGTGGTGGGATAGATCATCATGCCCAAGAGTGTCCTACACATACTAACATGAATGGTATGTAATGCTTTGGGTATGTACAAAAAGCCCTTCACACCTTACTCTGAAACCTACAACCCAGGATGGCGTAATCATCCCAACTTCAGCTGGAAGTCTGAAAACCAGTAGCCTGCACAACCCTCTAGATCATATCCTGCACCATACCATGCACCTCAATCTTCTAGAAATTCTTTAGAAGATACTTTGCATACTTTTATTGAAATATAGGGTAAGACTAATCAGAAATTTGAATCTTTGATTACGCAGGTTGTCAAAGAAAATAAGGAAATCAAGAGCCAGGTGTCTAAAATAATGAGTTCTTTGACTATGAATGAGAAAGGTAAGTTTCATTTTCAAGCTCAGTCTGTACCTCATGGTTAACATATGGCACAAGGAGATCTGAAGGACGTAAACGCCATTGTGACATGAAGTGGTAAGTCTCTATGTGATCCAATAATAGACAAAACAAAGGATGTAGAGAAAGATCAAGATAGCAGCAGTCTTGAGCTTCCCAAAGAACTTGAGGTAACAAAACCCAAGGAACCTGGGTAGCAAAAAATTCTGGTAAGGTACCTTTTCCTCAAGCATTAAAGTCAAGCAAACAAACTCTGGATCATAATAATGATATTTTAGAAAATCTTAGACAGGTAAAAATTAATCTTCCTCTTTTGCATGTAATTAAACAAATTCCTACTTACGCAAAAATTCTCATAGATTTGTGTACAGTTAAGAGGAAGCATCATGTGAAGAAGACAGCATTCTTGACAGAGCAAGTTAGTGCTATAATTGAATAGCAAATTTCCCCTAAGTACAAGGATCCTGGATGTCCAACCATCACATGCAACTTTGGCAATCATGAGCTTGGACAGGCCTTGCTAGATTTAGGGGCTAGTGTAAATTTGATGCCATATTCTATTTATTTGTAATTAGGATTGGGAGAAATCAAACCAACTTCTGTGGTATTGCAATTGGCTGATCGTTCAGTCAGAGCACCACAGGGTGTGGTAGAGGATGTTTTAATTCAAGTTGACAAATTTTATGATCCTGTTGATTTCTTAATTCTAGACACTAGTTCTGCTGTAGAAACCACCTATAAAATTCCATTAATTTTAGGTAGACCCTTTCTTGCTACTTCTAATGCGCTTATCAATTGCAGAAATGGATTGATGAAACTCTCTTTTGGCAATATGACTCTTGAGGTAAATATTTTTCATATTGCAAAACAGCCAGAAGAGAATGTCGAGTATCATCAGACATACATGATTGACTCACTTATAGAAAGGGAATCTCTTACAACTCATGACTCAGATCCCCTCAAATACTTTATTGTTAATTCTGAATTTAATCCTATAAATTATTCATCTGATGTAGTTGATTATAGCACACAGGCATGGCAACCAAAGTTTGAGAAGTTGCCTAAAAAAGAGAAAGACAGATTCCTTCAAGTAGGGAAGCCCCTAAAGTTGAATTAAAATCCCTACCTAAGGGTTTAAAGCATGTTTTCCTTGGTCCAGGTAATACTATTCCTATTATTATTTCATCTGAATTATCTGAGTCCCAAGGTGAGAAATTAATTCAGATTTTATGCAAGTATAAATCAACCCTAGGATGGAGTATTGCTGATATAAAAGGCATTAGTCCCCTGGTCTGTACTCATAAAATAAATTTAGAGGAAGGAACTAATCCTCGAAGAGACCCCCAGTGTAGACTTAATCTCACAATGAAAGAAGTTGTGAAAAATAAAGTATTGAAACTATTAGATGCAGGAATGATATATCTTATTGCTGATAGTCAATGGGTAAATCCTACATAGGTTGTTTCTAACAAATCAGGGGTAACTGTGATAAAAAATGACCCCGGAGAGTTAATCCCTACAAAACCGGTGACTGGTTAACGGATGTGCATTGCTTACAGAAAATTAAATGCTGCCACATGAAAAAACCATTTTCCACTTCCTTTTATTGATCAAATTCTTGAGTAGGTTGCTGGTCATCCTTTTTATTGCTTTTTGGATGGTTATTCTGGTTATTATCAAATTGAAATTGCATTAGAAGATCAGGATAAAAACCACTTTACTTGTCCTTTCGGTACTTATGCTTTCCGCAGAAAGTCATTTGGACTGTGTAATGCTCTAGCTACTTTTTAACGTTGCATAATGAGTATTTTTTGTGATATGGTTGAAAAGTGCACGAAAGTTTTTATGGATGACTTGACTGTTTTTGGATCTTCTTTTGATGCATGCTTAATGAATTTAGAAAGGATACTGACTCGTTGTGAAGAAAATAATTGGTTTTAAATTGGGAAAAATGTCACTTTATGGTACCTTCAGGTATTGTTTTAGGGCATATTATTTCTTCCAAAGGAATGGAGGTTGATCAATCAAAACTTGAATTAATCTCTAAATTGCCTACACCTAGGACAGCCAAGGATATAAGATCATTTCTTGGTCATGCGGGTTTTTATAGGAGATTCATACAGAATTTTTCTGCCATATCTAGACCACTATGTAACCTTCTAGCTAAGGATGCCCCATTTGAATGGACACAAGCCTGTCAAGAGGCTTTTAAAACATTAATTGGCAAGCTTACTTCAACACTCATAATGCAACCACCTGATTGGAATTTACCTTTTGAAATTATATGTGATGCTAGTGATTTTGCTATAGGTGCTATTCTTGGACAACGAAGAGAAGGGAAACCTTTTGTCATTTACTATGCTAGTCGAACTCTAAATAGTGCCCAAATGAATTACTCCACCACTGAAAAAGAGTTGTTAGCTGTAGTATTTGCTTTGGATAAATTCTGCGCTTATTTGATTGATTCTCCTATTATTATTTTTACAGATCATGCAGCCTTTAAGTACCTTTTTACAAAGAAGGATGCTAAGGCACGATTAATACGATGGATTTTGCTTTTGCAGGAATTTGACATCACCATCAAGGACAAGAAAGGAGTGGAGAACATAGTGGCAGACCATCTCTCTAGACTCACATTCGAGGACACTTCTGACCACATACCAATCAAAGATGATTTTACCGATGAGCATTTACTTTCTATTACTTCTCTACCATGGTTTGCTCATATTGTGAACTATTTAGCTGCAGGTGAAATACCAAAGGATTTTAGCACCCAAGACAAAAGGAAATTCATGATTGAGGTATAAAAATTCTACTAGGATGACCCTTACCTTTTGAAATACTACCCTGATCAACTTTTAAGGCGTTGCATCCCTGATGAAGAGATTGCAAGCATTTTGGAATTTTGTCATTCCCAAGCTTGTTGTGGCCACTTTTCAATGAAGAAAACCGCTGCAAAAATCCTACAGTGTGGATTTTATTGGCCCACCTTGTTTAAAGATACAAATATCTATTGTCGCTCATGCGAAATATGTCAAAAGTTAGGAGTTATGACCCGTCGTAATATGATGCCCTTAAACCCAATTTTGGTAATTGAAAATATTGATTGTTGGGGCATTGATTTTATGGGACCATTTCCTCCTTTTTTTAGATATTTATATATTATTGTGGCAGTAGATTATGTGTCAAAATGGGTAGAGGCAGCACCTTGCAGGACCAATAATAACAGGACGGTAATTAAGTTTTTCAAAAAAAATGTATTATCTCGATTTGGTACCCTACGTGCTATTATTAGTGACCGAGGTACGCATTTTTGCAACCGTTCTTTTGAAGCTTTAATGAAAAGATATGGGGTGATACATAAGCTTTCTACTGCATACCACCCTCAGACAAGTGGACAGGTTGAACTTTCGAATAGGGAAATTAAACAAATTTTAGAAAAAAAAGGATCAACCCGGATCGAAAAGATTGGTCTATGAGACTAATCGATACGCTTTGGGCTTACCGTACAGCTTTCAAAACTCCCTTAAGCATGTCACCTTATAGACTTGTTTTTGGAAAACCTTGTTACTTGCCCATGGAACTCGAGCATCGAGCATATTGGGCCATTAAACATTTTAATTTTGACTTGGAAAAAGCAGGAAAACTTAGAAAATTCCAATTGACGGAATTAGAAGAATTGAGAAATGATGCTTATGAAAACTCCAAGATCTATAAGGCTAAAATGAAAGCATTTCATGATAAAAATATTTTGAGAAAAACATTTAAGCCTAATGATCGAGTATTTTTATATGATTCAAGACTCCATAAGCA
This sequence comes from Platycarya longipes, assembly GCA_036559045.1. NCBI lineage: Eukaryota > Viridiplantae > Streptophyta > Magnoliopsida > Fagales > Juglandaceae > Platycarya > Platycarya longipes. The sequence goes on along the minus strand of CM071789.1, from coordinate 30,461,805 downwards.
TCCAGGGAAACTTTGATCTAGATGGATGGCCCTTTTATAGTAAAAAAATGTTTTCACAAATGGGGCAGTAGAAATACAAAATCCAAAGATGGATGTATCTTCAAAGTAAATGGTCAGCGCCTCAAAATCTTAATTGATAGACAAATTCTGGAAGTGGAAGACATTCCACTTATGGACCCAGTATATCAACCTTGACCATCTCTAGGTATGTTATTCTTTCATTTTCTTTTCGTTCCTTTTCTTTTTGTTTATTGTTTACTTTGTTTTGTTATAGGTTAATTTTATTTTGACAAATACCATCTTTGATGCCAAGCAAGCCACCCACATCCGACATCAGGTGTATTCTACCCTGTTTAGTTATTCAATTTTGATTCTTAAACATTGAGAACAATGTTTCATTTAAGTTGGGGGTGGGAATACAAATCTGTTATTTAAACTCTGTGGCATATTTCAATCAAAATATAAAAAATTGCCAAATTTTTTATAAATTTACATCACACAGGCATCTTTTCACACATGATACTCATGCTCATTCATAACCATTTTGGTGAATTCAACAAACCCATCTTAAATCATTTTGCTAAGGCATCTACAGAACCATTTATGCACTTATCTAAACTTTGTGGTAATATGGTGATTTGACACATGTAACTAGAGAATTATTTTGCTTAAATATTCATGTGAATTTTGGTGAGAATTGAGAGCTTACAAATACAGAAATTGTGATAAGTATCCATTGATTTGTTGAATTGGACACATCTTTTGAGAATATCATCACATGGTTTGTGGTAAGATGGTGGATATACTTGGGATATGACGAAAGTCAATTTAAGATTAATGTTTGAGCCTTTCAAGCTGACCATTTTTCATCATAGACCCCTAGCAGCCAATTTTGAGCCAATATACACATATGGCCTTTTCCTTTCATACCTACATCATCCATACCTATACACATTAGAGTATAGCTTATACACTAATTTTTCCTGCCATTTTACTTCCAAATGTGTACTAGGTGTGAAATTATTAGTAAAAAAAAAAAAAACCATGACAAAAATGACATGGTGCTAGACGTGTCCATCAAATTATTCATGAAAGAGTTCATCAAATTGCAAACACATCAGTGGCAAAAGAAGAAAGAAAATCATTCTTAGTCAAAAATCTGAAAAGTTGAAAAGTACATCAAAAGGAAAGTATAGTCTACTAAAAAATTTAACAGATTCGCTTTTGTGTATACTTGGAAGTTTTTGAAACCTCTTCACCCTTTTCTTCTTATGAACCCCAAACTTAAGCCACATTACAACCCTTTGTGTTGATTTTTCTGATCCTAAGTATGCTTGTAGAAAGAATGGTGAAAATCTCATTTGTTAGTATTCCTATCATAAGATCAATGTTTACTTGTTACTTATATATAATTGCCTGAATTTCCATGAGAGTAAATGTACACCTTTGTCAACTTTATAGAGAGAATCCTTGCACAAAAACACTTATATACCCGTGAGTTATGGAGTTGAACCTTTTGCTTAAGATATTCCTACTGTTGTATGTGTTGGAACCTCTGATTTGATAAAAAATAGTTTGGAACACATACACACTCTGTGGATTGCTATATGAAAATTACTTGTGAAAGGGTTATTTAATTCCTAAGATTTTTTTGATATGCAAATTTGAAAAATGTGTCTTGATGGCCCCTATGTGTGATTTTCTTTGGTCTTTCTCATCATTTTGCATGAAAATTGCTAGGAACTAACAATTAGTAAGTTGAGGGGTGTGATGAGTGCACAAAAATGCACTCTAAATATTCTATTTAAATACCAAAATAAATGAGAAAATAATGGATATAACTCATGTTATTAAACTTAATGGTCATTTATCTTGAGATAGATATAAGCATGATTTAATATATTGATGAGAATATAAAATGCCATATTTTTATCTCTTAATATTTAATATTTTACTCTTATTTGATGCCTAAATATACTCATTATTCTTATATTTTGATTTAGGACACAAATAGAGGCATTAGGAGCAAATGAAGATAATTGTAAAAATTTAGACAATTTTGATGTCTTTTCGTAATTTGGGCATAACTCTCTCATATAATCTTCGATTGAGTTGATTCAAGATGATATAGAACTGCAAGAAAAATATCTATAACTTTTATGTTTTATGTTTTAAAAAATATCAGCTCAATCCAAGACAAAATTGACTATCAAGTGGACGCACCTGCACTTGACGTTCCTAAATATTCTTCAGCCACTTGCATCAAATCCAAATGTCATCACAATATTTTCCAGCAAGCACTCCTACACCAACTTGGAAATTCAATGATCAACTCACATGCAAGATGAAGTGCACTCAAGTTTCTTCAAGACAAATTATTTGACCACAAGATATAAAGTTATACAAGACAACTAATGTATAGAGAAGCAAAATTGAAACACTCAACCTACAAGAAAAATCCAGCTCATGCATAGTGGGAAAACAAATTATCAAAATGACAACTCACAAATCACTTTGATTCAAGAATGGCACATGGTAAAATAAGTTGAAATTGTGATTATTTTGTCATGACAACTTGCATGAAGGATGCTTATAAATAGAAGGGAGGGGTATGTGTTCTAAGACCGTGCTTAGTGTGAGGGGATGCTTTGGAAGAGCTATTTTGAGTGCTTGAGAAAAGAAAAGAAAAACCAAAAAAGAGAGAAAACAATGGCCGGTTCTTCCATATTTTTCCTTAGAGAATTTTCATTGTATATTTTCAATATGTGTAACTAATTTTCTAGTAGAGCAAGGGATGAATTTGTATATATGATGGTATTTGTAATTGTTTTTTATTCATATATGTGTTCTTCAAATATTAAACTTTTTTGTTTAGTCGTTCGAAATTTATTATAAATGTTTTCGTCACTAAATAATCTTAGAATTTATTTCATTTATAGATTTAGTCATGCTTTTTCTATTGAATGGAATAATCCTTTGATTATGTTTAGTTCAATTGCTTATCTATATTAATTTAATTTTTTGTTGCAATATTACTCTACGAGTATATTGTTGACGTTGAATTTCCTTAGTATCGATAACAATTCCCCTTTTTATATTATGATGAATGATTTTTCGAAAGATTATATTTGATTTAATTCTGGTTATTAATGTTTTATTTTTCGATTAAAAATTTGGACATAGAATTTTCAATTGAGTTATTAATGAATCGAAAAAAATTAAAATACCAATTATATACAAAGTATTCCCGATGCTTTAATTTTCGTCTCATTTTTATACTTTTCAAATTACTCATTTAGTTTTAATTTACGTCACACTCTAAAATTTACTTTTCGTACTCGTCTAAATCTTTTTGTTAATTTCGTTACTATTCTTCAATTTCTCAATCCATCTTCCTGTGGAATCGACACACCAAAGCTATACTGCAAACGACCACATTATTTTTTGGACGTAATCATTGCCAAAGTTTTTTCATTGTCGATTTAAAGGCACCTTTATTCACCCCCTTATCAAAAACAATAAAAGCAACCAAACCTCTCCTACTCTTCTCATATGACATCTAAAAAATCTTCTACTAACACATCTACTGTTAGAAAAAGAATATGAATAGAGATTAGAAGAGATGAACAGTGAGGTGATTGTTAATCTGTCTCTTAGGCAAATATTGCCTCCCACATGTATATAGTTTCCCAAAAGGGAATCAAATGAATTATATCCTCAGGATACAACACTGTTTATATAGTGTGCGGATTACAAATTCTGAACACTAACCTTTTGAACGAATAGATGTAATAGCAGCAGACATAATGTTTCGGTTAATTGAATGTGATAGTTATTGTTTAAAGAGCTACAAAAATAACTATAATTGACAGTTAATCATAACTGTCAAAAATGTGATCAGACGCATTATTTCGCTTAACAAAAGAATTTTGTCACTTGCGACAATGCGTATGTGCTAAGTGCTAAGTGCGTCTAAAGCATTAATGTGTCACGCACGCGTGTGTGATCAGTGTTTCGCACTAGGTGACACTTCCAGAGTGTGTCTATCCTTTTATTTATTTTATATATAGTGAAATACATTTACTTGCAAACCATTAGTTATTTCACTATTTAACCAATGTGGGATTAAAAAAAATACATTAGAGGAAATTTCAAAAACGGATAATTTAAAGAAAAATACTAGGGATCCCTACTTGGGACATTTTTTTTCAATTTTGCATGATTTTTATATAAGTTTTCTAAAACAATGTTGTGATTTTTTTCTATTTTTAAAAAATATTTGAAGATGTTAAAAAAATCATGTAAATAAAATATACATCTTAAAACACTTAATTTTTTTTTCTATTTACATGGTTTTTTTAACATCTTAAAATATTTTTTTAAAATATAAAAAAAAATCACATTATTGTTTTAAAACACTTATATAAAAATCATGTAAAATATAAGAAAAATGTCCCAAGTAAGGATCTCCAAGCAGGGATCCTTAGCATTGCTTTAATTTAAAATTTGGATAGAGTATTTAAAAATATATTTAAAAATTAAATTTGAAATAATCTAATATTCCCTCACTTATTTCAAATAATGTACATATATATATATATATATATTTTAAAATGGTGCTATCACAATTATATGTTGACACATAAATGTAAATATCTTTTGGGTTTGAACTTCCATGTAGCATATGATTCTCAAAATTTTATCAATATGATAGTAGACATAATATTTTTGAACTATCTTATCTACATCTTGTTTTTCATCGTTAGCAAGTTTCAGTCCCACACACAATTTGGAAATCTCACTTTCCATTCTCACACTCTCTTCATACATTCTGTCTAAGAGACTATACTCCACGTTCCAAAATAACTAAAGAGAAAACACCCAACCCTCACAAGAGAGGACCCGCCTCCAACATTTATAAGTTATGCTCATAAAATAGTATATATATTGTAACGCCCCGATTTTTTTTTTTATAAACTATACATGCACGTAAACTTACTAATTAAGTGCAATGCAAAACGCAACGGAAATGGGTAAATCTTCAATACATGCAAAGAGATCTAACTCTTGCATAAATAGATCACATGACATATTGAAACTATATTTTTCATAATTTTTCATTTATTATAACATATCAAATCCAGAACTTATATAACCCAGTTAGTTTTCTTCTAGTAAATATCATCTTTTATTGTCATCCGATACTCTTGCTATTCCATTTGATCACGTACGTGAGATCATTCTCTTAGGAGAGGAGTATTCTGTAGGATCCTCGGGGCTCCTCAGAATCTCTTGTGATGTCTGAATCTCATGACAATTTATTAATCCTGCACAACATCTATCATTCCATAAAGAATGATAGATAAAACTTAAAAGAGTGAGATTTACAAAAAAATTTAGCAAGTACACAATTAACAAAATAAGGCATAGATAACATCAGCAATTGTCATACATAGCAATGATCACAGACATATAACTTATAAGAATGCTTTATGGGACTTATGCATGTCAATGACCAATCTTCCCATACCAACTTATGTCTTACTTGGACCCACCATCATATATTTAAAATTTATACTTTCATCTCATTTCTTAATCTTGTGGGTCTTACTTAATTCTGATCCTCGATAGGCATTACGTATCACGTCCCCATCGGGGTCTTCCTTATCGCATATCCTCGATAGACATTACGTATTGCCGTCCCTGTCGGGTCTTACTTATCACTTATCTTCGATGGGCATTACGTATCGTTGTCCCCATTGCATATAACTCATGAATCATCCGGGCATTACGTCTCACCGTCTCCATTTTGATAAGTCTCGTGTCAATTTTTCGGGCGTTACATATCGTCGTCTTTGTCATGACACGGAACATTCTTAACATAGCGGGCGTTACATATCGCCGTTCCCGCTAGTCATGTCCGTCCTATGGGCGTTACATATCATCGTTCCTATAGTGACATAACTCTTACTTATCCTCGATGGGCGTTACGTATCGCCGTCCCCATCGTGGCACAACTTTTACTTTTACGACAGGCGTTACATATCGCGTCCCTGTCGGCACGTCAATCATACGGGTGTTACGTATCGTCTTCCCGTTATGACGTGACTAACTTATTCATAGTTCTTATTCTTAGTTGTTCCTTTCTTATTCTTATGAATGTTTCTCAAGTACATGCCATGCCACTTTTCTTAAATCTCACCACATATTAGAAGATGCATGTACTCTTAAATTCTGCAACGTATTTTACACAAGCTATATACTTAGATAATATATATAATTTCTCCTTATTGCAATGTCCACTTTTATTCAAGCAAAAGCCTTGAATTTCAGCAAAACAGGGTATCTCGCTCAAGCGAGGTATCGAGCGAGAATCCAGCGAAGTCTCAGGTTGGAACTCGCTCGAGCAAAGTATCAAGCGAACATCAAGCAAACTGGGTATCTCGCTCGAGCAAGGTATCGAGCGAGATTCAAACGAGTTCTTGGGTTAGAACTCGCTTGAGCGTGACATCAAGCGAGTATCGAGCAAAGTCTCGGGTTGGACTTCGCTCGAGCCAAACATCTAGTGAGAGTCGAGTGATGGTTCATGGTTGTTCTTCGCTCAATCCTTCGGTTGAGCGAGGGTCGAGCGAGATTACAGATCATGGGGTTTTTCAATCTAAAACATGCAATCTTTTCATATAAACCCTATTTTTGCTTATTAAAGCATAAATATATGTTCTTATAATTATTAAGAGTTTAGAATATAAAAAGAACACATTTTTGAAGTCCTCACATACTCTATTCTTCCATTCAATCCTAATTTCTCACTCTATAAAGTTCTTATCTTTTAAAGCTTAGAACACCAAAGTTGTAGAGCTCTGTCTTAGCTTTTCTTAGACTCTTGAATAATTCAATTATGATATCACACTAACAAGTTATGATCAATTTACCATAAGATGTTAAATCTGTCTACATAACCCCTTTTAAATCCGAAAGTTACTAGGGTTGATCTATCATTTTTCTCCAAATCAAGACCTCAGATTTTCACATAATTTTCTTCATATAATATCATAGAATATATTCCTAAGGTCTCATAATTTTTCTAGCATTTTTCATGACCAAGAAAATAATCCATAATCTTATAGATTTCAGTTCAATCCTATAAACAATCATTAAGCTCAAACAAGTAATATACATGATCTAATCATCAATTCACTTATTCTATGCCAAGATTAGGTTAAATTGTATACTTACAAGTTTCTCCAAAGCTTAAATTGATGATAGAACCAAGCTCTTGCAAATTTCTCTTCAAACATACTCAATAACTCACCTTAGAAGTGTTTAGAGATTCAAGGGCTTTAGGAAGGCTTTTTTCTTTGTTTTCTCTCAAGGTAGCCATGTGTTATTGCTCAAGGGGATTAAGAGAAGCCACCATACACATATATATAGGAGGGTGGTCGACCCTTTAGAAGAAAAGAAAGAGAAGAGATAGCCATAGGCAACTGGTTACCCACATGCTTTGGAGGATGAGGTGTTAACCCTCAAAACCAAATGATTGAGTCTAAACCCCTAAAATCTTAGGTTTAGCAGTAAAAATCTTCATCCAATGGCTAATATTGAGTCACTTTAGTCAGCCAAAATTAATCAAAGGTTGAGAAGGGAGCTAATGAGATAAGGCATGAGGTGGCACTCACCTAACCATGCATGAACCAAGCCATTCCAGCCCTCTTCTGGTATGCCACGCCTCCTAGCCCCTCTCCTATCCAATTTTGTCACATGTTACACTTTCTAAGACACCATTTGACATGTTCTAGAAGACCATTTCAAGATTTGGTTGAGATAACTTTGATTTGTAACTCACTTAGTTAGACTTGGACAGATTTCTGCCTCTCATGTTTGCTTCATTTCTTTGGGCCAACTAGAGCTTCTAGACCACTTCATCTTCTCATGAAACATACTCCTACACATTTCAAGACCTTAGAAAAATTAATAGCCAATCACAATTTTTGTCACATGCCCCAATTTGATCCATTTCTTCTAACTCAAGTTTCATTTGAGCTCAAACCAGAACTGTCCACTTGTTTCCAGAATAAGTCATAGATATAGTCCAAATATTCAAAACCTCATAACATGAAAGTTTTATATCTATCTCTTATAATTCTATTAGAATTCGAATCAACTCATTTGGACCTTATATGACCAAGTTATAATTTTTATACTAAAAGTCGACAGATAAGCTCCAGAATACCAATCCGGGCACTCCAAGTGTTTGGTAGATATTCCTTCTTGTTTCACACAAAATTCTCTAGATAAATCTCCTCATTTCCACATATATACACACTTTTTCAGATATTAGGCTAATTGAGAAAATAATCCAAAGACTTAATCTTATCCAAAGTCCTTAGTCAACTTTAAAGTCAATGCCTATCTATCTCTAATCCAGATCTACCACTTAAATCTCAATTTCGTATTTGATTAAGTCCACATATCTTAAAATTTAAAAAATAAAAGTTGTAGATATTTCTCTTAGCTTTCTATTGCCTTTTTGAATCACTCAAATCCGATATTAAATGAGCAAGTTATGTCCATTTTATTAAAAGACGTCAAATCTCTCTCTATATCTCGCTCGAGCCAGACATCAAGAGAGAGTCGAGCGAGATCTCGGGTTAGACACTTTTTTCACCTTAAAACAAGCCACTTTTACGTCAGGCGTGAGGAACGAAAATGTGACAAAAGGTCTATTTGTTTGAAGACATTTTCCTATTGCGTCGACTTTTAATCCTATTACGGCGATATTAAACGACGCTAAAAGAATTCCAACATATTGGGTCGATAATCATCGACGATAAATTTGTTTTAATAGCATCCATATCATCGGCGCCATAATGCACCAAATGCTTACATTTCCTTCGTGCCCAATATAAGTTAACCCAAAAGCTCCAACATTTCCCTTCTCTCTCTCCCGATGAAGAAAATCCTAGGGCTTTACAAAAATGAAAAATTCCCCTTACTCAATCCATCCCTTTGTGATTCTCCCAATTTCATCTCACCATCTCCCTGATTCTGGCTCGGATTCGAGACCCTAGCTCCACGAATCTATCGGTTTTTATTTTTGCGGCCAATCCCCCTTCGATTCGGCGCTAGGCAACCACCGAATCAACTCCTTCTCTGCAACATCGTTGGTGTCTGGTGGGCAACCCATACATGCTACTATATATCTCTTGAATATCTTTACACAAAGGCTGGAGTTTTTGTTGCGGGAAAGGTAACTCTGTATTTTGACCTTGGGAAAGTTCCCCTTCACCTACATGTGTGACGACCCCGAATTTTCATTTCTCTTTATCTGGATTAATTATTTATTTTAATAATAATATTGGTAATTTGAGTTGGAAAATGTGAAGGCTTGGGCTTAGAATTGATGCTTGAGAGTAGGGATTAGAATGTTGGCCCAAAGTGTGATGTGTAGGCCCTTAAGCCCATAAGAGTAACCCATTAGTCAATCAAGCTCATGCATGAAGACACATGTCACTCTAGGGGAGTTTTAGTAAGTCTTCCAAAACTACTAGGTGTGAGAAACAAAATGCTAGTAGGTGAAGAGTTGACTAGTTGTTTCTTGGAAGAAGAAGTGTGAAATTTCAAGATGAGATTTTCTCATAATTTGGATACTAGGGAGGCGTGTAAGGGAGAGGGAGGATTTCCATTTTAGTCTCTTTAGGACCATACCACATCTAGTCAAGGATACATGATAGATTTCGAGAGAAGAGAAGTGGAGGAATGGAAGGATGGGAAGTGGAAGCATATTCGGGTAAAGGAGTTGCCGAACTCCTTTGGGGTGTTTCCCATGTAATCCTATCCAAATCTAGGTGAATGACTATTGGTGGGAATCTTGAGAAGACGTGTGAGAGCATGAGTGATTGATTGAGTGATGGAACAAAAGAGGAGAAGAGAACACATGGGAAAGGAGGATGAGATTTGATTGGCTAGGAGAGAGCTTGGCTGAAAGTTGCAAGTCCCATTCTCCAAAATGTGATCTTACAATCTTGTGGAATGACATGTGAGATGATAGGTGAGTGTGTGAGGAGTGATGTGAAGTGAGGGAGGGCTTAGAACCCTTGAGAGGCACCGGCCATAGGAAGGAAGAAGGAAATAGTTTCCAACCTAAAAGTGATCTAGATTTAGGTATAGTGTGATCAAGTGATGGAAGTCAATCAAAGAGTATTTCAAACCCATCAAATGTCAATCCTAAAAGTATAGAAATGAGTACCTAAGAGACTAAGGAACTCACATGGCCGAATGGCCTATTGTTTTGGTCTTCCACACATAGCTTACCTCACTTGCACACACACACACACACACACACACACACTTTCTACCTCTTGGCTTTGAGCATTTCTCTCTACTCTCACTGTTATCTTGCTTCCTTCTACCTTCTAAATCAAAACACTCTAAGTCTAGTGGATATAGGAACAAGCATTCTTGAGAGGAAGTGCTTTCGAAGAGGTAAGCGAAATCTCTAGTTAGTTCAAGCATAGAAGCCCAAGGAAGATCACACACCACCTCTATGTTCTTGTTCTTCAAAATATTTTCTTTCAAACCCTATGATTATAGTTTGATCTAATGAGATATTTTATATATTTTCATATCTAATCTAATCTAACTAGGAGTGTTGTAAGTATATTCTTATTTTGCCTTTAGCATTTCTAGTATATTTTTAAGAGAATGTGTTTGTATTGATTGATTTCTTGCTTGTTATGTCATGATGAAATTCCTTAGTGAAAATACTATGCTTAGCTAAGTATGAATCCATGCTTAAAACCTATGATTCCTTTAGGTTTGAAAGTTTATAATATGATTGGTGGATTTAGTCAATTTGTTGCAAAGAAATCAACATGATATATGCATGCATGACTAAGGTTAAGCTTATTGGATATTGGATGATGTAGAATAGGTTACTTGAAGAAATACTTTATTTATTAGTAGCAAAATCCATACTTTGTTAATGTATCATGCTAGAATAAATAATTACAAAATATTGGTGGATGTAGATATTTTGTTCTTGGTATGAACATGTCATGAGTAACATGGTAAATTGTGATAAAATGCATGCTTGGTGAGTTAAATTTTGAAACTTGAGAAAAATGGAGATGATGCACCTATGGGTTTTTGGATTGGAGAACTTTTAGGGTTTAAACTTTTTATAAATAATTATCCTTTCATGTAATGTTTAAGCTTTGAATGTTTAGAGAGCATAGAAGCATAAAAAACTAGGAGAATGGAAGGGTATGATTTTTTTTTTTTTTGGTTTTCCCATAGATGATTAAGTGTGCCATTTGGTTTGGAGAAGGGATTTAAAATATTAAATTTAAGAGACTAGGGTTTCGGTCAACCCATTTTTGTGAAGCTAAAATGATTTCAATACTTGTACTAAGGTTTAGTGAGTATGTGGAAGAGAATAAAACGAAGAAACCCTAGGTGGTAACCAAAGAGGGTCTCAGCCCAACCATAGGGGTGGAGGCCAAGCACTCCACTCAACCTATTAGGCCCAATTATGTGCTTATGCATGAATAGTAACTTGAATGATGTGACGTTTGACTTATGAAAGGAAATGCTAAGTGTGCACTCGGGTTCATATCGGGTTTCTGCATGATTAGCTTTAAGGGTTTGTATGTCTCATGCATACAGTATGAAAATCATGTTTTTAAGTCAAACATGTTTTTAAAAAAAGAGAATTAAAGTTTTATAAGAACCCCAAAGGCTGGGTCGTTATAGTGCCCCAATGGAACTCTTTGTTCACTCAAGAGTGATTAAAGTCAAGCGAAAGCCCCTGGGTTGACGAAGAACAGTCGACAGACCATGTATGACTCTAAAAGGTGTCCGAAGTGTGGTCGCACTTAATGGTAGTGGGTGCCCAAGAGCGGTGTAGGCTTTTGCCTTATCGTTATAAGAATAAGGTTGTAATCGCTCGGTTTCAGTGATCACCGAGTGATGAAGAGTAGTTGACGTTGTCGTTTAGGCTTGAGTGGTCATCGGGTGACGCGTAAATCGCATAACGTATTCACTTCAGCTTGAGTGGTCGCTAGGTGAGATGATAACTAGCGGGGAGCACACGGTGCATAGGAGAACCGTGAAGTGTCCAATAAGAAGTCATGACAAAAAAGAACGGTTTTCGAGCTCCAAGACAGATATGAATAAGTAAATGGCGCCTAAGATAAGAAATGACGAAAAGTATACGAAACTGATGTCTTTTGAAAATATGAGTCAAGAGATTTTGTTACATGATTTTATAAGCAAGTGCACGATTTCAATTAAAGAAAGACAAGATTATGAAAGCTTACATGAGCATGTGCATCAGGTAAGTCATGAGTCCCATGTTGCATAGTGTGTATATGTTTGTTTGTTATTCACTTCAAGATATGCTTGAAATGCTTTTGTTGAAATACTTATGTACTTATTGAGAATTTTCAAAATCTCACCCCTTTATATTCTCACTATCTTTCCTTGTTGGGGGACGATATAAGTAGTGGCAGGAAAAGATGGAAGTGAAGATAGTGAGGACCAGAGAGACTTCTCAGACCTTTGATGGTCTGGTGACCTCACCCCCTTTTAATGGAGTGACCCCTATCTTGTACAGCCAGTTTATAAAAGACATGCGATGGAAGGTGATCCACGATCCCCCCGGATGGCAATGCACTGGGTGTTGTCTCTCTTTGAGGTCCGACGGGTCTATTTCGTAGACCGCATCTATACTTCGGAGGTGGGGATGAGCCTCCTACTTGGTGGGCGTGTAGGACTGACCAAATTCCTTTTTGGTCCTGGTATGAAGGAGGTCAAGGACGAGCCTCCTTCTAAATAGTAGGTCATGGGGTCATTTGATTATTGATGTTTATTTTGTTTAAGTATTTTGGATCTTCCATTATTTTGGATCTTCCATTACTTTGGGATATTAGAATCATTAAACCATGTTATGCATATTGTAGAAAGGCTTGACATTTTTCCGTTGCGAAAACCTTTCTTTGCTATTAGGAAAAAAAACGCATATGTTCGATATGATGATGGGTGAACTTCCTTGTGTTGCTCATCCTTGACTTTTCAGTTCACGTGCGATCTCAACCGTGAACAGGGGCTTCGACAACATGCATGTCTCGATTTTTCTTTGCATTTCCATATCTATGGGTACTTCATTGTAAATTTAAAAGTTACTAATTTTCTGATTATGAAATCACATATTTTTAATTTTACTTTGATTCCTTCTTAATTTCATAGTTTGTTTAATTGTCACTCTGAGATTTTCTGCTAATATTTTGACTAGTTATGCTTGTAGAAAATAACTTGTCCGTCTGTCATATTATTAGTCTAGAAGAAAAGCATTTTTCTGGGTTTGGCTGATTATTTTCCCCTTTAAATTTACATACAACCCAAGTAATCTTGTGTCAATGGCAAATTGGAATTCTTTAATTTTTTGTTCCCATTTTGTTAAGAGTTTCTTGGTGTTGGTCTCTCTACAGTCATTCCAATAACTGTTTGGATTGCATGAGATCGAAGTAAAAACACATATTTGCCATGGATGTCTCGTTGCAAACCTCTATTTTGATTCATTACTCGTGATTTCAATTTAGCAGTTTTAAAATCTAACGCCACAAAGCCAAAACTATAAACAGATAAAGTTCTGTTTATAGTCCACTCACAAGTTCCATTGGAGTTATTCACTTCTACATAATTACATGACCATAAAGAAAAGCTCTTTGTACGTACAATCAAAACCATCTTCATGTAACAAATTAGCTTTCAAAAAAAAAAAATTAGCTTTCAATCTGAAGTGACTTATAAATCAAATCCACTTTGAAATAAGAGTCTCAAAAGCCATTACAAGAAAATCACGTTTTCCCAGCGTTTTATTTTTCACCACAATTGGTAACCGCTGCCCCTCACCCTTGCAATCCTGGATATTGCATTTAATTTAATCATATATATGGGTATTGGGTACTTCATTAAGTCCTTTAAATTTAACTATTGTAGCATTGGATTCTAGTTTGGGGAAAATCCTTTCATTTCAGTTTCTCGATTGTCTCATTATACACTTTTTGTGATTTATTTAGACTATGTTCCTAGTAAGAACATATATAGCAACTGGACTAATATCTGTTGCTTGAATTCAGAGTATTTGATTGAACTTTTCTATGTTAGTTTGGCTCCATTCTGTAGCTACGACCCTAGCATCGAAATTGTGTGGTCCTAGCAAATCCAGGTATATTTATAGATCAGAAATTTTGTTTTTGTTTGTTTTTTCTTTGTGGTAGTTGGCCTCTAGCTATTATTCTCACCATATATTAGCCTTACGTAATCCAAGGGGTGATTTGTAATGGTACATATATACAATACTTAGCCAAATTTCAATGTATAATATATAAGTATATATATGTGTGTATATATATTATAGTGATCTTGACATTCTTCAAAATCTGTTTGAATAAAGTCATTTACGTTTATGATGGTGTAGAGGACAATATTATTGTCAGCTATATAGTTGACATAGCATATTGATTGAAATTCCCTTTCATAGTAATTTATATTTGACTTGTTACGAACCGATTTGTAAAATACATGACCACTTATTATACAAACATTATAATTGTAAAGAAATAAATTAACGAAATTAAAACTTAACCGGTTCTTTTTATGCTAATTGACACGATATGTTTTAAGATGAAATAGTTTGGAATTAAATCAACATGAAATAGAGTTATTTATTTATTTGCATATTAAAGAATACTCATAATATATATAGATGATAAGTAATACTATTAGATATAATCTTAAGCATGTGTAAGTTACATGCACTCATTTTAACAAAACTAAAAATTTATATGTGATCATGACTTTTTTCATATAGATATCAGATTTGCCTATATATATATTTTTAAAGAGAGTGCGATGATCAAGCTTACACACCTTAGAAATTTAAGTATAGATGATTTCCCACATATATTAGATATAGTACGTGGCATTTGGTAACTTCTAATGCTATTAACACAAAGGCAAGGGCTAGGGGACATGTCAGCTATGAATTTCAGGGTAGGTTGTAGTGTGGCTAGCTTTAAGTTGGTCAAATATCTGAATTTCTAAGGAACACATAGAGAAGAAACCTACCCCTAGCATTTTAAACTAACTAATTAATCTTTGCGATAGGCTAAACACGCAAAACTATTCAGATATTTCACACCTTAACACTCATGTAACGACTACTTTTCTATGATTTCAATGGGTCATTATCATCTTGGCCAATACATATATAGGTATATAGATGCTTATTCTATACCTTCATATTAACGTTAACTACCTTAAGATTTAGTTCATTTTTGAATAAAGAAGTTGAAAATAATTTGACAAATATATACTAGCATGGTTTATAGCTAGTGATGTCCTTAAACATCAACATTGAATATTTAGTTTCAAGTGAAATTAGTGCTTGTACTCCAAGAAATAGTTCTTTTGGATTAAAATTTTCTGAACTCATAATGGAAGATATTATTTAGATCATGTCATGATCAAGTATGTCGTAAATGATCAATTAGAGGGTTGCTTTGATAATGTCAGTAAAATGCACACTTAAAACTCACACATACGGTAGTAAAATTCAAATCTAGATCAGTAGAAAAGATTTCTTTGAGTTAGAAATAAATCTTGTGGGTGGTCTCTAATAATTATATTCTAATTTGATATAGATCAGACATTATTTTTCTATACCACACACATCAGTACTCATATGATGATATAATTTGAGATAGAAGATAAATTTAAATTTTAAATATGTAAAACCAAATACCACACATCAGTACTCACACTACAAGAAATTGATGTCAACTTCCTATATGTGTAGCTGCTTTGGCGCCCTTGGTATTCCAATCTCGTATTAAGAACAATTTTTTATACAGGGATTCCCACCCACATTCTTCTATTTCCTTATTGCATTTGAGTGTTGTTATTAATTCATTACCTATTTTGAACTTGTTGTAATCCTTGTCAGCATATCTATAAGTGATCTTTTACTTTAATATGGTTGGGCCCATACTTGATTATGTATGCAACCTTACATATAACTATATATATATGTTCTTTAAAACTGAATCTGATGCTGGACTTACTGTGGTCAGGGGTGGGAGATTGCCTGAATATCTCCATTTGTGGTTGAGATTGGGTGCTTTGCTTTAATATACCACATGTAAAAATATAAATCATGCATTATTTTCTGTACAAACTTTGACCGTCCTAGGAAAAGGATCATAAAAAAGGATAAATAACAATGAATAACCATGCTGTAAATAAATCAAAATCAACATTGTGTTTCTTTATAAGATTTGGGGTATGACACGTTCATGTTATTATTTGAGTCATAGAGTTCATCCTTACATTTTAATCCTTTGATTTTTTTGGCCACTTCTTTTCAGGTCAACAAAAAAAATAATCTCGTATGTGCAACTACAACATATTCTAGCATCTGCATGTTTATCGTATAGCTTAGGTTTAGAGTTAGAGGCCTATTTCAAATATATCTCCACGATTGTAATGTATATGGACTTCTACCATAAGGGACCAGCATTGGGGGAGTCCATATGGATGTGTGTATATATATATGTATTAAGTATAGATGTATATATGTATGGGTGACTTTGTTGCCACTTCCTTGTTTTCAATTATATACATATACAAGTTTATTGCATATGTGACGCCCACGAATCCCCCCTGGGATTTAGAAGGACTCGCTACCTCAAGACGATCATCTCATGGATCAATCATCCCATCGAATAGTGTTTGAAGAGTGTGTGAAGCATGCACCAAGTGTACCGTAAATATTCGCAGCGGGAAATAAATAAAAGTCAGCCGTTCTAGTACCAGAGATTCTTTAAAAATTACAAACCAATTTAAAACAATTTCTTCAACAAGGGATTATACAGTCTTTCAAAAGAAAAAGATAAACAAATACTGCTTTCGAGATCATAATCTCGATCTTCATCCTCTCAACAAATTTCCTTTCCTGTGAAGTCTGTATCTTGAGCCAAATTCGTTTTCTGCAATCACAAACTACGATCCCGTAAAATGGGGGACCGTAGGGTGGGCGCGATCCACCGTGGTGAGATGTGAATCCCAGTAAGCAACAGATAACAAACAACATACAATCATTTCACATAACAGAACATCATCAGCATATAAACTTAATGGGTGCATGTACCATGAATATGAGACTTACAACATGACTTATGCACATGCACTTTCATGTAAAAACATTCGTAAACCTTGACATTTTTCAATGCTTTGCTTCATGTACTTGCTTTTCATAAAAATGCTTTCATATAACTTGACTTCTTTCATATGCATATAACTTGACTTCTTTCATATCATTGCTTTTCAAATATGCTTTTCGTCTTTTCTTATCTTAGGCGCCACTTAACATATCATATGGCTCGAAAGCCCTTCTTGTCATGACTTTTCACTTAACATGTATGGGACACAACACGATTCCCCTAGCACCGCGTGTTCCCTGCTGGTTACCGCATCACCCTAGAGTGAGCGTCATATAACTTTAAAACGGCAGGTTCTTACACCATATCCGTCTTGGGCACCCACCAGCGTTAGGTGCTATCGTGCTCCGGTCACCTTTTGGAGCCATACACGGTCCGCCGACTGTTCTTCGTCGACCCAGGGGCTTCCACTCGACTTTAATCACTCCTGAGTGGACAAGGAGTTCCACTGGGGCACTACCCCGTCCCAGCCTTTGGGGTTCTTATAAAACTTTACTTCTTTTCTTTTCTTTCAAAAACTCAAATCTTTTCTTTTCTTTTTCTTAAAAACATGCTTGACTCAAAACATGCTTTTCGTGCTCATGCATGGGACATGCATGTGACATGTGACTTTTTATGCAGAACATGTGAGTCATGAAACATATGATCATACATTCACAAAACATATCTCATACATATTAACATATGAACAGACACTCATCTTTAACTTATCTTCTATCTCACACATTGTGCATATTCCAGTGAAGATATAGTCAAGACCTTAAATCACATCACATCCAACCAACACTATCTCATAGGGGTTAAGGATGCAACTTATAACGAGATCAAACCTAACTTTTCTTCTCCTTTCTCTTTACCCAAAACACGCATATTTTCTTAAAATCTTCTCATAACTTAATAACCATATCATAACCAATCATTAATCACCACATTTACATTGTATGTATAGTTATTCTCTTCAACAGATGATCCTCATATACTATTTTCTTTATTCCCAAATATTTCTCAATCTATACATCAAGGGAATCCAAGAACACACATCGGTAGTTACTAAAAAGTAACGGAGTCATTCCACCAAATCTTTTTATCACTAATAATCATTAAAATAATCGAATTACCCAATCAGATCATCTTATCATCAAAATAATCGAATTACCCAATCAGATCATCTTATCACTAATAATCATCAAAATAATCAAATTATCCAATCAGATCATCTTATCACCAATAACCACTAAAATATCCGAATCGTCCAAT